>CM047428.1:82996593-84196593 GCA_026168455.1 Theocolax elegans | reverse complement strand
AAGGAAATGCAAAGTTTTCCTCGAGTTGACGATTATATTAAGACAGCCGGCCCGAACCTTGGATTACAAAATTAAATGAGAAAAACAGTATAAATTTTGCATATACGAATCTTAAAAATCCGAGGGAGTTCTATGAATAGACTTATGAATTATTCGACCGCGAAAACGAGCGAGTAATCGAGATATACGAAACTCCTTCGAGGATGCGAGCCAAGAATTACGAGGAAAGTTCGAGGGAAAAATATGTATGTACAGCCTCGTCGAAGAAGACAGAGAAGAAAATGACGTTCGACAAAGTTGAAACAATTTCGATTGTCCCGCCTTTTTCAAACGGGAAGAAAAAGAGGCGTCGTGTGTATGTTTGTTCAGTTGGAGCAACGTTTTCGGACGTTCGTACACTTACAAATTGCTGTCAATTTACACTTCAAGGTCGGATGAACCGGCGGTTCTTTGATCGACAGTATCGTTGACGAAACGAGACGCGACTTTTTTCTTTCTCCGCCGAGGCTAAATCGTACGGGGAAGCGTGTGTGCACGTGTACGTTCATACGCGTCACTTTTCGTAATTCGTCACTTCCTTTTATCTTGGATTGTTTTTGACTTTTTAAAACACTCGCCGACGCGAGCGTTGTATCGTATTTTCATAAAATACACGCGATATGTTAAATTTCGTTATTTTTCCGATATTATCGATCGAGGTAAGATGCATATCCATACGCCAATGAGAAAGATAATATTTTTTGTTATTCGTATATATCGTTATCTCGTTATTTATTTACTTATAACTGTTATGCGTGTCGTGCTATTTAGAGTTCTCGTTATTCCACGCTTCACTTCACTCGTCCGTCTTCTTTTGCATCTCAAGTGTTATTGTTTCCGATATGTCGGTTAATTGCTCGATTTAAATTATTTCGCAAATATGAAATTGCGATACACGTTGTTATATACGTTCACCTTGTGATTGACAAGCAAGTTTCAGACGCGCGGAAAGTATCATTGGTCGAAAACTACGAGATATGAAGATTTTTAACGTCAATTAAACTCATCGCGCATCAATATTAACTTAAAAAAGAGATTGCTTTGCTTTGGTTAGCTAATTGCTTTGATCGAGTTACCCATGTGCACACCGAAGACAATATGAATGATCTTTTTTAATCCGCTTTACGCTTAACGACTATTCTACGAAAAATACCTCGATACGTTAATCTAAAAATTTTTTTATTCTTCTCGCATCACTTAAACTTGTAAAATTAATTTTTAAAGTGTAATACCTCGAAAATGGATACTTTTTTCCAAGATTTTTTATGATTACTTTAAACTTTTTCGCATTCGTTGATCCGGTTACAAATTCAACGGACTTCATCGACGGCGATGTGCAAATAATCAATTCGTGATCCATGATACGTAAAACATGACACCTAAACTGTTTTAATGATAAAAAAGTCACTTTAGCAAAAAAAGACAGAGGAGGAGAGAAGAGGGGTGACAAATTTATTAATCCTCCTAGCGCAAAGTTTCGCTATGTGTGTGTATGTATGTGTATATATTGACCAGAGGGCGTGAATGAAAAAAAGGAAGGAAGAGCGACAGGAAGAAAATAGGACAGCCGGGTGGACTTTGGATTGATGAATTTCGTACATATTGCGAGGAGGATGTCTTACAAAGAAAGAAATCGATAAGAAAAGAAAGTTTCGATGGTTCGTATTTTCAAACTTTTTATATCGATATATAAGCCACTATTTTATCAACATCGACGTGCGATGAATTAAAAGGATAAACGATTTTTTACAATGTATCGCATATTTACTTCATTCATATTTATGCGACCTATATTTGTATATTTACGTATACATCGTGTGTTTTTGAATTCAAGGCGAAAGGAAAAATAAATAATTACAAACGGAGAACGTTATTGTAGAAAGAGTACTTTTAATTGGTGCCCGGGAAGTACAATAATTTATTAAGAACTTGTTTAAATATGTATCTTTGCCTCGTTAAAGTATTACTCGAGACGATGTTTAACACCGTCGTACACCTGTATAGAACTTTTTTTCTCTTCGCGAAATGCGGTTACACAGCGGCAGTAATCCACACGCACAGTATCTCGAAAGTGAGCTTCGTTATACGAAAAGTAATAACGTACACAATTGCTAGATTTTCTAGGAATCAAGGGACTACCAACGGCTCGTTATATTTTCTCAAAGAAATGATTTATACAGCTTGTATATGTGTATGATACGCGAACGAGTAGAACTTTAAGCGTATACGCGGTGTATAAAACAATGTCCGAAGAAGTAATTACTAAAGTGATAAAAAAAAAGAAAAAAGACGCGCGTGTCTCGTACGAAAAGGAAGAAAATCTAATTACGGTGAGCAGCGTGCCGTGACAGTAAAGGGAAGAGAAAAATTGTTTAGAACTCGTTGTCCTAGCCAGCCAAGTTTAATGCATACATCAGCTCTTTAATTGAAAGTGACCTCTCGCACCGAGTTATAAGTAATATCAACCTCCGTATAATCCGCAGTCGATAAGTTTGCAATATTTTTAGTGCATCGCGCCTCTATACCTCGATTCTCATTTTCTTCGATAATCTGTAAAACATTAAAACGATACAATTTCCTTAAAATACAACATTCTATCTTCGAGCCTTTTTAAACGATGCACCGACGATAATAAACCTGGTCGAAAAAAAAGGAGCTCACCCGACGACGATGTATATATACCTACCTGTCACCTGTTGAAAATAAATCTCGACGAAATTCTCTTGACTCGATATAAAACCGTGTTCGGAAGCAAAGATCCGCGTGGCAATAATTTTGAAAGCGTCGCGACACGAGGTATAAATTAATTAACTCGGCCTTTTCATCGAAATTATAAAACTTTAATAACGCGTTTATAAAGTATTTTAATTTCGATCGGTATATTTACGGGGGATATACGTTTATACGTACGCGTTAAACGGGCTGCCGAACAAACGTAATAATTCCGAAAGTTAAACATCGAAAGAGATTTACAAGCGATCAGTTTTATCAAAATTATACGATTCGTAAAACTCAATAAAAATATCATACCGGGGGAAAACATAAGGATAAAAGTGTAGCCCTGGCTAAACATATATAACGAACTCAAAGAGGAAAAACACAAATGACGCCGGATATAAAACTGTACGGAACTTTGATAATAAAGGATCGAAGGCCTTGGAAAGCTCTCGGACGCGAGGAAGCCCCATCGGTTCGAGCGTGCCCAACTTTTCAATAAATAGGCCGCAATTAACTTTTCCATATGTGTTTCTCATGTTGCTTCAATTTTAGTTCACTTATTCACTTCATGATTTTCTCCAATATTTTAACATTATTTTAAACATCGATCGTTAGAGTATTCAATCATTATCTTCAATAAATCCATTTTCATAATATTTTGAACGCGTACCTGTAGAACACCTTAAAGTGTAATGCGGCGGGTCTCAGAGCTTTAATTATATTCAAGATATTCTTTTAACTATACTCAAGTTTTAACTCAAAAAAATATTCAATTATAATAAATTAAATAAAATACATTAATATTTTTTGTATTAAACATACACACTAAGAAAAAGTTTAGATTAAAAATGATAATAGTGTCTAGTAAATGAATTCCAGACTGACAAATTAGGAAAATTACTATAGTTTCTAGTAAAAATTAGTATAGATTATAATAAAATTTACTATAATTCTTGTAATATTTACTATAACTTTTGTAAATTTTACTAGAAACTATTGTGATTTTTACAAAATATTTTGTAATTTTTAATACGAAATTTCTCTCAAAAGGGGAAAAAAGAATTATTTTTTTAGTACAATTTAATGATTTTATTTATAGTACTGTTATAAAATATAAATTATGTTTTATTAATATTCTATTATTACAAGCACGGTATTTTGCATACAAAATTATATTTACAATATTACCTTGTTAATCATTTATTTCATCATCAGATATAGTTTATTTATTTAAAAGAATACCTACGAATCTTCAGACGAAAAAATCACTGAAACTGTAAATAAGGGTTCGCTCGTACAAAAATATAAGCTTATTAAAATTTTGAGGCTTTACAATTATAAACATTATTTATAATATTATTATTTTAATATATTTAATATTATATTCATTATTTATAACTATAACGTTAATTATATTATATTATATATCTATATTAAGTTGGAAACCTTTCAATTAAATATTACATTTGCGCAATGCCCTAAACACGGTAGCTTGTTAATTATGGGTTATCTTCAAACCTTATACAAGACTTTATTACCGTTCAGGGATATAAGTCACATGCTATTGACAAAGGACAAGGAGAAAAAATTTTACGTAAAATTTAGAAATATGCGGGAGGAAATTTATTAAATTTTATGATAAACCAAGGACACACTAAATGTACTGTCACAATTACCATTTCAAAATTTAAATTACCACTTGTACAAAATATTACACATTGAAACGGACTATTACACGAATTAAGGTAATATTTCTGCATTTACTAGTTTTTCCGATTGTGTCGACGCCACCTAGCGATTAATCGTGATAATAAAATAAATACACAGATGACGATTTTTGCTGCATAACAAAGTGAAATTTTTTATTACTATTTGAGCTTTTGTAAAATACAATCATAGATGGTTCTAACTTTCTAAATTTCCTTATAGTTAAATTTTTGAAAATATTGCTCTCGGGTAGAACTCTATTAATCTTTAAAATCCTATTTTTACGTAATACTAATATTATCACATTTAACTCGCATTTCCATCGTTTACATAGCGTGCTGTAAATATATTTGGTGAGAGGTAGCAATTGATTTAGAAGGTACGATTAAGGTAAATAAGATAGCAGGCAGGACAGAGGTTGTAACGTATTTGTAAAGGTGAGCATAAAGGAAAGTGACGAGTTTACCAAAGTTGTAGGAGCGGGTCAGGGAGAGAGTGAGAGAGAGAGAGAGAGAGAGAGAGCCAAATTTTCCTGGGTAGTCAGGTGGTAGTGGTCGTGTAATAATTACTTAATCGAAGGAGAAGGGCCGCGCACGAGGGATATACCGAGGGAAGCGCAGCGCATCGCCTTCCAAGTCGGCTGCCCGTAGGCCTCGTATACCATTAATACGTCGAGCTCCGTCGCATTTTCTGGATAGTTACGCGTCCGATCGGATTATCGGGCTTATAGCATAATCATGGATGACCTTCCCTCCACCCTGCCTCTCGGGTTCTTGGCTCTGCGAAGCGTAGGAGTAGCGCGCGAAAAACCGGGGCAACGAGATTAAACTCGCTTAGATGCGGTGCATTCAAAATTACGTTCTCGAGTTCAAATTCCACTTTTATATATATACACGTATACAGATCGATTAGTATATTTCATTTAGCTACGGTTATTTTTTTAATCATCGATATGGCTGTACGCTCATCGTTAAACAGCCGGACTATAGTTTTTTCCGATCGGATAGGCCAATTTGTTACGCGAACGTTGTCTTCACGAAATAATAGAGCTTGACGAACGTATTTATCGATTTCACTGGGTTTCCCACAGACGCTCGACCGCGAAAAGCAACGTACGCAAGGAAGATTCTCATTAGGAGTTAACGTTCGATCTTGCTCGGAGAGTTGGACCGAGCGCGATTTATCTTGCGACGGTTGGGCGGAGTCAATAATTTCGTGATAACTGATTCGGCGCTTGGGTTTGTCGCGTTTGCGCGCGTTAAGCGCTTTTTTTAACTCTTCCCCTTTCCGTTCCTCGCTCTTTTTCCACTCATCTATTGTCCTCGGTTGCACTTCCACCTCGGTTCCTTGACGTATCGGTAAATCAATTGTTTTTCCCTTGCGCGTAGATACATATATACCTAACTACAGTATATAACGTTATTGTGTCAATTTTACGTTATGTTTATCCGTTTTTGTTGGATTACACATTCGCTGCGCCAGACTGTTTCGCGGGCTCGTTAAACAATTCGGAACTTTGTTGCAGAGAAAAAACGTATTTGTTGCACTCTTCACGCGTTAGAATACGGTGTGATACAAAATAAGATACCAGCTAAACGGATTTCTGCGACATCAGCTGCATTATTCAGTAAAATGTCGACTTGTTTGTCTATTACCAGTGTTTTGTCCGTTCGAGTGTATCGCATTATTGACACTACACTTACATTTTTCAGCATTTTAACAGTACTATAACGAGGTACGATGTTTTAATGTTTTAATTTATGTTTTCTAAGTGCGCGTTTTATCGAAATTTCATTCGAAACAGTCCAACTTTCAGAAACTATCCACCCGAATAGACGAACGCGACGAGTCGATAATTTCCACCTTTCCTAAATTGCTCGTATATTCTTAATAAGACTAGTAGATTCGAAGATACTCTTGAAAACTGTATTAAAGATTAGCGATAGCGCTAATAAAGATTATAAAGGATTAGGCGAAGAAAATAAAGTATTGCTGACCTCCACTTCCGAGAGGTTAGGAGTTTGCAACTGTCAACGAGAACTTTCCGGTCGCCAAGTCGATTCCATTAGATACAATTTTTCTTTCCCTCGCTCGACTGACTTGCCCGATCGTTCAGACGGCACTTTTCTGTATGAACGAAAACGACAATCGTCAACTTTCGTTCAATTAAAATTATTTACGTTTCCCTCGCTAATCAATGAGTATCTTCAATTATTATTATAGAAAATTAGGTTCATTCGAAGCTTGCGCATAAACATCGATGCGATTGACCGATCGACTGGATATCCAGTTTTAATAGAGAAATTATTCGAATTTGTGCAGGATTGGAATATCGCTATAATTAATTTGTTGCGATTTAAATAATTAATCTGTTCTCATGGGAGTCGTTTAAACGTGATGAAATCAATTTTACTATTAGCTACCGGCAAGCTGCGACAGGAGCGCGCGAGGCAGCTTGTTGTAATTAAACCACCTTAATTAGAAAGTTACATCGACCCAAGAGGTCTTAAAAATTAAATCGTACTCTGTATTATTTATTTATATTTCGGCTCACCTTTAAATGGAACATGCAAATTTCTTTAAAATTTAATTATTCGATGTGCGATACGTATATATTGTTTGTTTGTTCATTTTGCCTTTTTCTAAAAGAAAACATGATACGTTCTGTCAATATTTTAATATTTAAGGCTTTGTTATGCATGCGGTTTTTTATACTCAGGAATATGTTTTTATATTTTTTCTTCCGATAAAGTTGAGTTTTAATATTTGCATATGCACCACGGAAAATTTTATTGATTATGCAATAATAAATTGACGTTTCGAAATAGTGAATTAATAACGAATAAAAATATTGGACCACTTCGTTATTTTGTATTTTTAATTTTATTTGTTAAGAAAATGATATTACACGCAGTGGAGCTTACAATAATAAAATACTAACGATTTTATTTTGCAATTGTTTAACCGAAGATTTCAATCATTTTTTCGACTTAAAAATCTTGAAAATTTCGGAATTCGTTAACAAAATACAGTTTACTCGATAAAAAAGTTAAATTAAATTTTTTTATTAAAGGAAGTACACATCGTCATTAACTATACGAGTGTAGTTTAGTTGCAATCAAAGATACGTACAAGTTATTTCAAAATGTTTTGGTCAAAGCACCGTTGTTGTTGTTTTTTTCAGTAAATGGCTTACCATATACACGAAAATCGATTAAATTTTGGCTAATTTCTAACAAAGTTGCGCGATAAAAGTGGGCTTTATTCCATTAAAGAGGCATAAACTTTCATCGATACGTTTCGCAGTGGGCTCCCAGTTTCGCATACCAGAGCAAACATCGATTTTCTCGAACAAAAAGTACAATCCATCCTGGCAACGTAGCGACGAGGAAATTAAAATTTTGGATTATATTCCATTAACGTGGTTGTATTGAAAGCTAAGAAAAAGAAAATCACACCTTATGCTGCTAAAATTATTTTTTAATTAATATTTAATCCGGCGTAAATTGACGCTCCGCATAATCGTAATCGTGAGAGTAAAGGTCGCAGATAAAGCGAAAGAAAAATAAACGTCACGGACACGCGTTATTTCTTTGTGCTACTTTGATTATTTTGCCAAAACTCCATTTTGGTGGGGGCACGCGCATCTTTCACCTTTGCCGGGTGTTTACGCGAAGGTCTCTACAGGAAAGGGGTCGTCGAGAAATGCCTCTCGGAACGTATATAATAAATTATCGACTCTTCCCTCGGACAAATATCCTGTTGCACAGCTATCACCTGCTTTCCTTTTTCTATTTACCAACATTCCAGATCTCTTGGCTGTTGCTCAAAAAATATTCAGCTTGCTTTTCGTTAAAAAATTACGTGTTACATTTATACATATATACATTTTTTTTGTCGATTAAAAAGTTGACTTTTACGTAGGATATTGCTACCGTACCCCTAACATTTTCGAGGTTGTCCCGCCTCTTTTACTATACGTTGGGGACCTTACGAGAATGAAAAAAGTTTTTAATGAAATTAAGTTGTTTTCCAACTGGCGTAGAGGCATCCCGAGTTAAATCTGATTTCCCAGCTCAAATTTTCTTTTCAAATTTTCAAATGGATCTTAGCGTATTATTTTTTTACTTCGTACACTCGTTCATCTTTTATTACTAATCTATATGTATTGTATATTTATATGTATATACATATATATAGTTTGTTCGCTCAATCACAAACGTGATTATTTGGTTATTTTTAGGAAACGATATTTATTAATTTATCTTTAATTAACTCGAATTGACGATTAAATTTTAAATATTTATATACTGGTGTATACGGAATTAGCCGGCACGTCATTTTGATATCGTACGAATCTTATACTCACAATTTAATTAAGAATAAATTAATATTTTTCTACCTAATGAATTTCGTTGAAACTGGGCGAATAAACTCGTTGTTATTTCTATTTAGGTAATCAAAATAATAATAATATATTAATTAATAATATGACTACCTGATATTGAGCGATAAGGATACATGCAAAACTTATATCTTTAGATTTTTAATATAATAATTTTCTACAATCTTCATTTAGGTATAAAAATTGATTATATTTTGTACTCGGATTTTTTGTAATTCCTGTATTTTCTGGGACGAAAGGTTACAAAGATCAATTTTTTTCAAACCAAAAATTGTGATATTAAATATTAAATTTAAATGAAAAAATGTAGTTTTTAATTAAAATGAAATAGACAGTGCATTGTTAGTAATGTTGAGTTTAAGAAATGCAGATATTTAGCCAAAAAGTTATCTTCAAATAATTCGTTTAAAAACTCTAAAATTCTTATGAAAAATTACTGTTTTGAATATCGAATCAGACTTACATTTTTATCAATTGTAAATATTATTATTTCGAATGTAAACTTATATTTTATTTTTGAATAAAAAAATGACTAAACAGAAGGTGATATTTACTTTGTACTACTATAACGAAATTAGAAAGAATTTGAAAAAATGAAGTATATTCTGCGTAAACTACATGATCTTGCGTGGATAGGATTTTTCTAAGAAACGATAATTTGGTCTGTAAATAAAAGAAATGACCAATGGAGTCCGCCGACGGGCAATGTAAATTTGCCCTGAAATAAAGACGAACGGGACCTATACCATCATAAAGTATCCAAAAAAATGCTTTTTTGAACAGAAGTAAAAAAAGCTTTGTTTTAAAATTAGTGTATTTTTTTAAAAAGTTTATTGTAGATTTTGTTTATTTCTTTCGATTGGCGTTGAGTATTTTCATAAAAAGTACTGCTATGATGTTTTATTTATCGCAAGCTCCTGGAGAATTAAAATCAAAACCGATATAACACTTATTCTCGTTTACGAGTGGTTTAAAGCTATAGCGTTGATTCAAATTTTGCCTCAGTAGTAAAGTGCTAACATTGTAGAATTAATTTTTCTTAAAAAAATTATACCAAAAAGTACTGCTAAGTAGTAGGTAGTAAACAATTTTTTACATGTTTTAACTATCCCATTAACAATTAAATAAATGTATTACGTAACAAACGTATGTATTTGTAAGAATAATCAATTTGTGCCGAACAGCCCATCGTAAACTACTGCTAAGGATATTTATTTTCATTTTATTATTTTCTACTTAGGGGACGAAAACTTTGAAGCTTTGTTTTGAAGGGTTCCCTCCACTTAAGGCGGTTAATTTTTTTTAATCTGCATATTTTTTTGCGTACTATGCGATGGTGTAGGTCCCATTCGTCTTTCTTTCAGGGAAAATTTACATTGCCCGTTGGCGGACGTCAAGGTACTATCTTATATACGTTTAGGTGAATCAATAGTTTCTTGTTTCACTCTCTACATTTGTTCGAATGAAAAACTACTCCTTTAGGAACAAATCTAAATTAATAGCATTTTAATCAAGTTAAATATTTAACTTAAAGAGTGAAATTGTTATGTGAAACATAATGTTAATTTGATTTTCTAAGCGAAAATTTTCACAATCACGCAGGTTTGCACTCTAACACAGGGTTACCATTTAGGGTTTTTCTATTCTTCATTATCTTAAGTAAAGGAAATCATACCGTGTGAGTGCAATAAAGAAAAAGTACCTCTATCTGGCAACCCTGCTCTAACAAAAGAAATCACAGAGTTTTGTATAAAATAGTTAATTGGGATAGTTGTAACTAATATCTATATAATTTATCAAAATTTTGAATTATTATTGAAAAAGAAAAATGCCTTATAGACCGATAAAGATTATTAAAATTTGAGATTTTTCTTACGTTTAAATATGAGTAGTAAAATGAAGCATTAGTGCAGTTGACTACTAAAGTGCTGCGTTTACTTTAAAAAATAAAAAAATAACTATATTTAGAAAAAGTAATTTCAATAGTGTATCAATCTTATCGAATCTGTGCCGTGAATACCAACAGCCGTGAACGTGCAGGACACTCACGCACGTTTCTAGAAAAGTAGAAGGCGCGTTAAGCGTCACCCGGTTTCTCAATGGAAACCCATTGGAAACTCTTCTTCGAAAAGTAGGAGAGAGAGAGGGAGACGGGCGAACTCGCAAACCTTTCCACATAGAATTCCTTAAAAAGTATATACACCCACGCTCGACTCACACCGACAGATAGGAAAATAAAGGAGTATCGGTGATCCTATAGATATATACTACGTATATATTCGAAGCGTTGAATTGAAATTACACGGGAAGCTCGCTCGTTTTTGAGAAAGAAGGAACGGTGGACACGGCCAGTATTATGCGTATACTATTCCAATATGCCGATGACGCAGCAAATCTCGTCCCTTCGTTTATTCTCTGTGCTTTTTTTCACTTCCCTTTGGCAAAGCTTTTGACCGCGAGATTCCACCGTGCGTGCGTGTGTGTGCGTGTGTACGTGTACGTGTACGTGTATATATACACGCATACACTACGTATACAACCGGTATTTCCATTCGCGAGCTTATTCATGCCTGGACGGCCGCTCATAAATAAAATATTAGCCGCGCCAAACGAAGGGTGAAACGGGAAGGCTTTCGATTTCAAATCGATTTCCGTTTTGTTAAGTGACTGAAAGAGACCGGTGGAGAACGGCGGGGCGGGGGGGGAGGGAGGGGTGAGAGGAGGAGGAGGAAGAGGGGAAGAGAGATGGGGGAGAGGACTCTTGAATTTTGAATCAGTAATGCGATGGTCATCGACGCGGTCGAATCGAGTGCTTTAGGGTTATTATTTTATTGGACTTTCGGGACTTTTTTTTATATATATTTCAGCATCCTGAATTTAATGAATTTTCATGCGGGCGATGTATTATTCACTATTTGCATCAAAATTATACGTCGATTAAAAGAGTTTTTATTGTTATTTATGATTATGATATCTATTTATGTTCATTATGCTAGACGAATAATAACGTTGATATTCCTTTTCTCAATGATTCGAAGTGAGATCGAAAGAATTTCTTATCTCCTGATTAAAACATTGTAACTATAAATGTAAAAGATTATCGTGTCTTTAGTTTTTACGTGTTGTTTTCATCGATTATATAATTATTTACTTAACCTATAACGCATGACGTATCATGAAAAGTAATAGAGATATATCGCGAACACAATCATTTGACTAGTCCTTATCGCATATAATTCAATTGCGTATAATTGACTGCAGTAGTGTAGATAAGCGCCACCATACCTTCAACTCGCAACGATGACATCTCTCTAATGCTGTTTATTCGAAATATCGTCATTTTTCAACTATAGCCTTTTGTTTCCATGGACGTAATTATTATTTTACGTACACTCGGACGTGTCCCATCTAATTGTAATATTCTCAGAAAACGGGTAGAATGCAGTAGTAGTAGATTTTAGTAGGAGTGTCGAGAAAAATAAAATGGACAACGACCTAGGAAAAGTGAAATAGAACCTGAAACTGCCCCTTCGAAATCGATAATCACGGGGCGGAGGGGAGAAGAAAAAAAAATAAACGGTATAAGCCACAAGTTTGGATGGAAGAAAATACGAGGTCGCGTTATCGAGTTGAGAGGAAGTCTGACGAATCGGGTAACTCTTGGTCGCAGTGAGTGCACCTCGTCTGCGACAAGGGATCCTTACTCGAGAGAATTTCGAGACGTTAAGTCGGTCGGGGACGGTTTTCAGTTGACTGGCCTTCGGATAATAGGTAACTCCAGAGAAATATTGTTCCAACGTATATGCACGTGTACACCGCGCATCACGTTAACTCGAAACTATTCGGTCGACGTTAGGTAATTTCGTCATTGGCTAAGAAGAACCTGGTAAACCAACAAATAAAATTCGTCGAATCCGTGCATATAGACATTTATATATACTTATATACAGATACATACATATTTAACATTTGCGTTAATTGAATTGCAAGGATGTATACACTGCATGTACAGTTGTGCATCGCGTAAACCTAAAGACTTGGATACCGACTTGTCCACGGACTTGGCTTAGAAGATTAGTGCCTCCTTCTGCATAGAATGGACACACGTGCCATGTTCCTTGAATGCACAAGGGATGCAGAGAGAGAGAGAGAGAGAGAGAGAGATGCGAGGGTGCACGTGCGGGAACGTTCGTGCAATCTTCCGAGAGGGCTGGTTATGTATTTCCATGCTATGCTGCTTTACTGCAAAATTTTGGTATTACGCTCGGCGTAGTTGAATTAATGTGTTTCCTACTACGGATTACCTTCTCGTCGATTTGATAAAACAAATACATTATATGTACATATACAACCTCTTTGGAGTTTTAATAGTTTTATTCATTCGTACGTGATCCTTCACGAAAAAAATATTTTCCTCGTCCAGGGAAATATACTTTTCTAAATAGCCTTTACAATTATTTTAATTATTTTAATTATCCGTAACTATACTTTCTCTGCGATAGTATATATAAAAAATTGCTACAACTTGTCTACAAGAAGGAATTATTAATAAATTTGCATGCTATTACGGATTAAAACAGCGAGGAGCGAAAAAAGGCGGACGACGGGATTCGAACACACGGACCTTGGATTACGAATCTTGTACTCTAACCATCGAGCTAACGTCCGCGCTGCAGTGCAATGAGCTTACAGTGGTCATTTTCATAAAATAAAAACTAATTATTTCTAATTTTAATTTTCTTGTGCATTGAGCTGTTATAATTACTGTTTGAATTATTAATTTTTTAGTAGCGAAAACTTTGGTTATCACAACAAATTTACCACTGGCAAAAATACCTATTATTTGTTCGTTATAATCTAACGAACGAAAATTACAAATCCCAAGTTATTTTTTCCGTGAGGAATTACTTTAAATTTTGGCAATTGTATTTAACGTTCAATTTTATAGTTTGTTGAAGAGTGACGAAAAATTGGAAATTTCTTAACGAACCTGAGGAAGCTTATTATTTATCGAGACTGAAAATTACTCATCATTTTCCGCAAGTGAAACTTTAAGCTCACCCGCGCAACATCAAAGAACGAACCGTATATATACACGGTTTCCTCGTTGCAACTTTATACGTTCATTGTCCGATGTTTTGATATTAATTGGGTTCGTTATCCGAAACGAACGAAGCACTATCGAAGAAAAATATTATATTTTTATATCATCTTATATATCAGCGAAACGAACCGTTATTCAACTCGATCGCCAGACTGTCTCGATATTGCCCCTAAAAAACGGTAGAATAAACACAATAAGCTATTGTGATATTTCAAAGATGAAAATACGTGTAGTGCACGCAGGCGTATATCTATATAAAAATGAGGGAGGATATTAGCGAACGAAGAGTAAGTTAAATTGGTAAACTGTTTCGGAGGATGATGGTTCTTTTTTTTCGACCTGGCTCGCAGCTCGTACGAGTAGGAAAATTCGAAGGGTCACAGGAGAAGTACCAGATTAACAAGGTGTTCCTCGTCGTTCGTAATCTCGGTACAGTTCGTCAAGGGCTACTCAATGTTTCAGCCGCAGGACCAATCGGACAACTTTCCAGGTCGTTTGGCGTCGTTTCACTTTTCATCTCGGCTTGCCATTTTACACTCTTGGAACGTTAGCAACCTCGTGTTAATAGTTAATTACGGTTGTTCCCAAAGTTTTGTACCCTGTGTACCCCATTTTCATTATATTAATACGCCCATTCGTGTTAAATTATAATTATTAACGTGTCTCTCAAAAGTTACAATACTTTATTAAACTTATCGTGCAAAAAGCGACAGTCCTCTTCATTATATAGTTTCTGCATTATTCTCGATCGACTCTACATTGTACGGCGGATTCTAAATTCGTCAAATTAAATTTTCAACTTTAAATTGTATACTCAATTTTTTATATCATATTGAAAACACAAGCGCAGTGTTCCTTAGTCTGACAAGAAATTTTTTCTATAACTTTTAGTTTATTTATAACAGTTGCATAAAATAAAACTATGAGTTACCTCTACTTGGTTATTTAAACATTTTTGCGCAGACGGAGAGTAAACTGAAGGAATAAAAAGTTACATGCGTGTAAAGTACTATTATATAGTATACTTATTTGTGCTGTGTTTTATTTTTTTATGACATAATATTGTAATAAATAAATTACTTTATTGAATCTGGTACGATCTATAATCTGTATGCGCATTAGTATTATAATAGACCACTTTGAACTCGACGCGCAAAATATAAATTTCTTCGAGCGGAGCAAGCAATTCACTTTTAATGATCAAATAAATATATAAGAAAATATAAACATAAAAAATGAATTTGTTGTTCTTACAATAGCTTTTTGCTTACTCAACAAAGAAAATTGCTGATTCTTTTATTTTGGTGTAAGCATTACTAAAAATATATAGTTACGGTAACAATTAGCATTAGTTAAATAAAGAAATTACTTATTGATATTTCCTTTATTAAACTGCACTTTATTGAGTTTACAAATTAATTTGTTATGAGTTGGTACCAGGGAGACTATTTAGGGTTTTTCAGTTCTCTATTATCCAATGTAAATAAAGTCATACAGTAGTGTAAGTGCAACAAAGAAAAGATACCTCTATCTGGCAACACTAGTGGGTACCAAAGTATTTTGGCAAAGATAATAAATATATTTGTAATAAAGAGCAATGTATTTTTGTAGTGTATATTTATTGCAACTTTTTCGTTCGTGATAGTAATTTGAAAAATTAAAGGTCTGTCTTGTTGCGTTATGCCAAGAATCATACGGTTGTCCATCACGGTATAAATTTAGCTTTTCAAAATGTACCTTTAAATTTATATATTACTAATAGTATAAAATTGTCTAAAAATATCGTTGATATCATTATACACGTGGAGAACTTGACTTCCTTTGATCTAACTCTCGTGAATAAGCTATAATGTTATTCTGAGTTTTGCGGGCGTTGTCGCTGCAAATTGTATACTCTGAATAAGATTATTACAAAATATCTTGTAAATTTGCGCATACGACGCATTTGATATTGTAAGATCGAATAACTAGAATTTAACTAAAATGTTCGATAATCCAACGAAGAAACAATGTCTCGGTCGAGAAGATCTTATTTTTACTAATATTCTCGTAGAGTATCGTTAAACAAAGGTAAACTGTAGACAATTTGCAAACGAATGGTTGTAACTGGCTCGGGTAACCTATTACCGATTTCCTTGAGTTTCCCTCGGTGGCTCTTAAAGTGAACGTCCGACTCGGAGAAATGTAAATTATACCAGCTACCACAGGAAGCTGAACCGTTTTTCCTAATGTTGTAACCGTATAGTTGTAATGAACTTTAAACCTATGGAATATCAAGTGTGCCCCATTAAACTTAGAAAAGTGTAGTATTACGTATCGTTAATCGAAACGCAATACGCGATATCAAATGCGTTAATGCGAATTCCTTGTAAATTTCGAGCCAGATGTATTTAATTACGCGAGCCAAGGAAAACGAGGTTACCATCAATTTAACTAAATGGTTTTACCCCTTAAGCAATATACCTCCACGTGTCTATCTATACAACTATATATCTATATATGCAGTATACACATATAGCTTTTTTTTCAACGTTGCAGTGCGATTATTTTTTTGTTCTCTCCGATTCGATGGAGAAGTTTTTCGAGTAAATTCTTCGAAAAGAGGCCGTCGCACGAATTTTTCCAGTTTACTGGAGATCCTTGTACCACCCGAGTACCCTAATTTTTCCTCGACTTTTTTTTTCCCTCCACTCCGACTATTTCTCATACCGATTTTTCAGACTTCTCGAGTAAGCTCTTTACGTAACTCGTTGCCGAGCTCGTTTCACCGAGAGTTTTATCAAAATCTGCAATGAAAACTGATATACGTAGATATATATCTCGAGATTGTTTAATAGTCTAGCTATTAAACTAAAACCGAGCATATAAAAAATAAATAAATTTAAGAAATAATAAACTGAATTTTAATTCCCAAAGTGCGAATTATACCTCGTAAACAAATAAAGTGTAACGTATCTTTGGTATTATCGACTTTAACTTCGTAGGAGACGCACTTTCCGAGAGTTTAATTAAAAAAAATGTTTAACTTTCACCGAGATCATTAAAAACTTTGAGATGACACGTCTACCGGAAATATGTGTGTATATATACATATATGTGTACGATAAATTACATATGTACGAATGAAATTGCGAAAGGTGAAGAAGACGAAGAAGAGTGAGTGAAATACCGAAATTTCGTGGAAAGAGGTTATCAATGAGAACGAGACGTAAACCATGTTTCTATCGTTACCTCGCGTCTAAAGGTTTTTTTCGATCGTGTAGATCTATATCGTCTCCGTTTACTTGGGAACGTAAACAAACTTAATAGGTGAATAATGACAATAGTATCCTCTTTCTCGGATTATTCTGCTTTTGGTAACCGCAACTAAATCCTACATATTCTCTATTTTGTCATGTAGTTCCTTATACGGTATATAGCGTTTTTAAGGTAAAGAGAGAACCGATCGAATCCTCTTACAGCTTAGTTAGGTTCATTAACCAGAACTTCTTTCTTTCGTTCTTTCTTTCTTTCTTTCTTTTTTTGAAAATACTACTGTATGCATATGTAATCCAGATGACCAAGTTGAACACGCTCTTTGCATACTAAGAACGAAGAAGTTGCCAAAAGATTGCAGACTCAACTAGCTCGTGAACCTTACCGAGCTCATTCCGAAACGAATAAAACTTGTTCTAGTCAAACTGCATTCGTAATGGACGTTCATCACTTTCTCGGTAAAAATATTTGCATTCGTAAGGAAGTTCCATTTAGTGCACCTAAAATTAGTGGCCACCAACGTCTCTCTTAAATGGTTCACTTCTGCCTCGAAAGTTTCATAACCGACGAAACTCGGTTGCAGTTCCGTTTTCTTCGGTATTATCAGCGTATTCCTCAGTCAATTCGAGAGAACGTTCGACATTAACGAATTTTGAAAGCGGAATATGGTTTGGTCCTTGGAAAGAAATACGTGAAAATTAACGAGGCGCGATACGATCGGTGAAAAATATATTTCATCGACGAAAATAAACAAGCATCGATCGTCAAAGGATTGAGAGTTGAGGGAAAATTTCCAGTCTGACTAATTAACTGAATGTTCATCCACTTTTTATGAACGTATCATAGTTAAATAAGATATAATTACTTAATACTTACTTTGATGGAACTCTATTAGTCGAGCGTTTCAACTTGAAATTTACGTGTTTCGACAAAGAATATTATATTTTATGACCTCGTTAGCGATTAAATTGTTAACGACAATACAACAACAATTTTATAATCTTATTGAAATTGGAACGTTTTATTTATTTCGAAGAGATAGAGAGATAGACCATCGAGTCAATTTTGTCGGTGCGAAGAATAAGAGAGAGAGAGGGAGAGAGAGAGATATATACGTATTCTCTCGTATGACCGCGAGCTAGACCAAGAAATTGAGTGGAGCGCGCGAGCGATACGAAACGCACCGAGGAAGATGTCCTTTGAAACGACATCGCGCCTCGGAAAACGACGTCGAGGAAAGAAGGAGAGTGTATATAAAGAGATAGAGAATATACGTCATTATCGCGACAGATCAAAGCGCAAAGGTTCGGAAGAGTCGAAACCAGGAATTCCTTGGCGTTGGCGGGATCCTACCCTCCCTCCTGCACGCCTCTCTCTCCCACGGCTCGAATGAAATTTCACTCCGAGAAATTCAATTTGCGCGCATCCCGAGAAATTCGACTAATAACGCTTTAAAGAGCTCTCCGTGTTCCGAGGTAGTAAACGCGCCCTCTCCGGACTCGTTGCAAGTGGGAGCCGCGCAGTTGGCGTGGCCCCATAAAAAATTTAAGGGATAATTTAAGGGAGAGCCCTGTATGCGCCCGCGCACTCTCTTTCCCTTACACCCCTCACTCTCCTCGCTCTCCTACGTCTTCCTTTTTTACTGCACGCTCCGTCGCGCCAAATGTTTTCCTCCTTCTTTTTTTTTCTACCGGGCACACGTATCCCCCACCCCTCGCTCTCCACCCTCCCATCCTTTCACGTATACATATATATGGCTTTTAGAAGGGGTGCAAATTTATGAAAATCTAATGTTTTCACACGAGAACGCAGATGACATACCAGACTCGCTTCGGATGAGAAAAATGTTACAATTTTTTAGGAACTACTTGATTTCAATTACCTCGAATTTGACGATTACTCGACTTACGCGTATAACTTGATTAATTTACAATAGACAACAGCATTAATTCTTTGAATGCATTATTCGTAATGTGATTTAATGAATTTCATCGTAATCGCCAAATAAGAAAGGGTAGCAAAGTGCAACATAAATATAAAATAAAAAATTACTGAGATACACATTTAGAAGTTATTTTTTTTATACACTCTGAATACATTATAACTTTATAAAGTGAATATTTTTAAGCACGGAGAGCTTTAAATTAAAGTTTATTCGCTCATTTTTACATTTTTCTTTTCTTTCTGCATCGTCTCAGCTCAGACATTCTTGAGCTAACTGGCCTAACGTTCAAAATAACTCGATTTTCATAACGAAATTTAGTCTTTAAAATATCAGCTGAATATTTTAATAAGCTCGTAAGTATATTAAAACTTGTAATTAATAGCTTAATAACCTTTTATAATTTGGTCTTAAAAATTTACCGTAAAAGCCCGAGGCGTCGGATGTATTTTGTAATCCGAAAATTACGACTCTCCAGAGCAACTGATACCATTTGTCGTGCTAATACCGTAAAGCGCGCGAGGTAATTATTTTTATAAACAAGAGTGACGGTATATACGCGAAAAAATACGTGACGCGGCGCGCACGGTGAAAACGCTAAGTGCGTCAAGATGTTTCAAAGAAAAATATTGCCAGGTGGAAGAGAATCAATTTTCCGTGTCTTTAGGTTCATCCGGTAGATGCGTTTTGTCGAATGAATTCCATTAGATTGACTAGTTTATGAAATAACGTTATTCGATTTGTTTCGGTTTTCACGCTGCGCGACCGAGGTATTGTGACATCGTTTTCAACGATATTGATTTTTCGTCAGTCTTTTTCGTTACTCGATAATGAGAATGAATTTAAATATGAAAACGTCGACAATGATTATTGTTTCGATTTGTAAACTTCACAATGGAACTTCCATAAAAAAAAGGAACAGCGCACACATATACAAGCAGCTTTCAAACTTCAAATGGATTTTATGACTTTACGGTCCTGGAGACATAAAATACATTTGAAACCAGGTGAATTGTCGAGCGTGCTATCCCCCTCTTTGACAATGCAAAACGCGTTTCAAATATCGAAAACTTAGACGTTTCTTCGATAAAGAAATTTAATATTCATTTGGAAAAGAAGAATTATCTGTATCTTCTGCGGTATATCCACTTTCTTGAAAAGAGGTCGTTAGTTCTTTTCCGTGTGATCTTAATACCATTCCGTTTGATGGAAAATCCAAGTTTGTTGATTCGCGATTAAAGATTTTCCGTAATCACCGGGCTTCCAGAATCAAAAATTGCAATCTCAAACTTCGAATCGGTGAGTCAAAGAGATAATGGTCTTTCTCCTATCAACGAAAGATTCGAGGGTCCTTTTGCGATCCGGACTATCTGGAAAATATCCTTAATCGTCAAAGTCACAATCTGCATGGGCACATTACGAAAAATCAAATAACTTGGTAAATCGTTTTTCCGCGATCTACCTTTCCATTAACATCTTTCATTACATTCTCTTATTAATTATGAAACTTTTTATCACCGGTCAATTTTTGCTTAGACGAGAAGTCGAGCTCGAACGATCAAATCGAGTTGCTCTGAGATTTACGAAAATTTCGTTCGTATCAGTAAAAGTATAACGATAACGATGATGATAGTAACGAACGCGATTGTAGCGCTTTGAATCAAAGTACGTCGATGAAGAACCTTTCAATCGGCTTTACGCAACAAAAGTCTCTTTCTAGCTGTATAGCAACGTTGTTGTTGTGTGCCAAGAAAGAGCGCGGGGATTGTTTGTCCGTAAAGGCCTTCCGTGTGCCCTATGTGTTTAGCCGCTCGTTACGGCGTTCACAGGGTGTAATTGTGCCAATTTGCATGCGGAATTGTTGCGTTCGATACACACCACCTCGCTATTTAACTTTGCGCAACCCCGAATAATTGATTTGTTTAATTAGCGCTTTTCCATGGAAAATGTCTACCGGTACCGGGTCTTTGAAACGCTTTTTTTCTCTTACATGCGTAAAGGGGAGAGGGGAATTTATAAAGCGATACATCAAAAACAAGAGTTCTCCATTGTAATTAAAGTTACAATGTGGGGCTATCGTTTGGACGTCGTATTTTGTCACGATTTAACGAGGTGTCGTGACTAAAACGAGACTATTTGCTCTTTAGGTGACTAACGTCGTTCGATTACGTTTTGGCCAAGCACAAGTATAACTTAACCAAGTTCACGTAGAGATAACAACCTTTTATTTGTCGGGTTTCGGTCGATTCGCCCTCAATGGATGAAAATTCGTTAAAAAGACGCGAATGGTACATAATAGTTCATCAAGCGAAATTACCTTGAAGGGTGAACGAGCACCGAGAAAAAGCTTATAAACTAAAAATAGAATTTTACATGCACACTCGGAGAAAATAATTGCACCTCGTCAAAGGACTCTCCGAGCCGTTTCGATCCCGGACAAGTAGCGCTTCGTTACCTGACCTTCGTAACGCGAGCGCGTGTACCGACTATTTTCTATAAGCTACGCATCTGCGATGTACTCGCTCTATTAGAGCACATCTTTGATAATCAATCCTTTTCTTCTCGGGGTGTAGTCTCGTAGCCATTCATTTGGTTCTTCGTTTCTTTAGATTTTATTCCAACTCTTTATTTTTCTCAAATTACCTCGCGAAACGTTGAATGTAGGAGAAAAAAATGTATGTGCCTGCACCACGAGAGAGAAAGAGTAAAAAGAGAGCGAAATAACTTTTTTAATGTTTAATATTTGATAATTGCATGTCTCGGACAGATTATTGAATAATTAACCGGGACGTGGTAAGTATAATGTTTCTAAGGATGAAAAGTGCAATTGAAATTTTATAACACCGCAACAATGTAATACCCAAAGTGCTGCATTAAAGTTGCAATGCTTGATCGAAATGCATACCCACACCCACGCACACATACGATAGGTATAATTAAAGTGGACAAAGAAACTGTAGGAGTTGAGGTTATAGTCTCTTCCAACCGAGATCCGGTATATACCTTTTACCCAAGTTTATTCGAGATTTCGTGTAGTTAAAAGCAAGGGATCCATCAAAAGACTGAACTTTGATAAAGTCATCGACACGCGATAATTGAAAGCTCTCGGGTACATAGCCGCGTTGAACTGTTTTTGGACATTTAACGTTTGGAAACAAGTCGGCGATTCCCAGAGGAAGCTCAGGGTACGACAGCTACGAAGAGAGGGTGGAAGAGAGAGAGAGAGAGAGAAGAAAACGAAGCCTGGGTGCGAGTGGAAGATACCCCAGCGCCCAGCGAATGGAAGCGAAGGCGAGGTGCCGGAAAGTTCGGTAGCGCGGTTTATGCCTCGCGAAGGCTCGGGCCGACTCGCGTAACGACCGTGGGACGCGCGGTTTCATCGAGTTATATACCTTAAACAAAGCGACCCGGGGAAACTCGTAAGGGCGCGGGCTAACTAACTCGTAATTGTGTCCGGTGTATAGCTTAAGGCCTCAACGGCGGAGGACAAAAGCGAGGAGACGCGCTAGAAACGCCCGAGAGCCCTGTATCCCTATATTATACGATCCTCCACAACCTTCCGCTTACATTTTTCCTACGAGCGTAATTCCCTCGAAAGATTTTACCATTTGGGGAGTTAGACCGTCGCTTGTAACGAACGTTACTCTCTACGCGCGTCAACCGTAATATCGATCTGATGATTCTCTTCCGACGCTCGCCTACTCGAGGCTAGACTTCACTTCCTAATCCCATTGCGAATAATCAACAATTCCATTCGTTCTACACCGTATTGTTTACGCGCTCGTTCAGTGGGTTGCAACTGCGCGATTATTAAAACCAAAGCGAAAAACGTAACCAACGGTGTATCGTCCAAAGAAAATATTACACCGACACCGGAGGAGAGTCATTAAAATAACTGCTCGGGTGCTCCGGGAAAAAGGAAGTGAAACGAAGAGTGGTGGGTGGGTCTCAAACGAAATAATTATGCATCGTAAAAGTTTAAGAAAATACAAAACAGATATTTTACAACCAAGTCGACCCCGGTGGATTTCCAGGGCCTAGAGCATCCATGATTAACATCGCGTATACCTTCAAAGGGCAGCTTCATCGCTGCACCCAGGTAACGAACTGTCTTTCACTGGGCATTCACTGAAATAAAAAAAAAAAAAAGAAAAAACGAGCGGCAGGTCCGAGGTCCGCTTTTGCCGAGGTAACATTTATACCCAGGTGAATAAAGCCCAGCTTACAAAAGAGAGTCTCCTTTCGTTCGTTAGAGGAGCTTCCGCATATCGGTCAGGGAAACACACCCGTCCGCTTTTTATATTATATTTCATCAAAAAATATGGACGCTCTCGAGTTTCGAGTGAACAGGCTTTTTCTTCGTGTCCGGGTGTTTTGTTTTATTAATCAAAATCCGCAGACATTGTGGGTTAGCCCAACGAGACCGCATTTTTCTCATCGTTAGTACAGCTTTTCAATTTCTAACTCTTCTTCCTCGGTTCCCTTTGCCATTATTTTTATTTTCCTGCAAACGTCGCATCGCGTCGCGTCGTTTACCGGGCTGTCTGTAACAATGTCTTCTCCTATACGACGGGGACAAAGAGACGACGACGAATGCGCTTACCTATCGAAAATCTCATGCATGTGTATTACTTCGATTTAGTTCGGTAACTGGACATGGTGTATCTGGTGACGGGTGATTTTAAATCACGTTATAACGATGCAGCTCTTCCTCGTTCTTTTTCACCTTCTTTTTTCCCACCAGAGTGTAATGGCTAACAAAGCTTTTTTTCTCCTTCGTCGTTGTGCAGTTTTGCGTTATTTTATTCAAACCGGCTTGAACGTAATGATGCTGCGTCTTCGACTAGATCGGGGGGAAATGAAAGGTACGCAAAAGAGAACTCGTATTTTTGATGTAGAGACGAAAAAGAGATTTGAATAAATAAACAAAATTATTTACATCTATAGTCTGCACATTGAGCAAATTTAGTTATTTACACTCGACTGGCAACAAAGCATGCACACTTGAATAGCAAGTAAAGGTTTTCGATAAATCGAGGAAGACAAACTAACCTCTAATGAGAGTTACATTTAAATTAATTCTGGCTAGAGTCTATTGATTTTGATTGTAGGATAAAGGATATTATTTTGTATTTTCTACTAGTAAAAAACAGAACATTTAACATGAATAACGTTATACATTAGTACAAATTATTTAAAAAAAGAAAAATTTTGGGAAACGATATGGGAGCTTTCGTTTTATATCATTCAAAATGTATCTATCAAATTTACGATTTTTAAAGGGACAGTACCAATAGAGTGTATTTAATAAACGCAATACAGTATGTACGTCGTGATTATAGTTCATCTCTAGTTAATCCGACTCAATAATTGGCACATTTCGAACTTCGAGTTAGCTTACGAAAAGTATTCTAATTATTTGATACGATTGAGCGATGTACCTAGCGCGTAAAAGAAATGAATTTACAAGCAAGATTTAACCTCTCCTGATAGAAAAGCATCACAGCAAATTGTTCCAGTGTTTCAATTAAGGGTGAATAGAAAAATATATTGAAACCAATAACGTTAAACGTGCGAGGGAATAGAGGGTAGAGAGAGAGAAAGAGAGAAAAAAGCGAAGGGAAAACGAGTCGTAGAGTCGTGTCACCTCGTCGCGGTAATCGCGAAAACTGCGTGTTGCCGGGTAAAAACGGGAGGCATCGCAGCTAATTGAAGAAGAGAAGGCGGAAAAAGAGGAAACGCGACCAGGCGCGCGTACACTCGACTAAGTGGGGGGGGGAGGGGGAGAGGAGGAGGAAAAAAAGGGACGCGCGCGAGAGAAAAATTGCTGTAAAGAGGGAGCGCGCTCGTGCAATTCTGGATGCTCGAAAATGAGTGCAATCGCGTTTAATGGTTCGCTCTTGTATCTTTGTAAATGCCTCTATACCCGCATACGCGCGTGCACCACTCGGAATGCAACCCCCTCCCGCGGACATTTTTAACATTGTTACTCTCTTTTCCTAGCTCTTTCTCTCCCTCGATTGTAGCGAGGTACACACCTGTTACGCAGAGGACCACGTTCAAATATAATTGTGAAAATCTTAAGTTACGTACACCTAATTACTGTTATTAATTTATTTTTCACATTATATACGCAGTTGTAGCCACTATTCAGACTTCTGCACGGAGAGTAAATATATTTCTAAAAGGTATCTACGTGATCCGAATGAAAATTATAGTTTCAGCGCTCTATACTCAGTCTATACTCTGGAAAGAAATACTTACTCGAAGAGTCTCCGGCGTTTCACAGAAATTCGTATCCAGCATGGTCAAAATTTCAATCTGATTATCACATTCCACTCGAAGAAAAATTTGAAATTTCGCGTACCCTAGCATTTTACTCTGACCAGAAATCTTGGAATCTACATAATTTTTATTAATTTTTCTCCATGTAAAAGAGAGTTCTGATTCCGCGAAAACAAAATTTGACTACAAAGGGATAGATATCATCAGACAAGTGCACGAGACTCGCGCGGAGAGGGAGACTCATTGAAAATCGCAAAGAATCGAGTGTTACGATTCGTTTTCTTAGCGTCACACGTATATATACGCGCGTGCAGTTGGGTCTCTTCCCTTCAAGTGATTTCTACGCGTGCACACCCACGTACTCTCACACTCGCGCATCACGTACACGTGCATAACCAACTTGCCGACGGAGCGTGCGATTCTATCTGACACGGCATATCTCGAGGGAGGGAAAGAACAGGTAGACCGCAAAAATCACGCGATTGGTGGTGTTACCCGCACACACACACCCACACACACACCCACACACGCGCGCGCACGCACACAGATACGTATAGGGAATGCCGGTAGTCGATGCAAAACAAAGCGAACACCCCGATCGATTTCTTATCCTTTTTATTCTCTCTCGCTCGTTTTCTCCTTTAGTATTACAAAGCACTCGGATGTGCTCGAGTTAGGAAGGAGCTTTAAAACGATTCTTATCTCGCGCAATTTCCTACTCGTATATATACATACACATACACGTGTATATGCCCTCTCTTTGCGAAAGAAAGGAAGAAAAAAACGAGAGAGAGAGAGAGAGAGAGAGAGAATTAATTCGTTACATCGAGCACGAAAAAAATGCGCAGCACGAGATATTTTTGTGTCTCGAAAGAGGAACGTATATACCGTTGAATATATGTATGTAGGATGCACTTTTTCCTCGCCTAATTCATTCTTGATAAAAGTTTATTTCGCCAACGGCTACACGAGAAACAGACTCGAATATCGTCCGTTATATAGTCTTGATTGTTTCTTGATTCAACCTGTCCGCTCGAGGAAGCATAATTCTTCTGACAGGTACGTTTACGTATATAACCAAATGTAAAATAAATTTGTACTTTAAACGATCCACCAGTAATTTGACGAGGAAGCTTTTACAAAGCCCGAGAGCTCTTTCGTTTACTGGGGTGCTTTATGTAGTACCCTTCGGTCTGCCTTATACCACCTTTGATTTAACGTAAACATTTTTCAAACAAAACTTGCCCCGCATACGACGATATATAAGTGTCGATAATCTAAAACAAAGTGGTTTCAATAAAAAAAATGTAGTAATAATAAAGACGTTTCCGATAGAGAGATAGAGAGATAGAGAGGGTGAGTATAATATAGTGTACATTAATACGGGATCTAACGTCACGGCGGTTGACGATGGAAATCCGCAGGTCGTTTGATCTAATAAACCTCGAACAATCCACTGGCAAATGACTGCGGGCTCGATCTGGCTACGGCCACTTGGCAAACATTTACCGTACGCGCGCGTGTCCACGTGACGGGCCAGCCACTCTCGCGGAGACGAGCACGCGACCGCTTATTCTCATCAAACTTATTCCGTGAAACATTCTCGCCGACCTCTGCGTTACCGATCCTTATTCTATACTTTATACCAAATTATGCGATTCTTCCTCCGAGCTTCAATTGCCCTGTAATCCAACTATTCTAAACCGATATACTTCCATGTGGTTGTATAATTACAGATAATCTACCACAAAAATCCAATAATTTTAGTTAAAAAGTCCATGAAATTAAGATTTTGAAAAATACATTTAAGCAAATTTTTTAATGTAATTATTTTAACTTTATTAATAACTAATACTCACTTTTCGTCTGCATACAACGATTATACATTTACAAAATCGAACTTATTGCGGCTGCCCGATAACCTGAATAATTTATAGTTATAGAAAATATTGAAAAATTTTGTATGAGTACTTGACCTCCGGGAAACGGATCTTATCCTAACTTTGGTATATCTTTTGTAACGTTGAAATATGAAGAAAGCCAAGTTATTGATTGCCAATGGCCACATTGACGAAAGTTATTCGACATCTAATAATAATTTCAATGAAAATTACTTCCTGTTTAATCGCTTATAACTTCGAAACAAATAGAGATAGGCACGTAAACCAAAAATCAAAAGAAAGTAGAGTTCAAGTAGATATGGTTTGAAGAAAATTAAGCTTAAATTACTTAATTTGGAGCAAAGTTATAAAAAAATAAGAATCTGAAGAATTTGATGCTAAAAGAAACAATAAATTTTTTATATTAAATTTTGGTTAAAATTTTTTCTGTTTCTTATTTTTTTCATAATTCGGCTCCAAATTGAACATTTTGAACATTTTCTGAATCATATCTGCTTGAACTCAATTTTCTTCTGATTTTTAGTGCCTATTACTAGTTATTTCAGAAATATATGCGCGATTAAAATGGAAATTATTTTTATTGAAATTATGGCCATTGTTAAGTAATAATTTGGTGTTCTTCATATTTTTATATTGTAAAAGATATACCAAAGTTAGGACAAGATCCGTTTCCCGGAGGTCAAGTACTCCCTTTGTTAGTCATGCATAGCAAGTTCATAAAAGGTTACAGAGAGATTTTTCGAGATTAGTAAACCTATCGGTACTTGCAAATAAATTACAATACTAATTTTTAATACATCAGATCACTTTAAATTGAAGGAAATGATCAATGTTTCTCAACAGTGTACTTAAACATTTTGTCACTTGGATTTTGAGGTGAATATATATAATAAAAGTTAATATTGCAGAAACATGGTGGAAAACGTAAGTTAATACGAGATATTAATAATGAATGCACCAATTCTTTAAGACAAACATTGCTGTCAGTGTGAAAGCCGACTGTTAATTTAGTTTCGAGAAAACAAAGAAAAGCTAGCTTGTAAAATCAAGTGTATTACGAGGCCAATTTAAACTCGAAATATTTATTATTACGCTTCCGGACTAAAAGAAAATGTACGTCTATAGTTCAAAGTAATCTCATTAAAAGTGTAAATTTAAATAAATATTTTTTGAAACAACAGGACGGAAATACGTGAATTTCTTCAGACGACTAGATTACGCGTATGTATATATGTATATAGTGCACTCACACACACTCACACACACACATATATTCATCACGTACGAGGTTGCTTGAATAACCAAACGAATTCCACCAAAATCTATTTAGATATACTTTTAAAAGCTTACAAATATTTTGCTTTTCGGCTAAAAGCTTTATAAATAGCATGGAAATTTGGTAATTAGAAAACTATTGAATTTATATATATATTTGAAAGGCAACTGAGCTAGTGGGCGCACACGAGAAATGTAAAAATTTTAAATTTAGACATAATTTTTAGAGTACAATTAATGTATGGAAAATAAGCATCCCCGTTAGTTAAACTCGTTCGGTATTTTGCCGATTAACCTTTATCAAGTATAAAATCGAATAAATAACGTATTTTTGAACGATGGTTCTTGTTTTTACCTTTGCTCCAATTTTTGGCTTTGTAATCGATTGAGGCTGTTCACCGTGTGATTGCTTTTTCGTATATCGCGTTGTACGTGTCCGAGACGCAAATTTTATTTGCCGTGATGCATCCCGGCAATATGGTAATGGATTTTTCGTTAGTTGATTGAGACCACCGAGAGAGAGAGAGAGGGGAGGGGGGTTGTAGGAATGGAGATGATGAGTTTAAATTTCTGTCAGCCGTTTTCGTAAGTGATAATTTTTCTAAACGATATTACGGCTTCGATACTACGGATAAAGGTGCATTTTGTGCGATTAGAATTTACGCGCCAAAACTAATCGAAATTGTATAATTTGTTTCAAATTAAATTTACAAGAGAAATAATACAAACGGTGTATAGCATATGTGATTTCTACGTAACTCTGGTTAATAATAAATAATAAATAATAAATAATAAATAATAGACGAAATATCTGACTGGTTGATCGAATTAAAATAAAAATGGGCAATTTTTTTAGGCGACATGATTTTGTGAAAATTGTCGATCAAAGGTGAACATAATGAATTCGTGAAACCATACACGCGTGCCGACCGGGAGAGAAAAAAAGGAGATAACGTTTTTAATTAATATGTAAATCACGAAAGAATATCGTGTCGTTATACTCGAGTTACCTTTTACTCGAAAGTGTGTATATCGAATAAATTATTTACCATCGAATGCATATCGGTGGTTCTCGTTGATGTCGTCGTCTAAATATTCAAATTCACCAGGAACGCGTTTTTATCTACGAAAACCAGGAGGGGAAAAATGTGAATCACCGATGCATGGAAAGCTTGATAGAAAAGTTTCTCCGGTAGGTTTAAACAGGTAGAAAATTCCTTTCGTTAGAATTTTCTACCTTCTTACCCTGCACGCTCCCGCGGCGCGTATTAATATAAAAATCACATGTCTCTCTCGGAAAAATTTATCCGAACGGAGGAAGGAAAAAAAAGATTCTTGTTATTTTCAAGGGCGCGACGATCTCGTGGTATCCGTCGTTACGGTTGATCAACGTTAATATCGATGTTATTACGGTTCTCCACGAGGTTTCGAGATCGCGTATACCGCGTACAGTCGTATTGCGGGAGACGGTTTAATTGAAGGAAAATATTCGGCGGAAAAAGGATCTCTTAAAAGGCGACGTCGAATTCATGGGGATACGGTGAACGGGTGGGTATATAAGTATACCTTGTTTGTGTTTTATTATAAGGTTAATCGATACACGCGTTACCGATGAAATGTAAATATAGATCGAGAGAGAAAAAACACAGTAGCGCATTTTTTGCGAGGGTTTAAAAATACGAGGCTAGAATACATTTTATCGTTCTAGTCGTTGTTTTATCGATTACTTTCACCCTATCTTTCTCTCTCTTTCTCCCTCTCTCCTTTCCACTGTCAATTTGTTATATAGGGCAATGCGAATATATAGGGGGAAATAAGTCATTTTATTACTATTTAATTGATTGATCTACGATCTCGCGCGAGAAGTTTTATTAACAATTTTCGGTTCACGGTGAATCATTAAAATAGATATTTTCAACACATCGCATATAAAAATTTACACATATTGTCAAATTTAATCTATTCAGGTCGCGTGGTAGGGCATCTAGTACAATCTAAAACAATTACGTTAAGTATACCATTTGCGAAAAGAAAACTTTGGTATAATTAGATATATGTATACAGAATTCAATTTTTCTAACTAGAAGAGTACATGCCCCGGATTACGGATTTATAATTGCACGTAACGGAGCAACCATGTTCCTGCAGTTGCATACTGCACGCAAACCGTGTAAAAAGCTTAACAGATTTATTTCCTGCGTCAGTGGTTCGAGGTTGCAATTGACCAATACAGTTTGAACTGTATTTATATTAGAAATGGAAAATCATTAGGAATAATTGATATACTAACCAATACAACCATAGAATATACTTTCTATGCTTTTTCTAACTTCGGGTATCTCTCCTGTTAAGCGTAAATACTACTCGGTCCAGTATATTCGAGTGAACGTACACTTATTTAACTTTATGAATAATTTACATAAAGTATTCGACGAACAATCCGGGGCGAATTCTTGCAGATGGTCTTCGATGTATATAACCAATGTTCCGTTCGAAACAAGGTTGAACTTTGACTTTTCATAAAATTCGAATCACCTGCATATCGCCAATAAGAATTTCTTGACCTTTTGATTTTGACGCAATACAATTCTTTCACGTTTAAAAAGTATAAATATTTCCAGATAATAAAAGGAATGTTGCAATATGCGTGTGTAATGTACTACTCGATGTGAAACTTCGCATAAAGGGAAATACACGTACGTATAATTCTTATTTCTTTCACCGTAACCTTTTGTTATATATATATTTGAATTGATAGACGCGTAACGTGTGAATGTCGAGCCTCTCGAATCCGCGTACCCTGCGATACGGTGATTCCATGGATTATAATTATTGAGCAAATACAAAATCTAAAATTTGTTAGTATTAGCATGCTCACAAGATAATGGATAAAATAAGAGTTCGACGAAACTAATGTTATGATAATATTTCAAAGGTTCTGTCACATTTTATTCGTAAATTAATATTACCCACGAAGTTCAGTAAACTAAACAAAATATTCGACTCGAAATATGTTTATATGTAATCATCGAAAATGATAGATAGGTGGTGCGCATAAACATAAAATAAAAATGCAAAATGAAACAAATGATTTGCGTTTATATCGATGAAATGTGCAATTTAAATAGAAAAATACTCCGTAAAAAAGCTTTAACTAATTGCTAAAATAATTAACCTACGGAAAATGGAAGCTCTTGTTCACAAATCGTACTCGGTTACTATTACAACCGAAAGCTTTTCAAGACTTTCTTTGACCTAATAGCATTTAGTTGTTTGGCAAAAGTACGTTTTCTTTTCCAAGATGTATTATAAGCATCGACCACGTTAAAAATTCCCACGTTAAAACCCAAATAAATGATATCGTTGGGTCTTTTTATCAAATGAATAATTATAGTGAATTGAATGGTAAAGCGTAAACAGTCGAAGCAGGTTGTAGGACGGGGCAGCTTCCTCTCCCAGCCGTATAATATGAAAACTGCGTGTTCCTTATCTTTAGCAGTGCTCATTGACGAAGGGCCGGAGCACGACTCGGTTACTTTCGCTCGAATAATCGTATCCTACGATTGCAGCCACACGATCCGGGAGTCAGAGGGTGTGTCACGATGCAACTAAAGCAGCCTTATCCGAACGTCGCAGTGCGCGAGACTCCCGAAAGGTCTTTGTCGTAGCGAGAGAGAGAGAGAGAGAGAGAGAGGAGTACAAAGACCTCTGCAAGAGGGATTCGGTGTACGCGTACGAACGTATGCACAGGTGATATTAATCGTCTTTGTCTTTGGCGCGCGTATAGACGACATATATCTTGCTAATTTTTGGCACAGAAGAACGGAAGCACGCGAAGGACTATTAGTCCGCAAGAGGCTCTTCGAAACTCGGCACATCGAATCTTCAGCGTTTTATCGTAAATAATTGAGTGAACCGCCTCGATTTATCCAATCTTTCCCCAGCAGCTATATATACATAATTGATTCCGGTAGCTCACCGCGCGAATCTTCATTCGTACTCGGTGCCGTCGAACCGTGGAATGAGGATAAGCTAAGCTTATTTACATTAGAGTCACATTGTTAAGACCGAAGGAGATTTTCGTAAACGCGCGTTTAACTTGTCTATACACACTCTCTCGTCGCTTCGCGTCTACGCCTCGAGATGAGTAACTTGATATTTAACTGATACCCTAGCTATTATAACTTTTACTTAGAACATACGTCTGCTATTAGACTTACCAAACTTTAACTTGTTTATTCAAATCGCCGGGTTCTCTACGCCGCCAACACTAGAGATCCGAAATTTCCCCTATTCGCACGAGTACAGACCGTTTACTTTTAACATTTTTCATTCGCCTCTACGTCATTATAGTATATCTTCGTCCACCGAGGATTAAAGCACTCGGTACTTCTTTTTAAACAAGTTCTACTCCTTCCTCCTTTTTTTTAACATCAGTTATCAAATTAACTTTTACACACTTTGCTCTTTACTGCGCAGTTGTAATTAGTAATTTAATTTAATACACCTTTACAACTTGTAAAAAAAAGTTCCTCCTAATTAGTATTATTATTACTATTATTATTATTATTATTATTATTATTATTATTAAGCACGTGATAAGAAGTTGTAGCTCTGATGAAAGTTAAATAGGTCTCTGGTAGATAACTTTAAACTATACCTATTATACAAAATTTGATAACAGCGAGTCTTTCGCCTCTCTTTCTTTTTTATATAAGAAGTTAACTGTCAGGTGTATTACAAGTTTCGTACGTAGAGCTATATACCAAAAAGAAGGAAGGAGATTTACAACTTTTATCCGAGATTTAAAAGGGCTTCGAGGTAATAAAATTTCTTGTTCGCGAGTTCGCGATCATTTGGAATTTCGAAAAGATTTCCGAACGTTTGAAAAGAGCAATGTCGATAACGTGAGTTAATTATCGCTCACTTGTAAATACGCAACTGATTAGCGTAACTGGTTAGAAATGTTTGGAGAATACGCGCATTGTAACTATTATTATAATATTAAAATGGGGAGTGAGAAGAAACGAACGAACGAGGAGAAAAAAATGAAATTAAAACTACATTAAGAGTGTGCGGTATATACGTTTGAAGTAAGGAAAGCTTTTTTAACCTGGTTGACTTCATCTTAGATCTTGGCAGGGTGAGGTATACCCGAAGGAACGGCTCGAGATATATCGCGGTTTGACAAATGAACCGGTTAATTTATTTTTAAGGTACTTGGAAAACTTGTACGGTGCGGCGTCGTACATTTTCCTCTGACTATTCAACTGGTGGGTGTGCGGCTTCGATAAAACACGTGTCTCGAAACACGCGAACGGTTGACATCTCCATTTCACCCGTTTTGTTCAATATGTATTACATTCCGCTCAAACCAAACAAACTACGCGGGATTATTGTCATTCGCATTTTAGATTAGTCATTTTTAAACAGTTCAGCCAATCTGTTAATGTACAATCAAATTTTAATACCATTATATTTTTATACATAGCTTGGAAAATTTGAATTTCAAAATGTTTTCGTACTGTGTAAAGATAGTAACTTTCTGTGAATAAATATAATCAAGTAAAAAAGCAATATTCGATTCTGTAGAGATCGAGCTCAAGAAGCAGACCTACAGAGAGTTCTCAAAATAATAACACGCGTTTGATTATTACTATTTAACACAATTAGGTGTAGTAAGATTTATTAAAAAACGAAAAATTTTAATTATACGTAACGACTATATTAATAGTAGATTGTTTAGAAAATGAAAGTTTTGTCTTGTAACTTATAGGTATACGATGTGCGTATATACCCATACACATACATACAATATTAGTAATACCGTGGGATATAAGTAGATGTAGATATTAAAATCTTTATTAGTTCGAGGAAAGTTATGCTCAAGTCAAAGTTATGCTAAAAATTACATTAAAATTTCTCGTTAGTTAGTGGAAGTAAATTAAATTTCTCGAATTTTCACGTAATTCTTAGTACGACTTGTTCCATATATATAGATATATAGCATAACTTTAGAAACTATTGTAATAAAGTCTATGATATTTCGATATTATGTGTCTCGAATTTAAGCTCACCGTGTGTGTCTGCGCGTCTATTTTCATTTACCCTGATGAATCTATAACTTTATAGAGCGACGCGCTCCCGAGGAGGTTTCGTTAATAAATAATATTACCTTTTTGAATATAGCTGTTAATCCTTTTAAATTAGGTAGTTTAACCTAATCAATATTGAACAATGTATTTAAGTAACAAACAGTCTGGCCAATATTTTATCTATTAATCGCTGTTTTTCAATTAAATTAAACCCTGTGTAAGCCAATTCAAAGATTCCAATTTAGTTTGAGTGTATACCGCACACACCGTCCATTGGACAGTAATTATCGCAAGAATTTTGAAAACCAAGATGAAAAAGGGAAAATATTCGATAAATAAAGTCGAGCGAAGGAGAAGAGTTAATTCGCGTGATCCGACGTCGTGGAGCGCGCTCATCCGCTCGTCCGATCGTAAAACCGCGAAACCGTGGATGCACGCGCCTATATCTCCTTCTCCGCAGCGTGCGCAACATACGCAACGGATTTCTGTCACTCTCGTGACGTTATTCTTCTTCCTCTTCCTCTTCCTACCTTTTATAGGATTAGACTGCAATCTGAGATGTGCATTAAACAAGAATATTCGCGAGTGTTACTCAACTTCTAAGCAATTTTCTTTTATTATCTATTAATAAATTCTTACCAAAACGAGTGTCGTCCCAGATCGCCGTGGCAACGTGTTCGTTTAATCATCAAAAATGTAGACGCGCGCTCACCTCCCATTTAGCAATATTGCTACGTTGAGAGTAAAAAAATACTGAAAACGGGCAAATATTATGCGAGAGTAAAATAATAATAATAATAATAATAATAATAATTTACCGTTCGAGTATAATAATTATTATTAGTATAAGTGGATTTGAGTAAATGGACCTGTATTTCATTATAGCATTAGTATTATAATGTAAATTGAAAACAGGATGACGTCGACTAATTGTTAATTTAGCTTTCGATCCATTTAACATAAATTAAGATACACTCGGGTTTTACAAATATAAAGATGATTCGAGTGCTCTTCAGTCGGGAAATATTTAACAATATTGTACAGATAATATTTATAGCGAATACAAAATTTAACTTACGCATATTAATTTTACGCATGTCCGTGCGCCAGTTTAATATTACTATAAACTTGAGTGAATTGGTTAAACTAAATACGCAGTAATATTTAAAAATTATTTTCACAAATTAGCAATCAATCGCATAAACGATCTTATGATCTGAATCATTGGTGTTACAACAACGTATTTTTAGTATCAACAAGGTAAAACGATACTATATACTTCCACGTGTATAATACAGAAGCAGTTGCCAGTTGAATACGAAGTCTCTGTCCTGTGTAACTCACGTGTAGATGTGCAGTAAACGCAATTATTAAATGATCACCTGCCGCATATCAATAATCCTAAATCAGTTCGATTTATCCACCCCCTCCCTACAAAAGGTATATAATCCGTTTTGAAGATTTACAACGACTGGATGCATCGGGTGATCCATTAATTTTCGGCCATTAAATTCAAATCATCTGGAAACTCAATCTAACTCTAAATGACCGTGCGCTCTAATGAACAATTTTTCTATCGCGTCGCTTTGTCCATTGGTCAACGCGTTTATAAAAAACGTCCAAAGCGTTCACCGAAAAAAGTTTGCAGTCGTATAGTACCAAGTAATTTAATAATAATTTAACATTAGTATTGCAACTGTGTGGTATGGTTGTATAATTGAGTTAAATCTGATTTGCCTTTTTCTACACGCAAGTACAAAATAATGCTTTAAGAAATGAAAAAATCATTTGCTATTACGATTTCCCTTGCGATGTCAGCATCGATGACGATCACAGTGACAATCGACAACATTGACAATATACCACAATTAATTTAAGGGGTTTTTTACTAAAGTCAAGTTTTACCCTCGATTCCTAGCTTATCAGCTTCAAAAGTAATAGAAAATGAGTTGTAATTAAAAAAGGATGTATAATTTACGCAAATTGAGGAGAGTAGTCCCCTACTTTATTAATAATCTATTTCTGTTCAAAATTTGAAGGAAAAATATCGATTGGTTTTCGAGAAATCCCTTACCAAATTTATCATAATTTCATGCAATTTGAGGTAATACGCTCGTCTAATTAAAAGACATGTCAAGATTTTTGGTAAGGGTTTTCTCGAAAACCAGTCCATATTTCAGCTTCAAATTTTAAAGACAAACAGTCTATTAATTAAGGAAGGGGACTGTTCTCATAGGTTTATGTAATTTGATTTACCTTTTTATAATTATAACTAATTTTATGTGATTTTTGAGGTCGGTAAGGTATGGAGGATATAACTTGGTTTTAGCACCCCGTTCCGAGTTATACGCAGATCTGAATGGAAAAACATAGTTATTTTAATTTTAATTTATCTAAATATTTTGGGTAAAAATTGTAATATATGGCCATAATATTGAAATAAAACGTGTCCTTGACGTGTACGTCTACCCTCTGTCTGGAACAATTACTATCCAGCATGGTAAAAATTGTCAATCTGATTTTTAATTTTTATTACAAACTTCGACAGATCTTACACAAACAAACGGATATCCGCATTTTTCTCAAAACACTTGAATAATTTTTAATACATTTTTCTTTCTATATAGATTTAGTCTCCGACCAAATCCTATTTTCGTATTTATTATACTTTGAATATTGTACCTAGAGCTCACAATTTTTTCTGTAATTTCATAATTTTGTCGAAATTACCAAAAGTATACTCTCGAATTGTTCGGAAAAGAAGGTCCGATGATTAATTATACTCGATTCCGATTGTTCAATCTGTCACGAGTCGAATATCAATACGCACGTTCGATCATTGTTTTTAGGGAAAACAGCATTCCCATTAACTAAAAGCACCCCCATTGTTCATAAAATTAAAAAAAAAAGCTGCGAGTTTCCATGATTCGCCACGAGTACGTTCAATTAAACCGAAAAATAAAAAAGAATCCGAGTAAAATTCAAGGAGCTTTGTTCAAGTACGAAATAACGAAGAAATTGACCATGTGCCCTCGTGGGAAATTTGTTGAAGGGATAACGACGAGACTAAAATTCGTGCTCGTAAAATCGTTAAAATATTAAGATGACGAGAGGAGAAAGGGGGAAGAAGGGGGGTGGGGTGCGTAGTTAACTTTTGACCTTGCGCGTCGTCAAAAATTGAGTTCCCCCTCTTCATTTCGTTTCGAATTATTACATATTTTAATAAAATATTTGGAATGTTTTAACAGGAGGACGAAAACTGCGCACAGCAGTTGAAATAATATATTTCGAAGTAATTTCGCCGGGAATTCAAGTGGAATATGCTCTTTTCGAGTGTTTACGTATACGTCCTTCCGTGTATCTGTATCTCTCTCTCTCTCTCTCTCTGCGCGCACGTGTACTTTGTTCAGCAAGAAATTTATAACCTTTTGTATAAATCTGCGTAATTTATAATGTAACACTTTGTTTTTTTGTATACCGTAATAGAGTTTCGAGTAGGAATGAAAATTAGCATTAATCTTCGAGAGAAGGTAAAGGTAAAGTTATACTGGAAAAATGTTGCTCTCGTTTCGCGGATGAACACGATCGAAGATGCTAGAGCGGAAAAAAATAAGAGAATAATCTGTGGGTGTGGAAGTGGAGGGATTGAGTTGGTAAACAGCGTGACTAATCGTACCGGATTTAGATAAAAGTGTATAGAGGCCAGAATAACGAGAACGAGTCACCGCGCGAGTACGAAGCGCACCGCATGATCGACTTGCGGAATCGTCGAGGCATTAATTACACGCTCGGTCGAGCGCGCGTACCTCCGAAATATCATAATCATCGGCGCAAGGAAGACGCGTTTGGCTAGCTACCAGAATTGTATCCAATTGCAAACTTTGGCCTCGAATTCATTGAGTGTACTCCCCTCCCTCGTCCACCCTCTCGCACTCCCCCGCACGTGTTGTTTAACTCGCGACGCGTTGCAAATGACGTCAATTCCGATGGTCGAACGAGATGGCAGTCGATGTCAATTTCTCGCTAATTTGTTTCCGTTCGTCTTTGTCTCTTCGCTAAATATAATGTTCAATATGTGCGTCTGCGTAAACACGCACGTTTTGTTTGCTTATTCAGAAGAATGAGCAATTCTTATGCGATATATATAGGTACATACAGATTGATGCGCATCGAATCGAGTTTAATGAAACGTCAAATTATTGAATTCCTATTTAATTAAACGTACGTATATATCGCTCGATTAACAAATCCGATACAACGAATCTGTAGACCGACTGGCTCGAATCTTGACTCGACGCCGTGATTTTCGTGATTCGACGCCGCTCGGAATTCATCCCCTGTGATATATACCTGCACACGCTCGCACTCAATTCCGAAGGAGGGTTCGCCTCTCTTCGGGCTACCAAATGATCGTACTCTAACGTCGTCTCAACTCTTTTACGAGTTGTTAAAGTTACTTTATTTTTCAACAATTCGTGTCGAACAATTTATCCGATATACATTATAGTACAATATTGTCGGACCACATGTTCTGGGTAAATTTTTTTCTTCAATTTTATAGATTTGATAATCAGATTGATCACTTAGACCGTCTAGTACAATATATATATATATATATATATCCGAAAAATTTAGATGGTTCTATTTTTTTCATTGTAATTACTCATAAAATACATAAATAAATATAGAATACGTGCAACATAAACCTAACGTCATCACATTCATAAAATCGATTTTTATTTTGCTCGTGGAAAATATTGTTAAAATGTGTAAAAATGTAAGTCGAAAAAGCATCGGAAACATTTAATCACCTTTATAACGTTAAAAAACGATAGCAGATTCATTGATTACCGAGACCAACGTATCATACGTGTATTCCTACAAACTTATTAGGTTTAGATGCGATAAATATATCTAAATCGTGATTTTTCAAATCACATTCACAAATACAACTGCGTAACCTATGAATTTCTTCTATATATTTATACGAATTCTAATCAATTTAAGAGTTTGTCCACTTTGTTTATAAATTGACTGTAAAACCACGTTATACGTTGTCCTTGTAAAGAAAATTATCGTTGTATATTTTTAAAAAATATAGCGATCTCAACAATTTCCAGTAAAATAATTTAAAATGTAAACCAAAAGACAATTTTAAAAATTGTAATTAATGTAACTGATTTAATGCAAAGGAGTACTATTCATTTTGGATATTGAAGTTGCGTAAATAAATAAAATTAATTTAGTAAAAGTAGTATTGATCAGAGTTGAAGGTGAACGAATTCGCTTTAACGAAAAAATATCATTCGGAAGAAACGGGAGAAATTCTTTCCTCGGTTACGACGATTTCACTTGATTTTCAGCCCTGAATTTTCTCAAGCGCGTACTTATTCGTCTCGGTAACTCATTCACCGCGGACGCGAAAATATTTTTTCGTCGCGGTCATCCTTCTTATATATTTAACGATTAATCAACGATATTCGTATATTTTCGCCAATATAGCGGTAACATCTAGAGTATAGCTAGATTCATCATTTCGGGTGCGTGATTCGCTTTATCTTTTCCAAGGCAATGGCACATATACACACATCTATAGGAAAGGAAAAGTATAATTTATCGATCGGTGGCGGGGTATTTACTTTCGGTTCGCTTCCTCCCCGTTTTTCGGAGACCCTTGAATGGGTGCCAGACAGCTCTTTCGGTAGATCTTTTTAAGAGGAAATCCCTGACCTTGGAGACACCGACAACTCACCCGCGCTTGCGTACTACTTTTAGCTTTTTATATCCTTTTGTGCTCGCGGTCCGATTTATTGCTTCGTTTCCGTATTCTACGGCATATCGATATAAACCTCCCTCGAGCGATCACTTTGTACTTTTGAGACTGCACTACTGAGCATCCACTTTCTTATGCAAATCTCAAACCGAACCTTTTCACATACATATACCAGTACCTAGCATATCTATTATTTCGCTTATTTATTGCTCGATACTTTACAACTGTATACGTAAACGCAGTATAGACATTTGTTTCTTCCTCCTTTTCCGATGCATATACCACCAGACGATAATAGTCATGCAACCACCATCGGTACACGTCGGCACAAAATAAATAATACATTTTTTCATTTTATCCAAATTTAAAATTCTCAGTAATATAATTGTATCCAATATTCTAAATTATTCGATTATTTATATCTTCTTCACATGTATAACGTATTCAACGTGTTGATACAATTATTGGATTATTGGGTCATTATAATATAATTTACAAGAATTTTCCAAACTAATTCAATCGTTCGTCGAAAACGATAATGATAATGCGATTACTAGTATATCTTTACCACATTACAATATTATAGATCTTCGTTAATTTAGCTCTACGACAATATTTATTTCGCTAATGTTTCGATTGAGATCTAAATTTCACACAAATTTTAAAACTGGCTCAGACAATGTAACTATTGCATATTTATAAAAATCGTCTACACCTATTTTCCCGATTTAATTCAAAGTTAACGATATATTCATTCGTAAATAAGTTAGAGTGTTATGAACAAACCGAAAGTCGTGGCTTATTAAATTGTAAAATCTCTTATACGAGGTTTTTGTATAAAAACTCTCAGTAATAATCCATGACGAAATTTTAAATATTTTCAAAGTTTCTGTTTGTTGTTTAATAATGAAAAAAGCTGATGCATTTTTAAAACTCGCTCTATCAAAAAAAAAACGCCGGAGAAGTCTATATCTATATAATTTTGCACAATAAAATATTCATCGATTTTATTTTTAAAAATTTTTGTATTTTATTTAAATCCACAGTGTTCCACTAATATTATAGGGTATCGCCGTATATATCGATGTAGAAAAAAAATTTTCATCGCGTACAATTTTAAACGAATAATCATTGCTCGACAAATATACGCTTCCACGGCAACGATTACACGCGAGCGCTCCAATTTTTTCAATCCGAGGAAGTATAACATTTGCTTTGGAAACTATAACGTGTACTACGACTCAATTTGAAACTAGTTATAATTAAACAATACATATTTCATCAACGAAAAAATTACGAATATTTGTAAGAGAAGGAAAAGGTTGCGAATTCGCTGAATTATTGAAACTAGGAAGATCGTACGGTGCGATCGCGGTGATTAAAGAGCATAGCTGCGAAAGGTTTTTCTTATGATTATAATAATAAACATATACGCAGCAAAATGGTCGCTTTGATTTTTTAGTGTTTAAACGAGGGAACGCATTAAGACACATTCATCATCGTTGCTCTTTTTTCATTCGATTACGTGTGGGAAGTCGAGAGTGGCAAATTGTCGTATGTACTCTACGGGATTATACGATCTTTGTCCTTGATATGTGATATACGGGAGGTGTGAGTAATGCGTTATGAATAGATTAATGTTTCGCTGACGAATTTTTTTATCCTCCTCTTGATATACCTATTATTTTTAACGCGCTTCAAATATACCATCAGTATTTTAAATATTATATATTTTTTACCTTGATAATTACGCTGAGATAATGTGCAGTAACGAATTCGCGTAATTCACATTAATTTTTTTTGTACGTAAAAATTTTTAATTAAAAATTTCGTACGGAAAGTATATAATATAGCGGTTGTTTTCGTTCGGTGTAAAATAAACTTTGCGTTACAAAAAATTGAGAGTATATTCATTTCACGGAGAATTCGTAATTATTTTTTTCAAAATTTAGTAAATATCGTGACACAGAGCATTCTCGTATACTCGCATATCCTAATCGATAAAAGTCGTACACTTTTTGCTCGAAATTATTTATGTACGCACTAAAAATCGATGAGTTATTTTCATTTCTAATGGAATGCACTGCACCGTTTATGCTAAGTGTTTTATTTTTCATTTAAAGAAATTGAAATTCCTGTAGGTCGACATATACATACATAATAGAGAGTTCGATAATGGCCATTAACGCGTAGCCCGAAATTACTATTTACTTCGTAGTTATCGCTTGATGAGCTACTCTATACCGTTAATTTTTCTATTTCTCTATAGCCCAATATTTTACGACAAATATTGTATATAAACTTGGGTAGTTCAAATAATTGGAGAAAATTATATTTTACGAATTACACGGAGTAGTAGACGAAAGTTTATCCTCGATTCTTTACACAACTTTCATTCACTTTTCTCGAGTTTTGATTTATCTTGTTCAAGGAATTAAATTATTTTATTTGCATATTGTACACCCAGTTAGAAACTTTGTTCATTATCTACGTTATAGAACAATTCTACTTTATTCATATTTAGATTCATTTATTTTTATAATATTACGGTATTTTCTTTTTTTTAACTGAAAAGTGAAATAATTCACAAGTATACCCGTCGTATTCCCGTACAATTAAAAAATACTATACAATTATACCGTGTTGACGAAAGTTGATATTATTTTACAAACAATAGGAATTTGAGGAAGGCAATTTTGAAAAAGTGAATTTCGAATGAAAATTGTGTTGGAAACCTGAAATCGGCTTTTACGTTCTGAATTTGAGTATCCGGCACATCCCGATGCACCGCCGGTCGTTATTCTAATGACGGATACTTAATTGAAGGCCTCTTACGAATTAAATTCACTGAGTGTAGCGAGTGTTCCTCGACCAACTCAGCCATTTCGTTACCGAGCTCGAGTATCTGGGAATGCGAGCAAATATTAATTTAATCGTTGTGGTTTCGGAAGAGATCGGCACAATTTCGCACCGTTACCACCTATATACGACGAACTAACGTTTCCGATTCCCAAGCGGATAACGACTCGTTTTAGGGGAAAATTATTGATTTACTCGACGAATCACTCGACGCGTGTCTGCCTTTACTCGATACGAAGCTAATTTTTAATATACATACATGTATATATGTATATATGTATATATACCCGAGTATACCCGAGTTCGCGGCCGCATTTTTATTTTACGTCACGCGCAACTCGTTCTGGGAAAAATTTTTTTTGTTCAAGTTGATAGTTATTAATTTTCGTATTCGAAGCTGTCGAAAAAAAGAGCAGAAATCGCTATAAAAATGACGCGCGTCCTTGACACGTGTCTGGTTTCGTATTTACCTTACGCGAATACGTATATGCATTCGCTTAAGTTTAACAAGTATTATTAATTGTGTTAGCTTTGGAATCCTAGCAATTTTTCGGTCTTTGTACCGACGATGACAAATTGAAGCCGTGTTTAAAAAAAAGGGATTCACATACGCGTCAGCCCGATTCTTTACATCGAGTTGAGCCGCAGCAATTGTTGAATTCCGGGAACTTTTTGTTTAATAAAATATATTTTTGTGTATTTTATAGCTGAATTGAAATATTATTGATACCTCCATGTATATTTATTAAATATATATAATGTTCATAGGTTATAGGTTAGAATAATACATGAATTGTTTCTCTGTAAATAACAAAGAATTTTATTATTTTATACAAAATATAATTACATACTTAATAAATAATGTTTATTTACCTGTAAATAACAAAGAAACAACATTCAATGTTATTATTCACAAGGTTGTCTTTAGATTACTTTTATAAAGTTTTATTCATTGTTTTCGGTATATCTTTATTAACCGTACTAATTGACACGTGCCAATTCTTGTCTGCAAATTTTACCTGTCGGTATATTAAAAGATTTGATTTACCGACCTACACGCGCGCAATTCAAATAGACTAAGGATGTTTTTCTTACATCTCCCCTCCTGGAGACATTTTTGGTACAAAAATTTGGTATAACTAATAATAATTACAAAATAATATAGACTATAATATAGAATAATAATATTATATACCACTTAGTAGTTACCACCTTTGAGTTAAGGAGATGGAGTTAATTTTGAAATATGGAATAAATTTGATTCTAACTTTTTGTGTCCTGTATTAACTTCATACATTGAGTTTGATATCTTCTTTAAAATCTTGTATGGCCCGATTCTTAGCATATCCAATTTCTTTCGGTTCATTCGGTTACCATTTTCAATGTATACTAAATCTCCTAACATAAATTCGTGTTCTTTTCTATTTTTGTCATATAATTTCTTATTATATTCATGGTATTTTATACTGTTTTTAAATGCAGTTTCTCTATCGTTTTCCAGTTGATTATAATCTCTATTCTTTTTTAGTTCATTTGGTAGTGCTGATGTATCTTCACCATTTAATAAATATTTCGGACTAAATTTTGTTACCGTGTGCTCGGTCTCATTGTATTGGTTTATGCAATTTCTTGCTATAGTTGTCCATCCACACTTCTTTCTTTCTTCGTTTATCGCACATCTTATTTTATTTACTAAAGTTTGGTTAAGTCTTTCGTTTAGACCGTTCGAAAATGGTGCATTAATTCCTGTAAAGATCATTGTAACCCCTTTTTCTTCTAAGAAATTTTTGAATTCTTTAGAATTTATACCTGGATATTGATCTGTTAGAAGTATTTGAATATTATGGTCTCGTAGTACATTTTCTGTTAATTTAATGAAATCATTTGCATTTTGTGTTTTTGATGTCAATATGCAAGCATATCTTGTAAAGTGATCTACTAGGAGATGTAAATATTTTTTTGTAGATCTTAAGCCACCGAATCCACCTATTGTATCGATAGAGACTATTTCAAAAGGTTTTTTTGCAGGGCCAAGGTGTGACATTAACCCAATTTTGTCTTGCCTTCTTGACTTATTTTGTATACATACTTCGCAACATCTACAGGCTTTCTTTATATTTTCAGATATATTTGTTGCTGTATAATACGGCAGTATCTTATTTTTCATTTGGTTTATTCCAATATGACAAAATTTCGTATGCGTGTCTTTTATTAATTGTTTACTAAATTCTTCTGATAAGAAAATTTTATCTTTGTTTCTTGATTTTTTATAATACAAATTATTTTTATACTTTAGTTTGTCTTTGTTGGATTCTATCTCTTTATTTTTTTTTGATTCTCTAAAATATCTTCTAAACTAATTAAGTTTACAATCTTCAATTTATCCTCTTCGTCTTCTTCAGACTCTAATACTGGATTTCTGCTTAAGCAGTCTGCTTCTAAATTATCTTTACCTGGACGGTATATTATTTCGAAATCAAACTGTGATAAATAATAGGTAAGATCGCCTAGCTCTTCATCTGTTCTCGCTTTTATATTCATTTTTTCTAATGGTTTATGATCTGAAAATACTTTAAAATGTTTGCCTATAAGCCAGTGTTGCCAATACTTTACTGTTTCTTTTATTGCTATACATTCTAAGTAAATTGCTTTTTTTCTTTTTTGTGATTCATTCAGTTTTTTTGAAAAGTATGCTACTGGTTTTTCAGTTATTGGATTCTCGTTTAATTGTGGTTGTTTTAATATTGCACCTATACCTTTTAAACTTGCATCTGTGTATATGTGTATTGGTAAGTCTGGATCAAATATAGTTAATACTGGTTGAGTGCAAAGGAAATTTTTCATGTATTCGAAGGCTTCTTGACATTCTTTTGACCAAACAAATTTTTGATTTTTTCTTAATAGGTTATGCAGCGGTTCTAAAATTAGAGACGTTTTTGGTACATATTCGTTATAAAAGTTGATTTTTCCTAGAAATTGTCGAACATTTTTCTTATTTTCTGGGACCGGAAATTTTGTTATGGAAATTAAATTATCTTTTATCGGAGAAATTGAGTTATGTTTAATTATATGTCCTAAGTATTGCACAGAGTCCAGTGCAAATGTGCACTTTGACAGTTTCAATCGGAATCCTTCCTTCATAATTGCATCTAATAGTTTTGATAGATGGTCTACATGTTCTTTGAAAGATTTTGAAAATATTAATATATCATCTATGTAATTGACTGTAAAATTTGATAAATTATTTTTTCTTATTATATTGCTTAAAATTCTTTGGAAAATAGCTGGTGATGTTTTTAAACCAAATGGTAAACAGGTCCATTGAAAATGACCTTCTTGGGTCACAAAGCCTGTTTTTCTTCTGTCTTCAATTCGTAAAGGGATAGACCAAAATGCTGAATTTATATCTAGTTTTGAAAAAAAACTGCAATTTCTTGTCTTTATTACTAGGTCTTCAATCAGTGGAAACGGTTGTGATTGAGGAATTATGATTTTATTTAAATCTCTAAAATCTATGCATAATCTAGATTTTTTATTTTCATCTCTTTTATAAGCTAACGTTACTGGAGCAGCAAATGGGCTGTATGATTCTTCTATTAGGTTTCTTTTAAGTAATTGTGAAATTTGTTCTTCTATTTCTTTTTTATCTTCGATTGTACATTTATATGGTCTTTTACTACAGTATTTATCTATTGTCAAATCTATTCTAGCTTCGTAATCTTTTACAGTACCTATATCATATTTATCTTTTGCAAATATATTTTTATATTTGTCTATTAGGTTCTTTATTACTTTTTCTTCATCACGTTTTAAGTGGTTTGTTGAAACGTTGAAGGTGCTTATTTCAATGTGTTCATTAAAATTGATTTGATACTCATTTATTATATCATTAGATTCGGAATGTTTTTGTTCTATCTCTAATTTTTCATTTTGTATCAGTCTGAATTTCTTTATACAATCTAATCCTATTAGAAAGTCATGTTTGAAATTTTTATTGTTTATTATGAACACATTCATGTGATCCTCTATATTTAGAATCTTTATTTTTATTTTTATTAATCCATCTGTTTTATACACACCATTAATTGTTCTCAAATTTGTTTTTTCTTTTTTTATATCATTATTTGTAGATTTTAAATTTAGTAATTTTGAATTTATTAATGTAACATTTGATCCTGGATCATAGATAGCAGATATTTTTAAAATATCATTTAATTTTATTGGGAGTTCAATCAATGGTGGTATTATTAGTTTTTTGGATTTTCATCACTTAGTTCTACGTCTAAAGTTAAATTATTTACTTGTTTGACTTTATTAATTCTATTTTCTTGATCTTTAAACCAGCATTCAGTTTCAGAATGAAAACGTGTTCCTTTTTCTTTTTCTTTACATATTTTGCAAGGTGTTTTTTCACTTTTCTCTTTTGTGTTTGGTTTATTCTTTTTCATATCTAAATTTTTTTTGTACATTAAATGTTCTAATTTACTTATTTCATTATGTAGGTCTTCAGTTTTTGTTAATTTTTCTCTATCAATTTTATCAATTATATAATTTGGCAGACCTATAGCAATCAGATCTATCAACGTTTCATTGTCAATAGTTTTTCTTACTAGCAATAAAATTTTTTCTTTTTTTATAGAGTATTCTAACAATGAACCTGTCTGATATTTAAATGCTAATGCATATTTTATTTGAGACCATCCTTTACTGGCAAATGTATTACAAAAATTTTGTTTCCACTCTTCCCAATTTGCTTCAATTGTAAGCTTGAGAAGTGTACAACTATACCAATCTGCGGCCCCCTTTTCCATAAAAGATTTTAAAATTTCAATTTTTTTGTTATCAATGTTTAAATCAAACCGTTCACATTCTTTTTCAAATTCATTCATCCATTGATTCGCATTCGAATTTTTACCATCAAATTTTTCAATTGTAAATTCTTTAGCTAATTTTCCAATGTTTATTTTTTCCGATTTTTCTTCGCTTTTTTCAAGTAATTTCTGTAATAGTTGTACTAATGGTATTTCTGCTGCATTCGCTGTCACGTCACTAGTATTTTTGTTTTCAATCAATTCTTCTAAATATTCATCGTTAAATTGTACATTTCCTTCTTTATCAAAATAAGTATTTTTTAATTCTTTAGTTAAAGTAATCCATACTTGTCTCATTTGGTGTCTTTGTTTTAATGCTTTCTTTACCTTATTAAACGTAGGCGTTTTAGCGAGCTCCTCGTGGTAGATTGCATTCATGTAATCGTGTGGAATTTTATACACACGACCGTCTGGCGTGGTGAGTCTGGTTACACATAATATGTTGGATTTTCCATCCGAGGCTTCTAGCAACGTAAACTTAAATTGCAACTTGTCCATTGTGATTTTCAACGAGAATGTTGTTTTATAATGTTCATAGGTTATAGGTTAGAATAATACATGAATTGTTTCTCTGTAAATAACAAAGAATTTTATTATTTTATACAAAATATAATTACATACTTAATAAATAATGTTTATTTACCTGTAAATAACAAAGAAACAACATTCAATGTTATTATTCACAAGGTTGTCTTTAGATTACTTTTATAAAGTTTTATTCATTGTTTTCGGTATATCTTTATTAACCGTACTAATTGACACGTGCCAATTCTTGTCTGCAAATTTTACCTGTCGGTATATTAAAAGATTTGATTTACCGACCTACACGCGCGCAATTCAAATAGACTAAGGATGTTTTCCTTACATATATTTATAATTTACATTTATAATTTATAATTTATAAAATATATATTTATTTTAACTTTTTATAAGCCTACTTGATTGAGTATTTTCTAATAGACGATAATACTTTGCACCCACTTATTGTTTACTAAAATTACTGTTTTGAAAAACCAGTAATTACAACGAGGTTTGACCTACAAAAATTAGCTAATTTTTACATAATTTACATCTTCGTTTGGATGACTCGAATCATTTAGAAACCAAAGAAACATTTAGTTAGGAAAGAAAACTGTTTAGAGAAGCAATCGTCCAATAAATTATGAGCGTGTCTAGATTGAAAAAAAAGTAACCACTAGATAATAAAATATCAACCTGATCTCAGCAATATCGATTAACAATTTAGCGAGTAGTAGTAGCAGGTTTCCGTATTGAATTTAAAGAATGAAGCGATCGGTGATGGAAAAAAAGGAGCCGCGGAGAATGTACAACTCGGTTCGAGCGTTTCGTAAAAAGAGAAGGGGGTTTTATATCGAGAGGGTGGCAACGGCTACGCGAAACCTGCAATTCATCCTGCGATCGATGGCAATCTCAATCGAAGCTTTACGCGAAGAATAGCGGAGGGGAATCCGCTCGCGTAACACGCGACTGAGTGCTCGCACCGATGTTAATAATTCAAAATCCCCTACGACACTCGAGGAAAAAAGCGTGTCGCGCTAAATTTTTACGTGAAACACGATAGGGACAGAAGGAAATTTTGGCCGATTTTACCGGAACAACCGTGCGAAGAATTTTGTCCGTCGAATTGTCTCGACTACAAACAGAGGGACTCGAATTTGATCTTGGTTTGTTTTCGTTTTGTTTATTTACGCAACATTGATTTGCACGAGGCGTAGGGGATGCGCTGGCCACGGGACGTGACTACGGATACTCGATGCCGACGATTTTTACGAATATTTCGAAAACCGAATTTTACAACAACAACGTTCTCTTCTCGTTTGATCAATACGTTCGATCTAAGCTTTCCGCGTACTCGTATGATCGATTAAATTATTTTATAAAATTTAGTACGTACCTTGAACGCGCAGTTGTGTATCGGTCGGCGAGCTAATCAATATTCTAAATGGTATTGCCAATTTAATGATAAGATCAAACGTGTATACCTACGTAAAACGAGGATAAGTCAATAGCCATCATCGCTGACGAGTCGGCTGTTAATCGTATCTATCTATTATTCATTAATATTTGATCATAAACAATCAACAGTAACCTTCATTCTTTCGACTCAATTTTTGAAAATTAAATTATCAAATTATCAAAGATTCTTATAATGTCCGTTTGTGTTTTAAATCGGTAAACTCTAATTACGTCGTTCACGTATTTTACATATTTGAGTCCTTAGATCCGGTACACATTAACACGAATCGTTTATTTTAATAAATTAAATTTATAAAACTATAAATTTAACCGCGGCAGATGAATGTTCACAGAAATTAATATTGAGAAAAAATATTCATAGAAATTTAAAGCGATCACTCTAATATGATGATTTTCGATTTTGGAAACGAAGATTTATGTGCATAATTTACTATTAGAGTCTACACACTAACTAGAGTAAATAACATATTAAATGATTTTTTATTATTTATAACATATTAATTGAATTTTACTCCAATGGAATTATCTGACTGTCACTATTTTAACTAAATCGCGCTATTGTACAAAGAATAGTTAAAATATTTGTGATATAAATATAGATAAACGAATGATGGACTATTGCAGCGAAGGATTTAAAATAAATTCGATCACTCGTAAAAACTCATTCGAGTAGTCAAAACATTTAATTTCTTTTGTATTTTAAAATAAGTGACATTAAAAAAATAATATTACGGTTTGGTCGGTTGCGGTAGCCATAATTAATTTCAATCTTGATTCAACCAAAAATTTTTAATGTCCAACATACCAAACTGTCGCGAACAGAGATATGTAATTTCATTAACGTAAACACGTGCGTATGTACATAGAAATATCCTCGGTTGCAGAGGGCGATAACAAAACTCCCTCGGTCGAGTGAGAGGGAGGGAGAGAGAGAGAAAATGTAACCATAAGCACGATAATAGGTTGGACATTGGCACTTGCACGTCGAGCGCGGGGAATTATTCTGGCAATATTGCGTTCGAGGGGAAGAGGACCGCAAATACGGCGTTGGTCGATCGTTGCCGTTTGAAACACCACTCGGCCACCAAAAGAAGATAAGTGCAGGCTAAGATCTTTTTGGCAGCGTGCCTCTGCACGGAGAGTCTCGATTTATCCTCAAATAATTTGTGCAAATGATAACGTTGATTTTTTTCTCCTCCTTCTTCATCCTCCCATCGTTATTGAATTACTATAAGGAGGGACGAGTCGTACGTGTGCGTATATGTGTATAGCGTGCTTCTATACGCGACATACGTCTTATTTGCTTTTTGAATCGGCGAGTGTGGTGTGCGTATGATGTGTACCGGCGGTTCGGTATGCGAACCTCACTCTCACAAATTGAAATGTTCACTAGAATGAAATTCAATTAAGGTAAGAGCCGCTCGAACGTGTGGGACACCGCCGAACTCCTCGGTGTTTAAGAACAACCTTAAGCGCTTTCCTCTCCGCAACGTATATCCCGACGTTAAATAACGGCAATAACATTTTCCGCGGTCGTTTATCTTTCGTGCATTATTCAAGAGCGCGCTAATTCGCAGACGAACTTGCGCGACTAATGCCGATCGGAATTAATTATGCCGGGGGTGTATAGCAGAAGCTTTTTACGCGCGCCTGGTGTCTCGATCGACTATTATCTCGCTGAATAGACAATGTCCGTAAATAGAAAATTGGTTAATTTCTCGTTAAATTCGACTAATAAACCCACTTCTGCACTAGCATAACAATCCCGTGCACGAGCATAAGCGTCGTCTCTACTGGGATCTACTCGATTATATCGACCGCATTGCGAAATGTCAAAATGTGCTTTCCCGTGATTTCTTTTACACTCGAATTTAAATCGTATTATCAAACGCCCATGTAAATAAATCTCACGTGGCAACGTTAGTTTTGTTTCACTAAACACCTCGAAAAGTTTGATCGAATTTCATTAAAATATTTTCGTTCGAACGTTCCGTGTAAAATTTGTTTTGAATTCATTTTTAACTACTTATAAAGTAAACTTGTTTCAATTTAATAACAAAAGTTTAAATTATACGTGTATAAATTTTTGTAACGAATAGAAAAGTGTAGAAACGAAATTCAATTTTTTTTTAAAACCATTAGAGCAATATTACGTGTATTATACGAATATCATAATTATCTTTTTAAAAGATGATAAATCGTGCAATTAATTAGTGAGATATATAAAAAAAAATACTGTTTGTTATCGCGACGTAGAAGGTAATAATGTTGAACCAGCAGAACGGGGTGCATAATCGGAATGAAGGAGAACGTACAAATCACATCAGAATTTGTAGAAAGTAGGTGTGTGTGTGCGCGCGAGTTGTATGTATATATACGTATATAGGTATATATCGTGTGCATCTAGACCAACAAGTTTATGACTTCCAGGCACAGTTTTACAGAGGTATCCTTGGCCTAGTCAGTCGGTATCAATCGGGCATCTTTGAACGCACGTCTTAATTAGGAAGAAAGAAGGGAAGCGTATCCGCGCATCTATATAGTGACCTGCACCCGGCGGCGGGGCGTGGGGGAACGGAGAGAAGAGGCGCACCTCGGTACGATAAGCTCTCTCTCTCTCTCCCTCTCTCTCTCCCCCTCCTCCCTCTCTCGGTCGGTCGAGTAGATGGGCTGGAAACACGCGCAAACGCGCTCGCATTTTAACGGGGACGTCACTTCCGCCTGTGATAATCTCCGGTCGGCCGAATTGTCTATCGGCTCGTCGACCATTCGAAATTCGGGTACGAATTAACTTGTTAATCTCTCCCTTTATATATACTCTTTTTATCCTTCGATTCCCGATATAATATTCCCTGTTTTGTATATTATTTTTTTATCGATTAACGCGCGTATTGATTATTCTTGAATTTAATAAACGTAGTAAATACAAAGTATTGTTCGATTTTTCTTCACTTGTCATTATTTTGCGTAAAGATTTAAACTTTAAATACTTGTAGAGCATCGATGATCTCTTGGTAGAATTAAAATTTATAATCGATAATTCGAGATATTTTATGGTTCATGTCGTTGTAGCCTTTACCTGCGCATATTAATGATATGTTTTAGCAAATGAAAATATTATGAGGCCTGCGATGGCTCGGTCGGTAGGGCGTCGGGCTCGTGTAATCTGGAGGTCCCAGGTTTGATTCTTGGCCCCGGCCGATTGATACAAGCACCAGTGGCAAATGTATTTTCAACTCGTACTTTTCTAACAAAGACATCGTATGGCCTCCGTCGCTGATTATCACCGATTTGGGAGCATAAAAAGAGCGACGTTAAAATAATAAAAAAAAAAATATTATATTATATCAGTTGTTTGCCGGTTCTTTCGGTCCAGTGCGCTAAATCTCTAAATGTACTCGGTAAAGTTGAAATAGTGGAAATCTATTATGAAATAGTAGAAAGGTAATATAAAATAGTGGTCATTGTTCTACTATTTACGATTAGTGAAACACTTTTCACTATCATATAGTTGTTTTTTACTATTTCAACTAAAGGGGGATTTTCCGAAAGCACATAAAGCTCCTTGGACTCGTAAATAAAGTTATAAACAGTAGTCCGCCTTGAGATAAAATTTCCGTTACTCGGTCTCTCGGTTAAAAATTGTCTGTACGAATGGACGGGCGGTCGAAACTTTCTTCAAGGATGAATCCGAGTAACGGGTAAACGTAGTTGGTACTCACGAATCTTTGTCAATTTTCGGACAAACGGTCGTCCTTGTCGCCTCGCGTTCGAGCGCGCGTGTCGAGTGCGAAGCCTTATGTGTCGCTGCGCGTCGTTATTCGCCCTATTGTTGTGCAGATTTCGAATAGACTCGCTACGATGATTTTATTGCACGCGACTGTGTTTCTCTCGTTTTACTCCCCGTTGTTGTTCCACATATATATATATACATATACTTTTATTCACTTCGACCAGAGTTCGTGGAGCTTTTACGCTTTTTCCTTTTCCTTTCCCCCCTCTGCGTTGGAAATTTACAAGTTTTAATGCGCGATTCGAGCATCTCGCCACGAGAATAGGAAACTGCCTTCTAGCCCAACATTTCTACTAGATACAAATTTCACGTTAGGACGATCGGCTCGAGAAATAATTTATTGCGGGTGCAATTATACTCGGACGAGTCGTTGAAAATTAATTTTTAGTTGCAATTTAGAAATATATATACGTACGTGCGCGAATGCATAAATAATGATAATGGTTAATTAAATTTAAATGCCGAGTGGCAATGTGTTGCATTATCAATGTTAATAATAATTACACGTACGTCGCAGTCAATTCGAACGCCTGTACGAATGTGATGCACATTCCGTCCGTGTATATCGTACCATTAACATTAAGTTTATATACCTGGTTTTCATTAATCGATACATCTCGTCATCTTCATTTATTCATCGATGACTGCTATTTCATTTGATTTAACTTTCCTCCTCCTCCTCATCCTTCTCCCTCGCTCTGTCTCTCTCCGAGTCGCCCGTCTAATTGGAAGGATTTACGAACGTGGCGCGTGCCCGATTCATCATGTTCTTGACAGTCATACATATATATACGTGTGTATTTTTTTCATCTCTTCTTTTGGCAGTCTCGGAACGATAATAACTCATAAAAGGCCAACCTCGTCCGTTCGGTGACAAGTGAACGTAAGACGTATCACTGTCAAGGAAAATCCCTAACCAGAAGGATTTCATCCATCTCAATGGACGTAAGAGGTTCAAATTGTTCGAAAAGCCGACAGCTTATGTAATGTACTTTTTGCCCTTCCATACATTCGCGAACGAGAGATAAAGCATCGTCTCTCTCTCTCTCTCTCGTTTCTGCAGAATTTTTCCATGGTATCCAGCAATAAAATGAAAAGGATGGGAAAAGAAGAAAAAAGAAAAGAGGAATTGGGTCAGGAGCTCTCTCGACCAATCAAACGTCCGTTAATGAGTTTGAACTCATTTCGAGACTCATTACTATAGCTATTGCAATGGAAAATTGAAGCATTCCGGTTATTTTGCTAAGAAAGAATACTCGGGTAACCATTTCTCAATTGTTTTGATTTCCAAGGGCCAATTTGAATTTCCCGAGGATTTTCATTATTCGAATGACGTTTCCAATGGATTTATAAATATTAGCTGTACCGTACGGTGTTATTGGATTTTTATTATCGGAAAGGTGAAAAAAACGCGGTGCTACGTCCGTACTAATAACTCGAGGTAGCTGCTCGAGATTGCGCGATTTTCGTACGATTGGCCATAGTTCCGTTACCACTCGAAAGACGATGATACGAAATACGCGATCGCGTCGTCGAAGGTGGTCTTCCGTTTTTAACCCACTCGATCCGTAGGATCGAAAAGCTAACCCACCTGTGAATCCAGGCTCGTAATAGCTTCCGGTTAATTGCATCGAATTTACAGCGCGTCGTACCTAATCCACGTGTCAACGGGAACACGTACGGCCACGGAAAATCTCAATAAATTACGGTATATACGTAAACGTGGCGTGACAAGTTAATAGCCATTGATAATAAATCACGCATTCCTGGCAACTCGCCACAAAACATTTTCTTCTTTTTTTTTCTCTTTCTCTCTATTTCATTTTGGTCCACTCGTCTTCTGGCCCGGGGACGGGGAATACTATCGATAGCTGTCAAGATGTTGTTATCGCCCTGTTACTCACCGAACAATATATTTGTCGGGTTTAAATTGTGCACCGGCGTGTCAGCATTCAATATTATTCGTGTGTATACGTAGTACGTACTATTCTGTCGCTACCGAGACTCTATGTAACCACGAATTTATGCATCGATATATATCTCCGTACTCTAATGCAAATTAATAATTCTATATAGCTATTATCTGTATTATACCTATTGCGCGCGTTCTTACTGATTATTGCTTATACTTGTTTCACCGAACTGTTTATTTTGTTTTATTGCGCGCAACTGCAGTTATAAAATATCGCGGCTATGATAAAAAAAACTACCTGGCGAAAAAAATTGTTAAATTTCTATATCGGAATTTATTGATAATAAAATACGTCTCTAACGTCCGTTAATGAGTTTGAACTCATTTCGAGACTCATTACTATAGCTATTGCAATGGAAAATTGAAGCATTCCGGTTATTTTGCTAAGAAAGAATACTCGGGTAACCATTTCTCAATTGTTTTGATTTCCAAGGGCCAATTTGAATTTCCCGAGGATTTTCATTATTCGAATGACGTTTCCAATGGATTTATAAATATTAGCTGTACCGTACGGTGTTATTGGATTTTTATTATCGGAAAGGTGAAAAAAACGCGGTGCTACGTCCGTACTAATAACTCGAGGTAGCTGCTCGAGATTGCGCGATTTTCGTACGATTGGCCATAGTTCCGTTACCACTCGAAGACGATGATACGAAATACGCGATCGCGTCGTCGAAGGTGGTCTTCCGTTTTTAACCCACTCGATCCGTAGGATCGAAAAGCTAACCCACCTGTGAATCCAGGCTCGTAATAGCTTCCGGTTAATTGCATCGAATTTACAGCGCGTCGTACCTAATCCACGTGTCAACGGGAACACGTACGGCCACGGAAAATCTCAATAAATTACGGTATATACGTAAACGTGGCGTGACAAGTTAATAGCCATTGATAATAAATCACGCATTCCTGGCAACTCGCCACAAAACATTTTCTTCTTTTTTTTTCTCTTTCTCTCTATTTCATTTTGGTCCACTCGTCTTCTGGCCCGGGGACGGGGAATACTATCGATAGCTGTCAAGATGTTGTTATCGCCCTGTTACTCACCGAACAATATATTTGTCGGGTTTAAATTGTGCACCGGCGTGTCAGCATTCAATATTATTCGTGTGTATACGTAGTACGTACTATTCTGTCGCTACCGAGACTCTATGTAACCACGAATTTATGCATCGATATATATCTCCGTACTCTAATGCAAATTAATAATTCTATATAGCTATTATCTGTATTATACCTATTGCGCGCGTTCTTACTGATTATTGCTTATACTTGTTTCACCGAACTGTTTATTTTGTTTTATTGCGCGCAACTGCAGTTATAAAATATCGCGGCTATGATAAAAAAAACTACCTGGCGAAAAAAATTGTTAAATTTCTATATCGGAATTTATTGATAAATAAAATACGTCTCTCTCTTCTCGTTTCGTATGAGCGAATTTGCAATAGCTATACCTATAGGATTTACACAGTTAAAAAATGTTGAATCGACTGGAGATTCTACAGTAGTGCGTATACACCGCAGCTTTTACTTTACGTCCCAAGTGATTTCTACTTGGGTGATTCAAGTAAAACTTTCTGCGTATTTAAAAAGTGAAAATTTAACTTTTTGCAAAGAAGTATATATCGCTATTTATATAGTCAATACATTTTTTTCAAATTTGTAAAATAAAAGACTTCTAATTGATTGAACAAACCTCATTAACAAAATTCAATTCTTTATTGCAAATTATAACGTTAGACATTATTTTTAAATAAGCTAAACTTATTATCGACAGTCTCTTTTTTTAATTGTAAGTGTTATGAATCTATTAATATTTATTTCTAAATATTAACTCTCTCAGAAATATTGCAACAGTCAGTAAGACTTGTTCACGAAATCAAAAGGTTAGTATACATACACGTTACAATAGAACACGAGAGCAGAAATTTAAACAGTTTTGATTACCAGTCGTTAATTGAATTTCTGATATAATATATAATGTAATATTAAGATAAGTACAATAAATATAAAATTAATTAAATTTTACTACAGACAATAATTATAAATAAATAATTGTTTTCGTAAGTATAAAACTTCTGTTTGCTTATACGTTTTAACAATTGTCCCACAGATAGCAGTTGCAAGTGGAAATCACTTTGTCGCCGAGTAAATATGACTTTGTACCGTTTTGTAAGTATTTGCTTTGCATTTAAAGCGAATTCCACTTTTTTCTCTAAATGCGGAGCGATTTCTTTGCTGACTGCGTCTCGATCATTATTTCGCGATTACCTTACACCTCATCATGAATAATGCAAACACCAATTTTTTTTATACATATGCTTCGTTTAAGTCGACTAATTAACAAAATTAAAATTTGTCTAACCTTTCCTCATTTTAATTATTTTCACTTTCAATTTATTTTGCTAACGACTTGATAATTGTTCAATATTATTTAAAATTTCAGTCTCTGCTTGCGATAGTTCGATTTCTGATCTACGCGACAAAATGACCGCACAAAATATGTTCACCGAGTGCTTTGTTCGCAAATGCATCGTGTTGATTAACTAATTAACCTACATAAGTTTTTTAAATTTCAACATTCTTAACTATGAAATAAACATAATTACTTAAATGCAGTTAAACATAGCCTCCCAAAATCTAAGTAGCAATTTTCATTATACGTTATACTATTGTCAATATTGTTTCAAAGTTATAATACGGTTGGGATAAGCTTCTACTCCACGTGACTCACTGGGCTAAAATTCACGTTGGTAATTAACTAATTACGCTAATTTAAATATTATATAATAAATTTTGATATTTCTTTCACAATAGTACGAAACGTCTTTCGCAATAAATTTCGTAATAATAAACCAAAGACATAATAACTGCACAATGTTTATTCGAATTTCGTAGGAATTAATTTACTGTAAAACTTTGACCACATATCCACCAATTGAAAAAAGGATCTTTTTGTATATAAATATTAAAATGTATAAATAATTGTCGTTGTACTAAAATTTAATTAAAAAGAAAACGTCGTTATTGAATAATTGGACAATGTTGTTAATGGATTATATTTAATACGAATTTCACTTTACCGACGGCCACATAATAATATTTCTATATATATATATACGTAGGTATTAAATTACTTTAGTGCTGTTTTCCAATAAAACGTGACATGGAATTCAAATAAGTTAGCTTTTTCAGTAGCTGTATCATTCTCGCGATTAATGAAAAAAAAAAATTTTTTTCCATTATCAAATCAAGAGAGTGACTAGAAAGTACCATCGATAGTATTTGAATGTAACATTCTTTTATTCGACAAAGCGCGCAGCGGCGAATTAAATAATATATTTGTTAAATATAAACATTCGATAGAACTTTATTTCGAAAAAAAGAATTTGATAATCGTCTCAAAAAATGCTGGTCGAATTAGTTGTCATGCGAGGAAAGGTTCGATACCTTAGACCGAGGATTTAACGTATATATATGGAGTCGCGATAACCCGTTCTCCCGCTTTGCGAGAAAGGGAAGGAAGGGAGAAAACTAGAAAGAAGAAGCAGCCATCACTTATCAAAGTTAGTTAGGAGAACGGTACAAATGCCGCACCAGGCAAGATCAAGTGTAAAGCGAGCGATACCCCGGAAGTCTGGGAAGATAAAGAAGCCCAAGCTAGCCCACGTTGAGAACGACGCCGTAAAGCCCAGCGGGTCGAACGAATATAAAGATCCTCGCGAGGATACGGGACAGAGAGATACGTGCGTGCGTGTGTGTGTGTGTGTAGGTATACATAGTATAGATTAATGTACGTGTGCGCTAGCAAGGACCCTCGGCAAGTGATTACGCAGATTATAAATCAATGAGTTGGCCGCAAAGAAGTCGCGATCCTCGACATCGTTTGTCATCGGAGATAAGTGCCGGGAATTCGGAATAGAGACCAGAGACCCTCCTGCCTTTCACGAGGGAAAAAAACAGGATGGAAAAACATCCCTACCCGGAAAAAATGATTTTCCACGGTATAATAAGTGGTCGGAATTGGCTATTTTATTAGGTATACCGTATACGCGGCCCGCCTACTTTTACTTTCGCTGTCACAGCCAGAATAATGCGAATGCTTCGAATGATAAAACTACTTGGCGAACGTCGATCGTTTGTCATACGCTCGATCGATTCCACACGCGCACACACGCAGGCACGCACACACGCGCGCGCAAGCACACGTTTTAAAAGGACAAGCAAGCAGGGAGAGTGGGAGAGTGGAGAGAGGAGGGCCGCGGTAGCTTACGTTCGAGATTGTTTCCACACGGTTTCCCGTGTTTATTCGAGTATCGGTTTCTCCAAAGTTTCGCAGCACGACCACACGGAACCGCGATAAGAGTGTTTTATCAGTTGCATACGTATACGAGAGAGACGACGGGTGCACGTATATATGTATACACGCGCGCGTACATATCGATTAATCGAAAAGTGGTTTGATAAAAGCTTCCTATTGACGAGGCGTCGAACCTCCCGCCGCCGAGCGTCCCGTATAATCTTTACCGAAGCATCAGCCGCGCAAATGAATTTATACGCGCGGACGTATACCGAGCGCGTGGACGAAATCACATTTCCCGACTACAGCGCGCCTCGTCATCCGAGTGTGAAAATTCGCCGACGGAGATTTTGCGGTGTATATACGCGGGGCCATAATACGCGCCTAGGGTACGTTTCAGCTCGAATCGTCTCTTTTATTCGTGGCCGCGCGTCACGCCAGTGCAACACACTGCACCCGCCGACTCCTCAATTTTCCACCTCTCTGACCCGTTAATTAATTCCTCGGTTACGCGTTACGCGGCTTTTTCTCCCCGATTTCACCGAATCAAAGAACCGCGGTTCATTATTATTATTATTTGCGTCGACGAATTCGTTATGACGGCCAAGCCTGTAAAAAGACACGTCACGAGGGTATTCCGTTTACTGCGATTCGTTTGTTCGCTTCACATTTGCTATAGGGACGCGTGCCACACTCGTAAAGAAATCCGTCGTAGCGCGATAGAGGAAGCAGTGTGAAATGTACGTAAATCTTATTGAGATACAATGGGGCTCGTTAAATTAATATTTCCTTTAGAATGAAACAAAAAGACTCGGTAGAGGGAATGAAAAAATCTTTAGAGGTAGAGTAATCTTATTGCGAAAAGGACTTTTTAATGACAGTGTGCAACACAGTCGGACAAAACTGCCTCACTGAACGCAAAAACCGTAATTTACCATGAATGAAGGCAAAATTGAAATCTTCGCATGCAAAACGAGGGCATTCGTTACGAGCTCTGCCTCCCCCCCGGCTCTCTCTTCTCTCTCTCTCTATCTCGCAGGCGCGCATCTTCTTACACTTATTTTGCGCTCAGCTAAAGAGAATTATACGTATCCGCCGGAGCGGAAGTGTCATACTCCGAATGGTTTTCATTAAAGTAGTTCCGTCGTTACCCTAATGTTTTCGTTCACCTCAAGCACGTGTATATATATACAAGTATATATGTAAGTTTTTGAAAAAAATTCAATTCCGTTAATAGGTTGAAGAAAGAGGCGCAAAAAAGTTGAGCTGACCATTGGGAAAAAGGTATCACGACGTCTCGATTTTAGAAAGTTGTTTTGTTTTTCGTTTGTATACATGACGCAATGACTCGCGCATTATGCTTGAAAATTGTAAAGGCTTCGCCTGTACCTACGGATGGGGGCCATCGAAAAATTCCCGAGAGTACGCGCGTTCGCTCTATGCCAAGTTGAATTAAAGTCGAGTACACCGTCAACCTTTGGAAGCGCTCTCGAGTAAATTAAAAAATTATTGTTACGGGATGTTGCGAGCGAGAAATAAACGTATTTAAACATTTACGGTATACTGGTAAGCGTGTACTATCCTCTGAAAAGTTCGTATAAAGTTTCACTTGGGTCTCTCCCCGTGTATGAATAAAATTTTCACGGTAACGACATTGTAAAACTTTGCAGTAACATTCGTAATGATTTTTGAGTTAATTAAATGGATGATTAATTTAGCGTTTTGTTCATTGAAATCTTTGCTGTGTTGCTTTGAGTCCCCATCTCCCTTCCCGAAATCTCGCAATTCAATTGAAAATTGCGACTTTGATGACGATGAAATATCATTCTCCCGTAATAATTCACAATGGGTATTTTATTGAATAAATAAATACGCGAATCGAGCGACTAGTGTAAGAAAAAAATATTGTATCGCCATGTAGTGTGAATTCCATATGCGAAAAATAAGTAAAAAATTATATAGGTATATAACTCGCTCGGTAAATTTTACGAGAATCTGTGCATAATTACATTCAATGTGTGCTCTTGTACTTCGTGCAGACCCTTCAAATGCGCCCGTCCATTTTTTTTGATCATCAGTTTGTATAATATTCCTGCGCTTGCGTGTAATCCATATGTAAATGCAGTTTACGAAATATATACGTCAAAAAGCTCTGTAAGAAAATTTTTCAAGTTTAACCGGTGTGTGCATGTGTGTATATTTGTGTAGATACGACCTATGAGTTTTCGAGTGAAAGTAGGATAAAAAAAGTCGATTTCTTGTGTGACACTCGCCGAAATTCCTGTGTCGTCTCTCGGTAACCGACAAAACGCCCGGGTTGATAAAAGACGAGCTGCCATCCGCAAAGGCGAACTCGTTTTAACTTACTTGGGTTCAGGAATACGCGGCGTATTCTACAAGCTTTTAGTTACTTATATCCAGCTTTTAAACCGTCCGTTTCTTTAAATAAGATGTATTATCTCGCGAGATCATTTCGTCGAAACATGCAATAATAAAAAAGATAGGTACAAACCTGTCAACAATGCGAAAGGGTATAGGATGCACCTATAAAATATGAAAAATGTGTAAATTTGCGAAACACGAGATCCGTGCTAAAATGTTCTTTGCGGAGCATCGATACCTTTTTCGGAGCTGCTTAAAAATTCGAAGCGCACGTCGCTTCAATATTGTGTCTACGTCGCTGTCTTGCCATTTCGCTCCTATCACTTATCGTTTTCATTGTATTTGCAGAAGATGTCGACGACGCCGACGACGCCGACGACGACGACAACGACGACGACGTAGAATAAGAAGAAGAAGAAAACTGAGGTTGATTTATGATGCAATATAGGAAAATTTCTCGGTAGCTTTTCACGAAAAACAAACTTCTCGATGGAGAAATGTTTTTGCGGGACGATACCTCGCGAACGGTAAATGTTTGTTCTAATTGAATTCTCGAGTGCACAAATAATTGTCATACGCCGACAAAGGAGTTTTCGCGTAATAAATAACGGAACGAATGCAGGCACGCGCGTCGCGCGTATACAGATTTATCATTTATCAATGATATTCAATCGCTTTAATTATTTGTATGAAAATTAAAAGGAAAATATTATTATTAATAATCAAATAATATTAATAATCGTAACGAGAAAACAAGAAACTGTCATCAACATAAAAAACTTATGTCTCAAAAAATATGTTATATTTTCAAGTATTGTTCATATATAATTCAAATGTTATGAGTAGGTATATATTCCGCATACAACATCGTTGAGAGCGCGATATATTTATTACTCCACGATAAATTTGATTATTCGACACGCGTTTAATAAATTAGGATTACGCGCGTGCACGCGTTCACACATAAATTTTACACAGATTGGTAAATGATAAACTACGGATTCTCGCAAGCTTGATTCCAAGTTTATTAGCAAATACGGAGTGCTCGTCATAGAAATTTGAAATTTTAATTTCGTTCGGCTTGGGAACGCGCCCGTCAAAAATTCCATCTCGCCCGTCCGATCACGTAAAAAATTCGGTCAGCTTGCGCGTCCTCTGCATTTTTAATTCGACGGGTAGGTATATATTCTGCCGAGAGAAAATATAGAATAAAACTGACGAGAAGTCGAAAAGGAAAAAAAAGTTTAAACATGAAGATAGGAGGAAATCTAGCGATTCTCGTCCGTTGCGTAATTTGACCCAAGCGTCCTATATACAAGACAATCACGGGACAAATCACAAAGTCCTAAGATTATCCGAAGGGAGGAGCTGATGGCGTTTCTACGAACGAGGGAAGAGGACGTGGATCCTGAAGAGATTAGCAGGGAACACGGTTCGCTACGAGCTTTTGGCGCCACGGACGAGTGAGCAAGCATTTGCGCAACTGTAAAATCATCTCTCCCTCCGTCCCTCCGTCCCTCCGTCACACCATCCCACCATCCCACCATCCCACCATCCCACCATCCCTCTCTGTGTATGCAAGTGTTTTATACGACCAGAATAATGGAGGATTTATGACGTTTCCAAGACTCGTGTCAGTGATCCCTTTTTTCTTCCCCCGCTCCCTGTCTTTCTTCTTTTTAATGAAATATTTAAGCGCGACGTTGATGCCAAAATAAAAGGATCTAGCCTTGAAAGCATTAAAATATCATTTCACCTTTTCCATCTACCATCCAAACGAATTCGCGCGATTTGACATTTTATTCGGATTTGACCTGCAGGATAAATCATCATTGAAAGCCCGTTGAGAATTCGTTTTTCACTTCACTTTTCGTATATGGTATTATATGTTGTAAGCAAATCCGGTTAATCGTTATTAATGTAGCTGTTCTTAAAAATCTTAATTGGTGTGTGTGTGTGTCTGTGTGTGTGTGTGTGTGTGTGTGTGTTTAACAATATTGATACTAGATTTCCATTCAGCTCTTGGAATGTTATGTTTAGAAGGAAATTATATTGAAGGATATCATCACATTGAATGATATTGTATTACGCGTTCGTATACATTTACAATATAATCGAACGAACGAGAAAGTTTAATTAGAAATTTAATTATTGTTTATTCTACAAAGGAGCATAGGTAATGCGCGTTATTGATTTTATCTCCTCGACAATATAATTGTAAACGAACGACTGGGTGGAATTTGATTTGGTCATATTTTTCGGTATAAGTCAGTGTACTATCGAACAATGTGGAAAAAAACAGACGATTGCCTCCTTGGGAGTTTCGGAGAGAGAATATCTTTTCTCTAACGAGTAATTCAACTGAATTCAACCGTAGAACCGCCGTCGTTCGACGTTCGCGCGAGAAAGTTGGAACCGATCGACACGAACCTCCAAGACAATTACCTAGAAAATTCAGCGTAGGTTGCATTGTTGCTAAGGTAATGCTGGTTTCAAACCCGACTCCTCGATTTTCAAGGAACTCGGATCTTTTGAATTTCCCACACGTGTCGCTTTAAGCGGATGACGAGATTATGAATTTCGAGCGCACGAATCTAGGTATTACCTTATCAGGACTATTTTAAATTCAATCCTATATGTATCTACACATATACCTACTAACCGAAAATACATTTATTTCTATTTCTTCCTATTTTTTTCTATTCAAAGATAAGCGCACGCGTACTCCGAATAATTGCGTCAATTTTTGAAAATACGTGTTACATTTCGTTGGTGGGATTTCATTCGTTCGCAGTTTTTTTTATCCGAGTGCATTTGAATTCGTTATCTGGACCCGTAGGGAAATTAAATTAGAATCTAAAATTACTCTTGCAAAGTAAAAATGGCACAATGTATAAAAAAAAAAATAAAAATAAAGTGCCCGCGAATTTGTCATTTTTTTGGTGAACGCGTATACGTGGCAGATTTAACATTTTTAATGCACACGTGTACGCACTGCGCGCGTTAAATTTTAAAGAAATTTTGACAAAGCTAACTGCGGTCCAGTTTAATTAAATTGCAGTTAGCTGAAGTTTTCAAACATTGCAAATTTATTATTTCCCCCCCCCCCCCCCAAGCCCCGTGCGCCACGTACGTTCAAATAATGGTTTATTAAATTCCACGCTAAAGTTCGTTATGATTTTAGTACTCTAACGAATGCGCGTGTTACCGTCGCGTTAAAACTCTTATGTTGTGCAGCAATCGCGGCATTAGAAATTATCAACGAGCCAGTTTATTTGTTGATTCGTTGGAGCGCTCATCGAGTTACGAGCGTAAAATTTTAAATAACGTTAAGTACAAGTCGTTGATAAATAAATTTTTAAATCCCTAATTGTATCTACATTGCTTTGTTCTATTTGAAAATAAGATAAATGTCTAATTTTAAAATGTTGGACTTCTCCAAGACTTCATCAAAATTTATTTTCCTAATCTTCCTAGACTATGTCCTAGTGTCTATGGATTGTTTTTTACTCGAGAGATTATATTATAATGCAACTGATTCTTTAACCAAATTAATTTGAATAGTTTGAACAAATTTGTCTATTCGATGTGTCAGCTGACAATTGACTTTGAAACAATGTGTAGGAATAATTACGACGAACCGTTATACATATACATAGATTTGAGTTTATTATCGTATAACGATGAAGTGGCAGTTACCTCCTGACGGTAATTTTGTTTATTATTTTACGAAAGTAACACATAGATATATACATATATACATATATACGTGGAGGGATCACGCATTGTACAAAGTGTAACATAGTTTAATAGTGTAGGTAGCGTCAGCTTGAATGCGAGGCTTTTAAGCTCTTAGGCTACCACAAATCATCTTCTCGACTTGGAAATGCACATGAAAAGGCTTTCCGGGGAAAGGGTGATATAGCAAAGTGTACATATTTCAGTCTAGCTCTTTAAATTATCTTTACCACGGTGGAAACATGGTGGAATCATGGTGGAGTTACGGTAAAACCTACCATAACTAATCCAACAAAATTGTCAATATTTGATAATACCGAAAACGTATCGTGAGAATTATTATTTCAAACGATTTGGAACGTCTCGACGAAAAGGTGCAATAGAGGTACGAAACGACGGCGTTACGACGGAAGACAACGTTTTGTTTACTGCATCAACACAATGGACTTTTCGCTTACTTCCGCTCCTGTCCAACCTTTTCCTCTCTGTTTATTTATTTTCTATTTCTGTTTCCATGCCCCAGGCCCCAGGACTCACTGCGATTTACTCTATACGTGCAGTACATATGTGTATATGTACTCGCTATCTTCGGTCCTTTTACGTTGAATACTCTTCAATAGAATATCCACGGCTCCCACTTGATTTCGCTTTCTTTTATTTAATTTGCAGCTCCTTTTCGTAGTATTACTTCGAATATAGTTATCCACTCGCTCCCTCTCCCTCTTCCTTCCTCTCTGGCGTTACCGTCGAGTAAACAAAAGAGAACATTGATTTTTCAATTAATCACAAAAATATTACCTAAACCGTACTCGAATAATTTATTTCTTCCATGACGAATGAGATAAGTTGGAAAGTTTTCAATCATTCAGAATTATTTTGACGTTTACGACTACGGCTATAAATCGTTAAAGAATTTATACACGCGCGAATATATATATACATATAGGTGAACTACGGAGACAATTTTGACCAATAACCGTATAGGAAGTTATAGGAGCTTCCCGTACGTTTAACTATTTTAACACCTGAATTTCCATCAACGTTCGAGTAAAAAAAGTTTTTACATTTCAGTTTCGGCATATACTAGGCGAATATTACGAGAAATGCAGAAAAATGTTTATACTAGTGGGATTTATCTGTATTTTATTACATAATCTGTTGAAGAAATCAGCGATACCTCGGAGATGTAGTTACGTATTGCGGCGATGGACGGAATGACGGTGTGTAAACAGCCCGCAAGTGAGTATAATGATTAGCGTGATAAAGTTTCGATCGTATCTGGTGTGGATGTCGAGTTGACGGTTATTTTCATTGCTTTGCTGCTTCTTGAGATACGCAGAGACGAAAGGACCGCGCGATAAACTGCACCCACGCATTGTCGTTCACGACTGCGCACGTTTACATATATGCATATACGTGTATGTACGTTATACGCAATTCCCTCGAAAACCATCTCTAGGACGGTTAAATTTTGGGAATCATCGGTATAACGCACAATCTCGCTGTTAGGTAAAACGATACTTATCTTATTTTACGTACGTGGCAAATATTTTTTCACGAACAACGGAAATTTCAATACTTTTGGTGTCTATAAACTACTGATTTGTTTGCGTTGATATCTTTGAGAAGTAACACTAATTACAAATTTATTAAACATTAGTAATTGGTGACATTGAACTGTAGACAAAAATAAGCTGTCTTTATACCTATACCAATAAAGCGTTTTGTGGGATGTAAAACTTAATTGTATGCATTGATATATATATAAATATCCTATTAAAGGTGATTAAATTTTAAGAATTATACAATCCTGTTAGTATCAATTTATTTAATAATTTTATATTACCATAAACCGAAGACTACAATTACATTTGTAAATTAAAAACTATGTATGAAGGCTTTTAAAAGTTTTCGTTATTGAAAATTAAACATAAATATAATGACAGGCGCGACCTCTCAACATTTCTTTTAGAAAGTACAAGATTCAAGAGGAATCATCTAAGATTCAGGATAAGAACATTACCAAACCAGATAGGCGAGGAATATCGAATCAAATTTTTGTAACAACCCGTATATTATCCTCTAATGCACAAAGGGAAAGATCGGCAATGGCTATATATATGTATATGTATATAGGTGCAGGGTATACGGGAAGTAGGGGCCTTGTGATATTTTATGAGGGTAACGAAGCAACAGGATCAACTTTAGTGCGCGCAGCGGGTAGGTGAGAGCCGGTTTGTTCGCGACGCCGGCAAAGTGAAATCCAATTAAACGAAGAAAGTATAAGTGCATTCGGTTTGCTTCGCAGCCGTTGCCTTCGGGATCCCTTTTGTACTCTGGCGCTCGGACGCTGCGGATTAAACCAGCCATTATACCCGATCGTTTTAATCCGACGGCGAGCTGCGATATTTCACTTCGCGTCTCCGTTCTTCCCGGCGATAAGGGATTTTACGCCGTTTCGATTTCGATTAATTCGATTTCTCGTGATCCACACCCTCGCACCCGAGATTATATAATACCTCTATATCGCCGATACTCGTTCATTTTTACGTTGAATGGTTAATAAAGGTTAATCGTCATCCCAGTGCTACGCGTGCATATACGCGTGCTGAACCTCCGAAACTTGTTGCTAACTTGATTTCCCAATCAGCTGGGAATCGATCCGCATGTCTCTCTGCCAATTCGACCGTTTCTCGGTTTATTTACGAAATGAAGTTTCCACCAATTCGCTCAAGTAGGAGTGCATGCAAAATTAACACCTACATACAGCGAGACCTATTGGTACGTTGGTGTGTATGTAACCGACATTCGTCTACGTGACTGTTTTGAATTTTGAACATTGATTGTTAGTCGAGAGCTAGAGAGAGGGAGAGAGAGGGAGAGAGAGGGAGAGAGAGGGAGGGCATTGTTGTACAAGTGTCAAGTTCCTTATTAATAGATAATTTCCAACACCTTGAATTTGACCCGCACGTATTCTGCAGCCCAATTGAATTTGATTGATCCTTCAGGAATTGGGCTACCCAACTAATTTCGGAATACGATATTCAACTTGAATTTCCAAAGCTACGTCAATTTTTATTAGATATAAGTTATTTTGTATAAGCTTAGACGATATTCCAGCAGTATAATCAACAACAAAATTGTAATACAAATGAGTATTTTGTCGAGTAATTTAATTATAAAAATTACAATTGTTTAAATGGGTAAAATGTAGTACAGATTTATAAATATTCACTATATACCTGGTAAATTGTACTATAAAAACCATGATCCTTTTATTTTGTCCAGTCTGTCTCTCACGTACTCCAAGATTTTCCAAGATTTACCTATAAAGGATATAAAATTTTGTTGATAAAATCCACGTACGTATTTAAATGATTAAAACGGAATGATTTGCAGAGGTTGCGCATAAAAATATGTTATTAAACATTGGAAACTAATGAGGATACAGGATCGAGGATGCGCTTATGAAAGCTCGTTCCATCGAAATGAAAAACATCCCCCGGACTGTCAAAGTCGTGTTTACCGTATTATCAAATAAGTCACATTTGAAGCGCTTGTACGCGCGAGCCCTTTTATCTGAGTGTACGAAAGTAAACAGACCGCGAATACGTCCGTATTTCCATTTCAAAGTTTCAAGCGCGCGCCCACGACCTCAAATACCTCGGAAAATAATTTACATATACTCATATATGTGTACCTATAGATATATACGAATATACACTACGTGCACGCGTACTACACGTCTGCGAGGTTCGCATCAAAATCCACAAATGTACATGCGATCCCCAACAATTCGCACGATCAAATGTGTATATACATATACATGTACGTATATATAAATATATGTACAAATGTTAAACATTTTACTATACATGGGATAGTTGGAAATTATACTTGAAACTTTTGCGGTGCCGCAAGTTATTGGGTTAAAATATTGTGTTAGTCCTACGTATACGCGCATTGTACGCCTCCAAACTTTTACCCGATGTGTTCTATACTTTATTGCAAAGTGGACGATGTATATTTTATATACATACATATATTGTATATTGTATATTGTATATACATATGTCTATGTATGTTGGTGTGCGGGGGCGCAAAATTTAATAAAATCTATGGTGCGAGCGGAGGAACATTTGTGGCGAATAATTACAGATTTTATGCCCGGCAAACCGAATGAGACCGGTAATTATTTGACGCATACGCAAAGTTTATTACGTATCCGCGTTTGTGCGCGGCCCGTACACCCGTCGCTACGGGATATCATCGACGCTACATTTATTTCGTGAAACAAATGCAATATTTTATATATCGATTGCCGGGTTTTCAATTAAAAAATTAATCTCATTATTCGAATTACAATGAATTTTAATTATATATTTTGACTTGTATCGACCGATCGAACCGACGGTCACGGCTATTTAATCAGGTACGGATACACGCGTGTGGTTTATATATCCACGAGCGAATTATGCATCATTCTTCCATGTAACAGTGTCGCGTCGCACTCGAGTATAAAAATAAAAAAGGAGATATTTAAATTAAAGTAAAATTGACAAAGAAGCCAGGCTCTCGTTTACGAAAAAGAAGAGGCGGGCATTACTAATTCGCGGAACGTGTGTACCCGATGTAATTTTAAAGCAGATTTAATTCGCCCTCGTGTCTCGTCAAGAGTCAAATATAATTTCGCAACCTCTTCGTTCTTTGTTTATTCAAAATTCTTGATTAAATTCAACGACAAAATAAAATATTTAAAATTACCGAGGAATATCAATTTCTAAACTTGAATGTGCGTATTATATACATATAGTGACGTTGTAACTGTTATTGTCGCTAGTTAATGAAAACTCGTCAAAACAGCGAAGTGAACAATACCGTGGAAAATGGACGTGGGGCAAAAGTGCGCAACGACTAAATCCACCGAGTTATCTCCCTCGGGACACATCACAATAGTATAATTCACACAGCTGAGCACGCCGAGCCAAGAGGCAGATTTGCGATGCTTGGATACACCGTGCACCCACACACATGTATGTACATGCACGAGTGAGCGGGCGCGAGACGATGCACGAGAAACCACGGATGGTGCCATCAGCTGAAGGAGACGGTCCGACATTCGAGATCAACATCAACCCAACCTCGCGAGCGACGAGTCGGTACCTTGCGCGCGTACCACCATTTCCACAAGATACGCTTGGTTTAGTCCGTCATTTTTAAATTTCACTTCTCTATCGAACAAAAAAATATTCGTCTCGCCGTATATCTCCCAAAACAGTGCAGTACTAAATTAACGATACTTTCTCTTTTACTCTTAAGATTAATTCAAAGCGTTGAATAATTCGACCTTGAGAGGGATATAAATTTTAAACCGTGGTTCAACAAAAATGAGGGAAATGAAATTTTTCGTCGTATTTTTCGAGAGTCGCCGGTAAATTATTCGTCTGGCGAAACGCAAAAATTATTTAAAAAAAACTCAAGATGAGCGCGAGACGAGTACGCGTATTACAACGTTTGACGAAATCTCCCTGTAATTTAGTTAAACGTGTCCTAGCTGATGAGCAGTCGAAAAAGTTATTTTTAGCCGAAATAGAAGGAGATACGAAGGAAGAATTAAGGATGACTACAGTGTGTGGTGATGTAGGTTCCTTAAGATCTCGTCTAGCCGAGGTGGAGAATCGATAAACCGGCCGTGAGGAATTGATAGCGCGAGCTCAAATTTCCTCCGCCATTAATCTCAGGACGCGAGAGAGACGGACGTCAATTCTCGGGAGACGTACGCGCGGAGCTGAAGTGCATAGAACCGTGTGCTGCGCGGATTTCACTCCGCGGACGGTGCATATCGCGTCTTGGCCTTTGGAGGAAGTCGGTTTATTTATAGTTTAAGGGTTGCTCGACGTGTATAGGCGTTCCGGATATGTCGAATGCAGCAGAGCAACGGGTAACCGCAGGAGCAAACCGCGCGCTGACGGATCGTTCGGATTGTTTTACCCTGCTACAAACTTGCACCCGACTGTGTCTATGTATGTGCGCGCGCGCGCGTATGTGAGTCCAGAGTAACAGGCTAGCAAAATTTAGAGAAATTACGTGGATACCTGAGCTAGATCGATTTTCCTGATTAGCTTTTCCCGAAGAGTCGTCACACCGACCCCGTCTGTTATCTACTTCGATGCGATTCTTGATTCGGAGCGAGAGAGAACGATCGTGCACAATCGAACGAAAAATTTGAATCTTTTTTTTCTACCGTCCGCGTACTCGCGCACAATGCGCACCTTACGGAGAACGACGCGTCGCGATTAATCAATCTCCGCGCGCACAAAGGCTTCAGAGCTAATTATATATGATTTAATAGGCTGCATTTTAATTATAGTAATTAAGTAATTAGAGCGCATTAATAAATAGTTGAAATACGCGGGGGCACGTGTGCGCGTACACGTACGATCGTGCAGAAAATTAATGATTTTTATTTCGTTGTTTGCGCAAGAACAAACGCGTGGATATACATATAAATCTCCAGTATATTCATTATAAATCGTTGCCAAGATTTATTTATTTATTTATAAACATTGATTGTCCGAAATTAATATTTTGAATAATCGTTTTAAATGAATATTGACACAACCGGTCGAATAATATTCTCAAATTTTCGAGGGGAAGCGTAACCGCGCCTCAGCGGTAATAATTATGCGAGAATATTCATTAAATTATCTCAACGCGAATAAAACTTTAACGTCCCGTGGCGTATTTAACTTTATGCGACTAATTCAAGAAAAACTTGGACGGTTATACCTGTCGTTTGGATAAAAAGCGCCGGGATATCGCAATTATATATGCAACTACGAAATGAATAATAAGTATACTATAGCCGATCGTGCATTGAACAAGATTGTACATTATAATAATCTAAAATGGGTGGTGCACTAAACGAACGCATTAAACAAACGTGGAAGAGACGATAAAATCCGTAAGCCTTATTAGCAACTCGGCAATGGCCGGGATAAATTTCCAACTAGTACTTGGAATTATGTGGGTGGTGCATAAATACCGAGGACCGCGCGTAATAAATAGATAAATCTTTATCGAGTGGACTGGTCGAAATTTCTCCTCCTCCTCCCCCTTCTCCTGCTCCTTCTCCTCCTCGCCGTCCTCCGGGTGCGCGGGCGAAGATTAGCTCTACCGGTATTCGGCCACAGATAGTCCTACGGCTTGAGTGTACGTGCGCATCCATACATGCAAACGTACACATTCACTTAGCTCATCCCTGCTGGCCGTTACTCCCTCGGTATCCGTGTAATGCATTTCAGGGGACAAACCGCAAGCTCCAGCCCTCGGTCTAGCCCCTCCGGTCCCTCGCACCCCGCGTACGTCGCACGCGTACACCTCCGATCGTGCATTATCCGTACCTGCGTCCTGCGCTCAGCTTACCTCTACGTCTGCCTGGGTGCGGCTACATTTTCCCTTACATGTTTAATCTTACGGCATCTCCGCGCCTCGGTACACTATATTTACACGTAGATATGCATTACGCAAATTGACCTACGTCCCTCGGCCTCCGGGATAATTTTTGATGGAATTTTTCTCGCTGCGCGTAACACTTCCCTCCCTACCTTACCCCCGAACCCTCATCGATTTCCATATTTATTAGGCGCGTGGCGCGTCATTCGAGTCCGGCACAATTAGACGAGGGGCCGACGTATCGTTTCGTCAAATTCGATTCGAAATGTATCGCGTACCGCGCGCGGCGGCTCCGCCGGATAATAATATACCAGCTATATTTCAGAAAATTGCGACGCCGAAGAGACGGGGAATGGAAGAAGGTAAAATATAGAAAGTACATTTGGTACAAAGGTAATGGATACTGTGTCGGGAGCTGGGAAGTACGCGCGTTCGAGCGCTATCGATCCCCTCCCGCAGTGCAGCCGATGATGTACACGTGCTCTCCTCGACCATCTCAAACCTATCGAATTTCATCTTTGAAAAGACGCGGGTCGATAACACTGATAACTGTTTTATCCAAAATTTTCCGACAGTTTACCATTCAACGCAACACTTTTATCACTTTTTATGCAAATTCATGGAGACGCAAGGAGTTCTTGAGTACACGGATCACACGCGCACAGTCAAATAAACTAACTGAATTCTCAAAGAAGCGTAGTACAGTGCTTCTCCTTTCTGGCACAAACTTACCCTCATGATTATACAATTTTCCGGAAAGTTACGGTGCTACCGCATGGACGACTCTCCAAATCGAGCACGTCAATTGACTCTGGAACATCAACGTTCCCATAAACGTGACAGCGGTGGGTCGCACTGTACTTGACATCGCGACCGTTACATCTCTGTGTGCAGCTCCGAGACAATTCGGACGGTCGTCTTATAGGTGTGCGATTGGTGTGCGTCTTTTTTGGACTCGGATTCGATGTTGCTTCCGCGTAACCCGTCCTTACATGTCCTCCAAGAACCTTTAATAAATTTTCCGAAATGTTAATGTTTTTTTTAAAAATTCTAATTATTTTTCGCTTTACATTTTTTAAATATATTTCATATAGAATTTAGTAAAAAATATAGCTTGTTGTAACCTATAGTATATATAGCTATTTCAACTTTCAATCTCGAAATATTGCTCGCTGATCAACGTGAAAAAACTGGTCCAACGTTACAAAAATAACGTATGCGCTATTGTTATCGTCGATAAATTCAATATACGAAGATAAAAGAATAATAAATACTTCACAAATGTTGAGGGTAAAAGGATGGGGTATGAGAGATTATGTAATTTTTGTCCAGAATTTTATATAAAGATTGAAAATGAGATTGACATTTTTTATCATGACGGATAGAAACGTTTTGACATTTTTCTAACTATATAATTGTTATCCAAACTTTTAGATACAGTGCAGTAGACTCGCGGTTGACAAAATCAAACCGACGAATATCGAATAAGCGATAATACCGATCGGTGTCTGCCTACATTTAGCTGCCTTTAACTGTTTAACGTAAATACGCCGATCGATATATCCCGAATTAGCTAAGTATTTCTCGTGTTTGTCAATGACTTTGAAGGAAAGGGGGACTTTTGAGGAAAGGAGATGGTATTCGATAAAGTATACAAAGTTGAAATGAAAATAAAGAAGACGTAAATTTAAAGATTTATTGATCGACAATTATGATTTGCGACTTACAGTTGGGACAAAGTAAAAATTCTGTTTGCTCGAGTTGAGTCACGAAACACTTATTCAAGCGACTCCCAAGAACCAAGAACCAAGAACCAAGAACCAAGAACCAAGAACCAAGATCGAAGATCCAAGTAATTTCGGGTGAATGGTCCAAACCATTCAAATCGAGGAATTTGACGAGACGACCAAGTTTTTTAATATCTCGTAAGAATTCCCCATAAAGGAATCGAGGGGGCGCGGAGAAGAAGTGCTAAAAGCTGCAATAATACAGAGAGTGGAGATCGAGCAGTCGTAATACCTCGAAACTTGAAAAATTGCACGAAAGCGAAATCCCAGCTCCATTGGGAACTCGAGTTTGCTCTTTCATCCCTCTCTCGTGTATACGTCCGTAGTGCATACCCTCTATATATATACACATACATCTATACGTAGACGGTACGAGGTACAAGTGAATTTCATCTTTTTACCGAGCAACAGGGAAACTGAAAAGTTACGCTACTCCGGGTCTCTCGGTTCATCCGCACCGAGGCCAATCCATAGATGTACCTATATAGATTTGCGAGTAAAAGCCGCATTGTCCACTCGAGGCTGGTGGGCAAAGGCGCAACCTCGTAATTTCCCTCAGTCCGAGTGAACGTTCGGTTCGGCCTCCTCCTTGAATTTCCTCTCGCATCGGAGACGTACGTTTCTTCCAATCTTGCGGCTGTGCCCTCTACGTGTACGGCCTCTGGATTTCTTCGGGGAATTTTGCACCTGTCTTCCTCTCACCCGGCTGCCCGCTCGCCTCGAGTGTTTCGATCGCGTGGTGCACACGCTCCTGCGGCAATTACCTTTCATTTCAAATTTATTGCGATCGACTTGCGTGCTCACTTTAAACCACTAACTGACCGAGATTCGACCTCATCTTTTTTTCAAAACCCTTCAGGCCTTAACTCCAATGAGATTTTTAACGGTTTTTTGCCTTTCCCCATGCTTTTTCTTCACCGCTCTTTCCATTACATTACAATATTACATATACATTATTTTTATATCTTATCGATATTTAGATCCATGATATTCGAACCAACGGTCTCTATACTTTACTAACGCTATACAAATTGGTAGATTTCAATTACGAGGTGATCACCCGATGTGCCTTTAATACGTGGAACCAATTAATACACGGCAATTTTTCACTGTTATTTTTAATTTCAACGAAAAATATTTCACTGATATATGAAGTTTGTTGTAAAAATCGTAAAACGAAAAAATTACACGCTCGAGTAGTGAAAACATTGCGTCACGCGGATGACGAAATTTAATATTTAAATACTGGCTGATTTGCCCAAAATTTATTAATGGTAATTTTATACGGTGTAACGGATAAACAAATTATCGCATTACACTGTTGGTTAAATTTAACATTTTATCTTCAAAAAATTTAGTTAAAATTTTAATTAATTACGCTAATTCTTTTTGTTGCAGGTAAGGCACGAGGAACATATATACATATGTGGAAAGACCGTACCACCCCCGTAAGTTTATGCATAAATATGTATCACATTTTTCAGTTAATATATTCAAAGAAAATTGATAAAAGACCATAGCAGATTATTAGCATTAATTACGGACAAATATAAATTTATAAGGTAATTTGTCATCTTTAAATTATAATGATTGACAATGTTACATAATAGTACATTTTTCGTTATTAAAATCTGACAATTTCGTATAATTTACGAGGATGATTAAATAATCGAATGACGAATACATTATTACTTTTTTTTTTAACGTTCGCATGCGTCTCTCATTTTTTGTTGGATTAATTAACCGTGTATCGATTAACCCATTAAAGTTTGTAATGATAATGTAATGGAATTACACGTTTGCGTTAATAATAATTTTTAAATAATTGTAATACACGTAAAAGTGCAAGCAGCGTGCAATTAAAAAAAAAGCGAGGGAACCCAAAACTCGGCATTAAAAGAAATACAATAAAGTTTCACTCGCGTAAAATCCCTTAAAAATTTGTTTATACGGAACGAGAAACTCGAAATGGGAAAATAAAACGAGTGAGAGGGAACGAGCCGGGGTAGTGAGAGAGAATAAAACGAGAAGGACGAGTGACTGATACAACGGTTGTTAAAGAGAAATCCAAAATTATTCGTACACGTCAGGCGTGCAGTGAACATTCGAATAAATGTCTACTTTAAAAGTACCCGTTAGCCACAAAGCTCGTAAAAGAGAAAGAGAAAGAGAAAGAGAAAGAGAAAGAGAAAGAGAAAGAGCGAGAGAAAGAAGCTAAGTGAGGTGATACCGCGGAGGGGCATTTCTACCCGCATCGCTCTCCACAAATAATCTCATCTTTCTCCCTCGGTCATTTTTTTTAAATTCCCGAGGGCGAGAGAAAAGCTTGGACGGTATTTACAATACCCGCGGCCAGTTTTCCCCTTAATCGCGTCTCCTCCCCTCCCCTCGGCCTCGTACACCCGACGGCCTCTCGCCAGTCTCGCCGTCCCGTTTCCTCGTAAAACACCGGGACCGTGTAGAAAACCACTCGTTAAATTATTCGGTGCGCATCTCGTCAACGAGTCGCTCTCGTACATTCCGAGGGTATTCTCCGCGTATGCCAACTTCCGCTTGGTGGTCTAGTCCAATAAAAAATATGCATCTACACGTATATGTATATACCCTTGTAATAATTCAGTACGTTAACTTTTACCGTTAGGTGTAGTCGATGCCACCTGAGAGATTTACGAGAGACGGCACAAATTCTCGTATAGATCGATTGCGCTCACCTCGATCACTCAACGAGCATATCTCCACATTGAGAATTCAAATTCAAATTCACCTTATCCTCTCCCTAAATAACAATGTATCAACTAGGGTTATTTTAATTATCAAGTTTTCTTCTACATATATACGGACACATAATTTTATAATAATTATTGTTTTATTAATTTCTTTGGAAAAATCTCATAGCAGAACTGTGAAACCCTGCCTTTACTAAAAATTATTAAGTTAGCCATTTTTTGAACCTTTATAATAAAAATTACATTTGAGTTTGATATTTTTCGGTGAAAAAGTATTTGCAAAAAAATTATCATCTTTATGTATCTATCTGTGGGTAACAAATTTGGATTGTTGTTTACATTCGAAGAGATGTTCTAGAAATTTGTGAAAACTCGATTTTTCTTTATTCGTTCGTAACGATTTATTAGTATTCAATAAGAATATTGACGTAAGAATGAATGTTCAATTTTTTATTTCTGACAATAAACTGAATTGTACCATTATAGGTAGTCCACTATAAATATCCTTGTTATTATTGATTTTACTTTTTACAAATATGACCGATTAGAACATTTAAATTTCTAATGGGCGTAATAGTTAATTGGATGAGTTTCAATAATGATTAAAAATAAATAAAACATGTTAGATATAGATATAGACGCGTTGACCCATCTTTACCGTCAATTTCAAATTAATTTTCAAGAGATAATTTTCTGGGCAATCAATGTCTCTAGTTATGCAACTCAAGGAGATGTCAATTCCAACCTGTGGATTGACTTTGAGCAAATTAATTAATTTAATTAAATTTTAAGAAATAACTGTTGGCCAAACATTGTTCGCATATTGTGGATTTAAAATTTATAAAAAGTCAAGTAAGCAAGTACCAGCGCGTGATAGGAATCTATTTCTCTAAAAAATTAAATCTCTATTTGTCAAGGTTCTACGTGTCCTTGGATACAGTAGTCTTATAAATAGTTGCGTAAAGTAAAATCCAAGGATTACAAAAAAAGGAATAGATGAAAGGGTCAATGTACGTATTAGTATAAATTTTAATGACTGATCGACGAAGATGGCGGCAACAAAGACCTCCGCAAAATTAATAACTCGGCCTTCCTTTTTTCACACAGGTATAACCATACACGTAGAAAAAGAAAACAAAAACACAACACCCAGCTGAAGTCAGTGCCCTTGGTTTACGAGCGGCAATAATCGGGAATATTAATCCGGCGAACGCACCGAAATTGACTACCGACGTACCTCGTAATCCAAAGTTGAGACTTGGCGCCGAACCGTTTTTATCCCCTCTTCAGCTCGACTCGGGAGTCGGGATCGAGCTTTCGGATTGACAGGGATTGCCATATGTGCCCGAGGCTTATTACGCGAGCTTTTAACAATGGATGTGCTTATACCTGACCCTTCGGATTTTTCCTAGCCTGTTATATCTCCTCGGCTTCTTTTTTCCTTCCCTCCACTACCTCCTCCTCCTCATCCCCCTCATCCCCCTCATCCCCCTCGTCCCCCTCCTCATCACCCGCCCCTCCCCCCTTCTTCTTTCGGCTTTTATCGTCGACGTGATTACGTTGATTGAAACTTTTACGGAGGGATTTTCCCAACTTTTACGAGCTTTCGAATGTTTAATAAAGCTCGCCAGGGATGCGGAAAGGACGTTATTAAACATACTCTATTTGTACGGAAGGATCGAAATTTAATTGCGTTGTACACTTTTACTTTATCATCTATTCCGAATATCTTTTTGATAGATTATTATTTCTTAAACTCGCGAACCAAGAACGTTGTAAAACCGCGTAATACGTAAGTTCGCGTTTTCAGGTACTGAGGGTTTAATGCACAAATAAGCTTGAGAGAAGCCGAGGAATAAAGTGGCAACAATTCTGGACGACGAAAACACACACCTTCGTTTTTGTTTGATAAATATTACAAAATCGGCCCGACTTGAAATTTATTTCCAGCTGTATTAATTCAAGCCAAGACAGTGGAAATTATAATACGGATTAGTTTTACTCGAGTAACCTCGTATATTCAAGCTCGTATAAAGAGAAGATCATAACTCAGTAACCAGACGTTCCGCACAAATTCGACTGTATTTTCACCAAGTCGGTTTATTTGCTAAGCTCTAAAGTATGTAATAAGCCAGTTTTACTCCATCTTCAAATGGATATGTATATATACATATAGATATCTGCAAGCACAGTATCATTTTCATTATAATAACAGAGAAATTATTCCATTACGTTGACATTTCCTTCTTGCTTACTATCCGATACGTTTTTACCAAGTTTCATAGTAAACCAAATAATTATATTCAATTTGTAACTAACATTTGACAAATATTATATCTTCCTTTTTAATAACCTCGTTTAAATTTGCTTAAATATCACAACGCGCCGTTTTTAACGAGATTATCGGATTGATTATAAAAACATTTCAAGGATAGTTCCGCCGTGTTTCGACAGAGTTGTTCTATCTGCTATTTTCATCGATTAACTTGCCCACACGGAGTTGATGAATTAATAACGCTTGCGAAATATATTGAATACGTTGAATTAAAATGTATACGAGAATTATAACTTATTGCACTCGGTTAAGTAAGGAAACTTTTTTTCTCAATCGCGAACAAATCCAAGTTGGTGAATTTGGTATTAGCCGTAAGAAGCATTAGGATTATAATTGAATAGAAAATACGAGTTGTCATTAATGCGATAAAGCAAATAAATATATAAGCGATAAACGTGGCTGTATCTTGCGGCTTTCGTCGGCAGGTATTCGTTTCCACCAGTCGAAGCTTTAAAATGGAATTAGAGAGATGAAATCCTCTGGACGAGAGGACCGTAAAATAATCTGAATAATGTAGCTTCATCAAAAGATAGAAAAAGGGGGGCGAGGGAGAGAGGGAGGGAGAGAGAAGGAGAGAGGGAGAAAGCTCAAGTTCTTTGCCTGTGATCCTCGGACTAGCCCGAGAGAGAAAGAGCATAGGTAAGAGGGCATTTTTAATGCTCGAGCGCAACGAGGATGCGCGCGTTAACCCTTTTCATAAAATATTACACTGGATTTTCCTAGGGAAATTTCTTCGTCTCCTCCTTCCCTTCGTTCTTCTTTTTTTTTATATCTCGCCCAAGGGCTGCCTCGTAGAACGAGGATTTAATTTGGCGCGGGCGCGAGATTATTCTTGTTTTAACCGCATTTATAATCGACGCGAATTTCACGTCGCTTTGATGAAACGAACATGAATATGAAGACGCGCGCCCGCCAGGGAAGGGGCGAATTTAAATGCAAATAACTTCCGTACCTTTAAAAGGAAGGTGTATAAAAAAAAAAATTGCGAGATTATTCCAAAAGACTTGAGCTTCATTTTATTTACTCGAGAGTGGTTACCTTTCAGCGATTCTTTTTTCTTTTTTTCCCCTTTTATTCTCTCGTTGTGTATAACCGCAATGTGGTTTTTGTACATTCCCGCCTTCCCCCAAATACCTTTATCATTGCACTTTTGATCCGCGTACACGAAGAACGCTTTCGAGTCAAATTCACTGCAATCTTCGACCACTACGCGAAAAATCTCCGTTTCGCCGAAATCACCGAAGATTAAACGGTTGTCACGATTACTCACGAGTGAATTTTACGCGAGAACTTTCCTCGAGTCGATTCATCCTAATTTTGCGCGCGCATACGATAATTAAATTTGTGATTGGTGCTTTCGCCCAGCTCCTGATAGCTCGACGATCGAGCCGAAAAACCAAGATTAATGAATAATATAAAGGAAAAACTGAGTAAAAAAAAAGAAAGAAAGAAAATATACGTCGAGGATGCGTAATCAGGCGTTAGAAGGAGAGGCGGGTAGGTTAATATGGAAACAAGTTTAGTGTCTCGGTTAGAGGTGGGAAAAGCCCCTCTTTGATGCCGTGTAGAGGAAACTCGACGGTACTTGGTTCTCGTGGTTTAGACCGCGAGACACATACTCGCGTAAACGGCATAATTGCTTAAATTTCAGCGTTGGTATAATTATCGTTAAACAGGTTTATGGGCCTCCTTCGAGCGCTTTTCAAACTCTCCTGTAATATTAATTAGAAATCAGTGTGGTATTGTTCGACACGAGAAAGTAAACTTTGATCGCCCTCGCCCAATTTTCGTTTGCCCGAATTATTTTCTCGGCTAGTTTTATCGAACTAACTTTCCCTCTCTTTTATTTTCCTCGAACGATAAATAAAATTCACTTTTTTATGCGAGGGTAAGCTTTCTCCTCGTTTGATGTGGGTGCCAGTTTTTTTTTCTAACCGAGGTTTAGCACGGCTTCTTCGAGTGCTTCGTAATAAAGGTTTTTAAATAAAGTTTCCCAATAACCCATCTCCTTTGCCTTATCCTGGTGATTTAAAATTTTGCAAATATATATGCAGTATATATACATATACGTGTACGTAAGGAAACCTTGTAAAGTAAGATTGAAAATCCTCGTATCGTTGGCTAACATTCAATTTAGTCACGGGGATAAAGAGTTTGTATACTAAACTGCGCATTACGTAAATGATTTAGCATCGATTGATCCCCAAGAATAAACCGCAGTCGAATAGTTTTAATTGCATTTCATTGAATTTCACAGCCGAAATTATACCAACGAGGATTTATTAAATGTATTTATAGTCAGAAATAATAAAAGATATCGCTAATTGTATAAAATAAATTAAACTTTGCGAGAGTTTGGGTTAAAAATAAAATGATTTGTATGTGCAGCGTTATTAAAATGAAAAGGTTAAACTTTAAAATAATAGAGTATTTAGTTAGAGGATCGAGGAAAAAGCTACACGTTACCGAAGTAAGTGGTTTCTGTGTAAACAGGTTGTACACACGGGAGTCAACAATTCGATACATGCAAAATCCAAGATTCATCGAATATCTCGTGTGCGTCCATTTGTCTGTGGTCGTGTACATCGAAATCCAAGAGGTGTGGAAGCTCCCGCCGGAAGACGAAAACTAAACATCGAGTCCCTTGGCGTAACTTGGTACTAAACGCACTTTACTTCGTGGACGAGGGGAAGAGACCGGACCGAGAGAGAGAGAGAGAGAGAGAGATTTAGCCCGCCTTTAGCTGAACAAACAGGGCAACTTATGCAGGGTCAGGCGAAAAAGCCTCCGAAGTGAGAAATTCCGATTCTCGAAGCAAATATGGAAGGGCTGGCTCTTGGCTCCTGGCTCCTCGGCTCCTCGGCTAAAATCTCTATTGTCAACTTGCGAAAAGCTTCTCTTATTTACTCCTACGAGAATATGAGTATATGTGTGCATGTGCGTGTGTGTATCGATGTTTACAGAATACGACCATGGGGACTCGGGGTAAGAACAATAATTATTGGACAGATTTTAGCCGTCATGGGTTAGCCGTAATGAAACTTGGTTACGAACCCTTCTACTTTCTTTGACCAGTCAACGACGCGTGGGAAGAAAAATCGCTTGTTCTACTATCTTTTCTTCTCTACGGTTAAATTATTACTTCGACAAACTTTTTCTTTGGATTACATTGTATACCACTCGCAGAACAATATTTGTATTTATGATTCGCTTCCTCTTTTAACGTTTTAACCATAATATTTAACAAGTGATTACAAAATAAATTTTCAATATTCATCTTAATATAGAACTTTGATAGGCGTTTGTACTACACATAGAAAATTATCTCATCAAAACTATTGTGATATTTATATTTCTTTTACTACTTTTGAATTATTATTAAAGCCCGTGCAATTAACTATAACATTTAAAGAAATTTCATATTTTTACTTTTTTAATTTTCTAATCGATAATATTTGCAAGAAATTATTTATATAATCATAACGATATTTAGTATAATTTTGACGACGTTGTAACGGTAATTCTTAATGCTGGTACCCTGAACTATTTACAACCTCAAAAATATATATGCACTACGTCTATAATTATGAAAAGTTTAAAATGTGGATTGACTTCAAAAATTATTGTGTATATAGAAATTGCGAATGAACAGAATTTTTAGGAACTCTATGAAAATCAAAAAAAGTTCAAGTTCTTGGCCGTCCATAGACAGAGTCGGTGAGTATTTCTCTTATTTTTTTGTATGAGTTAATAATACAAATTAACAGTTTTTATCAGAAAACATGAATCATACATGTTATTTACAATTGTTTATCACCTATGTAATTTTTATGGTATTTTATTAACTATCATTTTATTATCTATCGTTCTGCATCGTAATTTTCCTACGGAAATTCACAATAATAACTTATAAAATTCCAAAGCTAGAATAAAAAATACAGAATGGAGTACACTCTCGTACTTACAAGTTCTAAAATATGTAACATATATAGATGGGTATACACACAAAAAGATTATAATACGATTCATTTTAATTTCTAGCCAAGTTTCTCGATGTAAATTTAAGTGATATTTTCTCTCGATGCATCTATTTTTACCCAGTTCGATAAAGTTACTCTTCGAGTTTTAAAGTTTTCATGATTTACATAGTAAATACAATTTCTAATGGAAGTGAAAGCAAGTTTTAAGATAATTTTCAAAAAGTTTCCCAGCTATTCTTCTTATGGATCATCTGGGATGTCTTATCATCGCATCTCTTTTAAGGGGGTTCCAAAGTCAATTTTATGACTGAATTATCGACCTGCCGTCGATATAGTAGGTTGCATTATCAGTATACTACGCCATCTAGCGTACGATTCAAATGATGTCGCTAGATGGCGTAGTTATACTAACACTGTGATTTGATTTTGTGGAGATAACATAACCTAAGCTTGAAATTTATTCTTTATTGATCAAGAGCCAAAAAAATTTTTTTTTTCTCTAACTTTGAGAATGTCTTTTTAGCGTGTATGATAAATTCAGGATTGATTACTCATTATAGAGTGGGCAATCAGACTTACAGTTCTGTACTTGCACAATTACAAGCAATTGATACTTTTACTCACTATGGAGTGACAACAATTTTAATGAATTGTTAAATTTTTTAATAACTAAAATTAAATATAATAATTACGAACAGTTATTAGCAATCATTGGGCTTGCGTGAAAAATCCTATTCTATAACTCAAATTATAGAATATCTTAATCCAATAAATGTTTTTTAATAGCGTGTAAGATATTTATAAATAATAATTGTATACTGCTATTTATAATTAAATCATTTAAAACATTTTTCTTTTCATCATTTTTTTTATAATCATAAACCTTTTTTATAAATTCAGTTACGTACTGAAATATTTTTAATGCCTTAATCCCATAAATTTAGGATTGATTACTCATTATAGAGTGGGCAATTAGGCTTACTCACTATGGAGCGACAACAATTTTAATAAACTGTTCAATTTTTTAATAACTTAAATTAAATATAATAAATATGAACAGTTATTAGCCATCATTGGGCTTGAGTGAAAAATCCTATTCTATAACTCAAAATATAGAATATCTTAATTCAATAAATGTTTTTTTATAACGTGTAAGATATTTATAAATAATAATTGTGTACTGCTATTTATAATTAAATCATTTGAAACATTTTCCTTTTCATCATTTTTTTTATAATCATAAAACTTTTTTATAAATTCAGTTACGTACTGAAATATTTTTAATGCCTTAATCCGATAAATTTAGGATTGATTACTCATTATAGAGTGGGCAATTAGGCTTACAGTTCTGCACTTGCACAATTACAAGCAATTGATATTTTTACTCACTATGGAGTGACAACAATTTTAATAAATTGTTCAATTTTTTAATAACTAAAATTAAATATAATAACTACGAACAGTTATTAGCCATCATTGGGCTTGCGTGAAAAATCCTATTCTATAACTCAAATTATAGAATATCTTAATCCAATGAATGTTTTTTAATAGCGTGTAAGATATTTATAAATAATAATTGTGTACTGCTATTTATAATTACATCATTTAAAACATTTTTCTTTTCATCATTTTTTTTATAATCATAAAACTTTTTTATAAATTCAGTTACGTACTGAAATATTTTTAATGCCTTAATCCCATAAATTCAGGATTGATTACTCATTATAGAGTGGGCAATTAGGCTTACAGTTCTGCACTTGCATAGTTACAAATAATTGACACTTTTACTCACTATGGAGTGACAACAGGTTTAATGAATTGTTCAATTTTTTAATAACTAAAATTAAATATAATAATTACGACCAGTTCCAGAATCCAGCATTCAAGCGTTCCTAGTATGGAAAAAAGCACATATGATTAGACTCTTTGACTAGGAACGAGCCCAAGGAACCAGGATGAGCACCATCATTAGCTCACTCAGTGGCTGAAGGGTAGTATATCTTCTAGGAGCTGCACCGCGTCCAAGTCTTAGAAACAACAGCACATACTGAGATTGGCTCCGATGATTGTTGACGGAACAGCAACACGTACTCAGATAGGCTCCGATGATTGTTGACGCCCAGTACAGCATTTTCTGTGAATATATTAAAAAATCAGACAAAGCAAACTACTAAATAATGGTATAATGGGAAACAGGAAGAAAGGACGCATAAAAAGGTATACAATGGCCTGATGATATCAATTGAGAGGTTAGGAGAACACCAACCTTCTCCTCTGTAATATAACTATATAAATAACGAAGTGCTCCTACGGATAAGCAACTTACCTGTAAATAAAACCCGGAACTACACGTTAATCCTATAGCGAGCCGGTATTGAAGAAAAAGCAACACAATGAAGAATCCGCCCGTTGCACCACGTCCAATTCTGAGGAACAGCAACACGTACTCAGATAGGCTCCGATGATTGTTGACGCCCAGTGCAGGATTTTCTGTAAATATATTAAAAAATCAGACAAAGCAAACTACTAAATAATGGTATAATGGGAAACAGGAAGAAAGGACGCATAAAAAGATATACAATGGCCTGTTGATATCAACTGAGAGGTTAGGAGAACACCAACCTTCTCCTCTGTAATTTAACAATATAAATAACGAAGTGCTCCTACGGATAAGCAACTTACCTGTAAATAAAACCCGGAACTACACGTTAATCCTATAGCGAGCCGGTATTGAAGAAAAAGCAACACAATGAAGAATCCGCCCGTTGCACCACGTCCAATTCTGAGGAACAGCAACACGTACTCAGATAGGCTCCGATGATTGTTGACGCCCAGTGCAGGATTTTCTGTAAATATATTAAAAAATCAGACAAAGCAAACTACTAATCAACTGAGAGGTTAGGAGAACACCAATCTTCTCCTCTGTAATTTAACAATATAAATAACGAAGTGCTCCTACGGATAAGCAACTTACCTGTAAATTAAACCCGGAACTACACGTTAATCCTATAGCGAGCCGGTAGTGAAGAAAAAGCAACACAATGAAGAATCCGCCCGTTGCACCACGTTCAATTCTGAGGAACAGCAACACGTACTCAGATAGGCTCCGATGATTGTTGACGCCCAGTGCAGGATTTTCTGTGAATATATTAAAAAATCAGACAAAGCAAACTACTAAATAATGGTATAATGGGAAACAGGAAGAAAGGACGCATAAAAAGGTATACAATGGCCTGTTGATATCAACTGAGAGGTTAGGAGAACACCAACCTTCTCCTCTGTAATATAACTATATAAATAACGAAGTGCTCCTACGGATAAGCAACTTACCTGTAAATTAAACCCGGAACTACACGTTAATCCTATAGCGAGCCGGTAGTGAAGAAAAAGCAACACAATGAAGAATCCGCCCGTTGCACCACGTTCAATTCTGAGGAACAGCAACACGACTCAGATAGGCTCCGATGATTGTTGACGCCCAGTGCAGGATTTTCTGTGAATATATTAAAAAATCAGACAAAGCAAACTACTAAATAATGGTATACTGGGAAACAGGAAGAAAGGATGCATAAAAAGGTATACAATTGCCTTTTGATATCAATTGATAGGTTAGGGGAACACCAACCTTTTCACTTGTAATATAACTATATAAATGACAAAGTACCTCTACGGCTAAACAACTTACCTCTAAACAAAATCCACAACTCCACTTTAATCATATAGCGAGCCGGTGTTGAATAAAAAGCACTATGTCATCAACAATACAATGTAGAACCCGTTGACAGATCGGCAAGAAGCGCGAATGTACGCGTATATCGAAAGATGACCGCACGGGCGTACGTCGTACGCGCGCATCATGTCGATTCCAACGCAATGCGCATGCGCGCACGGACTAGACGGGTCGGATCACGACCGAGATGAGACACTCGTGGACTTCGTTCAGAAACGTTTTATCATTATATATATTGTTAGTTTATAACGAAAAAATTTGTTTATTTCAAATCTTATAAACGTAGCAGCAATATTTTTAATTTTTCTAGATTGACGTGACACACGCGAATTGAGCAACAAATGCGAGTTCGTGGTGCGTGTACGCAGGCGATCGACGGAGCGCACGCACCACGAAGTCCCCACTCTCCAACTAATAATAGACATTCAGTATTTTGGTTATTCCTGCGTACTAAAATTCGCCTGTTAATTAATTTACTTTAATATTTAACGTAATCAGAAAATAAGACGACATTGAATACCGAAAGATTTTTTTTATAATAATCAAACGGGTTGAATCGAGCGGTAAAAATGACTTCGTGGTGCGTGCACGCAGGCGATCGACGCAGCGCACGCACCACGAAGTCCCCACTCTCCAACTAATAATAGACATTCATTATTTTGGTTATTCCTGCGTACTAAAATTCGCCTCTTAATTAATTTACTTTAATATTTAACTTATTCAGAATAATAAGACGACATTGAATACCGAAAGATTTTTTTATAATAATCAAACGGGTTGAATCGAGCGGTAAAAATGACTTCGTGGTGCGTGCACGCAGGCGATCGACGCAGCGCACGCACCACGAAGTCCCCACTCTCCAACTAATAATAGACATTCAGTATTCTGGTTATTCTCTTCGTACTAAAGTGCGCCTGTTAATAATTTACTTAAATGTTTAACTTATTCAGAATAATAAGACGACATTGAATACCGAAAGATTTTTTTTATAATAATCAAACGGGTTGAATCGTGCGGTAAAAATGACTTCGTGGTGCGTGTACGCCGGCGATCGACGGAGCGCACGCACCACGAAGTCCCCACTCTCCAACTAATAATAGACATTCATTATTTTGGTTATTCCTGCGTACTAAAATTAGCCTGTTAATTAATTTACTTTAATATTTAACGTAATCAGAAAATAAGACGACATTGAATACCGAAAGATTTTTTTATAATAATCAAACGGGTTGAATCGAGCGGTAGAAATGACTTCGTGGTGCGTGTACGCAGGCGATCGACGGAGCGCACGCACCACGAAGTCCCCACTCTCCAACTAATAATAGACATTCAGAATTCTGGTTATTCTCTTCGTACTAAAGTGCGCCTGTTAATAATTTACTTAAATGTTTAACTTATTCAGAATAATACGACGTCATTGAATACTGAAAGATTTTTTTATAATAATCAAACGGGTTGAATCGAGCGGTAAAAATGACTTCGTGGTGCGTGTACGCAGGCGATCGACGGAGCGCACGCACCACGAAGTCCCCACTCTCCAACTAATAATAGACATTCATTATTTTGGTTATTCCTGCGTACTAAAATTCGCCTCTTAATTAATTTACTTTAATATTTCACTTATTCAGAATAATAAGACGACATTGAATACTGAAAGATTTTTTTATAATAATCAAACGGGTTGAATCGAGCGGTAAAAATGACTTCGTGGTGCGTGCACGCAGGCGATCGACGCAGCGCACGCACCACGAAGTCCCCACTCTCCAACTAATAATAGACATTCAGTATTCTGGTTATTCTCTTCGTACTAAAGTGCGCCTGTTAATAATTTACTTAAATGTTTAACTTATTCAGAATAATAAGACGACATTGAATACCGAAAGATTTTTTTATAATAATCAAACGGGTTGAATCGTGCGGTAAAAATGACTTCGTGGTGCGTGTACGCCGGCGATCGACGGAGCGCACGCACCACGAAGTCCCCACTCTCCAACTAATAATAGACATTCATTATTTTGGTTATTCCTGCGTACTAAAATTCGCCTGTTAATTAATTTACTTTAATATTTAACGTAATCAGAAACTAAGACGACATTGAATACCGAAAGATTTTTTTATAATAATCAAACGGGTTGAATCGAGCGGTAGAAATGACTTCGTGGTGCGTGTACGCAGGCGATCGACGGAGCGCACGCACCACGAAGTCCCCACTCTCCAACTAATAATAGACATTCATTATTTTGGTTATTCCTGCGTACTAAAATTCGCCTCTTAATTAATTTACTTTAATATTTAACTTATTCAGAATAATAAGACGACATTGAATACCGAAAGATTTTTTTTATAATAATCAAACGGGTTGAATCGAGCGGTAAAAATGACTTCGTGGTGCGTGCACGCAGGCGATCGACGCAGCGCACGCACCACGAAGTCCCCACTCTCCAACTAATAATAGACATTCAGTATTCTGGTTATTCTCTTCGTACTAAAGTGCGCCTGTTAATAATTTACTTAAATGTTTAACTTATTCAGAATAATAAGACGACATTGAATACCGAAAGATTTTTTTTATAATAATCAAACGGGTTGAATCGTGCGGTAAAAATGACTTCGTGGTGCGTGTACGCCGGCGATCGACGGAGCGCACGCACCACGAAGTCCCCACTCTCCAACTAATAATAGACATTCATTATTTTGGTTATTCCTGCGTACTAAAATTCGCCTGTTAATTAATTTACTTTAATATTTAACGTAATCAGAAAATAAGACGACATTGAATACCGAAAGATTTTTTTTATAATAATCAAACGGGTTGAATCGAGCGGTAGAAATGACTTCGTGGTGCGTGTACGCAGGCGATCGACGGAGCGCACGCACCACGAAGTCCCCACTCTCCAACTAATAATAGACATTCAGAATTCTGGTTATTCTCTTCGTACTAAAGTGCGCCTGTTAATAATTTACTTAAATGTTAACTTATTCAGAATAATAAGACGACATTGAATACCGAAAGATTTTTTTTATAATAATCAAACGGGTTGAATCGAGCGGTAAAAATGACTTCGTGGTGCGTGCACGCAGGCGATCGACGCAGCGCACGCACCACGAAGTCCCCACTCTCCAACTAATAATAGACATTCAGTATTCTGGTTATTCTCTTCGTACTAAAGTGCGCCTGTTAATAATTTACTTAAATGTTTAACTTATTCAGAATAATAAGACGACATTGAATACCGAAAGATTTTTTTTATAATAATCAAACGGGTTGAATCGTGCGGTAAAAATGACTTCGTGGTGCGTGTACGCCGGCGATCGACGGAGCGCACGCACCACGAAGTCCCCACTCTCCAACTAATAATAGACATTCATTATTTTGGTTATTCCTGCGTACTAAAATTCGCCTGTTAATTAATTTACTTTAATATTTAACGTAATCAGAAAATAAGACGACATTGAATACCGAAAGATTTTTTTTATAATAATCAAACGGGTTGAATCGAGCGGTAGAAATGACTTCGTGGTGCGTGTACGCAGGCGATCGACGGAGCGCACGCACCACGAAGTCCCCACTCTCCAACTAATAATAGACATTCAGAATTCTGGTTATTCTCTTCGTACTAAAGTGCGCCTGTTAATAATTTACTTAAATGTTTAACTTATTCAGAATAATACGACGTCATTGAATACTGAAAGATTTTTTTTATAATAATCAAACGGGTTGAATCGAGCGGTAAAAATGACTTCGTGGTGCGTGTACGCAGGCGATCGACGGAGCGCACGCACCACGAAGTCCCCACTCTCCAACTAATAATAGACATTCATTATTTTGGTTATTCCTGCGTACTAAAATTCGCCTCTTAATTAATTTACTTTAATATTTCACTTATTCAGAATAATACGACGTCATTGAATACTGAAAGATTTTTTTTATAATAATCAAACGGGTTGAATCGAGCGGTAAAAATGACTTCGTGGTGCGTGTACGCAGGCGATCGACGCAGCGCACGCACCACGAAGTCCCCACTCTCCAACTAATAATAGACATTCATATTCTGGTTATTCTCTTCGTACTAAAGTGCGCCTGTTAATAATTTACTTAAATGTTTAACTTATTCAGAATAATACGACGTCATTGAATACTGAAAGATTTTTTTTATAATAATCAAACGGGTTGAATCGAGCGGTAAAAATGACTTCGTGGTGCGTGCACGCAGGCGATCGACGCAGCGCACGCACCACGAAGTCCCCACTCTCCAACTAATAATAGACATTCAGTATTCTGGTTATTCTCTTCGTACTAAAGTGCGCCTGTTAATAATTTACTTAAATGTTTAACTTATTCAGAATAATAAGACGACATTGAATACCGAAAGATTTTTTTTATAATAATCAAACGGGTTGAATCGTGCGGTAAAAATGACTTCGTGGTGCGTGTACGCCGGCGATCGACGGAGCGCACGCACCACGAAGTCCCCACTCTCCAACTAATAATAGACATTCATTATTTTGGTTATTCCTGCGTACTAAAATTCGCCTGTTAATTAATTTACTTTAATATTTAACGTAATCAGAAAATAAGACGACATTGAATACCGAAAGATTTTTTTTATAATAATCAAACGGGTTGAATCGAGCGGTAGAAATGACTTCGTGGTGCGTGTACGCAGGCGATCGACGGAGCGCACGCACCACGAAGTCCCCACTCTCCAACTAATAATAGACATTCAGTATTCTGGTTATTCTCTTCGTACTAAAGTGCGCCTGTTAATAATTTACTTAAATGTTTAACTTATTCAGAATAATACGACGACATTGAATACCGAAAGATTTTTTTTATAATAATCAAACGGGTTGAATCGAGCGGTAAAAATGACTTCGTGGTGCGTGTACGAAGGCGATCGACGGAGCGCACGCACCACGAAGTCCCCACTCTCCAACTAATAATAGACATTCAGTATTCTGGTTATTCTCTTCGTACTAAAGTGCGCCTGTTAATTAATTTACTTAAATGTTTAACTTATTCAGAATAATAAGACGACATTGAATACCGAAAGATTTTTTTTATAATAATCAAACGGGTTGAATCGAGCGGTAAAAATGACTTCGTGGTGCGTGTACGCAGGCGATCGACGGAGCGCACGCACCACGAAGTCCCCACTCTCCAACTAATAATAGACATTCAGTATTCTGGTTATTCTCTTCGTACTAAAGTGCGCCTGTTAATTAATTTACTTAAATGTTTAACTTATTCAGAATAATAAGACGACATTGAATACCGAAAGATTTTTTTTATAATAATCAAACGGGTTGAATCGAGCGGTAAAAATGACTTCGTGGTGCGTGCACGCAGGCGATCGACGCAGCGCACGCACCACGAAGTCCCCACTCTCCAACTAATAATAGACATTCAGTATTCTGGTTATTCTCTTCGTACTAAAGTGCGCCTGTTAATTAATTTACTTAAATGTTTAACTTATTCAGAATAATAAGACGACATTGAATACCGAAAGATTTTTTTTATAATAATCAAACGGGTTGAATCGTAGCGGTAAAAATGACTTCGTGGTGCGTGTACGCAGGCGATCGACGGAGCGCACGCACCACGAAGTCCCCACTCTCCAACTAATAATAGACATTCATTATTTGGTTATTCCTGCGTACTAAAGTTCGCCTGTTAATTAATTTACTTAATATTTAACGTATTCAGAAAATAAGACGACATTGAATACCGAAAGATTTTTTTTATAATAATCAAACGGGTTGAATCGAGCGGTAGAAATGACTTCGTGGTGCGTGTACGCAGGCGATCGACGGAGCGCACGCACCACGAAGTCCCCACTCTCCAACTAATAATAGACATTCAGAATTCTGGTTATTCTCTTCGTACTAAAGTGCGCCTGTTAATAATTTACTTAAATGTTTAACTTATTCAGAATAATACGACGTACATTGAATACTGAAAGATTTTTTTTATAATAATCAAACGGGTTGAATCGAGCGGTAAAATGACTTCGTGGTGCGTGTACGCAGGCGATCGACGGAGCGCACGCACCACGAAGTCCCCACTCTCCAACTAATAATAGACATTCAGAATTCTGGTTATTCTCTTCGTACTAAAGTGCGCCTGTTAATAATTTACTTAAATGTTTAACTTATTCAGAATAATACGACGTCATTGAATACTGAAAGATTTTTTTTATAATAATCAAACGGGTTGAATCGAGCGGTAAAAATGACTTCGTGGTGCGTGTACGCAGGCGATCGACGGAGCGCACGCACCACGAAGTCCCCACTCTCCAACTAATAATAGACATTCAGTATTCTGGTTATTCTCTTCGTACTAAAGTGCGCCTGTTAATAATTTACTTAAATGTTTAACTTATTCAGAATAATACGACGTCATTGAATACTGAAAGATTTTTTTTATAATAATCAAACGGGTTGAATCGAGCGGTAAAAATGACTTCGTGGTGCGTGTACGCAGGCGATCGACGGAGCGCACGCACCACGAAGTCCCCACTCTCCAACTAATAATAGACATTCAGTATTCTGGTTATTCCTGCGTACTAAATTCGCCTGTTAATTAATTTACTTTAATATTTAACTTAATCAGAATAATAAGACGACATTGAATACCGAAAGATTTTTTTTATAATAATCAAACGGGTTGAATCGAGCGGTAGAAATGACTTCGTGGTGCGTGTACGCAGGCGATCGACGGAGCGCACGCACCACGAAGTCCCCACTCTCCAACTAATAATAGACATTCAGTAATTCTGGTTATTCTCTTCGTACTAAAGTGCGCCTGTTAATAATTTACTTAAATGTTTAACTTATTCAGAATAATAAGACGTACATTGAATACCTGAAAGATTTTTTTTATAATAATCAAACGGGTTGAATCGAGCGGTAAAAATGACTTCGTGGTGCGTGTACGAAGGCGATCGACGGAGCGCACGCACCACGAAGTCCCCACTCTCCAACTAATAATAGACATTCAGTATTCTGGTTATTCTCTTCGTCCTAAAGTGCGCCTGTTAATTAATTTACTTAAATGTTTAACTTATTCAGAATAATAAGACGACATTGAATACTGAAAGATTTTTTTTATAATAATCAAACGGGTTGAATCGAGCGGTAAAATGACTTCGTGGTGCGTGTACGCAGGCGATCGACGGAGCGCACGCACCACGAAGTCCCCACTCTCCAACTAATAATAGACATTTAGTATTCTGGTTATTCTCTTCGTACTAAAGTGCGCCTGTGAATTAATTTACTTAAATGTTTAACTTATTCAGAATAATAAGACGACATTGAATACTGAAAGATTTTTTTTATAATAATCAAACGAGTTGAATCGAGCGGTAAAAATGACTTCGTGGTGCGTGCACGCAGGCGATCGACGGAGCGCACGCACCACGAAGTCCCCACTCTCCAACTAATAATAGACATTTAGTATTCTGGTTATTCTCTTCGTACTAAAGTGCGCCTGTGAATTAATTTACTTAAATGTTTAACTTATTCAGAATAATAAGACGACATTGAATACTGAAGATTTTTTTTATAATAATCAAACGAGTTGAATCGAGCGGTAAAAATGACTTCGTGGTGCGTGCACGCAGGCGATCGACGGAGCGCACGCACCACGAAGTCCCCACTCTCCAACTAATAATAGACATTTAGTATTCTGGTTATTCTCTTCGTACTAAAGTGCGCCTGTGAATTAATTTACTTAAATGTTTAACTTATCAGAATAATAAGACGACATTGAATACTGAAAGATTTTTTTTATAATAATCAAACGAGTTGAATCGAGCGGTAAAAATGACTTCGTGGTGCGTGTACGCAGGCGATCGACGGAGCGCACGCACCACGAAGTCCCCACTCTCCAACTAATAATAGACATTCAGTATTTTGGTTATTCTCTTCGTACTAAAGTTCGCCTGTTAATTAATTTACTTTAATATTTAACTTATCAGAATAATAAGACGACATTGAATACCTGAAAGATTTTTTTTATAATAATCAAACGGGTTGAATCGAGCGGTAAAATGACTTCGTGGTGCGTGTACGCAGGCGATCGACGGAGCGCACGCACCACGAAGTCCCCACTCTCCAACTAATAATAGACATTCAGAATTCTGGTTATTCTCTTCGTACTAAAGTGCGCCTGTTAATAATTTACTTAAATGTTTAACTTATTCAGAATAATACGACGTCATTGAATACTGAAAGATTTTTTTTATAATAATCAAACGGGTTGAATCGAGCGGTAAAAATGACTTCGTGGTGCGTGTACGAAGGCGATCGACGGAGCGCACGCACCACGAAGTCCCCACTCTCCAACTAATAATAGACATTTAGTATTCTGGTTATTCTCTTCGTACTAAAGTGCGCCTGTGAATTAATTTACTTAAATGTTTAACTTATTCAGAATAATAAGACGACATTGAATACTGAAAGATTTTTTTTATAATAATCAAACGAGTTGAATCGAGCGGTAAAAATGACTTCGTGGTGCGTGTACGAAGGCGATCGACGGAGCGCACGCACCACGAAGTCCCCACTCTCCAACTAATAATAGACATTCAGTATTTTGGTTATTCCAGCGTACTAAAATGCGCCTGTTAATTAATTTTTATTTATTTATTAATTTACTTTAATATTTAACGTAATCAGAAAATAAGACGACATTGAATACCGAAAGATATTTTTTATAATAATCAAACGGGTTGAATCGAGCGGTAAAAATGACTTCGCGGTGCGTGTACGCAGGCGATCGACGGAGCGCACGCACCACGAAGTCCCCACTCTCCAACTAATAATAGACATTTAGTATTCTGGTTATTCTCTTCGTACTAAAGTGCGCCTGTTATTTAATTTGCTTAAATGTTTAACCTATAAACATAAAAGTTTTGTTTCATGATCCCTGTGTGTGCATATCAATATGTTTGCACGTCCAATCGACAACTTTGAAAAAAGTTGACTGTTTGCCATGCAGCTGACAGTCTAAGATGGCGGCTGCTGCGCTCGCGTAACCTTCGTATCTTTCTACCGCTAGCGCCACCGAACGGTAACTTATGGCGTAAGATTTTATTTTGTTACTGTTGCGGTATCAAAGTCTACTATTTTTTTTAATGTTCTGAATATATTTATGAGTACACTTCCCTTCGTATATGAATAAGTTAACTATGTACAAAGTTTGAGACAAAAATATTATTTCGTTTGTATTTAATCCCTTACCAAAAATGTGAGACGGGCGCAGCATACTCAAAATTTTTGGTAAGGGTTTAAACAAAAACGTGATAATTTTGCTGTCCCAAATTTTGCACACACTTAAATAATCCATATACGAAGGGCAATGAACTCTTATTTCTCGGTATAATAATATAATTATCTAATTATAATCGATTATTTGATTTACTCAGTCGATAAGGTAGGGAGGATAAAAATTGACTTTGGAACCCCCTTAATAACACTCCGGATATAAAAATAATAATATCATTTTATAAATTGTTGCTCTTCGCGAATAAAACGTAGACAATTTGATAAAAATGACCTATCAGCAAATTCAGTATCCAGTAAAAATTGTATAAATGTGTAAAGATCAAAATAAACTCCCCGTAATACAGGTGCCTCAAAGAACATCAGTATATTTTTCTAAAACGACGGTATTTTTCCTTCTAGAGAAGCGAATTTCCCGAAGATCCTTTTCTCCGCGTCTTGGTGACAATTTGTGCCGATACGCGAAAAACCGTTTGCAGAAGTTGAAAATATGTATACGAGAAAAACCGTGCATTATTCACGATACTCCGCGCAAACAGAAGTCACGTGAAATATTTCCGTGACAAAGTCATTAGTCTTTGATAAGGGAAGCGCTACCGACTAGAGGGTTGAATTGTACGCGTTAACCTTGCTAAATAATAAATGCATCGACCGCGAACTTTTTTTTTTGTTTTTCAGGGAAACCAACATCAGAGGAATTGAACAATGGAAATATTGATAACTGTTTGAATACTTTATACACGAAAACTCCAATGTTTTGTATTTATAAAATTTGAAAATTTGATTCTGTATTCATTTTCACGCACGTTTGTTTGTTCTACAAGTTTTCAACTCATTGCAGTTTTACAAGGGCGTAAACCGTAAATATTCATTTGATATTCTGAAAATTAAATTTTTTTGGTAATGAGTATTTACTATAGAATTATTGGTTAAACGAAAGCTGTTTGTAATATTTAAAGATGGAAAGAGAAGAATTTAATTCAACAGTATGATCTCGATATTTCAGAAAAGCCTTTTTTTAAACATATCGTCGTAAAACATCTGTTGGAAATAAATTTTTTGGATGAGATTTAATCAGATTAACGCCAACTTATGAGCGTAAAAAGAGCGAATGTTAAAACCATAAAAAAACTACTAATAATATGAAGTATTTCTATAAATAAATCACTTGGGATCACGTGTCACGATAAAATCTCTCGAAATTAGGCTTTATTGTTTTTTTCCAAATCGTAAAAAATGAAGATAATCCAAAAATAAATATTTCGAATTTTTAAAAACTCGATTTTTTGGCTTCTTTCGTCGCTACCAAGTGAGAAAATGCAGTCTGAACCCGAAAATCGTAGGTTCCATCGAAAAGGATCCTAAGCAGAGCGATCCAATGTTACCCGAGCAGAATTTCCCTTGCATTGACGAAAGTCTCACAATGGTTGGAAAGAAATTCTAAATCCATTTTGAAAGCGGTATCGCAATAAAATCCGGAGGTTTCCAAATTATTTCCATTTTCGATGCTTACGGAAATATTAAGCGTCCAGAGGTACACGTGTACGTACATATGTGTGTACGTATATATAGACGGGTGTGTGTGAAGAAAAAAGTAAGTACAGCTCAAAGGCGGTGAAGGTGTGGCTCCGGCAGCCAAAAATTCTCATCGTATCTTGAGGAGTAAAAGCGTACTCGACAAAGCCTGGAGGCACCAAGAGTCAGAAGCGGACACATATCCCAAGTCACGAATACAAGCCGCGTCGACAAAAGCTACATTACATCCGTAGGTATATGTACACGCCGAGGCATGTAGGTACGCGTAGATGTGGGTGTACGCTTGGCTCTATACCCCGTGCCGAACATCGTCTTATTGAATTTAAATCCGCAGCGAGGGAGGAGCTTTACCGAGGCTGTGTGAAATCGGGCGGGTGTGTACACACGGCCTCTGTCGTCGGCCATCCCTATCCAGCTCCCATCCATCCCTTCTGTAATCCGTCACTCTCCTCTCTCTCTCTCTCTCTCTCTCTCTTCTCTCGAGCTCATCGATCCCGTACAGTATCTCGAGCTAAAAAACGCCTTGAGGGCCACTACGCTGCTTTTTCTTACGGCGGTTTAAATTTGACTCAAGGGCGTCACGCTTCATTTATTTTTTAAAGGTTTTCCATACGAATTTTCAGGATTTTCATTTTTCGTTTCAAACAAGGATTTGATGGTTCACTGGTTTTTCCTTGCCGTTGATTTATTCCTACCCGCTAACACGTTACACGCAGATGCTTACCGCGCCCAACAGAATTCTACTTGTATTTTTTAGTTAAGCAAGCCCGGTACTATTATTTTACTTTTAAAAAAAGAGTAATCATAGCGTGTACTTAAATTTCACCGAAATTGCTTTAACAGTTAGAAAATGAAAATTATACTCATGCCTGACCAAATCCGCGCTATTCTACTTATACGTGTAGACTCGCCTTCTCGTTTAAAAGATATAGACGTTTTGTTAACGAATCAAGCGAGCAGCGCAGAAAAGATAATTATTCTATTAATTTTGTATGCTTTGATACTCGAAATGTTTCAATTATGAAAAGAAGAGAGTCTGCATGTTAATGTGAACGATTAATTATAATAATAAATCTCACTCAACTTTTTAATGGACTTTCTTTATTCTCTCTGTATCTCTCTCTCTCTCTCTCTCTCTCTCTCTCTCTCTCTCTCTCTCTCTCTCTCTCTCTCTCTCAACCACTCTGAGTATGTATGTATCTATCGACAGGATTGAAAACAAAAAGCGATTATAAAACTTTATTATTCGCGACCTTGGCCCTTTGATATTTTCTGAAAATTTCTGCATCGGATACCCTTCAGCAGTTTCTAAGGAGCTTTCCTTTTGGATGTAAAGGGTGAAGTTAGTTAGGTTGCCGCTTTGGGACTCGCTGCAATATCATGAACGTATACACCATCGTTTCCACGTAATTAACAATGAATTACGGCATCGAAGTTGAAAAATCACTGTAATCACCGAATCAAAGTATTCCAATGAATGTTGGTATTGTTGAAACGAACAATGATATTATTTTGATTGGGATTCAGATATAATTAATATAGAAAATGAATGTACCGTACAGTAATAATACGTAATTGTTCATTAGTTTCACTTTTAGAGAAGAATGTCGACTACCTGTCACTCGATAACATGATAATATCATTAATTATTCCCAAATACTAAGAACATTATGGATTTATCGCTCGAAATAACATTGTATGTAACGAAATTCTCCTTAGGTGTACATCGACTGATTTTCAATTTGATACTCTCGGGGGTTAGTGTAAATAATGCTATTCAATTTGCAAAGAGGTATACAAAAAGGTCCTTAAAGCCACGGAGAAGAAAAAAAAGGTTTTTAAAAGGATAATTTCTTACTTTTTTTTTACTTTCATTTTGCCCTTTCCTGTTTTCTTCGGTTCTTTTTATGCACACAAATACCATAGAGATTCTTGTCGGTACTTGAGCACCGTCGGATTTAATTGGAGAATGCCGTGCTTCTTCTAATTACACACAAGAGTATGCGAAAGAAAAAAACAACTTGCGGAAAGAAATTCAAGGGTCGTTTCTTCGTCTTTACTTCTCGCCCTATTTTTTTTTATTTCTATCTCGCTCCCTTTTTTCTAATTTACTTTAGCGTTTTAAAATGCTCGAAGGTAAGAGTCAACTGGTTAAGATCTTTTGGCTTCATCGATTTTCGAAACGCGTAATGAAAGAGGAGCACGCTTATTTACTCTCTTACCTTTTCCGCTTCTTCGTTTTCGTGTAGTGGATGATATAATTACACATCTTTCAGTGATTTATCGACTCTAATTAGGTAAATTTGGTGGACTAATGCAGTTATTAAATTTATTAAGATGTTTCCATTTCGAATACAGAGAAAGTGAAAACATCAGAATACAAAAGATTACTTACACGTGTACTAAGTAGTAAAAGTTAATACGTATTTATTCATTTTTTTATAACTTTTCTAATAAATTGTACTGTAGAGAATAATAATTTAATTTTTAACCTTAATTTTTAACCAATATGGTAATTATTAAATCAATATCTTTATCATAGTATTATCTCTAAAGCATTTCGCAGTCTACTAAGCATCGAAAAATTTCAGTATAATACATTAATTCATCATAATAATCAGGAATTCATAACGTTTTTAATTGCGTCACTAACTTCAGAAATTTTAATATTTCAGCAGGGAGAACGCCGACAATCATTAAATTCGTCTAATGACCAGACCGATTTTACCAATTGACTAAAGAATAAAGTAATTTCAAATCAGCGCCTATCTATTTCGAAACGAAAGTTACCTCGAGATAAAAGATTCGTGACTTGTAATAATTTGACTCCTTTGTGATTTCACTTAGAGAAGACTAAAATAAAACTGTGAGGGTCTGAAAGTCAAATATTCGCAAATTCGCTGGAACAACCTCGAGAGTTTCGCGATAAAAACATTCTTCGAAGCTTCAATAATGTACACTTTGAATTATTTTTATCCGCGATTACGCAAGCAAGGTATATATTTCAATAGCGGTTAGGAAGTAGTTGGGCTAGGAAATAGTGTTCACACAATTCAGACCCCCCCCCCCCCTCACAGAGAAAGTTTATAATCAAGCTGCAGTAGTAATACCGTAATTTTACGTTTCCTATAACGCGGTTCCAGCTCTTAATGTAAATTTTAAACTTTGAAATTTGAACGAAAATGTACGGGAATCGTTGTTAATGAAGCAATTTGCCCGTATCCCAAATTGTCTGAATCCACTTGAAGTTGTATTATTTTCTCGCGAAATTAGCGAAGTTGATGTTTAAATTTAGCGTTACACTCGGAGTCGCCGGTGCAAGAAGACAACCCGCCGGGGTGCTGCATCGCATACGTTAGTAATTCAAACGTATGCGTTCGAATCTACATTCCATGTGCCAAAATAGTTTGACCGTTTGAACAATCGGATCGTAGAACGCGCGTGAGTGAAACGGTACCGAGCGATCGTCCTTCTCGCAGTCGAGTCCGGATCCTTTACGAAAACGGTGGGGTCAATCCATGTAAATACGTAAGAGGATCGTGATGGATCCTAAGCCCTCGATAAAATTGCCATCTATCCACCCGACTCACCGCGCGTATACACCCCTTGCCGCTCCCTTCCGGCTATCTCCATCTATCCACTCGGTTCTTTCGCAGCGTTGAACGCACGCCAGGATGGTGGAGAGGACACTACGGGAGGAGGGGCCGAGTTGCGGCAGTAATAAAAGTTGCTTTACTGCGCTTAGGAATAAACGTCGGGTTTAACGAGGCCGGTGGGCCTTTTATGCTCCCCCAAGGACAAAGATATCCTCGCCTCGACCACCCTTTGGAAATTCGACCGTGTGTGTGTGTGTCGGTTCATTCGCGAAATTATACCCTCTAAAGTGAATTTACGTTCACTCCTCCCTCCTTACTCCGGTGGGGGAACGCCTCGACCTTTTTTTACCTTTCGGCGGGTCGCGGGCTTTAAAATGCGGGGACCGGAGAGAGGCTAGATCGTAAATAATTTGGATACTCGGATCTTAAACGCGTCCGCAGTTGGGTGGGAAAATTAACGAGTGACTTCGCTTAAGAGCCTCTGGCGATTGTCATTCCGATTCCAAGGATTAGTCGTGATTTCGACATTAGTTGTAGAGCATTTTGCAGCTACCGAAGGATCCACCCGACACTATCAAATCCTATAATTACATTTCATTACATTTTCTAGAAATCAAATTGTTGAAAAGAAAGTTGCCAGCTAGAGGTATTTTTTCTTTGTTGCACTCGCACAGTATTACTTATTTTACATATGATAATAGAGAACAGAAAAAACTCTATGTGGTAACCTGGTTGAAAATCTGATGAAAATAGCATTTTATTGGTAATCACGTTCTAAGCATATAGATCGCTCATCAAAGGCATCAATGTTTGATGCACTATTAATTATTCCAAAAAATCATTTAAAAATAAAAATAATTAAATATAAATATTCCTCCGCATTTTTGTCTAGAAAAGCATTTATCAGTTGGAGTGCAGTTTACGTTTAAAACGCTAAGCTTCCTTTACACCGTCAGAATAAGTAACAATTACGGGGGAAAATAAAAGAACGAACAGATTAACTACGAAAAGTAGTTTATAGATTGTTAAAAGATGAAGAATAAAGAGAAAAAGTGGAGGAAACGAAGAGGCGAAGAGAAGACGTAAGAAAAAGAATGGAGAGTATCGGAGGGCGAGTCGAGGTCGCAAGATTAAGGGCTAAATTTGAGAGGGGGGCCTTATTGTGCGTTAATTCGACAAATGAAAGACGAACGAAGAGAGGCTCGAGCACAGCGTAAAGAGATAGAGAGAGTGAGTGAGTGAGTGAGTGAGGAGGGGGAGAAGGAGCGGGAGAGGTAGAGGTAGGGACAAAGGAAGTGCCGGGAAGTAAAGTAGGTCGAGAGGATTCTGAACGAGCGAGCCGAACGAGGAGAGAGGCAGTATAGGCGAAGCAGAACCGTCCTGACGTTAACGCACCCTTACACCCTCGAAGCAGCCTCTCGTGGCATCTCCCAAGGCTCACTGGAGTCGCACGCAACTCTCGAGCGGCGAAAGAGTTGCCGCGAGTCAACCGGTTGTCGACGTGGCATTCCACTCTTTAAATTTGCACCGAGGAAAGAGAGGAAGAGAAAGAGAGAGAAAGAGAAGGGGGAATTTACGGCTCGCTCGTGGATCTTTTTCTCGAGAGTTGACTTCCTGGGGAATTGCAGGGTGGTTTCACCGAGATTGGCCTGACGCGTTGTTTATTTTCGCAAAGGACGTTTCTACCGGTCCCACTGTTTCTTTCGCGAAATCCACCACTACGAGTTTACCACTGAGCTTTTTTTGTCCTCTTAACTTTGGTTTACCTATAGTAACTTTGGTTTCCTCGATCAACGTTTATAATTATAGACGTACTTTATCTTTAAAATGTTTATAAAACATGGATTACCTATACACTTTTTTGCGTTACGACGCGCAGTCGTTTTGCGAAAGTATAACGCTGCAATAACGATGAACGCGAGAGAATATAAAATTTTATTTATCAAAGTATTAAACTATTGAAATGTAACAACGATATATTTATCGAAGTTACTTCGGGTGACGTAAATTAACAGAGCTTTAAATATATATAGAGCCGTTAATCCAACAATTTACGAAACGTCCAAGAAGTTAATATTCGTTATTTAAAAATCCGGACGTTTATCAAGCGGCATTAACGTCATCGTGACTATAAACGAATTCCTGTTCCACGATATAATAAAAAAAAACACCGTGCAACTTTTTCATCAGGCCCTAAATTGTAATTGTAATATATATTAAAACGATTTAAAAAAAAAAAAAAAAATTCACATAGAGACGTACTGCATTACGATCTGTTAAAATATACTGTTAAAATAATACAAAAAGAAAACACGTACGCGCGCGTCAACGTAATTTTTTGCTTGGGTTCTCTCTTTTTTTTAAGAGGGAGTATAAAATATATTCTGCATAATAGTGACTGAAATTACAAGAGACATTTTCGTACAAGAATAAAGAATAACTACTTTAATACACGAGGCAAATTATTATTATTATTGTTCTCTATGTAAATTGACATTCGGGTAATTGGAACATCGAGAGTTTAGTTTTATAATCGAAAGTAAAAATGGCGCGAGTACTTTAATAATTAACTCGAGTATATCCGTACACAAAATTACACGAATGCTCCATTAAAACTTGGTAAATATACGCTCTGCACGTATCGTTGTCAAAGAGAGAGAGAGAGAGAGAGTAGCGTTTCTCGGGCAAACGATAAAAGTAACTGAATCTTTGGAAGCGAGCGTGTCTGTATATACATACGTCAAACGTAAAAGTGAACTGTATGACGCAGCTCTATTCGCAGGATAGAAACTCAGAAACTCGATACTCTTCTATAGATTCAACGAAGGAGGAAGAAGGCGGGAGCTCGAAGAAGACCAAGTAACCTCGACAAGAAACGTAGGTGCAAAACACAAAGCAGCTGCCGTAGTGTACATCGGGCGGTTGGTGTTCAAAAATCGATATCAACCTATACCGCGCACCACGGCGCACCACGGCGTACCACCTCGGGTCCATCAATTAACGAGTCGAGAGTTCTCGCTGCACCTTCCGTCTCTATACACTCGGGGAGCTATACCTACTCGGCCCCGCTACACCATTCATCTCAACTGGCAAATTTAATTCTTCAAAGTTTTTTCTTTTTTTAACGATTTTCTACGAGGAGCGATCCACTCAATTACGCCGATACCGAGCGAACATTTATTAACCTGGTCTACGCGCGTACGTCGAATCATCTAACGTTTTATACGTACATCTCCACTCTACGTCACTATTTTCTATATTGATAATCGAATCAAGTTATTTACTTCGGGTTTGATATCTGATATATGTAACCTTTCCTGGTGACTCCACCTCGCAACCTAGTTTTTCAAAAAGATAAAAAGAGCTTTACCTTTTTGAGATGTACCCGAAGAATCGACAAGTTTCAACCGTGCAACTTTCGTTTTTACATTTTTTTTTATTAAAAATTTTAAATTGACAAGGACGCGTCGAGAATAAAATATTACTACGCGACGTTCAAAATTTATCGGTTTACGAGAAGTACGACACTTTTTATAATTTCGACGATCGTGATAAATATTTTCTTACGTTGAAATGTACGTATACCGTAGTCGACGTCTACCGGAATCGTTCCATAATTTTAAGATTATTAAAAAATCTCAAAATATCGTTTTAAAATTGTAATATTATCTTCACGAACGGTTACACTGAGAAAAAGTTTTTTACATCACTATAACTGCGTATATAAAAATTACGCTACTGCCTTAGTAACAGAGTTACAAACTGTAAAAATGTTATATTTACAAGGAAATACATGAAAGTTCGCAAGAGCGGAGAACAAAAATTACAAAACAATATAGTAAACATTCTCGCATTCTTTTTCGATTTTTAGAGGAAAGAATATCATAAATTACAAAACAGTTTGATAAACATTGTTATTTTTATTAGTGTATTTGCAGAAACGTTTAGTATTTTTAGACTGTCGCGGCATTGAAGTATTCCTTTGATCACAAACATTGCCGCTAGGTGTATTTTGGCTCTTTTGTCGTCCCGCAAATGAAATCGCAGCTATCGAATAACATATAAGATTGCGAGTACTCAACATTTCAAGTGTAAATGCAAACAATTAACAATCGAAGAGGTTAGATATTGGAAGATTAATATACTTTACCGGTTACGAATTAATCGCACACATCCATGCAAAATCACAATCTTACAAATTTATAAATAGGTACATAAATGAACCAACTATTTTTATTTATTTTTTAAACTCATACTAGATTAAGTGGCCAATAGCTGTAGTAATTTGCCATAAGATTAGTACATAAACTTTTGAATTGCATTCCAAAGTTATAGTAATTTAGGCCTTAAATTAGTTTTAATTATAACAAACTATTTATTTTCAAAATTGCTTTTTAATTAAATACTTTGAGGTTATGTATAAAACGGAATTTCACGAAACCGATTCTGGAAGATTACTTTTCCTTTCAATATACCATTAAGTATTGTATACTTGGACACATGTTATAACATAGTTCAAGTATTGCACCCATGTTTCTGTACGACGTTCAACTACTGCAGCCTCGTTCATCGATTTTTGAACTTACAAGGAGACCCTCATATGTTTGGGAAACGGATCGTGCCCAGCTTGTAGTATATGTTTTCTAATATAAAAATATGAAAAAAGCCAGAGCCGCAGACTCTAACAATCGTTTTTTCAAAAGTTATACGCTGTTAAAGCAAAATTTCCAAAGAAAAGAGACTTTCCTTTAAACGCTTATAACTTCTGACCTATCAAATATTGACATTCAAACCAAAGTTTACTGAAAAGCTGAGATAAAATAGATAGATTTTTAAAAAAAGTACGTTCAAATCCGTTAAAATGGAGCAGAGTTATAGCCAAATTAAGAATTTAAAGAAATTTAGCTTAAAAAAATCAATAAAATTTGTACTGCTCAATTTTTGTTTAAAATTGCTTCTAATTCTTAATTTGGTTATAACTCTGCTCCATTTTAATGCATTTGAACGTACTTTTTTTAAAAATCTATCTATTTTATCTCAGCTTTTCAGTAAACTTTGGTTTGAATGTCAATATTTGATAGGTCAGAAGTTATAAGCGTTTAAAGGAAAGTCTCTTTTTTTTGGAAATTTTGCTTTAACAGCGTATAACTTTTGAAAAACCGATTGTTAGAGTCTGCGGCTCTGGCTTTTTTCATATTTTTACATTAGAAAACATATACTACAAGCTGGGCACGATCCGTTTCCCAAACATATGAGGGTCTCCTTGTTAGTTATTTCATACACTGTTAGTCCATAAATGTATGCCCAATCAATGATGATTTGCAAAACGGTTAAAATGTCCACTTTTTTGTTATAAAAATATTGGTTATTTACAAACATGTTTTGAGTGTTAAATATTTTACCTTATTAAAAAAATGGAAAAAATTGCAAAAGAAAAATTAAAATTTATAAATAAATGAAGAAGCAACAATGAATCGAAGGTTGCAGATGCAAGATCTGAATAAACATAAATATAAATGATACAGGAGGTGAAAAGATCGATCGCATACAAGTAAAGCTAATTAGGTATAAGCATAACGGATTAACTAACCATTACGTAAGATAACATCTGATATCGATCGTGTGAGAGGGAGAAGGAGAGGTTGGGGAAAGGGTGAGGAGGCGAGAGGATGGGGGGGGGGGTGGTACTAAAATTAGCAAGCTCGAAATTAACAATGAAGTCTAGGATACAGCGAGGGAATAAGTCACGCTCGGGATGACGTCGTCGCGGTATTGTGCGTCTGATAAAGAGGCGTCGCTCCCGCTAAGTGCCGAGGCTGTCCGCAACCCGAGATAACGTCTCGGGGCGCAGATGCAGGTAACGCGTAAATCAATCGGTGGCAGACGCTTCGAGATCGACTGGGAGGTGCAGGCTGCCGGGGTGCGTGGCTGCCGCCTCGGAGCACCTAGCCCGTCGGCCGTCGCGTGCTTCGAGCGTTACTCTCTATCGCGGCTGCGAAACAGCCCTCCGGCGCCGTTATCGTCGCCCTCCGCTTCCGCAGTAGTATCGATCACCTAGCTCGAGGACTCGAGTTTCGGTGCGCCCTCCGGTCTCCTATCGATTCCACGTTTCTTCTCGATTCGTTTGGCAAAGTGCGTCGCGTCGCGTCCACGTTGAACCGGTATACAGACCCGGCCCCAATTAGAAAGACCGCAACACTCGGCCGCGCGGCCGCGCGGCCTCACGAAACTCGGATCTACCTACGTTTTTGGTACCAGAGGACGGACAGCGACAAAAAGGACCGAGTGTCGTGGTGTGGGTGCACGGAGGACTACCGTTCACAGTTCCCGCAGGCGATAATCGCGAACCCAGAGGCTTTGTGAGCCCGATTAATCAGATTGGCCCCGCGGACGTCTTGGCTAACTCGATAGACACTCCTCCTCCCTCCACCTCTGCGTGGACTTGTTGCGCGCTTTAATATGCGGCTCCAGTCGCCGCATTACCTCGGACCAGAGATAACGAAATCTTGAGCGAGAGAGAGATGGAGGGAGGGAGGGAGGGAGTCTGTATCCCCTCGAGCCGGCCTCAACTCAATCAACTCTCCCTCGCGAGCGCGCGAGCGCCAGCCAACAGCCTTCATTTTCCAACTCGCCTATAGCGCATTTTGCGTCAATCCGCAAGCTACGAGCATAATGTGGCATCCTTTGTGCTGTGGATAAACTCCATTGATTATAACCCACCTCGGAACTTTTCTCTTATCTCCTACAGCTCCGTGTATACGCAACCCGCCCGCCCCCTTCGGCCCCACCTGCTACCACTACCCCGCCCGCCTCTCGTGGCTACTCGCTCTACACCTACACACCTGTATTGTGCTCGGGCATACTAGACACCGGACGCCTTTTAAACCCTCCTGGTGCGAACTAATATTTTTACATTTATTCGTCATTCGCTCAATACTTTTTACTTATATACACTGAGAGAAAGGAAAATGTATCTTGAAGAATTGTTGCATTTTATCATTAACTATACTTGCACCCTTTGCTATGCTTTCAATATTAACCTTTACCTGTTAACGTTTAAGAATTATTAGATTTTATATTTTTTACAAGGAAGGTATTTGACATTTGGAACACAAATTTCTTTTGTTTAATGAGTCCTAAAGATTAGGGTATTCGATCTTTTTAAAACTACAAGAGCGAAAGAGTTTTAAATCAATTAAAATAATTAAGTTCTCTTGTACCTACAAATATTAGCAAACAACTAGTAAAAAAACTGACATAAAGAACTATTATATCAACTTTTATTTGTTTAAATAGCTCAAACAATTCAATAGTTATGTTTGTTTAAAAAATCGTTACAGTTTTACATTAATGTTCAATCAAAAGTATCCATTATTTTTTATCCCATTTATTATTCAAACAAATGTAAGTTGATGCGTTCAAACTATTTTCGGAAACTAAAGTTAGTATTTGTCGGTGGTTTGATTTGTTCAAAGAGGTCGAATACCTTTAATTGTGAAATCCATTGAATCCAAGCCCTAGGTATTTTATTCGGTTCCCAAAGGTCAAATATTTTCTTTTTATAAGTGTTAAGAAATATCGTTTTTCTTAACTATTTCCTTCTCTCTAAAAATAATAAATTTCTAACCCCAGATCGGGAAAATTTGAAAAGTTGATCAATTATAAACAAATCTCTTATTGTTACATTTTGCACCGTAGGTAGATTCAACGTAACTGAACAACGAGCTCGTATCCGCGACGGGCAATCGCATTGTTTAATCTGTCCAAACCGTCAAGATCTTCTTTTTCTCATAATTCACGATAATACACTGAGGGAGCCGTCCGATCGCGGTATTAAACTACCGGCGAGAGCCGTTACCGCTTTCAATCTCGTTAACGAATAAGTCGTATTATTTCATCGAGCGGCGAATGCGCTTGGCTCCGTAGAAAAGTAAACCGTTCCTATTGTTCCTTTCGGAGCGCGGGAAATGCTCCCTCCCCCTCCCCCTACCGCGGCGATCGCGCGGGACGAAACTGCAAGGCGTGCGTCGAGCGATTCGTCGCCGCGCGAAGAATACGTAATAATAAACTTGCGAGCCGAGTCGCGGAAGCGTGGGACACGCGTAGGTAGACCATATTTCAGAAAAAGCAACGGCGTAATAAAGTTTCAACTGGTTAACTTTGATTTGCGGTACAGACAGGGATTAAAGTAAATGGCAAAAGTTAAATAACGCACCAAGGACGAAAGGAGTTTTCGAATTTCCCTCGAGTACCGCGTTTACGTAAAGACGCTCGCGCGCCTTTTGTGTTCCCCGTTTACATATACCTACGTGTTTGTGCACGCGCGCCTCGACCAAACGGTGAGATTTCGCGCGCGGGCGGTGTAAAACACCGAGTTTCGATCGGTCCGACGTTGCGGCTACGTGCTTCGCAAACCCGAGCGAGACCCGAAAATGCAAAATCCCTCGACTTGCCTTTTTCTTTTTCTCCCACTCTCTCCCTCTCTCGAGTTCTTTCTCGACTTATCGGATGTTTCGCCAATCGGAAAATGTTTCCCTTTCTCGGATATGTTTATTCGACGAGTCGTCCTGAATAGGGAATTGAGCTGCTGGCCCTTTTTTCCTTCCTCAAAACTTGGTACAAACGTTTTTACGTTTATACTCGCTATTCAGATTCGTTAACGCGTAACTCCACTGATTGACGTTTGGTGATATTGTTATTTTAATTTTTTGTCTCCCATTCTTTCTAATAAGTTACTCAGCGTATTTCAATATCGTTGAATATTCAATGATAAATTGGTACGGATTTTGTAAATATTCGATTTCTTTTATTTTTCGAAACGCATAATACCGCCCCATTGTCGTTCATCGCTAAGAACTTTCCGATTTACATTTCCAGCTTTTCCAGCTAAAATATTTGATAAAAGAATAAACATTAATTTATGGATGCATGAAATTCGAAAAGTTTCTCTCCTCGATTTACGTGTGCCGAAGCATCAAAATATTGACAAAAAATATGTTGAAATATTTTATTTTTATAATGTACGTATTCAGCAGTAGACGCATCCGAAATTGTAAATTATGAAGGATGAAGAGAAAAAAGGTTAGCGGTATAAAGGATAAGAGAGAAAAAAAGGATAAATTCACGATCCGTCTATGATATTTTATTAATATTGAATCCGCATCATCTCCGGGTTTTACATTTTTTTTTCATCTCGGGGCCCTGCGGCTTTATGGTGGAAATTATTATGCGCGTTGGGCTGAGTAATTCCTCGGGAAGCACGGTCTTTTCCGAAGTAAAAGTATAATGAGCCACGAGCTGCGGCAAGAGAGATCGTGGAATAATAAGCGAAGGAATCCGACGTTCCTTGCGAAACCGAGCAATTTGCTAAATTTCAATTTAATTGCGAATCTATTGCACTTGTATGAATGTAGTCGACTTTAAAAAAAAAAGAATTTTTCTATCGACTTAAATAATACTACGTGTATAGTTAGATATTTGTCAATTTCTTCAAATGGTTTCCATTACTAAAGAGCCAACTATAATGTGCACCCCGCGGACAATCGAATTATATTCGAGCGTTTTAAACACCTACTCGCTTAAATAATATCGCGTTTAAAAAAGACAATGAGTGCAAATTTGATTGTTTCAAAAAAATAGAAGGCTCATTGTTCCTCGTCCAGGAGAGTTGGCAACTCGTGCTTTTTTCCAGGCGAGGGCGTTAATGCGCGACCTCGTTGTTTTTGCGCGAGAATTTCGTTTAGTCCGAAAGGATTTTTTCGCGCGTTATTGTCGCGAGGAAAAAGAGGAAGAGAGTGTGAAGGAGAGAAAGAAAAAATAGCGAGGGTACCGGGGCACGTTAATTAGAGACGGAGTCTCTTCCGGAAATGCAAGATGAACATTTTCTTGGCGGAAAATTTCGCGGACTCGAGAGATATTATACAAAAAAGATAGTAGGAAAGTGAATGTCATTTATCTAGGAGACGACGAGGACGACGACGGTAGCTAACGCGTCGGGGTTCAAATAAAATTACTAATTCTACGGGTCCATCTCTCTCTCTTTCTCTTTCGCTCTCTCTTTCGCTTTCCCACTCTCGTACAACTTGACAATTAACTACTAAAATTGCAAAATAACTGGTTCAGGCCGTTTCTCATTCGTATAAAATATAAGATTTTTTAATCCACCTTGGACGTTACATATTCATCATTAAATGTAATCTACCGCGAGCGTATAGATCTATTGTAAACTTAAATTTAAATTAATTCTGATCGTCGTATAGTTACGAATTAACTGTATTTTCTCGAACGTTGTATTCAATGAGTAAAACACAATTGCATCGGTAACTGTTAATTGGAATTTTTCTTTTTGTCTTGTAATTATTTCGCGCGCAAGAGAGTATATTAATTCTGCGACTGGTTAGTACATTTGTTATTTTCTTTTGATCGAACGTTGTCGACTGATAAAAAAATTTTAATTAATTCGAAATTTATAAACACGAGTAATACGAAAACAAACAAGTATCAAAGAAGGTATGAAATGGATGAAATTTCTTGTATTCGATGAAAGGGACGAAAATTTTTTTTTACTTTAATCTTATAAATTTAATTAATACTCGTATAAACAATTTAGGTTTATCTAAATTTGATGTAATAATATATTATTATATATAACTATCTCAAATTCATAAATGTTAACTAATGTTGTAAATTGTAAAATATTCTTTAAAACAAGTAAAATTTAGATAATTAAAGAAAAAGAACGAATCCATCTTGAGTTATATTACTGTTTCTACCAATTTATTAAATTTTAATTATAACAAATAATGAAAAGATGCTTCAAAATGGTTGTCCTAATTTTAACATATTGATGTTAACAAGCAAATTGCTTTAATAATCTCAAAGTAAAAAAATCGGTGTTTCGAATTATTTATATTTTTTTAATAATCGAAATACTACGCGAATAAACACAGCATATTTAAATGTATATAAAAAAATGAATTTAAATAAATAAAACTTTCATCCAAATGTTTAATTAATATTTTTTAATGTTTGGGGTAGTCTTCTGAAACACGTTGATATCATCTTTATCTGAAGATATATAGATAAACGTAATAGTAAATTAATTTTAAGGTGAAGAAAAAATATCAAATGAGTTTGTACTGTTTTATAATATTGAATACGAGTTATAAGAAGAATACGATAAAGTTACAAAAAAATGGTGTCGGGCCGATCGGGGAAAAAGGAAAAAGCAATCGGATAGGAGAGTCAACGGAGTGCGGAGCGGAAAAAGAGGTTCGCGAGATGTAGGCGTACAGGTAACGCAAGAAAAGGGAAGAAGCCAAAGATCCGAGGGAAAAATTAATGGCCTTGACCTCGAGAAGGAAGCAAACTCCGTCGGTCATCTATCTTGGCGTGTCACGAGCGAGCTTTTTCCAAGGATTGACTTCTGATCGATCAATCTTCACCGACTATACGCCGAGACAGAGAGAACGAGAGAGAGGTTGCGCATTTTCGCGTATGGGCACGTCAATTTCCGGGCGATACGCGCCTCGTCACGCAGAGCTTTTTCACGTTCGCTCACGCGCGCGCGTCTCCCGTCTCCCGTCTCCCGTCTCTCGTCTTTCGATTCTCCGTGCTTTCAAAATGTATTCGCGCGCATCCGTTATTCAAGGCGAGTGTTGCATTATTCGTCTAACGTTTTGTTTCCTTCGAACGACGTTGCGAATATTCCAAATGAATATGATTTAAATTAACCATACAAGGGGTAGTATATAATCAGTGATAACTCGATTTAGATAAGAATATCGATTCCGAGTAATATTGTTGAGGAAGCGCATGAATTGTTAAATATGATGACTATCGTAATTGAAAATGGACTTTATTTAGATGTACGCGAGCGATAAATTATAAAGGTTATACACTATCTTTCTTGTATCGTATTTATAGAGTTCAGGCAAATTTGAAGAATAATTTTCCAGATATATAACTTCCAACTAATCTTCTTCGAGCTTCACAATTTTTATTTTCGTTCTGATGAAACATTCATTCTCTACTATTATATTTCAAGATCTAGCGATGTATTTTGCGGAAGGGTACTCATTACACGGAACGACTGCTCGGTAATAAATACCACTGATTTAAAAATATACCTGTAAATTACACAAAAATACTTTTTGTGCACGAATCCATAAATTTTCATTTCTAAGCCTAGTCAACTAATAATCGCTATAAAATACGAGAAACACCTATCTTTTAGTATAGACGTACGGGTGTGTATGTGTGTGTGTGTGTGTGTGTGTGTGTGTGTGTGTGTGTGTGTGTGTGTGTGTGTGTGTGTGTGTGTGTGTGTATTTTATTCCGTAAACTTTTTCATCACGCCACATTATTTTTCCCAGTAGGTATATCGCAAGTCGATTCCTTCGGTACGATTATGCATACTTTATGAAAACTCGCCGATGTAAAGCAATGAAAGGTATAACTTGGGGGATTACGAGGCCGATAAAAAAGGAAAAGGAAAAGGAAATAAAATAAGATAGAGAGAGCGAGAGAGAGAGAGCGAGAGAACCACCGATTCACCCGGGGATTCATTTATATTTCATGCAAAAATCCGCTGACATCACACGATACGCCGCGCGTGTGTACGTGTGGGTCCGTAGAGCACTGTAACGAACCTCTTTGTCTGTTTGTTCGGGCAATATACACGTTGAAAGTGCGCGATAATAGTGGTGGCGTGTCGGGCGATAATAAACTTTGGTCGCCCGGTGAAATGAGCCGAGAAGTGTTAACTCGAAGGGGGAACGGCCGAGGGTGACTATAGGGGAAGCCACGGAGGAGCTCGGTGAATTTTCGGGATGAATACGCGCCAGAGACTATTCGACGAACGAAGGTGACGACGTCGTTGAACTTTCGACGAGAGAACGAACGAGTGTTTTTCAAAAAGGAAAGGAGGAAGAGCGGTGGTGTAACGCGAGCTTCGCCCTTGGCATCGCGGCCGATTGATCTTCAGGGCCGCATCGGCGCGCTCAAATATTTCCTTGATTTTTAACGTATCGAACTTTTTTCTCACGAAATAGCTAAATAAAAAAGGACGTTGCATCAGCGCCAACCGCACGAGCGGCAAAAGGAGCGCGTACAGCCATCAAAATCATAACTTCCTTCCCACGCTAATTAAAAAGCGGCAAGGAGAAAGGAAAGGTAGGAAGTTTCGTCGGGTCGTGGTATATCCAACGACGCGATATATTATCCTTTATCGGGCCCGGACTATTTTCACGTGCCACGAAAGGATACTACTGGCCTCCGACGATAGTGTATTAAAAAAAACCATAAAGTGCATAAAAAATGGAAGAGAGAGAAAGAGGGAGAAAGAGAGGAGACATTTGCATTTTTGGGGCTGACGGTGAGGAGGACAGTCGGGAAGAAGTTGAGAGACGATCGGGTTATCTTGCCGCTCGGTCGCGGCGGACGGGACGGAAAAGACGCTCGATAACCTCGAACGGCCTCGTTTTTGCGATTTTCACGAGGGTGGTTTCGCGTTCGCGGCTTACTTCATAAAAACGTTATCTCGCGGCACTAAAGGAGCTGTATCTAATTGTGAGATTTAAGGTACGACCGGTTAAAAAATTTTTTACTGGGTCGCGTGGTCGCTATATATTTTATTTACACCGGCATTGCGCGTGATCGCTCTTTATTTACCACGTTAACAGGCGTCCCTTACTATTTTTTTTTATATTTATTAAATTTTAACACGAGACTGAGGGAGCTAGGTGTTTATACGGTTAAATATCGTATCGGTTGTACACGTATATACTTGACCAGCACTGCGGTTGCGAAAACATAAATTCTTATCGCATTAGTAAAAAATAAGACTCCTCGAAAGCATTCGGAAGGTCGAAGCTCGATCGTTAGTGTAGTACACCGCGCGTAAACGTCCATTTTAACAACCGCCGAGTGAATATATAAATTTTATTATCAGAATTAACTACGATGTAAAAGTATTAAAAATCCCAAAAGATTGTCACATTAAAAGAAAGAACACCTCAATTTGGTGACCCGACCCACCCGAAACAATGTCCCTTGGCCCTTTAGAGCGAACAAGAAAGCGAGGAGGCGAGGAGGCGAGGAGCTCGATGACTTTTAAAACTCGAAACCCCAAGGGACTAGGTGACGATTGAAAAAATAAGAAAAAAGGGAAGCGAACGAGCGGTATAGGTATAAAAGAGATAGTCTATTCCTTGAAAGCACTCGAGTGGACACGCAGCGCAGGGGGAGGAGGGACGGACGAAATGATGTATGGAGATAGACAAACCGAGTAGAGGGCGGAGGAGAGACAATTTGGACGCGTAGCGCGGTCTCGGAGATGACGCTAATACAATTTGTCTACGCTCCTGACGCGCGTTATTATTGATAACGACGCCTGTTGAATGACACGCGCGGAAATTCCAAGTAAAACGACGTGGCGTATAGAAATTGATGAAGGGTCCCCGATAAAAGGGACGACTCCCGTCTCTATCTGGCTATGTGTGTGAGTAGGGGGTGCGAGAGTATTTTTCTTCCTTCGCGACTTTTCGCAAGCGGAAGTGGACGATGGCACTTTACGACAGCGAATTGTCTCCTTGACGCGATGTTTTTCTACCCACGGTCGAATGGACTCCATTGTTTCTTGCTTTCTATGGGCATATATATATATACCTATATACCTATATACCTATATATATAATGTACACACGGACCTTCGATGCTCCCCCTTTGTTTATTAGATCGGTTTGTTTCCAACGGAGATGCTTTACGTACGTCCCTCCACACTGTGAGAAAACTGGTGCATGCTAAAAACAAAAAAAACACAAACCTCGTTTGGTGAATGGTACACCGACAAACTTATTCTACAACTATCGATTTATGAATAAAAAAAGAAGATATAATATACTGTTTTTTCCCGTTTATAATGGAATATTCAGTTGTTGATGCTCTGGACGTAGTAACATTGTCAATCCACATAATTTTTGACGGACGATTTTACAAAAATAATGATAAATTTGGATAAATGATGCGGGATGTTAAATCGATGGTAATAAATAAAATGCGTTTAAGATTACACAAGTATGAAATTTGCGAGTCTTCTCGGGTTGTAATTCACTCTGTAAGATGAAAATTAGTGTTAAAATAGTGAAAATACCCGTGGCTCGCCCGCTAATTGCAATTAGTATTTTAATTCGTTTAAGGATACAAGGATGGTTTTCATCTCATCCTAAAGTGAATTACCGCAACGAAAAGATACGCGTCTCGCAATTTAATATCCTTCGGGGTTGAAAAAATAAGGAATGAGGTGGTGGTTGCTTCGATGAAAATATTAACGAGTCGAATGGTTTAATTTCAGGATCAAGCGAGGCAGAAGCGGATAACTCGGTAACTCGGAGAAGCAGCGAGAGGATATCGGGACCGCGGCGTGCCCCGGGCTGGGGCTGAGTCGGCCGCATCTCGATGCCCATCGTCGTCACTCGCTCGTCGTCCAGGCCGAGATGGCACGCGGGTGCGAGGGCTGACGGGGGGGCCTCGCCCAGGAGCCGCCCTTGGGATGCTCCGCTCGCCCGGTTAGAGTCGTATGGAGGGGCCGGACTTAATAAGCACGGAGAGCAATTGGCTACTGAACCTGACACCGACGTACGCCGACCACAGCCCCGACAACTTCTTCCGGGGATTCCCCGGCAAGAACTCACCTTATACTACCACAAGGGTACAGTATACGCTTCTCTTCGTTCCTTCTTGTTAAACTTGCGATATTATTGTTACAACATTTTTTTTCTTTTTTCACGATTGTACGCAGAGTTAATTGGGATGTCAGTAAAATGTTTAATATTATTTAATAAATATTTCAAGAATTGAGGATCTCGAATTAACAAAATACAAAATTCTATTTTCATAAAATATCGACGAAATTCTTATATTCGAAAAATACTCGTATACTATCATTGCTACAAGTATTAGTAAATTTGACCGAACGGTTAATTAATTCTTTTTTCATAAATCTACATTACTAAATAATAATCTACTAATTTATTGGATTACATGTCTGAGTATTCCAGCTAGGAAATCAGCTATTTTGTATAAGAATTAGCTAATTTTTAACGAAATTCCAACAAAAATGGATAAAATATTTATTAATTTAAATAGTTTACAATTTATTTCTTTTTAGTTAAATTAGAATCTAAAATATCTGCAACATCAAATAGTGTTAGAATATTTTCAATAATAAAAATACTTGTAAAAATTATTCTTATTTAATAATATTTAGATTATTGGATTTCAAAATTTAATAGAACGAATGTAATTATTCTTTTTATATAGAAATAACTAAAAGTGATTGTTAGCTGATAATAAGCTAAAAATCATGAGGTTTTTTGTCAAATTGCTGCTATTCGTTATATAAAAAATAGTTAGTTCTCGCCAATAAATTAGGTAACAATTACTTAAAATTTCTAGGAGAGGTATAATGTAAAGAATGAAAAGAAAAGTTATGAACAAATAGCCGTTGAGAAAGAATAATATATAAGAGATCGCGGTAGTTTAATAAAAGAGACGAGCGTTGATTTAAATGTGGAGGAGCTATGATGGAGAGGGCTAGGTGGGTATTAATATTTAATACGAAACGATGTAAATTGCAGGCGATCCTAGTGGCCCTGTTACTCGGAAGCATAATAATCGGGACGGTCGTCGGGAACATACTCGTCTGCGTGGCCGTGTTCCTGGTGAAGAAGCTGCGGAAGCCCTGCAACTACTTGCTCGTGAGCCTGGCCGTGAGCGACCTCTGCGTCGCGTTGCTCGTGATGCCCATGGCCACTCTCTACGAGATAAAAGGCAATTGGTCCTTCGGGCCCACCATGTGCGAGATCTGGGTCAGCTTTGACGTGCTCAGCTGTACAGCCAGCATACTCAATCTCTGCATGATATCCGTCGATCGGTGAGTTACATTCGGCCCTCGTTATTCCTCGGCCATTATTCCATCTTTATTTTTTAAACCAGGCACCCGAGACCGCAACTGCAATCCAGCGAACTGCTATCCAAACCGACACCCGTTTGACACGTGTGCATGTTATTACTTTGTTACATTCCTTTCTCTCTTCTTTCCCGCATATATTTCCAACCATGCAGTCGATCCCTAAATATCCATTTTGATAATTGTTTGTGTGCGCGCGCACGTACACCTTTACACATCTGTCTAATCATCGTACAAGTTTAATTCTATTTCATTTAGGAAATAACTATAATTTTCATACCCCCTCTCGCGTAAAGATCAATACAGTCGCTCGCGTGCCTGACCTAATACCAGCAAATTCAGTCAGTCGAATGCAAATATTGTATCTTAATGAGCGATCCGTACGAACGAAGAAAAGAGTCGAATAGTACAAAAAAATAAGAAATATGATTGTACGTAACCGCATTTTCCAATAATGTCAATTTTATGATAAAGACCGAACAAAGACTGCACGGAGACGAAGGAGAGTATCAAACGAAAGAGAAAGAGAGAGAGAGAGAGAAAGAGTTATCGTAAAATTCGTTTTACGCGAGTCCGAGGTGCACACGCCTGACTACGCACAACCTCGATCTACCGAGATGGCCAAGTGTCGGAATGGTATTGTAAAAATTCATTGCGCGAAAGCAGTTTTTCTTTTTCTTCTTCCGCTTCTTTTTCTTTTTCTTTTTCTTTTTCTTTTCCTTTTTCTCCGGTGTCTATACTTCGATATTCCGGTTCTTCGGGTTTAAACCTTTTTTTCTTCCTTATCCGCTTGGTGATTCGGATGTAAAATTACCCGTGATTCGAGAAAAAAGTAAACACACCTTGACTTTAGGAAAGGTGAATTATGTTATATCCGAGCAATACCAATGCATTTAAATTGAGTTCATTGAGATAAAAGAAATATCGAGTGATTAACCTGATGTCTTACGAAATCGAAACAACCGATGACCTATATACGTATGTATAGTATGCTTGCATCTCCTTTATCTTTCTATTTTACTTTTCTTTTTACAAAATAACCGTATCTATTTTCTTACTCTGACTTTTCAAAAATTTGATAACTCCGGAACGGATATTCGACTGTAGAAAAGACAAACATTTTTCACAATAAATTTTTTGGTGTACAATTTGAAATTACCATATTTTCTATAATCGTTGAAATAACCAGGAAATGTTTCATATCGACTACTGATCAAACGAAACTTGACCATATATTCTAACTTTTCGAAATTGTATGCACAATTTGACGACGTTACGATTTTAAACGATTCGTCGCGCACATATATACACACAATGAGGGATCGGTCGTCGCGAACGAAAGGAAAAGTTGGTTCAAAGTATCGCGGCTCGGCCGGGGAGGCCTGGCGGGGCAGAGGGGAGGCGCACGAGAGGTCCGCGCAATTGCGGCACGTGCACACAATCCCGCTCATTAACTCGGGAGTGCACACTCGGCCAGGCTGCAGACACACACATGCATACATGCATACGAGACCGTACGCGAGTCGCGAATTAAATACTTATTGAGTGCAGAGCTATTCGGGTCAAACGGCAATTTGAGGGCAGCGCTCGGCGCTCCGGTAATTTGCAGCTCGCCTCGTACGCGCCGGTACCGGCTTCGGTACCATTTCTTTTCCCTCCCCCGCTGCCGCCTTGTTATACTATACGTACTGCGCGGAATGTCATGGCCACCTTCATCGAATTTTCGATAGATGGCCCTTTTCGATTGTATCCTCAGCTCTCGCTCTGATTTTTCGCTACGGACGTTCCACCACGCTTTATTCGATTGCTCTACATTTCCCAATTTTAACTCGGCTCTTTCCTCTAATAATCTCTCCGAGCGCCAAATGAATTAGAGTTTAAATACACGCACCGAAAAATATTACATTCATATATTGCCACGTATATAATCTTAATACAAAAATTTTTTTAAAAATTATTATTTTGTTTAGAATATCCATTTATTATTTATCGCAAACTATAGTAATGCTTCAGATTATATGCAGTGTCTGATTTTTCACATATTGCAATGATCGATTCATTTAGGTGGTCAATAGATTTCTTTGGATAAATTGAATGCATATAGCGTTGGAAGTAATAAACGTACGCGATTCTAGTCGATCTTAATTTCGTAACCACTTCGAGTGAAGAAAGAAAAAAATGTCGTAGATTCAAATAAAGGTTTCTTCAAGTTAATTAAATAATTTGCTACAACAATATCACAAGTAAATACATACTTGCACCAAGAAAATAAATTTATTTAAAATAAATAAATATTTAATAAATTAACGTATAAATTTATTTGGTACGCGCTGAAGTAGCCACGTTCATTAAATTGACTTTAATTTGTTTTAAGTTTGTAAGTTACTAAATATTTAAAATTATCGATTTTGCATATATGGAATAATACAAATAATTATACGACAGAAATAAGTATTCCTTAAATATTTCGATTATTTGAAATATGTAATTATCAGGTATAGAGTTTACGTTAAACGGAGAATCCAAGATTAATTATTTATTAACACACTTAGTTAGTAAGTAAATATGATGAAAGAAAAAACTTTCTTACGTTAGTTACCAACAGGTTCAATCGTCATATTTTAAAATAGTTCGAATCAAAGGACGCTGCAGGGAGACAAAAGTGATTATATACTCTAATGAATTTTCAATATTTCTAAATTAAATTTAAAAGAACGATCAATGTATATATTAATTAAAAGCCTTTTCCAAGCATCTCGTTTCTCTATTAATTTTTATCCTTTACCGAGGCTCGAGTGGCTTCCTCGCTCTCGGCACCGGTAATACAAGTTACAAGTCGAAATGCCAATGATATCAGACAAAAATTCAATATCCAACCGGTTATTAAATTAGTAGATCGAAACGTAATAAACGCGAAGAAGATTGCTCGGGTCAATTGAATCAAGTATACTTATATCAATTACACTCTTGTGCACTCGTTCTTCGCGTTTCTTCGGAATAATGAAAATATTACGTTTCTTCGAAGAACGAGGATAGGTGATCGAGTGTTCATTTACCCGATTAACGAACCGTTTACGCTAACCTCGCGATATTGTTATCCAGATAAACTTATATAACGAACAAATTGTTCGCGTACGTTTTCCTTAAAGCGCGACGTTCATTGTGATTTTACGAGTTAGGCGTCGGATAATTGATTCTTCATTCATGGGCTGTATGATCAAATGAAATATTTACATCGGATCATTTTTCCTCGCTGGATTCTTCTCGTTCGAATTATGAATATTTAATTTTCGGGTTGACGCGTGGATAATCCTTAATCGTGATATCTAAAAAAACTGTACCGACGGAAATAGTATTGAAACTAATGTAACAATTGATACATCCCTGTGACATTGATATTTTTTGTTTTGTTAGTCCAAAAGGGCAAAATACAAATAAAAAAACGACAAAGATTACACGTTCAAAAAGAGATTAAAAATACGTTAAAGTCGCGAAACGTGTCATTATAAATCGAGTTGCAGCGTACTTATTTGTGTGCTGCAAACAAACTGTAAACCGTTCACGTATTTTCCATCGTTAATTTGGTAAGTTTAAACAAAAAGTAAACTACAATTTAAAAAAATAAAATAAAAATAGTATTCTAAAATGCGATATTACCATTGTAATTTTATAACTTAGTAACTTTTTGTCCTAAAAATATGATTATAAAAACGAAGATATACGCGAAATTGTTCGTAAAGTAGGTATACGTAATAACCGAAACAATGGGTAATCGAAGTAGCACGTTGATAATAATAGCAGCTGTCGTTGTTCAACGATCAAAAGAAAAGGCTGCATGTATATATATATATATATATATATATATAGACGATCCATTACGGAGGGTGGATGAATTAGACTGTTGCGAATGCGGGAGGATTCCGGATAAGTCAAGAAATAGTAAGTTTCTCATTCCTTTCTCGACTAACGAATCTTCGACATAACTTGGGTACGAACAAAATATGAATCTTCTTAAGTGCGACCTAGTTTCACGAAATTTCACTCCGTTGTCGTGGCATTATTATTAACGCACTCGGGGCTCTCCAAATCTGACATTTAAAATTACAAATAAAAGTGTATCCTCGGGACTCTTGAATGATATTGGCCAATTATTATTTTTCCACCTTTTCTTCGGTAATTTCCGCGTTTCAAAATAAATTTGGATCAAAACCGTCGTTTAAACGAAAACATGATTTACAATATTCCGCCGCGGGTTATCGTCGGTTCGATTATTCTCGCGATTTACGAAGCAACGATTCAAATGATCCGAAAATCACCGGATGTGCAATACTATCGATTTACTTATTTTAATAAAAATGTTAAGCTGATCTAGAGAGAATAAATATTTTTCTAACTCTGAAAAAGTTAACAACGCGATTCACGCTCATTTTGGTACGTAATTGCGGTGGATTGTACGTAACGCTTTGTAAATTCAAGAACGCAAACGTAAATTCTGCACCGAAAGCTGCACAAAATAAGCAAATTGTTTAAGAAGAAAAAAAGGAAACGCGAAAACCCTGAAATTGTGCACAATCAACCGAAAATTATTTCGTTAACCAAGCGATCTTTCCTCCGTCTCGTTGATTCCACGCAAAAGGAAGTGTAGTGGCTGATTAACGAATAACCCGAAATAAAAGGAGAAGAAGGGTGCCGTATAACCGTACAACCCGGAGCGCAGTAACAACCTGTAACGAGTGCCGAGGGATAATACACCGAGCCGGGTGAAAATTTTGTTCCCACCGGTCGGATCACACGTTTAATTAACTCGATTTTAAAGCGAGAGAGCACCTCCGATCAGCTCCCTTCTTAAGAGGGGGAGGGTACAACCGCGCGGATATAGCAAAACGTGTCATGCGCACGGCGTCGCGTCAATGTCATCGCGCGCCGCCGAGCCGATATCGGTTTTAATTAACCCAAACGCACCAGCCGCGCGCCTCTATCTGTCGGCGAGCGGAATTACATCCGATGCGTACGACTGCCTCGAGTTACTTGGTGATGTGGCCCACATTTTTCGTTTATACCGAGCACGATTTTCGTCGGCATGCGGTTCCCTTTGCCACCTTTATTTTCCTTCCCTCGAATTATGTTCTCTTCAATTATTCGCTTTTGGATTAGTACTTACTTTTACTAATATGTCGATTACATAGAAGAGAGATTATCACTTCTTACAACGACCGATATATATTTTTTTTTTATAATATCAATGATCGTAATTACACGTGAATTATAATTGCTCGAATAAATTACGACGCTTCGATTATGCTTCGTAAAATAATGATACGAGTCGTTTGATCGAAACACTCGATTCCTCGATTTCCACTCCTATCTGTTCTCTGTGCCCTTTTCTCGAAAATAGAGTAAACCACGTCCACTTTTTACGATATTCCGCAAGCTATTTTTTTACGTAATCATTTTTCTTTCTATTTTAGAGAAAAGTAGACTTCTAGTTTTTGCAATAAAACGTATCGCGGTATACATTGCTACGTGAATAAGAATGAAGAGACACAATTTAATATGGCGTAACGAGGATCGTAGGAAAAGTGTGATGTTTGGAGAATGCTCCAAAATCGAGAAAAAATAAACTATGGAGTTAGGTCTTAAATTTTGAAAGATCTACTCGCAATAGCTCGCGAGATAGAGTCTCGAATGGGTCCGACCAAAGTGCTTTGTTTCACGAGGACGTGGATACACGCGATTGGTCATATAATGCTCTCGATACAAGAAGCTCGCCTCGTTCCTGTTATCAAGCGTGACCGCACACCCGACCGAACTTCGCCGTTGGAGTTTCTGTTTCTCTTGAATTGCAATACTCGAGTATTTAGTCCTCGATGGACGGTTTTTCGCTCGCGGTGCTCGATGGAGCTTTCTTCCTCCTCTCGTTTCAAAGAATAGGATCGTCGTGCGGTGGAAAGTACCGAAAGTCAGCGGCTTCTCATGTGACCTGGAGGTCAAATCAGCTAGTGCAATTTGTAACGAGGAGTTATGCCACGCGCTAGTTTTTCCGGAAGTTTGCAACTAATTTTGAAACAAAAAGGCCGGAAAATTTGCAATCTCGTAATATCTTAGTGTTTTTCTGGCGATTTCTCCCTGAAACTCCGTTAAAACTTGGGACTAAAGTCAATTATTTCACCGGGCAAGTTTCATTTTAATGAGATTAAATAAACGTTAAATTAGATGCTAAATTTCGAGGAAGCTTCCCTCCTTAATGATAAACTCTTTTATGCGATCATAACTTTTTCACCTGGTCTAACTTTCCTGCCACATTTGAATAACATTTTAATTTAGAGCGAACGCCCACGCGCAACTACTACGTTCACCGCGTTTCAGAACTCCTGCTCCCTAATTTCCTTTTAAAATCGCAATAAAAACAGATAATTTTACGGCGATGTCGAACTACCTCGAAATTTGCCCGACTCGATCATTCGCCAACGCTCTCGTTATCTCCTGCACGTATTCTCTTTTCTCGTTTAAAAATCATTACTATTTGTTAATTGAATGTGGAATATTCACCGTATAATCAATTTCAAAGCGCGAAAAGTAGTATTTATTAAACGTTGTTTCCCGAATACAATTTTAGCAGTACAACTCGCAAGGATATCGTGAACGGGTTTTTATTGACTATATAGGCAATGTTCTCATTGTAACAGGTGGTTAAAGAGACCGGGGTATCAATTTTTGCAGATAATTGCCTTCTCAGCGAGTCAAGGTATTATCAATCATATTAGCCGAATTAAGAGATCAATTTCCTGCATACGTAACGAACGACCTATAGACTGAGAGAGAGAGAGAGAGAGCGAGAGGGAGAGAGGAGAAAAATAGACTCGATTGGCTCAATCGAAGAGCTCGCATGCAGCCAAGGGTCTATCGATCTCGAAGCCGACCTCCGGAAACTCGCACGCGCACTCGGGCTTGAAATCGATAATGCCTCCGTTGCATCCGATCGGTTGAATTTCAATCAAAGTCATTTACATTTCTTAGTAATAAAAAAAGCGGATCGCTGTTTACATACACGCGCATGTCTATGGGTATGGGTGGATGTTCACGTGTTTACAGAGCTAAATGAAACAAGGTATATAGCTACACACTCTGGACTCATCTCATCTGGGTTGTAAGGTAACGAGGGTGTATGCATTTTCGCTGACTCGGTGCCGACGTGACGCTAGTCAACGGGATTACCAACAGTTTGATTCCTTGACCAGTTGTTTTCTTGTCGTCTCTCTTCGTTTTATACCTTTGAAAAGAAGAGAGAAAGAGAGAGAACCTCTTTTGAATTCTATAAAATTCGTCGGAACGTTTTCATATTAAAGTTCCAACGAATCAAGTCGAGGAGGCTTCGTCTCTTTCAACAATTGAACGCCGGCGAAGTGGTGGATCATTTCGGATGTTGTTACACGATCCGTGTTTTCTTTTCTTTATTTAGTGCAGGTGACATTCAGGAAAGATCATTTTTGGATAAATCCTTTCTTCGATAAAACTTTATTCACAGTCACCCAAGAGGTGTTATTACAATATAATGTTTACAACGGAAATAAATGTGAAATCCTTGCATTTACGAAGCTGAGCGAATAAGGAGAGCAATTCCATTTGTTATGTGCAGTGATCATATTGCAACGTAAATCAATCTTACCTTCGATTTATAAGCTAGAAATTAAATTAACAGTACGGAAACAATCGTAAAACTTCCCCTCCGTTTCATCTCGGCCGGTTGTCAAAAAGATTAAGCAAAAGAACTGGCATGTGTGTACGCATGTGCAGTGTATATATATACATCACAATATAAAATAACGCGAGGGTGAAAAGTCCTAAAACTAACTTACCACGTCCTGTCGAAGAGTTTCCTCGCAAACGCTTCAGCGTAAAAAAATGTCGCTTTTACCACACACATAAAACTGCACCCGTGAAATCACACCAGCCATTTCCTCGCACGTACGCGTCTAACGGCCGGGTTTTCCCTTTTTTTACCCCCTTTTTCACCCCCTTTTTCACCCCCTTTTTTTGCGTCGACCCGCGGCATCAAAGTGTCCGTACGTAGGTTCGCTGCGCTGTACTCGCTTCGGTGCTCGCTGTTTTCGGGAATCGATCGGCCGCTCGGGTGACAATTTCGTTCGCCAATTTTCATCGAATACTTGGTAATTTACGAGATTCGCGCAAAATGTGACGATACGTTAAAAGCTGTTGATTCGCTTTATTTTTTTCGTTGGTGAAATTTTGTACGATGATTTTTTTTTACGCTCGCGGTATCGGGAGTACCCTTTTTTGTTTAAACGGCAACGACGTATGATTTGCGAAACAAAGATTATCGTTCTTTCGCGTCTAATGTTTACAGTTGTTAAAATCGACGTAAATTTTAACGCGCGCGCGTTTAAATTTCATTAACGCAAGTTTCGTGTCGTAATGTTTCGATGCGTTTTCACATCCACTCGTTCGTCGAGGATACATTTTATTCACCGATGATAAAATTTCTCATGTCGAAATCATTCGAAAATGCAGGCGTATCGATTACGCGAAATCAATGGTGAAACGATGATTTAATAGTCCTGTGCATATGTGTAGATTTTAATAATAAACCATTGCGCATCGAAGAAACATTTCCTTGTATGTACCTATGTATTTTTTGTACTACGAACGAACAAAGAAAAAATTTACTAGAATAATATGATTTTTTTTATATCCAATGGAAAGCTCGAAATTTATTATTATTTATGCGGAGAAAAAAATGCTCTAGAAAGTATATAAATTTTTTGGATTAAAATTGTAGAGCTACTGTAGTGAAACTTCAGAAAAAAAAACGAATACTCGAGGCGTTTTAGTATAACAAATATCTGCAAATTTCAGTCTGATTATTAGTTATTATATTAACATAACAAACTAAAATTGCTTAACTTCATTTATGCTACTATTTTACCATTAATATTTAAATTATCTTTATTAAATCTTTCTCTTCCTCTCATTTAGGTGAAACTAAAGGTCCACCTATACATAAATCATGGCTCATTATTTACTTTTAAACGATAATATATTTTAAAAAATTATTTTAAGTGGTTAATAAAACAAACAAAAATTGAAATAACATTTTCATTACATAAATATATATAAATTTTTGAAAAACAATAAGGATATCGGTACGTGGTCCTGGGAATTATCACAATCTATCGAACTTTAAAAGTTAAATCGATTAGATATTCGTTTTTAAAATTTTCTATTCATAAAACTATGCCGTAATTTTTAAAACAATTGACCTAATCAAGTAATGAACTACTTTTTACTTACAGAAGAATTTGTACATTTTTAATTATAGAAAAAATATAAAAATTTCTAACGCAGGAATTCTAAGTTTTCGATTGGCTTTGACATCCTCTTCATTCTGGTCGTACAAAATAGCTCGAATGCGCGATGAACCTCGCGCTTACGATTCAAGCAATCGAGTATTCGCGAAAAAATTTGACGCTCGTCGAAGAAAAGATCGCGGTGTCGTGATCGAAGAAGACACTCCTATTTAAAATAGTAGCACGAATTTAATTCCAAAGGTTATATCCGGTACAATTTTTCAAAGAATTTTGAAAAACAAAAGGTATAAAACTGTACATTTTTCTATACTGCTCTACATTGTGAAAAGTAAAAAAAGAAGAGGTATATTTTATTTCAAAGGTCAATTTTTTTTAGTTTCCTATTTTACAAAATTGATACGTACATTCTACCCTTTTAACCGAAAATGACAATTTTTATCGAATCTTTGAAATTGTTTATTAACCAAAAGGTATTGTTCGTACAAAAGAATTTAATTTATCTCTCTAGAATCACCGTAAGATACGACAAAAGAATTTCAGTTGAATCGAGAAAATAAAATTTTAATCTAACGCGCAAGTTTTCTCGCAATTTACAATAAAAATTCCTTTAAAAATTTTGGCGAGGTAGGGGAATTAGAAAAATGTTGGGAATATCATAGTCCTGTAGGATAAGCATACCAAAGGTGAGGAGGATGAGGAGGAGGAGGAGGAAGAGGAGGATAAGGAGAAGGTGTAATAATGATCGAATGTTTAATTTTCCAGGTACTACGCGATCTCGAAACCACTGGACTACGGGGTCAAGAGGACGACGCGTCGGATGATAATATACGTGGCCTTCGTGTGGCTGGGTGCCGCGTGCATAAGCCTGCCGCCTCTACTTGCCCTCGGCAACGAGTATACGCAATCGGAAACAGGAGTATCGCATTGTTCGGTCTGCCAGAACTTTGGCTACCAAATCTACGCGACCCTCGGCAGTTTTTACATTCCTTTGTTCGTAATGATGCTCGTAAGTACATAATATTTTATTTTATTTTATTCTCTTGACAACTTGGTCATCCCTTTCGTCACGTCGATCCGCGAGATGATTGTTACTACATTTTTTTATTATTAGTGTATCTGTATATCTGCAGATATATTAGGTATAATGACTTATTAACTTTTCATTTGTGAGCACACCTATAATGTCGCATAGAATTTATATTTCAACTCGAGAACGTCTGATAAAAATTAAGTGAAAATGTTTGACTCGCAACGATGTCGTTGTGCTGATTAAAACTTGGAAACTTTTTATCAAACTCATCGTAATAACACGATCGTACTCGAGCAAAGCTTTAAATTTCAGTTGATTATTATCTATCGTAGAGAAGAGTTGCTAAAAAAGTTAAATTATTTACGGCCGATTATTTAGGGAGCAATTGTATAAAGTGGAAAGTGCAGTTAATACTAAACGATGGCTCGTACGTCAATGTTCCTAAGATTACGTAGATTTGCCCAGAGGGATGTAAATTTTGAAAAATTTCGGGGCATAAGGAGACTGGAGAAAAATATCTGATTAAAGTAAATGTGATCATTGCTCAAGCCAAACGCGCGCTGCTCGTTTCTCTTGCTGTGAAACGTATAATTCCACGAATACCGTAATATAAATCAATTCAATTCCCGCTTACCACGTAAATTGTGTTACACTCGAGTCACCGTTGTGCGGTTATAAAAATGTTATTCACGTTAACGTAGAGTTGGCGGTTCTACCAAGATCCTTTGTTACTCGGCATGCTAACCTTAATATTTAGTAAATAATCGTCACCATTTTGTCGCATTTAGATTACGTATCTCAGAATATTATAACGAATATTATTAAAAGTACAATCAAAGATTATCAATTCGAGGACTGGAAAGGAATAAAAGTCAATGACATTCGCTTTTTAATGTAAAGAAAAGCCGTTCGATCGTCTCACTCTACATATCCTTCGCTCTAATATAAAAATATTATAACACCGTATACGATTGCGAAATTGTTTTTTCTAATCGGATTTTTAATCCTACAGGTTAAAATAACGAGTCAAGTAAAAGATGTGCAATCTCTTAATTTTTCTATAAAATGATGATTACATAGAGCTACGCGTCATACATAATTAATGTAACGTATTAAAAAACTCTTTTTTACGATTCGTTAAGAATGCGAGCGTAAAATATTAAACAAGGAAAAAGGTGAAATAAGTTTGGTTTATAGAAAAATAAAATTAAAAAGATAAGAAAGTGAAGTATCGAAAGTGAACGTTTGACCGCAGGGAGAGAATGCGCGTAACATCAGAGCGATAGATTGAACGGGAATTCGTCGGGATAAGGGTAGCCTGCATCGTTGCAGCAATTTGACGTTTACAACGCGAATCACGCCCGGAGTGTCCCGCATCGAGCTATCGGAATACCCTTGGTCGATCCGGTACCAGCCATTCCGGCAGCTCCCGGGATAAGTCACGGAGAGTCCATCGAACTAGCTGGTGGGGCTGTTATAATCGTTGCTACTGTTATTATGCAGAAGCGTCAAACGCGTACCGCGTCTTAATTACAAGCGACATTTCGAGCGAGAGCGATATGCACCGTTTATACATATATACCGGAAAATTGTAGAACGCAGCGTTTGCTTTTGGGATATTTGGATCGAAGTGTATTGCTGGTGGGTTTTATCGCGTGACCGAAACGCAGACGATACGAGAGGCTCGAGCGTTGTCGACAGCGAGGATATATTTTATCGAGTGGATCAAGATGATAGGATTTCAATGGGATGATCGATTCAACGAACGACAGAGTGTATTCGTTACGAGCCGTGTATCTCGTAACTAGTGGAATATATCGTGAATTAACAGTGGAACGTACGGCACCGCATCTACGAATATTTAAGAGTATATGTGGAAGAGTATGAATCGTCGATCAAAAAGAACCGGTCGACCAAAAACAATCGGAAACGGTGTAATAAATTGGGTGTACGCGTGCGCGCGTGTTGTACGGGAGAGAGGAGAACGTATAGACGCTCGACGAAGTATCGAGTCCACGCGTTCATTACCCACGGTTGGAATTGCTCGAAACGCGGCCGGTACGTGTCACCGACTATCTCGCTCGTTCGCGATATGGACAATAATATGTCGGTCGATGCGCAATCGACGTAAGCGAGCCTAATCCGTTTGGTCGGGTATCCTCCGATCTGCCAATCACACCCAAGGACTGCTGCGAGCATTAACGGACCTCGGTACCTCGGTGTTGTGTACACGCGCGCACTTTTGTCTACGTGTTTGCGACCGGCATACCTGCCGCTCTTTCATTTCCCATAACTCGTTCCCCTTTCCGATTCGATCCTTCGAAACCTTTGACGCCCTTGTTCCTTTACCCGGTGTTCCAATAAATAACGACCAATTACTTTTAACGAGACGAGTTACCCAATTCCTTTCCCTATAGGTATTCTCCACTGATGCGTTCGAATTCAACCTCTCCTCGCATTCCGCCGCAATCTATTATCCTCCATTTTGTAATTTGACAAACACATATCTTATTTTTTCAATACGTACGCATCAGTCGAGTGCACGTTGCCCTTTTACAATTAGTATAAGCGATCAAACGAAACGATTAACATTACTATTTGACTGTGCTCACAGAGGGCTCGTTAATGCTCGTCTTCGTCAATGAATATTGAAAATATTGAGAATCGAACTGAGTTTTAATTACACCGACATCTCGAGCGATTTTCCGCGTCCACTTACTTGATATAAATTATAAATTATTCTAAAATTGAAAAATCTATACAGTGAAATTGGAAATAAAATTTAATAATAAAACTAATCGACGTTCCATCTACTTCGTTGTTATATAATATTTTTCCGTTGATAAATTTGCCCTTTTAAACTCGGTTCGTACGACCAAAATGAGACGATTACGGTAGAGAGAGAGAGAGAGAGAGAGAGAGAGAGAGAGTGATAGAGAAGAGTGTAATAAGGCAAAAGATGAAGAGAAGACTGATCAATTATTCATCGATGCAGTTTCTATGCAAATCATTTTAATAAAGTTAACGATTAGCTGTTAGAGATTATAATTTGTTTTCTTTATGAAACAATTTATATGGGTAAACGTTCGCATATTACGCACGCGCCGAATAAATCATTCCGCAATTTATGTTATCAACGATCGTACAATATAATCGTTTATGCTCGAGTAACTTGTAATTTAATTTTACCGGCGCGCTGGTGTATATTATAGAAATTATATTGTTGAATTTAAATAGTCAATTCTCCAGCTGTAAATAAGTGCGTTTCACATTAAAGATTTAGTTCCCCCAATAGAAAATAGAAACGTATCGCATAATATCAAATGAGATAAGAATAACACGAGAATTCGATCGGTCGACGACGGGAAAAGAGGTTATCGCTTGCTGCTTAAATCTGTATATGCACATCCGATTGAAATGCCCGACTGTAAAACTAGTCGCTCTTCCAGCTGACGCGTCGGGAAATCGGATCGAATTTCTCTATATTTTCGAAAAGTGACATTTACAACGTCGAGTAAACGTCACCCGTAAATTTGCCTATTTTAACGCTGAGCGTCTCTACGGCTCTGCGAATACATATATATATATATGTATATATATATATATCGTCGAGAATGCAACGCTCGTGCACGTATACCCAGAAGGTGAGCGATACGATCTTAACCGTGATTTCTTTGACGATCGCGAGGAGGTACGAATTTACCCCCTGCGTTTCGAATCCCGTTTATTTCGCTCGAATCGATGCACTAAGAAACTTTGAGGAAAAGGAACTTTACCGGGGATCGTTGGGATTAGACCGGGATGCAGGTGTACCGTACTTACAATTTAATGCATCGATCCATTTTTACCCTCTGCCTTTGAAATATCGGTCCTATTAAATTCACCTGCCGAGTATCATATTTTACCGTTGTTTTATACTTTTATTTAAATCGTTATTCACTGCAACGAAGACAAGGATTTATATAATGTTGAGATATGCGACTGTAACTAATTTTAAATATGACCAAATAAGGAAACTGTATCCAGGAATGTAAAATTGTTATGATGCGATGCATGGGTTATGTTGGGGTAAATAGCTCCTTTGTTAACAGATAACAAATCGGCCATTTGTACCAAATGCGTTGGAATGTAATCGTTATTCTTTATTACATTTGTTTATTTCTTACGCGCGCACTGATGGTACACTTTATTAAAAATAACATTTACATAATAATAAACTGAAAAAGCTTAATTTTAAAAGTTATTTTAATAAATAAAAGTGCAGTTTATACGAATTAACAATATGTATTTCATGGCCAGAAATAACTGTTTTGTATCATTAGTTTAAAAATGTGACTGATGTTTCTTATTAAAAAATGTAATTAATTTTTCATCTGTAGTCTTATATTATTAAGATAATAAAATATAATGTGATGAGATTTAAAAAGAAAGTACATGCCAGAGTATTGACAAATATGACAGTATTCGAATAAGAGTTTATTAATCATTAAGAAAATATTAATAAAAATTTAGTTTTATGAAAACAATTTTATACGTACAAAATATTTATTGAATATTATGACGATGTAGTATAACGACATATATATTCTTTGCAATTATTTCACAAATAGATATATATTTTTTAACTAATAATAAATTTTCTCAATGTGAGTTTGTAAACTCATCGTAATGTACATTAAACTTTCCAAAAATTATAAACATAGAATGTAAAGTCTCGCAATACTCTTTATCGTGTTGACGGCAGTAGTTAGTATAAATATTCAGTCAGGCAGTGTAATTAAATTAAAGTATATATCTAATGTAAACAATATTGAAAATTATGATTTTAAATAATGTTACAAATTATGAAGAAAACTAAACTTAATAGAAAAAGAGAATGAATTTAACATTACTATAAAAAGAGAAAACGTTTTTTTAAAAAATCTGTATATTATTAAACGATACGACACAAGAGTCCCCTAAATATTACGATAAGTATAATGATCTAGGTAGGATAGTAAGCCGAATCTTGTTCCATACCCCTGTACCCCGAAAATCCATCAAGAAGGGTATTAAAAAGCAAGGCTAGAGTCGAGGATAAGTTGAGTAAAGTCATAATAGTCAATTTAACGCCGAGTAATTAAAAGTATACGACACGCGGTGTGTATACTCTGTATTTAAATAAACGGTAAGGAAAATTGAAAGCTCGTCTCTTTGGTTTGCGTTTCAGGTTTACTACAAGATCTTCTGTGCGGCTCGGAAGATCGTCCTGGAGGAGAAGCGCGCCCAGAGTCATCTCGAGGCATATTGTCACTTAGACATAGAGCAACAGCTCCCGGCGCCCATTCTTCATCAGAAGGCCAATTCCGACAGCCAGGCGACCCGCGGCCCTTCCCCCATCGAGCACCATCGCAGCTCGAGCGCCTCGACCACGGTAAGTCTTGTACCACGTACCTCGCTTTTCCCTCTTCCTCCTCCCGTCTCTACCCTTTAAAATTATCAACCAGGATGTTTATCAAATTTATTATCCCGACATCGTCAACTCGAACATTTGGGATTTAAGAGGCGTTCCTCCTCCTACTCATCCTTTCCTGTGCCTACCGCAAATTGTTTACCGTTACGAGCCTCGGGTTCCTCGAAATTGCGATTACCGCGCGGTAATGACCTCTCAGGATTAAATTCTCTAACCTTTATTTTTACGGTAGCCCAGCTTATATCTTAAACTCCTTGAGAGTAGGACTACCATGCGTTGTCGAGCGTTTACTAAGCTTCCTTGTACCCGCTTGCACTTTCGCAAGTGAAACTGTGGGAATATGGTACACGAAAGTAGATAATCATTTGCCATTACTAACAATCACCTTTTCGCTACTCCTAGCAGGTCCTCGGTTCGCATTTCGATTCACTTCTGCGACTTGATAATTCAACGATCTCTTTTATTTTTTTTGTCAACTGAATAACGCAAATTGTTTACGAATGAACATAAAGCAATATTTCAAGATTAATAATTGCGCGAGGAAAAATGTTGACAGTGACACGAAAAATTATTATTTCGCACGAAATAAAACGTCAGTAGTGTTGATTCAAGTTGATTTGACGCACGAACGTGGATTTAACGACGCGAAAGGATATCCTATAATCATCGTATTATGAACAACGTATTTATTTATTTTTGTTTTTCATCATCTACGAAGTGATCATCGCGTTGCTTTTAATTTTATTCACTATTAAAGTGTATAGTCGTTAAAAATTAAATTACACTAACGTGCTTTCGAATTTTTTCGTAGCGTAGCTAATCAGTATTAAAATCATATTTATACAAAAATAAACAGCAAGTTGTTTAGAGAAACGTTATTATTCTCATATAAGAAGCTGTTACACAAGTTATAATACAAGTTTTCTTTTCGTTGAGTAGACGTGATATTCTTTGCCAATTATTGAAATAAACAAAAAAGAAGAGAAGAAAGCTGCACGAACGAACTGATCCTACAACTTCTATTTCAATAATCGCGAACGTAAAAGTTTAAAATTTTCCGTTTTTTTTTATTTCTTATCGAATAAATGGATGGGCAGATAATAATAAGTTTATTAAATCTTATCTCCGTACGTCAAGTGAATTCAACTTTTCTGAACTTGTAATAAACTTTCTTCGACAGTGATTTGACTTCTTTATAAAATAATATTACTCTTCTCAGCTTTTCGCGTACATGTATGCGTATAAAACATATCAAAAATATATAAATTTGCACTTGAAATTAGTAGACGCAGAAAATTGTTACATCGAAAATGAATATATTGTTATAGTAATGGATAGAAACTGACAGAATAAAAAATTAATAACCTGTAGTAAAATTTATTTTTTCATTTATGTAACAAAGTTACTCATAACAAGTACAGATGTTAAAAGTAGTAGTTACCAATATGCTACAATTCGACAAATATCTATTTACATCTGTTCGCCTAGGCTGCAAAACTAAAAGGAAGATTTATTTAATTTGTCATAAATAGTCTTAAAATGTCAAACTTTATAAGTATTTATATATCTTTAATAATGCTTTGAATTTTGCATATTAATTTATTTTTATTTAATTTTAAAAAATTCATGTTATTAATACGTGGATCAAGTTTGTGAAAATAATATACTACTGCAGTAATTTATTTCTTTAATTAAAAATAATTTTTTATTTCCCGCATTTACATCAAATATGAATATATTAATATTTGTTACAATTATTACAACAGCGTATTCTACATTTTTTAATCTATCAGTCTCAATCTTCGTTAATATATGATATACACTAATATTTAACAGAATATTTTGCTGAATGTATCGAACCCTCATTGGATCGTATGTTATATACCGAGTAACTAAATGAGAGAAAAGTGACGTTTTATTAAGTACATCGCGTGGCAAATCGTGCCGTACCCGCGGTATTAGTACCTAGACCAGTTAATGGGACGTTTACCCGACGTTTAGTTAGTCCGACCAGACTCGCGACAGAGTTTGTAACAAAGGAAGCTTCGGATCCTTGATCGAGTAAGGCTCGTACGCGTGTTTGATTTCCGTTTGGTCCAACGAGTGTTAGTTGAGCGGTTGCTAAATAACATGATAACTTCGCGGAGAGAAGCTAGTTGTAAGAGCGTTCACGCTACTTGCGGAATTAACGTCTTCGTCATCAGTTTTTTGGTTTACTATCCCGGTTATCAAAGGAAGCGTTACTAGTCGATGAACTAAGATGAATCATGGTATGATGCCGTTCTTTACAGGTCGCGCATTTACTTAATGAGACACATTCGGAGACTCTATGCGGCCCGAGGCAATTAAAACAGAGCTGCAATCGACGTACGTCTCGACGACGTTCATATGGCGTTTTGGCTTTAAACCGATAGCATTGGTAAAGGGCGTGCGTGTTATCGCACAACGGGCATTTTACTTTTCGATCTGTGCGAGTCTGTGAACTAGACGCGTGATATACTTTTCGCGCACTTGAAAGAGGTTTCGTCGGCGGAACTAACCTTCTATCCGATGTACTACCTTCAGACGCGATCATGCTCAGAGTTTGAGATCTTTGTTCCAAAAATTCTGCTAACTCACTAAATTTGGAAACCGCTCGAGTGAATTCGCGTTATTATATCAAGCGTAGCATTAATAAGAGTGCGGCGATCCTTTATGCTTAAATCGGCTTCCCAAGCTTTGCGCGAATCGGGGTCTAAACGTGCAGCTAAAATAAAAACAAACCATACATCCCATATTCGACAGGCATCTGTAAATTTGTTAGCGCGCGAATAATGCGTTGAGCTTCGTCCGCGAAACTTCGTAATTCCACCGCAGATTCTTTCTTTAGATAGGGCATATCTAAAAGTGCTCGCAAATGATTATTAACAATGAGTCGCGGATTGTGAAAACGCGCTTTCAATGCCTGCCAAGTCGTCAGATAGTTTGCGTTCGTAGTAGCAACGTTCTTTACAAGGTCGGCCGCGGTACCTCTTAAACAAGTTTTAAATATTGCAATTTCGTCGCGTCGGATAATCGAGATGCATTATGAACTAATGTCGTGAACAAATCACAAAAATTCTCCCCAATCTTCATATCTACCGGAGAATGAAGGTAGGTCTAGTTTTGGGAGCTTAGCCGCGCGGGGTTCGAATTCAGTCATTCGGTAAGTAGGTGATCCCGATGGTAGAACAGTTTCTGTCAGTGTCAAGTCTGATTTTAATGTTAAAAGAAAGTCAAGTGTATCTTCATATAATACTTGTAGTTTTGTCATTACTCCGCTGGTAGTATAAGAGTCAATTGCGGCTCATCGCGTACAACGATCTCCTCGTGTGTCGATCGCGCATCGCTCCAAACCTCCTTCAACGTTTCGATACGGGAATTAACGATATTTAAATTAAAACTATCACGCGCCTTCTCCTTTAGTCGAGCGCTCAACAGTTCAATTCTGATACACGCGCGTTTTGTAAAGATACAAGCTTTTTTAAGGCTAACGGAGCCATTTCTCTTTGTAACTCAGATAATAAGTTTTAACACACAATAGCAAATAAGAATCACAAATACCGACACTTGAGCACATTCACACAAACGCAAATTATTGCTAGATTAACTACCTTAAATATTTAATCTGAAACGAAGAATTAATACATACGGAAGTTACAGTCAATAACCTTAAACGCAAAACTTAAAATAGCACAGCGCAGTTCGATAATTTAAACAAGACGTATCAGCAACACTTTATAAATATAATTGTTAACCTGAAGCGAATCGATATACAAATAACTACTGATAAGATGTAAATTTTAGTATATTAGGTTTTTGTCTCCTTTTATATATCAAGTATTGAACCGTATCATTAAATCTAGCAACAATTCCACCTTCCTCACCCGGGGCACCATGTTTATAAGTCTCGTTAAATAGGAAAAGAAATTATTAAGTAAATTAATATAAAGGCAATTATAGGTGAGTTCGGTGGTTAGGATAGGTGGAGGATCGTGCCAGATAAGAAAGATACACAATTTAAAGTGAAAATAGAATTAAATTTATTTTAATTTAAATTAAATATATCGGCATTAAAAAACCCCAGTTGATGTGGGGAAAAAGCCTTGATATATATCTAAATATCTAATTTATCCTGATATAATTACTAAATAACTTACATTAAACTTATTACAATTGGAAACTGTTACTAAACTAGGAATAATAATAATAACAATAATATAGTAATAATAACGGACTATGAATACATAAAATGGAATCGCTCGCGCAACTAGCGATCCTTCCCTTACGTGTACGCTGGCGTCGCGATCCGGTGTGTTCCAACACAATCCAGGATTCGACACGATCACGGTCGACCACCTGGATGTAACGGCGATGTTTAGTCCAGTATATCAAGCGATCACGCTAATATTGAGATGTCCAAAGATTGGGCAGGCACTGCCCAGGTATTCACACACACACGCACAGAAATCGCGAACACCAGATACACGTCACACAATAGTTTATAATCAACCTCGCAAAATGATCAATAACACACAATGCCGTGAAAAGGTACAAGTTGCCCGGTTGCTGGCTAGACTCGAAGTGTCGCTCGTCCGTCAAAGATCTGTCAATCAGGGTCTTGGTCAGGGTTAGGGTGGGGATGTATTCCATGTGTAGTTCCCTTTAGCGTACCATTCGGTATATCGCTGTTTGTTTCAACTCACTAGCAGTCGACAATCGAGAAACATATGGTTAGAGCTAGGTATATACGGGGACGCGACGGCTGCCTACTCTACCGCTCATAAACTCCTTTGAAAATCCCGTGAAACAATGAACTATGGTTCTATTTGGAATTCCCTTGTCATTTGTTCTTCCAACGTGTTGGCCATGCCGCCTCAAAATATGTATTTTCTTATGGTATGCTTCTAAACGCTCATATATTAAGAAAAACGCGCGTAAATACGTGACAAAAGGGATGGCAAAAAGATTTACTCTTAACCGTGCCTTTTTTTCAAATTTAAAGCGTATAAATACGCGAACAATTACTATAAAAAGAGAAAACGTTTTTTAAAAAATCTGTATATTATTAAACGATACGACACAAGAGTCCCCTAAATATTACGATAAGTATAATGATCTAGGTAGGATAGTAAGCCGAATCTTGTTCCATACCCCTGTACCCCGAAAATCCATCAGAAGGGTATTAAAAAGCAAGGCTAGAGTCGAGGATAAGTTGAGTAAAGTCATAATAGTCAATTTAACGCCGAGTAATTAAAAGTATACGACACGCGGTGTGTATACTCTGTATTTAATAAACGGTAAGGAAATTGAAAGCTCGTCTCTTTGGTTTGCGTTTCAGGTTTACTACAAGAATCTTCTGTGCGGCTCGGAAGATCGTCCTGGAGGAGAAGCGCGCCCAGAGTCATCTCGAGGCATATTGTCACTTAGACATAGAGCAACAGCTCCCGGCGCCCATTCTTCATCAGAAGGCCAATTCCGACAGCCAGGCGACCCGCGGCCCTTCCCCCATCGAGCACCATCGCAGCTCGAGCGCCTCGACCACGGTAAGTCTCGTACCACGTACCTCGCTTTTCCCTCTTCCTCCTCCCGTCTCTAACCCTTTAAAATTATCACCAGGATGTTTATCAAATTTATTATCCCGACATCGTCAACTCGCACATTTCGGATTTAAGAGGCGTTCCTCCTCCTACTCATCCTTTCCTGTGCCTACCGCAAATTGTTTACCGTTACGAGCCTCGGGTTCCTCGAAATTGCGATTACCGCGCGGTAATGACCTCTCAGGATTAAATTCTCTAACCTTTATTTTTACGGTAGCCCAGCTTATATCTTAAACTCCTTGAGAGTAGGACTACCATGCGTTGTCGAGCGTTACTAAGCTTCCTTGTACCCGCTTGCACTTTCGCAAGTGAAACTGTGGGAATATGGTACACGAAAGTAGATAATCATTTGCCATTACTAACAATCACCTTTTCGCTACTCCTAGCAGGTCCTCGGTTCGCATTTCGATTCACTTCTGCGACTTGATAATTCAACGATCTCTTTTATTTTTTTGTCAACTGAATAACGCAAATTGTTTACGAATGAACATAAAGCAATATTTCAAGATTAATAATTGCGCGAGGAAAAATGTTGACAGTGACACGAAAAATTATTATTTCGCACGAAATAAACGTCAGTAGTGTTGATTCAAGTTGATTTGACGCACGAACGTGGATTTAACGACGCGAAAGGATATCCTATAATCATCGTATTATGAACAACGTATTTATTTATTTTTGTTTTTCATCATCTACGAAGTGATCATCGCGTTGCTTTAATTTTATTCACTATTAAAGTGTATAGTCGTTAAAAATAAATTACACTAACGCGCTTTCGAATTTTTTCGTAGCGTAGCTAATCAGTATTAAAATCATATTTAGACAAAAATAAACAGCAAAAGTTCTTTAGAGAAACGTTATTATTCTCATATAAGAAGCTGTTACACAAGTTATAATACAAGTTTTCTTTTCGTTGAGTAGACGTGATATTCTTTGCCAATTATTGAAATAAACAAAAAAGAAGAGAAGAAAGCTGCACGAACGAACTGATCCTACAACTTCTATTTCAATAATCGCGAACGTAAAAGTTTAAAATTTTCCCGTTTTTTTTATTTCTTATCGAATAAATGGATGGGCAGATAATAATAAGTTTATTAAATCTTATCTCCGTACGTCAAGTGGATTCAACTTTTCTGAACTTGTAATAAACTTTCTTCGACAGTGATTTGACTTCTTTATAAAATAATATTACTCTTCTCAGCTTTTCGCGTACATGTGTGCGTATAAAACATATCAAAAATATATAAATTTGCTCTTGAAATTAGTAGACGCAGAAAATTGTTACATCGAAAATGAATATATTGTTACAGTAATGGATAGAAACTTACAGAATAAAAAAATTAATAACCTGTAGTAAAATTTATTTTTTCATTTACGTAACAAAGTTACTCATAACAAGTACAGATGTTAAAAGTAGTAGTTACCAATATGCTACAATTCGATAAATATCTATTTACATCTGTTCGCCTAAGCTACAAAACTAAAAGGAAGATTTATTTAATTTGTCATAAAATGTCAAACTTTATAAGTATTTATATATCTTTAATAATGCTTTGAATTTTGCATATTAATTTATTTGTATTTAATTTAAAAAAATTCATGTTATTAATACGTGGATCAAGTTTGTGAAAATAATATACTACTGCAGTAATTTATTTCTTTAATTAAAAATAATTTTTTATTTCCCGCATTTACATCAAATATGAATATATTAATATTTGTTACAATTATTACAAAATTTTAATATACAGCGTATTCTACATTTTTTAATCTATCAGTCTCAATCTTCGTTAATATATGATATACACTAATATTTAACAGAATATTTTGCTGAATGTATCGAACCCTCATTGGATCGTATGTTATATACGAGTAACTAAATGAGAGAAAAGTGACGTTTTATTAAGTACATCGCTATCAGCTGGAAAGGTGTTGCCAAGGGTACTTTTCGGCAAACAAGGCGAATAAGGCACACACGCGCTTATTATTGGCGGTTTAAAGGATAATTGGAGGGAAATCTTTGACAAACCGTAGAGGATGCGCTACCTCGGCACGTTATAATACCGAACCTTAATTGCATTCGACCAAGTTTATGAAGCGAGTCGAGCTGACGCGAGCGCCCTCTCCTCCCCCATCTCTCGCTCTATCTCTCTCTCGCCGCGTTTATTTACTTTCTCGCGCACCGTATTGACGAAATGCTCGGGAACGAATATTCCAAAGCTTTTGCACACCGCGTTTCAGCCAGATCCGAATCTCGCTTAGCTAAACACAATTACTATTTCATTGTTGCCTTGGGATTCAAAATGGGTTTACACGATACAACTATTCTTACAAGGTGATGCGATTTCATTTAAATCTACGATCAACGGGTGTGCGTTGTGCTCTGTTTACTTTTCATTTTGCGAATACAAAAAAATGGAAAAGGAAGAAAAAACTAAATTGTGTAACGTATATTTTCCTAAGGACGTATGTTTGGTATCATCGGCGCATAACACGAAACTGTACAAATTGATAAAATACGCGCCATTTGATTTTACGAAGATTATGAAAAAAATCAATCATCCCGAAATGATGGTTGGATCGAAGATTGTCCGGGACCCAGTAAACTCGGTCCAGAAACGCTTGAAAGTTGAAAGCTTGATTTACTACCTCTCGCGCTTGATCGTGCCGAGTAACGTAACGAAAGTTTGAATTTTCTCGAAAACAAAAAAATAAGAAGAAAGTATAAGGAAATCCGAATAAAGTAGGAAAAGTTGGAGTAAATTGAAATGACCATCATCCTTGGAAGGAAGACACCTCGCGGATAAAAAGCTCGAGGCGATTCGAAATTCCGGTCTGCGGGCGCTTTAAGAGCCCCCCGCGCAAGATTATTGGACTGCGGCGTTCGCGCGCGCGATTTTCCCCCCAAGGCTTCGCCGCACGGAAGATAAAAAAAAGGAGAAGGAAACTTAGCCCCAGAGTCTTTTTTCGTCGCGCAAAAGACATTTACGAGCGATAAAGTGCGAGCAAATGATTATTAACAATGAGTCGCGGATTGTGAAAACGCGCCTTTCCAATGCCTGCCAAGTCGTCAGATAGTTGCGTTCGTAGTAGCAATACGTTCTTTACAAGGCCGGCCGCGGTACCTCTTAAACAAGTTTTTAAATATTGCAATTTCGTCGCGTCGGATAATCGAGATGCATTATGAACTAATGTCGTGAACAAATCACAAAAATTCTCCCAATCTTCATATCTACCGGAGAATGAAGGTAGGTCTAGTTTTGGGAGCCTTAGCCGCGCGGGGTTCGAATTCAGTCATTCGGTAAGTAGGTGATCCGATGGTAGAACAGTTTCTGTCAGTGTCAAGTCTGATTTTTTAATGTTTAAAAGAAAGTCAAGTGTATCTTCATATAATACTTGTAGTTTTGTCATTACTCCGCTGGTAGTATAAGAGTCAATGCGGCCTCATCGCGTACAACGTCTCCTCGTGTGTCGATTCGCGCATCGCTCCAAACCTCCTTCAACGTTTCGATACGGGAATTAACGATATTTAAATTAAAACTATCACGCGCCTTCTCCTTTAGTCGAGCGCTCAACAGTTCAATTTCTGATACACGCGCGTTTTGTAAAGATACAAGCTTTTTTAAGGCTAACGGAGCCATTTCTCTTTGTAACTCAGATAATAAGTTTTAACACACAATAGCAATAAGAATCACAAATACCGACACTTGAGCACATTCACACAAACGCAAATTATTGCTAGATTAACTACCTTAAATATTTAATCTGAAACGAAGAATTAATACATACGGAAGTTACAGTCAATAACCTTAAACGCAAACTTAAAATAGCACAGCGCAGTTCCGATAATTTAAACAAGACGTATCAGCAAACACTTTATAAAATATAATTGTTAACCTGAAGCGAATCGATATACAATAACTACTGATAAGATGTAAATTTTAGTATATTAGGTTTTTGTCTCCTTTTATATATCAGTATTGAACCGTATCATTAAATCTAGCACAATTCCACCTTCCCTCACCCGGGGCACCATGTTTATAAGTCTCGTTAAATAGGAAAAGAAATTATTAAGTAATTAATATAAAGGCAATTATTATGTGAGTTCGGTGGTTAGGATAGGTGGAGGATCGTGCCAGATAATAAAGATACACAATTTAAAGTGAAAATAGAATTAAATTTATTTTAATTTAAATTAAATATATCGGCATTAAAAAACCCCAGTTGATGTGGGGAAAAAGCCTTGATATATATCTAAATATCTAATTTATCCTGATATAATTACTAAATAACTTACATTAAACTTATTACAATTGGAAACTGTTACTAAACTAGGAATAATAATAATAACAATAATAATAGTAATAATAACGGACTATGAATACATAAAATGAATCGCTCGCGCAACTAGCGATCCTTCCCTTACGTGTACGCTGGCGTCGCGATCCGGTGTGTTCCAACACAATCCAGGATTCGACACGATCACGGTCGACCACCTGGATGTAACGGCGATGTTTAGTCCAGTTATATCAAGCGATCACGCTAATATTGAGATGTCCAAGATTGGGCAGGCACTGCCCAGGTATTCACACACACACGCACAGAAATCGCGAACACCAGATACACGTCACACAATAGTTTATAATCAACCTCGCAAAATGATCAATAACACACAATGCCGTGAAAAGGTACAAGTTGCCCGGTTGATGGCTAGACTCGAAGTGTCGCTCGTCCGTCAAAGATCTGTCAATCAGGGTCTTGGTCAGGGTTAGGGTGGGGATGTATTCCATGTGTAGTTCCCTTTAGCGTACCATTCGGTATATCGCTGTTTGTTTCAACTCACTAGCAGTCGACAATCGAGAAACATATGGTTAGAGCTAGGTATATACGGGGACGCGACGGCTGCCTACTCTACCGCTCATAAAACTCCTTTGAAAATCCCGTGAAACAATGAACTATGGTTCTATTTGGGAATTCCCTTGTCATTTGTTCTTCCAACGTGTTGGCCATGCCGCTCAAAATATGTATTTTCTTATGGTATGCTTCTAAACGCTCATATATTAAGAAAAACGCGCGTAAATACGTGACAAAAGGGATGGCAAAAAGATTTACTCTTAACCGTGCCTTTTTTCAAATTTAAAGCGTATAAATACGCGAACAATTACTATAAAAAGAGAAAACGTTTTTTTAAAAAATCTGTATATTATTAAACGATACGACACAAGAGTCCCCTAAATATTACGATAAGTATAATGATCTAGGTAGGATAGTAAGCCGAATCTTGTTCCATACCCCTGTACCCCGAAAATCCATCAAGAAGGGTATTAAAAAGCAAGGCTAGAGTCGAGGATAAGTTGAGTAAAGTCATAATAGTCAATTTAACGCCGAGTAATTAAAAGTATACGACACGCGGTGTGTATACTCTGTATTTAAATAAACGGTAAGGAAAATTGAAAGCTCGTCTCTTTGGTTTGCGTTTCAGGTTTACTACAAGATCTTCTGTGCGGCTCGGAAGATCGTCCTGGAGGAGAAGCGCGCCCAGAGTCATCTCGAGGCATATTGTCACTTAGACATAGAGCAACAGCTCCCGGCGCCCATTCTTCATCAGAAGGCCAATTCCGACAGCCAGGCGACCCGCGGCCCTTCCCCCATCGAGCACCATCGCAGCTCGAGCGCCTCGACCACGGTAAGTCTTGTACCACGTACCTCGCTTTTCCCTCTTCCTCCTCCCGTCTCTACCCTTTAAAATTATCAACCAGGATGTTTATCAAATTTATTATCCCGACATCGTCAACTCGAACATTTGGGATTTAAGAGGCGTTCCTCCTCCTACTCATCCTTTCCTGTGCCTACCGCAAATTGTTTACCGTTACGAGCCTCGGGTTCCTCGAAATTGCGATTACCGCGCGGTAATGACCTCTCAGGATTAAATTCTCTAACCTTTATTTTTACGGTAGCCCAGCTTATATCTTAAACTCCTTGAGAGTAGGACTACCATGCGTTGTCGAGCGTTTACTAAGCTTCCTTGTACCCGCTTGCACTTTCGCAAGTGAAACTGTGGGAATATGGTACACGAAAGTAGATAATCATTTGCCATTACTAACAATCACCTTTTCGCTACTCCTAGCAGGTCCTCGGTTCGCATTTCGATTCACTTCTGCGACTTGATAATTCAACGATCTCTTTTATTTTTTTTGTCAACTGAATAACGCAAATTGTTTACGAATGAACATAAAGCAATATTTCAAGATTAATAATTGCGCGAGGAAAAATGTTGACAGTGACACGAAAAATTATTATTTCGCACGAAATAAAACGTCAGTAGTGTTGATTCAAGTTGATTTGACGCACGAACGTGGATTTAACGACGCGAAAGGATATCCTATAATCATCGTATTATGAACAACGTATTTATTTATTTTTGTTTTTCATCATCTACGAAGTGATCATCGCGTTGCTTTTAATTTTATTCACTATTAAAGTGTATAGTCGTTAAAAATTAAATTACACTAACGTGCTTTCGAATTTTTTCGTAGCGTAGCTAATCAGTATTAAAATCATATTTATACAAAAATAAACAGCAAGTTGTTTAGAGAAACGTTATTATTCTCATATAAGAAGCTGTTACACAAGTTATAATACAAGTTTTCTTTTCGTTGAGTAGACGTGATATTCTTTGCCAATTATTGAAATAAACAAAAAAGAAGAGAAGAAAGCTGCACGAACGAACTGATCCTACAACTTCTATTTCAATAATCGCGAACGTAAAAGTTTAAAATTTTTCCGTTTTTTTTTATTTCTTATCGAATAAATGGATGGGCAGATAATAATAAGTTTATTAAATCTTATCTCCGTACGTCAAGTGAATTCAACTTTTCTGAACTTGTAATAAACTTTCTTCGACAGTGATTTGACTTCTTTATAAAATAATATTACTCTTCTCAGCTTTTCGCGTACATGTATGCGTATAAAACATATCAAAAATATATAAATTTGCACTTGAAATTAGTAGACGCAGAAAATTGTTACATCGAAAATGAATATATTGTTATAGTAATGGATAGAAACTGACAGAATAAAAAAATTAATAACCTGTAGTAAAATTTATTTTTTCATTTATGTAACAAAGTTACTCATAACAAGTACAGATGTTAAAAGTAGTAGTTACCAATATGCTACAATTCGACAAATATCTATTTACATCTGTTCGCCTAGGCTGCAAAACTAAAAGGAAGATTTATTTAATTTGTCATAAATAGTCTTAAAATGTCAAACTTTATAAGTATTTATATATCTTTAATAATGCTTTGAATTTTGCATATTAATTTATTTTTATTTAATTTTAAAAAATTCATGTTATTAATACGTGGATCAAGTTTGTGAAAATAATATACTACTGCAGTAATTTATTTCTTTAATTAAAAATAATTTTTTATTTCCCGCATTTACATCAAATATGAATATATTAATATTTGTTACAATTATTACAACAGCGTATTCTACATTTTTTAATCTATCAGTCTCAATCTTCGTTAATATATGATATACACTAATATTTAACAGAATATTTTGCTGAATGTATCGAACCCTCATTGGATCGTATGTTATATACCGAGTAACTAAATGAGAGAAAAGTGACGTTTTATTAAGTACATCGCTATCAGCTGGAAAGGTGTTGCCAAGGGTACTTTTCGGCAAACAAGGCGAATAAGGCACACACGCGCTTTATTATTGGCGGTTTAAAGGATAATTGGAGGGAAATCTTTGACAAACCGTAGAGGATGCGCTACCTCGGCACGTTATAATACCGAACCTTAATTGCATTCGACCAAGTTTATGAAGCGAGTCGAGCTGACGCGAGCGCCCTCTCCTCCCCCATCTCTCGCTCTATCTCTCTCTCGCCGCGTTTATTTACTTTCTCGCGCACCGTATTGACGAAATGCTCGGGAACGAATATTCCAAAGCTTTTGCACACCGCGTTTCAGCCAGATCCGAATCTCGCTTAGCTAAACACAATTACTATTTCATTGTTGCCTTGGGATTCAAAATGGGTTTACACGATACAACTATTCTTACAAGGTGATGCGATTTCATTTAAATCTACGATCAACGGGTGTGCGTTGTGCTCTGTTTACTTTTCATTTTGCGAATACAAAAAAATGGAAAAGGAAGAAAAAACTAAATTGTGTAACGTATATTTTCCTAAGGACGTATGTTTGGTATCATCGGCGCATAACACGAAACTGTACAAATTGATAAAATACGCGCCATTTGATTTTACGAAGATTATGAAAAAAATCAATCATCCCGAAATGATGGTTGGATCGAAGATTGTCCGGGACCCAGTAAACTCGGTCCAGAAACGCTTGAAAGTTGAAAGCTTGATTTACTACCTCTCGCGCTTGATCGTGCCGAGTAACGTAACGAAAGTTTGAATTTTCTCGAAAACAAAAAAATAAGAAGAAAGTATAAGGAAATCCGAATAAAGTAGGAAAAGTTGGAGTAAATTGAAATGACCATCATCCTTGGAAGGAAGACACCTCGCGGATAAAAAGCTCGAGGCGATTCGAAATTCCGGTCTGCGGGCGCTTTAAGAGCCCCCCGCGCAAGATTATTGGACTGCGGCGTTCGCGCGCGCGATTTTCCCCCCAAGGCTTCGCCGCACGGAAGATAAAAAAAAAGGAGAAGGAAACTTAGCCCCAGAGTCTTTTTTCGTCGCGCAAAAGACATTTACGAGCGATAAAGTGCGAGCAAAGGTAAAAGAAAAAGCAGAGGAAGGGAAGAGAGTGGGAAAAGGGAAGCTTTCAAGGTTTATCGGCACTTTGGCATCGGCGCGTTATAAAGTTTTCTTATCTCGGGGAGGCCCAATAGTTTGACTGACGGGCTAAGTAAGCGTTTGCCGTTATATCGAGAGACTCAAGAGACGGTGTAGTTGAATTCTCCCGTAAATACGTGACTCGATTCGAGAGGCGCGAATCGTAAAAGGAGCGCTGACTCCGCGCGCTAACGTTTCCGTGTAAAATGAAGATAAGAATAACCGAGAAAGCTTCTTAAAACTGGATTTCATTTCTCGATGTGTGTATACAGATCCACGATATCTACCCGTAAGGAGATATATACACCCGAAGGGAATCCTTGTTTTCGTTCGCGAAACTTTCGGTTAATTTGCTCGCCGATAATATCGCCGAGTAGAAAACTTTATTTTTGTAACGGTTGAATGCAACGCCGAGCTTGCGAGCACGTATTCCTCGATGCTTTGCAACGTGTTTACAATCTCGGCTATAGATGTAAACGTGCACCTATTCCTCCGAACCTTTCTTACTACCTAAATTATCAACTTTTTTGTTTGGGTAGTACAGTGAACGCGCAATCTAAAATAAGGTATACTTTTTCATTCCGGGAGGAGATTGTCATTTCTAATTAAAATATTTAAAGAAGGATGACTGTAGATAAACAAATCAGACAACAAACCATATAATTTATTACTTGGCAACGTTTCGATGGCGACGTTTTTGCTAATTACTTATGTCTCTAATTATAGAACAATGCATCAGAGATGTCACGGACATATTTTATATATTAATTAATATGTTTTATTAAACCGACCAAATAGCGGATAATTTTCTGTGTGTCTAATAAAAGTGTAGTGTAATATAATGTTTGATATATATTTATAAATCTAAATAAAGGTATAGCGTAATGAAGTTAGAGAAGTTACATCGAAACGTCGTGACTTAACAAATTATGTGATCGTTTATTCATTACCAATCGACAAAATCATCGGGCTTTAAATCAATTGCGTGGACGAGAATAAATAAATATAACGATACGTACGAATTGTTGGGAATGTAATGTGTATTCATAAATAATTTATAAAAGTTTCTCACATAGGGTATAAATCGTGGAGATTGCAATTACATTAGTGCTATAATTACCATAGGTACGCGGGTTTAACAGGAATACATTAAATTTATTCCTTAACCGGATGTTGATAATTAGAAGCCATATTGCGCCGTAAAGTGTACATTTATGTTGGCTGCTTATGGGGGATGATAAAATTTAACTGTTTGCATAAATTTTTAATGGCGTGAATTGAATTCATTAATAAAATATCGTCATTATTTATCGGTGTTTGGTTTAACATTCGCGCACGTTACATACCGCGGTGACAACGCGCGTACCCGCGACTCTCGTGTGTACGAATCGACTATTAATCGTTTTTACACGATTTTCCGTTCATTATACGATAGGCAAGAGGATCGATATCAATAGGATCTACAAGGAAAGAGAGAAAAATGCTAGCTCAATCGAAGAGAGTGTCGAATGTAACATTTAGTCGGACAAGAATATCGCGAGGGATCGCCTCGAGGGAAAAGAAAGGGTGGTAGTCGGTGAGATTGTATCGTCTCTTATCCGCGCAAGCCTCTATCCATCTCCATTTATCTCGATAATTTCGCGGTTAACCGCGCGACTTCCCGCGGTGTTACGCGATACGTTTCCCTCCCGCTGAGAGGATGGACAACTCCCGATTGTATTTTCGGGCCTGATAATAGAGCCCGTAACTCAACGGGCCCGAGGGAATAATATAAATTCAATTTGCCGGACGGCTGCCTGGACGTCTAAGGGTGGAAGGACCGTGTCCCGAATTCCGATCCCATATAGGGGAGCTGACCATCTTTTCCTTCCCTTTTTCTCTCGCTTTTTTATTCTACCTCGATTAATGGATCCAATGATCCGACACGTTCCTCTTATTCGGCTTTAATTCTTTATTTACCGTAGACCGTATACTTCTTTTGCTATTTACGTACACGAACATTTTGTACGTCGATCGTTAAATTCCTAAAAAAAAGAAGGACCGCCACTTCACACTCGGGAAATAAAGTATTTAATAATGTTAATTTATTAATATATAATGAACGATTATTATTGTTCCTGTTGTTATTATTATTACACTTTTGATAGAATATTACATCGAAAATTCATTAGTCGGATAATTTTGATATAGTAACAGGTTAATATTCAACAATATTACATCCATAATTCATTTCGCGTATAATTATTCATAGTTACGCCCGCTACATGTTTATATTTACAATGCTCGACGAACGCGAAGAGAGAAAAAAATTAATATTAAAATTGTAATTATTCAACGATTTCATGTATATATATATATATATATGTTCGATATATATGTATGAAAACCATGTGCATGCAGGAGAGAAAAGGATGGGAATATTTATGAAAAGTATTCTTTATATATAATTGATACACGGACTTTTAGATTGTACTCCGCAAAATCGAGTTAGCCTTGGTAAACTAAAACTCATTTATTGAACCAAAAACTTTCCACGAGTGCTGGTGTAAATAGAATCAAACGTAAACTCGGCTTCCTCGTTTCCCTTTCATAATAAAATCAAAATAAAAACAAAGAAGAAACTTGGACAATCTCACGCACCTTCGCTTAGTATTATCTAAGGGATGTTTAAACAAATCTGTTTGTGAACACACGTTAATGTAATTTAGACTACTGTCGAACGGACAATTTTTTAAATTATCGTATCAAAAGGAAGCGGAGTGCGTTTGTCCCTATTCGTGTTGCGAGTCAAAATTTGAATAAACTCGGGTGTTTCGATAGATTATTAATAAAGCGTCGCGTTTACATTTACAAGGAGGACCATAAATCGAAATCGAAATCGAAATCGAAATCCAAATCCAAATCGAAATCGAAATCGAAAAGGTGGATAGGTTATCGTTCGAAATGAGGGAATTACCCGGTGAGGTACGTCTTGCGCAGGAGTACACTGGAGGTGGCAAGGGGGTGGGAAGGGGGTGTTATAAGTTACGCTCGAGCGGTCGTGAATTAACGATCAGCCAACTCATAACACTCGAGCGAACTTTATTAAAGTGCGTATACACCCGGAAACTCGAATTTCCCGCGCGTTTTAGTTAACTTATCGCTCATGCGCGCGTTACGCGCTCCTCTCAAACTATTTACATTACGGAATGCGCTCTTTAAAGAATTAACTCGGATTATCCGAGCCAATTGGAAAAGTCGATTAAAAAATATAACTGAAAGGGCTTGTGTTTGTTGCTTTTTTCTCTTTTCTCCTCGTTTCGTTCGAATAGCGTACACCAAAGAGCCCCGCGTCAACGATCGACCAGTTTTCAAAATTAATTCAGATTACACGTAAAGGATAACACTTTTTTGTCAACTTTAAAAACTTCCACGCTCCATCTCGTCTACCTCAAATATCACACGTGGCTTTCATTTAATAATCAAAGTACAATTAAACTGTATAGAAATAAACGTACTAGTATAATTGTAATGAATATATCATGAGTTGCGCGCGTTGCCGTAAACTTCAAACCCGAGAACGCTATTTTTTTATTTAATGGACGATAGTTGCAATTGTTGAAACGCGGAGTTGTCGTGTAGTTGTATGGACACGTTTTGAATATTAATTACGATTTTTCTTTTCTATTAATCGTACGTATTTCTCGTGCACTCACGCATCCGCAACTCGAGTCTAACTTTTAAGCCCCTAGGGTTAAACCCCCATAACTCGACTTTTCCACCACCTTGGCGTATTTTGCTGATGCAATTTCATATTAAATATTATTTATAAACGGGAAGTTATAAATGCGTTATAGGAAAGTTGCATTATTAATTTGTTATGAAACTTTGGCACATCGGATTTGATAAATTCAATGCGAAGATAACGAAACAGGCGCGAGCGCGCGTGGGCGATTAGGTGAAAAGTAGTCGGGAAGTGGCGCGCATCGCAAGTCGATTTCTCAAAAAGTACATCACCTCGAAACAGGTTGAAGGGGTCAAAGGGAACGGCTTACAGGTACGGATGAAATATATTCGTCGCAATAAAACAAGAGTTTTAAAGACTTTATGGATCTCGAAGAAAATACGCCCAGGGTCTCAATAATAAATCTCTCCGAGCTTTTGTGCACGACTGCCGGGCCGCGAGAGAAAGACCAAATGGAAGAATGAAAGAATGGAAGAAAGAAAGGAAGAACGGACGAAGGAAAGAAATAAAAAACAAAGCAAAAAATAACCCGGGTAGATCGATGCGGGTTGCAACACCAGGGCGTACCGTGGAAAAGGAACAAACGTGCGGTGCGCGTAGCACAAATGAACTCCATAGACGGAATGGCACCCATATAATTATAAAATAAAAACAAACCAACAAACCATCCAAGTCGTCACATTTATACGGAATGAGAGACATCCACTAGGTCAGCTCGGAGGTCGCTGCAGTTTCTCATAGCATCGCACAGGTTTTCCGTCCAACGAAGGGTAGAAGAAGCGTTAATATCACGTTCAGGGACGTTTTTCACACTGGCGGCATTCGCGTGGACAGGTTACCGGGGAAGGAGAAGGAGGAGGAGGAGGAGGAGAGGGGGTGTACCGTTGCCACGAGATTCGCTCGGGGCTCGGACGCGCGGAAGTAATAACCGTTTCCGAGACATTCGCGACGGCCGATATCATCGGGGGCCGACGGGCTACCCGAGGCTGCCTCCGGTTCGCGCCAAATTTTCCCGAAATTGTCCCATCGCTCCCTGTGCTTCCCCTCGGTCTCGTCTTCCTCTTCCCAATATTATTAAGGGAAAGGCTGGAGCGTATATACCCACCTTAAAGGGGTTTTCGCCTCCCGAAATTCCTGGCTAAACCTCATTTTCCTCGTTCTATTTCGTCGCACGACGCGCCCTTCCAAGTTACCTTGATTAGTTTACCCACTTACATAATCTGTTTAATTTTACGATCGGAAAATAAAAGTGGAACAACGTGGCTAGTTCGATTGGATAAAAGTAAACGCCGGTGGTCGAGTGTGCAAAATCCGTCGGTACTTTGGATTTCTAAGGCACGTTTTGGATTTTGATTTGCCCGGGTATACTCTACTCAGCGTAAATAACGAGCTGAATTATTCGGCTGCTAGTCTGCGGCTCAGTCGATGGAGCACAAATGGAAGAGGATTAAATGGATCGAGCTTTGATCGATCTAGTGGTCCACACACTCGTGTGGACTTATACCTCGTTATTTAATTACTCTTGGAATAGTCCTTATCCGAATTTATCTTTTAAACGATCTCTCTCGCTCCTTGCATAACGGCGATCGATTCTTTCTATACTTATTCAAGCCAGATTACGCTTGACGCTTACGTTAGCCAATCGTGGGTGAAAAAAGCCGAGCATTTACAAGCGGTGGCTTTTAAGGGAAACGTTGTTACCGAGATCGAGATCGAGATCGAGATCGAGATTAAATTTGTAAATCGGACGAATGAAGGGATGAGGTGGAAAAAAGGCAACGCATGGTTTGACGCGTATCGCGCGTAACGGTGAGCGATGTAATTCGAGATATAATTGGTTTTCCCTTATTAAAGGTAATGATTTTTGACGATTCGTCATCGGAGTAAACGAGGCTAGACGACGCGACGATCCATCGAGAACTGGAAAAGGGAGTGGGGGTGGGCTAGAGGGTAAGGGGAGCAAAATCCGCGAAAGGACATTAAATCAACGACATGAAATATTCATCGTCGCGCTGTCCAATCGCGGAAGCATCGATAATTCATGTCCCATTAGGCGCCACCGATGAAATTTCGTTCATGCTCGCGTCTCTATTCGCGCGCGTATACACCTCGTTATACAACTACTCGTCTCCTGCAGGTTATACCCTGCAATATACACACTCAGCCGCGCACACGCGTACACAAAAATTTATTAACGTACCGATACCACCATGGTTATATAACGTATCGCTATGCTAATATCCCTTCAACCGTTCCCTTTCCCGCGTTTTAATTTGAATAATTGGCTCATTGCTCTTTTTTTCATCCGGTTTCCCTACGAAAATCGAATCGTTTTATAGTTTGCACCCTAGAGAAATCGAGCTTAATCGTCCGTCGAATGTTCGTGCGCGATTATTTTCAAATTTTCAAAATGCAAATTATTACATTATTCTTGTTTTAACTCGCCATCAAGGAAGGTAAAATGTTTATTTCCGCAACGTCCATTTTTTCGGTTTTTCCATTATTATTTAACTCATTCACATCGTATTAATGCGATATGTAACTTGTTGTATACTCAATAATTTTATATTTATGGATTTACAGATAACAATTTTCCATTTTCCAATTGTTATATTAAATAAATATTCATACAATTTTTTTTCTTTCACTTTGTAGGTTCACCTGTGTAGGTTCGGGATGTAAATAAAATTCTAAATCATAATTTTTGATTCCAAGTACGATAAACGCACCCGCGTCTGGTCAAAATTGTAATATACATACCGTTATTTTTTATTAATAACAAAATATAACCCAAAAATACAATTTTCAGACTAAAAATTTATAAACTCCCGTATTTGACACGATAATTGTATAAAATATCATATCGAATAATAAAATTTAATTTGTGGACTACAAATTTAAAAATTTAAATTTTAGAAAGTAGTTTATTTAAATTTCCGGTTTGAGACTGAAAAATGATTCATTTACTTATTTGACGTATCTACAAAGCAACGGCGTTTCGAAGTACATGTATCTAGCATTTACAATTTTACAACAAATGAATCCATATATTTTTAAAAATTTTAATTTTTATAATAAACACAATATTGGATCAGTTGCTTCGAATTTAATAAATCTAAATTTTTATTAAATTTAATTTAATATAATAATAATTAAATTTAATAAAGTGTAGATACGGTAAAAGCTATTCGGCACTATTGGCATATTTAAATATATATGGTTATAAACAGACAAATGAATTATCGTTTTGTTTAATTTTAAAGGAAAAAGCCACGAAATTGAATGCATGTCGAATTGTCGTTAGTACGTGTACGCGACTAATCGAACAATAAAAAAGCGCGGTAAGCTGGACGAAGGATTTGCAGTAAGCCAGTTCATTTGTACATCTCGTTATCGATCGAAGCAAAAAATTAGTCCAAAAAATCAGGTGAAGTATAGGGTGGATTAGACTAGTGATGCACGAGTCGATTTCATCAGTTGGACACACACGCGAACGCGGACACCCTCAACATTTTTCAACGACTCGATCGGATAGGATTATTAAACGAAATTCATTGCGTAAACTGTTTTACACTTGAAAACTTTATAAAAGGTTCATTAGTTCTCTTAATTTTGGATAACCAAATTATTTTTTCAGGGCTCGGTTAAAACAACTCGGATATATACACGTCGACGTTTGTAGTTTAAACCGAGTGGGACTACCGCGGATCGATTCAACCAAATATTCGCTAGAGATGAAATTCGTATTGAAGTAGAAAAAAAGAGGAAGCTAAAGGAGCCCACCTACCGGCTTAAGGACGCGTGAGCGTCCTCGGAATAGGGAATTTCTACTCCCATCCGGTTGCCGGGTCTCTTGATTTTTTTCTCGTCTCGATACCTTTGTCGACGCGCGTCGAGAATTTGAAAGCGAGCCGAGTCGAAAACCCTTGCGTGTGACCCTCCGAGTTGTTTTTTCGTTTACGGGTCTTTACGAGCTAGGTACGCCGATAAAACGAGATTCGTCCCTTTTTTTCGCACTTGAAAGGAAAAAGATTCACGAGCCTCGATGACGAGACTCGAGAGTTCGTTTTTCTTTTACTCACATACCTTTGTACGGGTTTTTGTTTTCTTAAACATGGAGAGGGCTTTTTGAAGGGCCTTTTTCACGCGAAAACGAGAATACATCGTTGGGTGTTTTAACGAGGGACTATCCTGGGACGGTGAAATGATTAAATTTGCATTTATACGACTCGAGGAATCAAGTTCGTAAACTCGATTATTACGTATCTCGTATAAGAAAAAAATAGGTGGTATATATCAGGTAATCGAGTTCTCGGTTAACGAAATAACAATTTCGGTAATATCTTACCCCCGAGTGTATAGGTATAAACACCGAGTGGATCCAGTATTAATATTAACATAGACTCTCTGAATAGATAATAGTATTCCGTAAGTTTTAATAAAAGAAAATTATGTACGACGCGGGGATTAGCCGTGGAGTAAGTTCGATGCAAACAACGTCCCGACAAAAATGGTATTAACCTAACGACTCGAACAACTTGGTTAGAAAGATATTTTAATTTAAACTTAAGCTCATGTGAATTTAATAATCGTGTTTTCAGATACTTCGGGGATATATAACCTAAATAGAATTATGACGATCCCTACACGAAAGGGCCGATTCCTTCTACGGAGTTTTAATCCTTTTAACCTGGATATTCCGAAAAGCCAAGTTTTTACCAGGGTTCTATACTTTCGCCACCTGACAATCTATATAATATTAAGTATAAACCCATTACTCGCCAACCACTGAGTAATAATCTAGTTTGATCAAATACAATCACCAAGTATAGTATAGTATAGTATGTATACTTTTGTAAAACGATTATAAAATAACTCATTCTATACATATACTATGTAGACGTCGAAAGAAAGAAAGCTGTCTGAATGATTATACGTCCGTGGAGCGAGATAAAATAACTCAGTTTGCTGCACTGCTAATCGGATTGTACGGTGTTATACATATACACACATTTGTTTGCGCGCGAGCACCAGTTGATCCTCTATTTTAGGAAACATCTCATTAATTAATAGAGGAGTTATCTAAACAGGTCCATTAAGCCAAGCTGAAAAGCACCGTCTGTAATTGGAGACCCGTATAGGAAAACGACGTTTACCCGCAAACGAACCGGGTAGGTGATGTGCGCGCGTGTCTATGCAACCTCCACCGAGTCGAGCGCATCCTTCCTCGCTTTCACCCGTGCGAAAAGAATTCGTTATATACGTTAACGAGTACGCGTCTTCCGCTTGCGGCTCCACGAGTTGCTAATACCGGCACGCCCGCGCTCCTTTAATTACGAGCTAAATTTCAGATTTACTCGAGGACGTGCTGCGTTTACGTATTATACATGCATCTATGGCCGCGAACACCTTAGACGCGATTACCGCAGAGGAGCTAATCGCGACGAACCCTCTCCGACTATAACGTACGCTTTCCTTTCTTACTTTTTCGAAAATATTCGTTCTCGTAAACTACGATGCGAAAACATTTTTTACCAAACTTTACCGAAAATAGATCAATTTATAGGGAAAATTAAAATTTTGAAATTCCACTTTCGAGAGATTGCGTAACTTTAAAAACGGAGGGACTGGAAAAAAGTTTAAACTTTTAATAAATCCGGTCGCCGTCGGGCCGGAGCGTGTCCCATAAAGAAATTCGCGGACGCGGAGAAAAAAAATAATTGGTCGCGGTAAGAAAGAGCGACCTCGCGCGTGAAAAATATTTTTCTCCCGCGTCTAACGAACGAACGAACGATCGAGCGAGCGAGCGAGCGAGCGAGCGAGACTTTGACCGAGATACGTTGGAATTTTTAGGGTGCAGTCCCTTTTCCAGCTCGCCCACTACCTCCCACCGACTTAGTTTTCTCTTCTCCGACTCGATATAGTTAAAACGTCATCGAGAAAATTCTCGAAGGAATTTCCCCGTAAATCTACCAGTTTTAACTGTCGGACTCGAATTATGAGAGCGTTAACGGGGATGACTTCTTCGTCGACTCTATCCTTTCGCGTTTCAATGGAAATCCGCAAGTTTGACCCACTGCGAATTCTTGGGCGAAATTAATTTCTCTCTTTCAAAAAGTTATACCCGTCCACCCCCGGGTTTCTTTTTTTTCACTTTAATTTCGCGGAGCAGCTCGGATTTCTTTATCTCCCTTTTTTCGTACCGAGGGTACACCGTATGTATGCTAATTTTTCCGAGTGTATACCACTGTGCACGAGGAGAAAAAAATAAGCCTTTGTCCGTCCTCTTTTTCCGCTTTCCTATTTTTCTCGCGTTCCGAATGGGGCAAGACCTGTTGTTCTCGTTGAAACCACAGGCGATATGTTCAACCGAACTGGACAGCCTGTGCGCGCGTTTAAAACATGCCTCTTCTTCTTTTCTTCGGCGAAAAAAGAGCTAGGCCATCCGAATTGGTCAAAGATTTATTAATCGCCCGAAAGGTGAGAGTTATTGCAGTCCTCGTTATATTGTTTATACGCAAAAGTCATGCGCAAAATTGGTTTGTTGGAGTGGTCATCCCGTTCGCGAGATTAATACAATATCACTTGATTCGCAGACTTAAAATTTATTTCACATCTTACGTCGAGCATTTCGGGTTTTTCTCTCGATGATAATTCATCGCTAGTGTGATGAACGACCGCGTTTAATAAATTCATGAGTTACCCGATCCGACCGAGGAAGCCTATTTTCACGAATCACCACCGCGGTCTACGTACATCCAAAAGAACGGCAGAAAAACAGGAACGAGCTACGTATTCATTTTCGTCCTTGGACGTTTCTCGCGGAAAGTTTCATTTCAATTAAAGTGTACAGCTAACGGAGGAAGTAGAAAGAATCCTCGACTTTGAAAGAAACTCGTGGTACTCGGTCACACTTCCACTTTAACAACAAGTGCAGCTAAGAGAGAAATCGCGGAGGCGCGGAGGACTCTTTCCCTCTCACTCTCTCTCTCTCTCTCTCTCTCTCTCTCTCTCTCCCACTTTCTCTCCAGCGAGAGAGGGAGAGAGAGAAAGAGAGAGCATAATTTACTTAAACTCAATGGACGAGCTTGCACTTTATTACAATATCTCTTCGTAAACGTCGAGTCGAAGGTCTAATGCTTTCATCCCTCTTTCCACCCTCTCAGCTCTTTCTCTTCTTTTTCTGCCTCTTCGTCGTCGTCGTCGTCGTCGTCGTCGTCGTCGCCGACTTCAGGGGCGGTAAAGGCGGCGGTGCAGTCCTCCTCCTTTTTCTCGCGAGGCATTTAAACAAACTCGAAAGCGCGCACCAAATCACTGGAATAATGCTGGTTTTACTCTGTCGGTTTTAAACGAGCCTCCTCTTTAAACGGCTAGTCGTAGTGGTAGCTCCGAGATACGTGTACCTACACGCCTTCCCCGTCGTTGTAAACCGGCATAAATTTGAATTTAATCAGTACCAACTTGGCTCTTACGAGCTTATTTTAATGTCTCGATAATTCCGGGGAGAAAGTTCTTGGTGAATTTTATATTAAACGCGACGAGATTGTAAAACACGGAGCCCAAAATTTATCGTTCGTTGTAACGCTACGCGTAATTCCTTAAGCGTTACCAGATATTCCTTTAATGGCTTATGTTTATTCATGCGAGATTATTACGAGCGTCGCTGTCAAATTTAAGCTAATTGTAAGAATAACAATGTGCACTTATTTCTAACCATTTCTCATCGCGCTCTTCGACTCGAGCGAATCGCGGTTTAAGAACATTATTACGATGGACTCGTGGGAGACCGTTTCATTAGTAAAGTGTCGAATCAAAATTGACTCCTTTTTGGTTTCTCGCTCGCAGTTAAACCCTCAACCCATATAGATTTTGTAAGATTACATTTCTTGAAGTAACGTTTGCGAAAATTGAACAAACAGTTTTACGACGCGCACCAAAACTTTTCCGACGTAAAAACAGAAAAATTGATTTCTCATCATATTTCGGTTCTCGTAAAAATTTAATCCTGCGTTCTACATAAAATCTTAACCGATGTAAAAAAATAAGAGGGAGAAAAGAGAAAAAGTTTCCCAACGCATCGATAAGCTCATTTTCCTCTATCAAACATTTTCGTTCAAATATAAAGAAAACTGATGACGCGTAATTCAAAAAGACTTTTGTATATAAATTGTTTCCCGCGGTAGGAGTTACGAAAAAATTGCGTGCAGCATAAAATATTACACGTGATTTGTCGTGACCGTAATAAAAGAAACGATAGCATTCGGTACTATATAAGCGGTGATTTTTCTCGTATTTCTCCTCATTTGCCCCCGATGTCCAATTCACAGATAGGAAAGTTGTATTTTGATCTAAAATGTTGAGACGTTGTTAGAGTGGCTCGAGGGAAGTTTCTCTTTCCCTGTTGCGGGAACGACAGTTTCCGCCTCTGTTTTCTTCGTCTGTCTCCGTCTCGTACGATGGCCCGGCCCGCAGTGACCTGTAAACCAGTCCGTGAACATCCGTTGTTTTCCTCACCCAAGTACGTCAAGTTCCTCGGTTCATCTGTATCAGAACTTTCATTATCTTCGCCCATTCATCATCCAATACCCATAATACCTTGCTCGCGCTCTGTACTTTGGTATTTCCTCGCATTGCCCAGGTATTTAATTGACAATTATTTAGTATTATTCGCACGAAGATAAAATTTTGGATAAACTTTACAAATATTTGCGATTTACTGCATGTTTTAACAATAGAACAAAAAATAGGCATTTTAACAATAACAATTTTCTCCGTTTTTATATATATGATGATAAAAAATTCACGTTGACATAAAGAAATAGCACGATGATCACAATTTTTTTTAATATATTTATTTCAATTTTCACAAAATTTATACGTAAATATACCCGATATTCTTTTAAATTTTCTTATGATTAAAATATGTCTCAGAGTTATCATCTAATATAATAATGTTTATACTTGAACACTATTTTATCTCTCTCTATTTTATCACTGTTTATTCTCCGCGTCCTTATATTCCGACAATTATTATTATTTCGAACAAATAAGTTACTGGTTCAAGGATTTCCAATAGATTCAATTGGATAACACTCTCCGACGATGTCGTTATCAATAACAATAAATAATAATTGGGAATAAAAGTATTCTTTATATTTCAATATCGGCATAAGAAGGCGGCGGCACGTGCCAACGTTTCATTTCCGTTTAATAGAAATCGGCGCGGCGCTTCTTCGGCGGCACTTCGATACGAAAGCGCTTCAGGTTCGTTAATTTTCGCTCAACGATCATCTTTAGAAGTCGGAGAGGTTAAAACCCGTCCGTCCAGCAATGAAATAAGGATCGGCCATGCAATTTCAAATTCCAGAGTTCGAGCTTTGTTCGAGTATAGTCACGCAATTAACTTTGAAAGTTCATCGCGAAGGATTATTAAACTACGTGGTAATCTTGCACGAATTGCCGGAGTCTGCGCGATGTTGATGTGTGCTGAGGTCCCGTAAATACAGCCAACCGTTTCCAAAAGGGAACACTTCCCGAAGAGTGACAATTACAACGAAAGTCGGAGGAGACGGACAGCACCGAGCGTGAGCATGAGGCACACCCACCACGCAGTAAACTCCATCCGGTTAATTAAATTCCGGGATATAACGCGCCGACGGCGAAACGGACTTCCCATCAGCTTTATTAAAATTTATCGGACATTCAGATTTGTTTTCGATCTCGCGCCACTGCACCCGCGAATCGGATCCGCGTTCCGGAAAAGCATCGTTGCGAGTCAACCGTTCAAACTTTTTGAATTTCATACTCTATACTTTTTCGACCCTACCGAATTTATCACCTCGATCGGACCCTTCGTTTCTTTCTTAAAGAGATACACGACTGCATCAATCGTGAACTGCATTTATTTAACATTTTTCAATTTTCAAGTTAATTAACGAAAACCAATAGGAAAATAGTAAATAGACCGGAAAGTACTGCGTCAAAACTGATTTTTATTTGACATTTATTTTAGATGTAATGAATTCTTCCGTATCTTCCGTCCCCCGTAACGAGATTTTATTAACTTGAAATTCAGGAGGTGCACCGAGTAAAATAATGAAAATATATTTCATTTACGTTGTAAAAATATAATTTATTTGTATTTTAAAATTCGAGTGTGCTCCTCGTTTGCGAAGCAGCGAATAAATTAAAACACGCGTGGAAATAATAACTCCCTCTCGTCGTCAAGTGGACGTATCTATTTAAGAGCTTGATTACACAAATATTTTACTGAACGAGCAATTAAATCGTCGAGTTATTAATTATCGAAAACTCGAATTATTAGTTATTAACGATTAGTTAACGTTTAGCCCACACCGACAAACGCATAATTAATTAACCTCTGACTGACAGTACGTGTTGAATATTAAAATCTGATAATATTAAAAGCGCACGATATTCTTAGCGACATAAATTAAATCTCCAAGTTTGAAAAGTTATCGAGTCAACCAAAATTTCATAGGTATATATATGTATGCGTACACGAGTAACGGAGATAGCGAGCAGATTTCTCGCACCTCGTAAAATATATAGCTAGTCAATCGCACGACACCGAGAACGCAAATTGAGCGCAAACTTGGCGTCAGCAAGTTTGCGACGCGCGCACGCGGATAATCAACCGAGGAGATTCATTTTTGCACGACAGAGGAACTAAAAGCTTTGCGGACGGTAATTTCTATAGAGGCGCATCCGCACCCCCTTCGTTTCCGGTAAATTGGACGATCGGCGTCAAGAATAACGATTTAATTAAAATTATTAATCTCGCGCAAAGCAAACCAATAGGAAATCAAGCGTATTTGTGAAGAGTAACGAGTAACGACTGCATGGATTCTTATTCCAAATTAATTATGTTTCTATATATTCTTTGATGAAAGTTTAACACAAAGGATATACATCTCCTGTAAATATTACGCAAGTATTATCAAACGTCAAAGGAGATTTGCGAGTAATCCCATTTCGTTTAGTTGTACTCGATTACTATCGATGTAATAAATAACCTAATTAATAAAATACGTGTACACACGTAGATCCATCTATAAATAGACTGGAATAATTAATAGCATCCTATAGCCAAAGTGATTACATGTTTGCGGAAAGAGATTAGACGATTAATCAATTAAAACATATTTCACTATTTGCGCTATAATATTGGCATTTATAGTTAAATTTGAATATCGAACGATTCGTCGAATGAAATTGTTGAATTAATGTTACTCGAGTACTAATTAATTAATTTATGCTTACATCATAATTACGATTGATTGTGCATCACGTATGTTTATCCTACCCTTGTAATAGAAATTACGAATGCTAGTTAAATGCCGATGTGCAATTTACGTAATTGTGTATTCACTCGCGAGTACGAGTGTATAATGTAAAAAAAAAGAAGGGGCGGTTACACGATGCGAAAAAAAAGAAGCGGAATAAATCCGACGAAACGGATATAGGTATATGCGTACGCGGAGCATCGAAAGAACCCACCGACGAGGAAGCAAGGTGGAATTGATATACCGACGAGACACATTTTTGGTTGTGTGTGGGTGTGTGCAGCCAGTTCGCTCAAAATCGATCGAGTGCGAGCTTGGGTACGAGCTATTTTAAACCCATTTGATTCTCGGTGGTGTCCCGTCAGCCCCTTCCTTTTTTTCTCCCCCTTCACCTCGTCTTTTTTCTCTCGTCCGTGCACTTTCGCAAGACGCTTTAATTAAAAAGACTCGAATCCTCTCGCGTGGCCCTTCGGCCCCTTGATTTTTCTTGCGCCTCGTTTTTTTCTCTTTCTCTCTCTCTCGAGTCAACTCCTTTAATGCCCTTCCTACGCCAAATAGAAAAAACCGATATGGTTCTTTAATTAGTGCTTTTTCTTACCTCGATCAAATTTTTATCAAAGGGGCCAAGAATTTTGCATGAATTATATCGGTGAACCCGTGCGGGCACCTCTTTGTAAACAAATTCTCGTCGTACGTGTACATATGTGCATTCCGAAAATAAAGAAAATAGAACGAGAGTACACGGTAGTAGGATTACTCGAGTTATTTTTTACGGCGATGTAAATGGATTTTCGACAAAGAGCGGCTCGAGTGATTCATTAATATTTTATGGTTACGAATTACAAAGAGATATTCCATTTATATACGAATTATTGAAAAATCTCATTTCGAAGTAATGAACCACCGGATTACACACTTAAAATTAATACAAATGCCCGCGTAATATTATTTTTAGGATTAACGTGCGCCACGCGTAAGCCCAGGCAAACAGCGCGAACCGTTGAATCCTCGAATTCGCGAATTTACGTTAATTTCATAGAATAAAGTGCTTTCAAACGGTGAATTATCGGACTGGATTTTTTTGCTCAATCAAGTGCATAACGCGAAAGAGTAGTGTAATAAAACGTTCATTAGTTTCGAATGTAATGGTTTGCATTCATCCTACTCCATTTATAATTGAGTGCAATCATTTTTACAAATCATTATTTTCTTTACTGTTTAATGTCGCTCTTTTAATCCTCCCGAATTTGCTCCTAATCGATCTCTTTGCAAAGAAAGCACTCGTTGAAAATTTATTTCCCAGGGATGCTTATCTAATGGGCATCAGAGACTGGACATCGAACCATTCGAATATTATATTCGCATTACATTTATACAAATTTTATATATTTGCAAAACATCGTCAATCATTCTTTGAAACAGTATTCGTTAAATTGGAAAAAATATTGCAAATGGTGAATAAATTAGAGTAAAGTTAATACGTGTAGCAAAGGAGGATAGAAAGACACAGACGAAAATCGCCCGAAAGAGACTCACACTGATAAATCGTTGGAGCCACGAATCTCGAAAATCGATGCTAATGCGCGCCTACGAGCCAGAATTCACAGACGTTGATTGAGCGGCGATGGAAAAAAAGAAAGCGCGCGTGTACAGCTAGTGATTTACACGCGTAGATGTTCCACGAAAGAAAATTACCGGAGGATGACGAAGGAGCTGCGGCTATACCTACCAAACTGAATCGCGATACCGACGTTGCAGCTCGACTCGAGCTTTTTCCTCAAGTTCTATCCAGAGAAAGATCTCTTCCAACGATATTTGGATTTATTTTTGATGATGCTTCGTTGCGGCGACCGAGCATAAGATACCCTCGGTCTCTACGTATTCCCGAATCTTGTTCGCTTCGAGACGTAAACTTGTGTGCTTCGAGTAATGGTGGGATGTGAGGCATTCCAGAAGTTTCGAGTACCTCCGTTGTTACGAGGTAAGGGATACACGTCTACCCAAATTGTTATTGCAGCGATACAACTCTTCTCTTTAGTTTCTTAGATATTTATACAAAACAAATTAAAAAATACCTATGGGCTATGGTCGCGGATAGCAAGGAAGTCGAATCTCTACGACCTACGTTGTCTCAAACTGATTAATGATTTTTCCCACACGGAAACAAAATTTTCTCACCAGCTAGAGGTACCGTGACATTCACGGTAAAATTGGAACAAATAATGCGAATACCTCTATTATTTTTATACTGGTTTACAGTATTTTTTACAAAATACATAATAAATATTAATACAACGCCGCAATAAATTTTATGGTTATTGTAACTAACAAGGTATACACTTGATAATACCTTTGTTGTAAAGGGAACAGTCACATCGAATGCTGAGCCTTAACCTAAAAAATTTGAATTTAATGGTTTAGTTAAGATTTTAAGGGTCTCACATACAAAACGAAGATATCTTGCAAGTATAAATTATACATTTAACCTAATTGAATATCATTATGCAAATATTACTTAACTTGAATTAAAATTTGTTAACTAGTATTATAAGCTTAAACACTTGTTCATTGTAGAAGAATGGGCAAATTTTTGCTGTTACAGCATGTTCAAAATTACTTATTGTCGTAAACTTTAAAATTATGGAAAAATATAAGTAAAAATCCACTATATATTAATTTGCTACAGAAAATTTTAAGATTAAAATTTTTAAAAAAAGTCGTGAGTATGTGGAGGGTATGCCTGCACGGAGTGTAATTTTTTTCAATTTTCATGTAGAATAGTCACTGAGCATACCAGAAGACGATGTATTCGACATTCTAGAGGTCAACCTGATCACCTGGACATTATATCCAGGAGGTGTAATTTTCTTCTCAATTTTCATGTAGAATAGTCACTAGGCATTCTAGTAGATGAATGTATTCGTCGTCCTGGAGGTCATCTTGACCACCTGGACGTCATCTACAGGAAGTATTTTCTTAATTTTCACGTTTAATAACAAGAATTTTGGTTATAAAATTATGTTCTAAATATTTGTCTTAGCATATTATTATGTAGTAACATAAATCCATAGAACTAGGTTTATCCAATTAAATTCTTACATAAAAGTGGATTCATGATGGCATTTGTCAAAATTATAGAAGACTTGTACAAACATAGCGGTTCTCGGCCCTTGATCCCGAAAAAAGGATTAAATTTTTAATTCTTCAATAATGTTATAACCCAAAAGGGAGTGCGGCCCGATTACTGCGGTTAATTTTTGGTTATGCTTATTATGAAAACATTAGAAAGTTGGGAAACGCAGTTGTCTGTATCAACCTAGGCATTCATAATTGTATATAAAAAATTATTTTACATTTTTTAAAATTTTGAAATACATAATCATTAACTCTTTGTAAGTCTTCAAAAGAAGTTGCACCCCGTACAAGTAATTATAGTCATTATAATAATAATTAAGTAAGTAATTATTTAATTAATTAATCAATTAAATTATTTATTAATTAATTAATTTATTTATTTATTTATTTATTTATTTATTTATTTATTTATTTATTTATTTTAAGTAATTATAGAATTAAGTCCTATATACTTTAATTGCAATAATAAATGTCACGTTGAAATAATGGTAATCCTGATAACCTGCATATCGTTTACAGGAAGTAATAATTTAATTTTTAAACAACCTTTTTTTCCTCTACATTTATGTACTTCTTATGTAATTGTCTAGTATAATATATAATATGGTAAATTAAAGCTGTATTAAAAATAATAAATAATCAATCCATGCAAACTTTCGACTGATATAGTAACAAACATTGTAATAATTTTATGCGTATTTTTTACGGATTGAGCATTAATTCATTATTGATATAACAGTGATTTCGTATTTTAATTATCTACTTAGATGCATTGACCGTAAAATAACAAAATTAAATATTTCAATTCGGATTAACTAGTCTTTTATAGAAACATATAGCTGATTCAATACGAACTTGCATTGACAAGAAATTGAATTTAGAAAAGCATACATTTTTTATAATTGAAAAAATAAGTTGATTTAGTACTGATTCATGATACAACATTCATTCAACGTGAACTTAACATTGATACAGACGTGATTCTATATTCATTCACCATTGATTTGACAATGATTCTGAATTGATGTAACACTGAATTTTAAATTTCAGTATCTAAACTCATATTACTTTTCTATAATATTTAATTTAAAATTGATTCAGTAGTGATTCCGTAATGATACAACATTGATACATTACTGATTTTTCACTGTTTCAGTAAAAAATTAGTTTTGCGTTTTGGTGCGAAATTACTACTGAGTTAGTACTCATTCTGATCAATATCAATACATATTTTTTAGTATTAGAAAAGATTGTTTAGAAAAAATAAACAAAAAATGTAAGCCAAATAATGTAGGTCAATAAAAAATTTCTGAAAAAGATGTCTGTTTGTCAACTGAAATACTTGACGATTCCATTTTGATTTTAGTTATTTCAAGTGGAGTAACTTTTTATAATTTAAATATACTTGCACAATTTGGTAAGGTTTGGAACAGCAGAAGCTGTATTTTGTTCTAAAGCAGGAGACGAAGATACCATAATATAAAGGTAAAATATATGTTGATATCATGTAAACTTTAATTGAACTATAGAATTAGTTAGAATGACATATTGAAGTTTTATAAATAAAGGTATAGCCTGAAGAGGATGACGAAAAGTCATCGAAACGTCACCATCTAATTAAAAGTGTGGTTTATTCACCAAGATCGAGAAATATTTCTTCAAAATCGACATATTGAAGGTTTAAGGAGGCCAAGTTTAAATGACATAAATATAGTGTTTCTCACAAAAATGTTTTAAACTGGCTTACTAAACTTTTCCAATTCTTAAATGGCACTAACAATAGATGTTATCTAAATTTTTTGACTACATACTTATACTTAAAATACTTGACCGCATCATAACTATGTGACAGTTTACATTCATCTGTTGCCTTCACAAATAACTAATAAGTACTTTTTAACAACAAGCTAAGGTTTAAGTGAGCGAAGAGACTTGGAATACCTCTTATGTAATTTATTAAAAACTTAATTAATTCTTTTAAATATTAAAGTGACCATAATTTGTGTCAGAGACTGAGTCTATTAATCTAAGCTTCTTTATTTTCAAGCTGTTCAAAAATACATTTTGAGATAGATATTAGGTCAAAATCAATTGTGGCGTATCATAGTTATCGGTTTTTGAAGAAACATGTTACCATTGCCAATATCAAACTTTTGAAATTGTAATTATAAAAAATATAAGCATATTCTATATGCAATTTACAAACTTTTTGTACGAAACATGTATAACAAAGAGTTGTTAGTTTTTGAAATAAAAATTAATAAATATGATGAAATCGCCAATTTTTTAAAAAAAATTATTTGCTTTAAATCGTTGTAACTTTGCACTGTCTTATTGGAATCAAGCTCTAAAAATTTGGTTCTGCTCTTATCATGTTCCATACTTTGTTTCATGATTTTTATTTTTTGACCTGATCAATTGACGTGATATCGACCATATATATACATATAAACTCTAATGCATAAATTAAATGTTACCTAATTATCTTTTTTTATCGTATTCATACAATATTCTAATTTTATTTAACTTTTCATATTCATATATACTAATTACAGAGGAAATAAGGGTAAATAATTATTACCTATTATTATATATTATATTTACTTAAATTTTGAAAATGAAAAATTAAATCTTATAACTTTATAATTTCATGTACTTTAAATTTTTCGTAATAATTAATATTGATAAAACAAAATAAATCTAAATTTTAAATCAACCGATGGAGCGTTAACGACCGAGGTATTTGTTGCTAGTAATTATATAAATTTCGCAGTAATAAAAACGTATATTTTTAACGTACGTACATGTAGGTAATAAATGTTAGTGAAAAAGGTAATTACACCTGAAAAATACAAGTTGAAACAATCTATCCAACGGAAATAATAATAGTAAGCAACTTTCGAAATCCCCATTGTAACTGAACTAAAACTAAGGTTGACGAGGTTTAATTTCACTTTGTTTGAAGATAACTTACCAGCTAGAAAAAACAATCTGTTATCTTCTTCTTTTTGGTTGTGCCGCACGACGAGAGAGATCCCTTTTCTTTTCAAAGCGCAGACAAACGAAAGCAGCCTTACAATGGCATTATAAAAAGCTTCCTCTGCGGGACAGCAAAACATTGTCAAACAGTCTTGATTAATTCTTTGGAGTTCATTCGCATATACGCGAGATGTGACTCGAGCTTCGAACACGAAAACAAGTTAAACAAGAGTTTAAATGTCAAAGGATCCCCATATTATTATCTTTTTTCTTATTTTACTGGATATTTTTTCTTTGTGGATCCTCCGACCGAAAACTTTGCGATCAAAAAGGACCGGGGAGTCATAGTTATTGTGCATAGGGGCAGCTGACGCCAAAACTAAACTTCTTAATAGCCAAGTGTACACATGTGTGTGTGTGTGTGAAAGTGTGTTCTATATCGGTATCCTCTTGCATCAACGTCCAGGGTAACGATAGATTTTCCCATATACATACGAACGTACAAGTGTACGGCAAATAGAAATTTCAAAATTGAAAATGAAGGATCACGAATGTGATTAATGATATTACGCTCGGTTACACGAATGCGAAAATTAAACGATGAATTATTAATCGTGCGCACTTTGATAAATAATTTTTCATCACTTAGCCTCCGATGTTTATTTAACGCTTCCCTATATTATTAACCGAAACGCATTTTCAAGCTCGACGTTATTTTAAGCTTTAGTATACATGTATATACCTTTTTTTCCTCCCGTATGTAATCGTTTTTTTTTTTACTTTTCGTAGTCCGAGGATCAAGCGCTTTATTTTAGAAAACGGAGATTAAAAAAGCCCAACGAGAAATCCGTGCCATTCTTTCTTACAAAACAAAAAAAATAAAAAAAATAGAGTGAGAGAGAGTAGAGAAACCGAGCAAGTGTATCTGTACTCGGTATATACAACTACGGGATATTTCAGTCTGCATCTGACGCAAAATATAAAAAAAAGACAAAAAACAAACGAATAAAATAAAATTTAAAACTCATTTTGCGGACAATTTAAATTAATATACGAATGAAATTTTAAAGGTTTAATTGATTAATTTATTATTTAAATATAGAAGGTTCAGTGTCTCTCTTACTTTTTCTCTTTTTGACGTTACTTATGGATTCAACGATTTTTTCGAAGGTAAAAATGATATTTGCGCAATTTACATTTTTTCAATTCTGGATGTTTTTATTGTCTTTGAGAGCGGTGCGCTAAATTAAAATGTTCTTTTCAAATCAGAATACGTAAGACCGCGTTAAAAATACAATTCCAGTCCAACGATAGTACCACAAAATACCATTAATTATTGTATTAAATTTATTAAATTTTCATAAATTTTCATAGGTTCTTTTTTAATACGGGAACCTTTGTAACTGACTATGAATATTAATGAATTAATCCTTTGCCTAAAATGTGTTGAAAATAAATGACATACTGTAGAGTAAAATAACATTGGCAATTTTGATAAAATACATAAAGCTACCTCCTTAAAAACATGTATACTGCATGTACGTGCCATATCATTTTACAAAGAACGTCTAGGCTCGGAACGAGTAAAAAACCACGCAAGGTAAATTGTTATTTTTGCAGGAGTTTTCGTTTTCCTCGTTTTATCTACATATGCGGGAATTTATTTGAGAAAAAGGGGTGTGGTAAAAAAAATTCATTTTCTTTGTACAACGAGCCACGTCGATCAATTCGTTTGAAAGCTACGCGTTTCCATGTTTCTGGTGCCGTGAACAAAGGTAGTATAATTTCTAGGTAAAGGGTGCACGTCTCGTATCTACGTTACTAATAATTTTCCCAAAATTTACTGAATCGCGTGGAAATCACTAATAACAATGCTCGCGATAATAATTAATACAATACGTTGTTAATATTGTAATAACGCGTTGATGGTATATCATCGTTATTAAGTCGACCTAATCATTATCGATGTAAATGTTATTATAATTAATTGTAATTTTCAGTAGTTTATAAAATTCATAAGTTGACATGAAATATTAAGGGAATGGTAAATTAGTCACCGATACAACGATACGTTTCTTAGGGATCCTACGTGCACAACGAACAATACACACCCCTCTTCTACATTAAAAGACGTAAAGATAGATTGTCAATTGCGGCGCACATATAAAATCGATCTCAAATGAGATTTTTTATCAAGAAGGGCAAAGTATTAGATTTGATTAATTTAATGCAATTTATTACAGTAAATTTAATCAATAAATAAAAACAATCCTAATAATTTCTATTAATAATTAATTAGATCGAACTGCTGTAATTAGTAATACTTGAAAATATAGGTTCTGATATGTATACATAAAATATATACATAAAAATTAGTTAATCGTTAGGTGTTATGACAGCTTAAAAAAATTCGAAATTAACGAGCGATAAATTTCGCTAAAATTATTTTGTACTTAATAAAGTTCGTATATATACAAATGTTACAGAAGAAAATAAAAAAAAATTGTGCGCATTAATTTAAATCTACGAATGGATCCATGGCGTACACAAGGTATAGCTTTGAAAAAGTAAAGTAAAAAGAGATATCGGGATATTTCAAGTGGATGATCGTTCGCATGCCAACAAGGGCGAATCTTGAACGGAGCCCTTTACGAGGCCGTGGCTTTTCGGAGGCGTTTACAGGCCGTAAAGGGGGCGTCGAATGAAGGGATCCGAATGTCCGGGAATCCAGGTCAGACCAGCAGCCCTGCGCCAACCAGAAAGAATTTCTTGCACCGTGGCTCAAATAAGCTACTACGAATTTAGACGAGTAGGAGGTACATTTAAATTTAGAGCCTTTTTCTACGTCTCGGTGAGGTGTGTACGTCGTTTTTCGAACATCTCGAATTTATCATTGAACTTCGTATTCTTAACCTCACTTATTTTTTACATCGTTTCAAGCTACCAGGACTAGCTGCAACAAAAGCATTCTATCCAAGAACGATTACAAACAAAAACGTATAATTATATTTAAAAAAACCTCTTATCCAAAAGAGTTTAGTAGTTTATTTCGCTAGGTTTTAACCGGGCAGTCGCTTTGTTAAATTGCATCCGGTTTATACGGGAAGAAAATAATTTTTAACGCGACGTGTGCGAAACTTTTGTTTTTCGTGCCACTGCTTAACCAAGCGTGCGCGAAATTGAATTTTCTGCACTTAGAAAGAGATATAGATAAACGCTCGAGCATTTGTAACTGACCTGCCGGTTTTTATTATTAATTTCGTAACATCACTCGGTACGAGATTTTATAATAGAACAATGGAAAGGAGTGAAAAACCGCTTTTGACCTTTACTAGGTGAATACCTTTAAAGCGATAGAGAGAGAGAGAGAGAGAGAGAGAGAGAGAGAGGCGGGGAGCAATCGGGGCAGATGGATTTGGGAAAAGCATCTCTCTTTAATTTTAACGCGATGGTGCTGCATCTGCACTCGACGCCGAGTCTCCAGGGTTACGGAACGAGTTTGCCTGGCAATCAAGAATCAAACGATAACTCGCTTCTCTTTGAAACAATTATTAAGTAATTTCGACGAACGAATTACTGTCTGACGCAACAGTCGTTTTCTATTATTTCCACTGTACTTCTTACTTTAGATCTATTTCTATTTGGAAATTTTATTAAAATTAATGATTCGTCGCGTGTCTTGTTAGTATTCCATTAAATTTATATAGGTAGATATATATTGCGTCTAATTAGATGGATATAGCGGGTAAAGCATTTTTTTCAACCTATAAGATCTTGAGTTTCGTAAAATTGGGTCAACAAACGTACTCGATGCCCATTGAAACTTTTGATTACTTGGTATATGTGCGCGTTATTTATTATTAACCGAATGTCGTGTGTGCAAGCTGCCACTTGTGAATACATAATTATTAATAATTGATTAGTGAATAAGAGTTAACGCGATAAACTTCTAGTACAAGGGAATAAATAAGTGAATCATACCCCTAACGTGTAGCGAGTTAACAAGGTTTATAAATTTTAGCGCATCCGATAATCGCGTTAATGTGTTATACATGCACATTGCTCTCTTTATCGCGAGGACAAAAATTCGATTAAAATCGCGTTGCGCCCGATAATTATTGTAAATTTTCGTTATCCGAATGAACGTAACCGCCATCATCGACTTTTCCTACGCGCGTAAGGTACGTTATATCTACCCGAGTGTTTTACATTTTAATGAAAAGAAAACCTGATGATCAATGGCTCGAACACTTAATCTTCTTCGGTGACTTTTCGACTCAAATTCTGATAAATATTTGTATAAATGTTTAATAAAGCGTACCGCGCCGTCAATGAAAATCAGTCGAACGAAGAAAGGGATCAAAATCTACTGACGGTGCAAACGTCGAAGGAAAAGTTGAAAAGCAAATGTTGACGAATTTATGCTACCCATTAACATTACGCAAGGCGGTCGGACACAGCCCTCGCGACGTAACGACGACGTTAACGACTAGTCGTCCTTGTAATTTACATCCTCGTCCATTTTCCGGAGTGGGCACCGCAGGCGAAATTCGTGCGTACGCGACCGGCCGATTGGATTTCACGGTCTCCCGGCTAAACGAACGACGAGTGAAATAGAAAATATAAAAGAGAAAAAATGACGAACGCGGTCGCGTAATCTCGCGATATACTCCGAGCTAAATTCACTTAGAGTTTCCACGCGCGCTTCGAGAGCTTTTTAATTTCGTTTCGACTTCGATGTAACGGCTTTGTAACCCGGGTATTTCTATTAATTCTTTTTATCCGACGAACCGTAACCCGTCCTCGACTTCGAACGAACGTTCTCGTCTCGTGCATCGGCTTTTTCTTTTTTGGCGAAACTTTCGTTCGAGATGAGCTGTTACGGCTAACGAATTTAATACACTCACAAATTTGCGTTAAGGAACGACTCTGTTTAGTCGGTCGGAACTCTTTATTGAAATCTCGATTCGACTCATATTTCACTCGTTATTACTATTATCGACATTGCGTTCTACTGCACTTAAAAACAAACTATATTCGAAGGACTTGTCGTTTTATTAACGAAGCGTTGTTTACGCGCGTCAAAGAGAATTTTTCAAGCTACAGCAGTGTGGCATTTAGCGTAATTATTTATTCCAAGAATTAGATTAATATAACGTCCTCTTTTTTCTCACTCGCGTAATGCAATAATAACGTTATGCAGTAATGAATTTTAAATGAAATTTAGGAACGCTCGTTTGGAATTAATTAATAATTACATATCGTTATGTAAAATATCGCTGAACGCATTTTGCATCAAAGGGTACGCGAAACATGTACCTACGAATTGCCGAATGAGATATTTCGAAGGGAAGAATTTTTATGCGTGAGAAATCGGAGCGCATTGTACTTACGTATCACTATTGTCTATAATAAACATAAAAAATAAATAAATTAATTATATTATTAATTCGAATATTTAATGATATATATAAATAGCATAATACGATATTACGTCGTCATAAAGTCTACCGAAGAGATAATAAAAAACGGTCGACAAACTTAAACAAAAGTGGTAGCTGTACAAACAATCGGAAAGCAAAATCATGAATGAATCGAGGGATAAATGAACGTTTCAAGAGTTAACATATTTTCATGGTAGAAAACGAAATTCGCACAGCCGTCTCTCTCGCGCCGGCGGGATCGGCGGCGCCTCTCTTCCAAACGAATGAATGAGTCGAGCGCGTGGAAGCGAAAACTTTTAATTGCGCAGCGGGGCGCGAAAGCGTTGCACAACACGTACACGCAGCACACAGCACACAGCACACAGCACACACCACATACCGCCTAGTCTCACTCGAGTGCGCTCGAGTTTCTTTCGATTGCGCTAACCCCTTTCCCGGATTCGCGTATTTTACGCTTTTTTTTCGAGAGCTCGGCTTCTCTGTATTATTGAGTGTTTAATGGATTGTTCTTTTACACTTTTATCAACCCTTTTTCCTTTCTTGTTCCCTTTCCCTCCCACGGACATCTCGCGAATTCTGCTTTTTGATTTTCTGGCTTTTGCGGATCGACGATTCGGCGTTTAGTATAAATCGTCATTTACTTTTGGAGAGCGATACTTCCTTGTGAAGCTTGGAAATATATACTCTATTGTGCGGGTATTACTCACTTTAAACCTTTTTCTTTTCTTACGAGTTTACAGGTCTTTTGCCCACATACAACAGTTTTTAGATGTTACTGTGCTGCGTCATGTAAATCCGTAAAAAATAGTCAAAAACGTAATGTTTACAAACAATAAATACATGAAACTTTGTTTGAGAGGTGAACTGCAGTTACAAAATAGTGTATTATCACGATGTTCACAAAAGGAATGTATATTCGAAACGTTACATAAATTGCAATACACTTTGGTAAACATTGTTATTTCTATGGTATTCGATTTCGAATGTTATTGTAATTTTTACAAAAATGTTTGGTTACTTTTGATGGTGATATGTATTGTCCGAAAGTGCACCAACCCCTTGATCGATATATTTAACATTGCACGGAAAGTGTATTTTTGAAATTGTAGCTGTCGGATAATATATAAGCCCGTGATTACTTAAACATCTCAAATATAAATGCAAACATTTGGTACTCGAAGAGCTTGGATTTCGGGAAGAATAATACTTCACCGGTTACGAGTCAATCGTACACGTTCATTCAAAACCACAATTATATAAATTCATAAAATAAGTATATTTGATTGAACAAACTATTTCTAGATTGTAGATACTATGCAACTATAACGTAAAAGAGAACCATATGATTACAGAATGTTGAATTAACAATTACAAATTATGTAAAATTTACATTACTGGCAGTTTCTAATGCCGTAACTAGACAAGATTAACAAAATTTACAGAACTGTTTTATTTTCAGCAAGTTATTTCTCTTAACGTACGTTGCAAAATTTATGTTATTTTCGTCATAACTTTAGAATAAATTTACTAGTAGTTTGGTTTTTAAACAAGTAAAACCGTTGCTGCAACTCAACTACACTTCCACTTCGAAAAATTAGCTTAACTTCCTCTAAATTTTTAATACTCGTGTATGTCAAAATAATGAAGAATTTGACAAAGAAACTTTTTTCTAACCGTAGATAAATATTCTTTTCGTTAACATTAAAAAAGTGTGCTTTTAATACGGAAACTTCAAATTAAATGTACGTAAATTTATTTTTTGACAATACTAAAAATGCGAAACAAAAAAAAGTGAACAAAAAATTGCTTGAGCAACCGGGTATACGTTTAAAATAATTATTACAATGGAAATTTCACTGACGTATATGTACGAGTCTGGTTTATTGAAAATACAACTGTAGGGAGAGCTTTACTCGGAGAAAAATTATGGAATATTTCAATAATTCAACTATGCTTGTAATTACTTATTTTTCAGATAAAAAACAAAGAGAAACAGAGAGTAATTTTGTACTTGGTCAAATGGCACTCTTCTCCATTAAAATTTACATCCAGCTTATCACTTTTCGTTTTGTAATTTCAATTTTACTGTCTAATGTGCGTCATTGTCCGCGTACGTAATAATTTGCTGTTTGCTACATTTTCCGTTTCGTCTAAAGTGCCTTACTGACGGAATTGTTTAAAATTACATTTTTACAATAATAAACCAGTGATTACGAAATTGTTAAAGAAAACCAATGCGGATAAATAATTCGTTTAATTATTTTATTTAAATTGCTTCAAAGTTTTGTGGAAAAAATCTTGGCGGCGCACTTACTTTTTTTCCAGCATTATCGAAAGCAATATACGATTTTTACGACTCGATTTATAGGTGTTTACTCGCCTACGCCTTACTTTGTTTTACGTTCGGAATTTTTTTCTCCCGAAGAGAATACTCAAAAATTTACTTCATTCGTAAAAGTGACATTTTTAAATAATTGAGACGTATAGGCATCGCGAGATTCGGGTCACGCTCGAAACGCAGGAAAAAAATTTTATAATCTAATTAATAATGTATATGCAGTGGAAGTTAAAGAAACGTCGTATACTCCGTTGGGTATTTCGGCGAATGAAAAAAGTCAAGGTTTCTATACATAACTGTAATCAATCAAGCAAATGGTCATTTCGAACCATCAAATTATCTTTAGTGGTTGGATTACGTTGAATCGCTCGACTTATTTACGTTTTCTTAAACGTATCTTTCGCAATGATGATCTCTCTCTCTCTCTCTCTCTCTCTCTCTCTTTCTTCCTCTCTTTTCCAACCCAGTTAATTAGGAAAATGGAATGTCCGATCAAGCGAATTATTCAATGATTAACTAAACGTTATTTCGTTATTTTTTTCCCTCGATCGAGAATTTGGTTTGATTTAGAAAGTGTTTACACGATTTCATTGTGGTTACGAGCGTGCACTTAAAACTAGTAGCCATTAGTTACTTTGAGCTCAGAGCTAAGTTTAATTAAAAAGGTGAATCGCTACTACAAAGAGGTCTTTAAACCTCTCCAACAACGTATAAATTTTACAAAAGAGGTAATAAAAAAACTGAGTCGTATGGGGAAGAAAAAATTATTAATTCGTATAATCGCTATCGTAAATTAACGGTACGATATCTACACATTTGTAATTGGACAGAGAGATGTAAATTTTCCCCCTAAATATTTTTATAAAATTTTTAACGATAATTTGTAACATCGGACAAATTTGCTAGTGAGTTTTATTCGCCGAAAACCGAAAATTTCATAAAATGCATTTATCGTCGTATAAGAATTAATGCTCTCGTTACGTCTTTAAACATAGACTAAATCGACACTGACCGCGAGCTCGAAAAAGCTTTCAGAATGTCTTACTCGAGATATTCGGTGGACTTTGGTATACAGGTAAGAAAAGAAGTAGGAAAGAGAAAAAAAGGAAAAACTAATCCATCCACACTAAAATTATCCGGAGAGCATTTCGTACCGTCACTCATCCATTTTTCATCTCTCACGAGAAACTCTTTCTCCGTCTACCTATCTCCGGATTAGAGGTTTCACTCGCCATCTCTTTTCGTTCTCCCTTTCGTTTTTTTAACGGGAAGTTTCGCGCTTACATCGAAACCCTAGCCAACATGATGGATCATCTCCGTGAGCCGCGTATACGCGTCGAAACTCGCGTTTCCTCTATCTCCGTTGGATTTCGGATATGCGCATAAATTCAGGGAGTAGCGGCCTTCCGCCGCGAATTTGTTCCTCGACTGCGAGGAACGCTCGATCTTCCGTATGGCTTGTTTTCGCTAAATCTTTTAAATTCCGGGTGCACCTCCCGAGTCCCCTTGGTTCCCGCACACCGCTAATCTTCGTATCTCGCGCTCACCCATAGCGCCGTGGATCTAGCACGGTTTCGCCAAGAATTCCGATGTGCTTTTCTAAAAATTTCGTCGGAGAAATGTATTTTCAAAACACTACCCTTGATCGATGTTTGCATGCGCGCCAAAATTATCTTTGACCGATCTAAAAACGTCAGAAGGAAGAGATCGATTAAATAGATTTTTTGTTCGAGCAAATCGCGGGCAGGTTAACCTAAGCGTTAACCGTTAATTTTGACGCGGACCTCCGTGCAGAGTCAAAGGCGAACGGTGGAAAAAAGTTTAATTGCGAGATACGGCGCGAGAAGCGAAAAGAGAAGCGTATCGCGCTCTGGAGTTTCAAAGAAGAAGGAGAAGAAGAAGCTTCGAGTGTAAGAGTATACCGAGAGTTACTTCGAAGTCTCGACTCAAGTTTCAGCTCGAATGGCTGTGCGCTTCAATTTTTACTTCAACGTGATTAACTCCTTTTCATTTACCTGTATATAGAGACCGAGCCATCCCACACACATAACATTTGTTAATTTGATTCTGCTTAAACTTCTTTTCCTTCGTCGGTACTTCGATTCCGACGTAGATGAAAATCAAAGTGAATTCAACGATTCTTTTGCCAGCTCGGTAGACACTCTTCTCGGTGAAAGATTTTGCGGGTTGTCGAAAGCTAGGGAAATAGTTTGAAAACAAACTTTTCAGAGGAGTAACGTTTACCGAAATTTGAAATTCCGAACGGAAAGCGCTTGAGAAAAAAAGGTTAAAACGCGATGGGTCGATGTATTTAAAATTCAAAGTGCTTAATACTTTTCTTAGGTAAATTCTTGTTCTACCGGAATTGAGATAAATGTATTGCTTCATCTCCTTTTTCGAAAGAATAAGGGAAATGAATTGCAGTGATCGTCGACGGTTCAGAATCTTCAGATCATTCTAATGAATGAATCAATCGCGCGATAAATTCTAAAGGTTTAATAAAATAATCGCGTACGCAACGAGTCCAGAGTTAGGATAAACGTAAAATCGTGAAAATATAGCAGAAAAGTGACGAATAAAATAAACGGGTGAAATGATCCCTGACGACACGTTAGCGTGTAGCGACATTTGACAACGTCCAGTCGGTTAAAGACTCAACTTATCACTCGATTGACTTTGAAATCCGAAATCGATAGTTGCGAAATGCTATCGAAAGGAAACGTCGTATCGGGATTTGGGAACGGGAGGAAAAAAATCTATGTACTAAGAGTGGGTGAGTTTCAAAACGAGTAAAGAAGCGTTAAAAGGATCTAACCAAAGATCGGAGATGTTCAGGCATTTTCAGTGAACTTCTCTTCGGTACCCGAAGTAAGAGAAAAATAAGAGTCACACCGATCCTTGCTCTTTCTCTTCCCCTTTCTTCTTCTTCTTCTTCTAAAGAGAGAAAATGATTTCCGAGTAAAACTGGAGGGGTAATTTCGACAACCTGTTGGCGCAAATTACTCACTTAGCTCCCCTATCTCCTCTCATTCTCTCTTAGGAGGCAGTACCATTAGAAAATGTAGCGTATAGTCGTTAGCGAGGCCAGCCACGAAATTGGTCTCGTAAATGCCTTATTGTAAGGCTGCCGCTGTTATATACCGAGCTAGGGGGAAATGGAAAAGTTGCCCCCGGGGCCACCGGAGCCGCCGGAACTCTCTTTGATTGCCGGGACGCGGTGGAAAAATCACCGAGAGATGAACAATGGGCAAAAACCAATTGACTTTCCATTTGCGCCGACTTTTTTCTTCCTTCGGATTCAATCGCCTCTGCGTTTGCACCTCACTCCCTCTCCTTGCCCATACCAAGCTCTGACCTTTACTTGTACCTTATATTAATTGGGCTCGGAGCGCGCGATACGTCGATCAAGTTTTCCAAACTTTTCACTATTTTCTCGATGTATAATTGTTTAATAACTTAATTCCCACATTTACTCGCGTTCACCCCTATTAAATACTTTTACAATGCCAGATGTTTACAAAGTAATTCTATTTTATGTATTTAAATCTTGATTCAAATCTTAATTTTAATACGCTAAAATAATACACATTAGAATAACTATTTGATATACAGAAAACATTTTTTGAAAGTAAATGGAATCCATTTAACTCTAGTAAAATTTACTTTTTAATATAGCTTTAATATGATTTTATAAGGGATATAGAAGAGAATTTTCGATACAATTCAATCTAATTGTAGTAAACAAGCATTTATTTACTGATGAAATAACTTTAGATTAATAATATTATGATAGAACCCGAATGAAATTTCTAAATGCAAGTGTTGATATTTCTGTTTGATTCAATAAGATTTTATTTTAAGGTAAATTTTTCTTTTTACTTTTCAAATCAATTTTTTATTTATGTACAATAAACGTAAGCCAAAATATTTTTAGATTTCTAAAATGTCTTATAAATGCAAATAATAAAGTAGTAACAATAAGATTTTTTATGTAAGACATTCTGCTTAAAAGGTAAAATTAATTCATGTGTTGACAAGTTTTTAGTTTTGGTATAGGACTACGCCGTTATTGCAATTAGCTGACCCTTTCTTGAGGTGAAACAATTTCCTTTTAAATATATAAATCGATTACGTAGAAATGGAATAGTATATGCTTACTTCAGGAATTTTTTTTCTATGTAAGGAGATAATTCAATTATTGCTATCAGTACTAAAAATTTTAGCAAATGTAGAAACGTATAAAATAAATTTTGTTATAACTTGCGTTAAAAATTACTGTATACGTAATATTTATATTTTCTATAAAATATGGTTACAATTATGATAATTGAAGTACAGTTCTACGTAACTGTAAAATATAGTAATACTCTTAAACTACTATTTTTCTCAATGTACGAATAAAATGAAATACGAATCACTCAAACATACGAAACAAATATATCAATTAAATCGTCGTCTAGAATTACATCGAAATAATCGAAGAAAAGAATCGAGGTGAACTTAAAAATATTTCCTTCTTGAAAACACTTTAACCGAATTCGCTTGAACGAGGATAAACGTATAACACGCTTCAAAAGCAGCTGACCCGCTTCTCGTGGCGCAATTATTTTATTCGCGATGTAATTATTACAACATTATTATTATTATTTCGCAGCCGAGTTGAACGGAGTAACTATTTACCTCGCCTATCCAAGACGTGTAAGCATTATCATTTTTGAAATATTACAGATATTTTCTCGAAACGATCCTCGGGTCTTATGGAAAATTGAGAACTCTCGAAAACTATTCCAAGGAGAAAAGTTGGGAAATTTTTCCTTTTTTTTAAGCTCTCTTAAAGTGCAAGCCACTTTTACCGGGAACATTAAGCGCATTAAGTTCTCCTACATCAATTTAACGACTCGTCGTGATTCGAACATTTTCCAAACTCTTCCATCTACTTTGAAGGAATGCGGGATTTATCTTACCTAAGCCGCGTAACATTATTTATTCAATAATCGCACTCGGTTGCGAGCTCGACGCAAAACTTGAGTTTCGATGAATCATTGCAAGATTGTAATTAGATACTTTTTCAAAACTATATACGCGGGATCGCATAGATCCTTTTGAAAAATGCTCTCGAAAACGATAATATTGCACGAAAAATAATAGTAGCTGAAGAATTTTATGCAAATGCTCGGGAATTAAAAGGTTAACGCGATAGATATAAGCGTTGGTGTCCATAGAGGTCCGTAGAGAGTGTCATTAACGCTTAATGATCATTCGCCCACCATAACCAGGGAGAGATGCCGTTCATCCGATCAGCCAGTCCGGATTAATGTACCGGTATACGTCGAGTGAGCGATGATTGGGCTTGAAACCTTGTATTCGCGAATGAAATCGAGGAGTATCGACATCCCGGAAATGTACCCTTAGATACGTACACATATTCATATAGCGTATACGCATCGATGCGGAGGAAATCAGCCGATAATACTAAATTAAGGAAGGTCATTCGATATAGTGTACTACAAACAAACGCGTCAAATATATAATACAAATTAAAAAGTAAAAAATTGAACAAAATATTAAGAATTAACAAATTTAAATACGTCCACGAGTATAAATACTAACAGTATCCTAGAGCCAAACGAAACGTATTATATTTTTATAATACACTCCATCTTAAGTGGAAAGTAATTGTGCGTTTCACACATCCTGTCGAAATAGTGTAGTCAGTGAACCACGCGAAAAAACGCCGCTGTACGATTACTATACGAATAACAAGTTTCAGTGTATGTAAATTAATTATTCATTTTAGATAAAAGATATTCTAATTTTTTATTAAATAAAGAACAATGTAAATTAATCATGTAAATTAATCATTCATTTTAGATAAAAGATATTCTAATTTTTTATTAAATAAAGAACAAATACCGAAAGAATACCGTTTTTTTCGAATTGTATGTATATATATACGTAGATAATAGAATGTATAGTTGCGGAAGTGTACGTTCTCGAAATCCCTTGACGCACGCCTGCGACGGAATACGTGATCGGGATTATACATCGAAGGGACACCGAAGACGCGGTCTTAATTGAATTCGTCCGCGAAAGGGCGAAATGCAAGAGACGCGAGCGAACGTCTTGCCTCGTTAACGAGGCAATTTGCGACACCAGAACTCAATATCAACCAGAACGCAAACCTTGGCTCCCTACCGAACGATCGTAAAGCTGGCTGGACGACCGGCAACATCATTTTCGGCTCCGTATATATATCCAGCTTGTTTTACGGTTTATTTTAAGAGAGGCCTTTCTGTGTCACGGTCGCATTACAATTCCAGCTCATTCTTTATCCTCGTATCTCTGCACGCGTTAAACCTCTCCTCGTGTTTTTCGTCATTTCATTTTCATTTCGTAACGCGAGGGCCGATATGTTGTTGCACATTTTAAAACGATTGTTTCCACAAAAAAACAGGTAGGGATAGGCTCATCGCAAATGCAAACGCTATTATAAAAGCGTAGTTTTAAAAAATGAACCAATTTAAAGTGTAATTAACAAAAACTGACCGAGTACAACGCTCGGATTAAAATTTGAATTGCGCCCTCGTGAAGATCAATGTAATATAATCGTGCGCGTATGCATAATTTCTCGCGTTTAACATTTGAACGACGCATTACGAATTGTCGAGAGAAGTTTAAACGCCCGTAAAAATTGTAACGGGGCAAACGCGAAAACAAAATTGTGGAGGATGAAAAAGTTTATGAATAACTGAAGGCATTGTAAACGAGGAGCGCTGAAAAGGCAAATTCACTCGGCGTTATTCGGAAAAACACACCTACGCAACCCAAAAGTACTTCATTCGTACAAAATTTAAGAATGCGAGCTTTTATTTCGTCAGGAATTTCGCATTCGCCAAGAAAATTCGAAATTTAAGTTTATTTCCGTTCACGATGCGGCCTCGTACACTTGCACTAGCTCCACATGTATCAGTCATACATACATGTACGAATCTAAAATAACGGAATTCCATTCACGCGAATGTAAATTTATTTAAGTGTTGACACGTATTTGGTATAAAAATAAGGCGAACCCCACTTTTCTTCTCCTTCTCCTTTTTCTTTTTCTTTTCCTTTTTCTTTTTCTTTTTCTTTTTCTTCTACTTCTTCTTCTTTTTTTATATACTTGATAGTAAATTTGATTATACCAGGTGTTCGGCAAATATTCCGCTGGAGTGTCACGATACGGACCTGGCTTCCCAGTATTTTTTGATAAAATTCCTAAAAGAGGTTTTCCACTTCCGAAACTCAAATAAAAAACAAACTATTTCAAATATTTCGTCTCTTCCTTTTTTTCGCCTCTTTCTTTATTTACATACAGCCTCGAAATTTTATGGACACCGATTGAAAAGTTCCCTTTATTTACACTTTCATTCTTTCGAGTCGTCTTATAACTTCTCTTCGAGTTTCTTTAGTTTTCTCATTTGAAACATACTCGATATCACGTTTACGTGCGAGAAATTCCTCTTTTTTCCATGCCTTGTGAAGCGAAAACATCGGTGCCCTTAATTGCCCATTCTCCAGATAGATGGAAATTCTGATTTTCTTTTTACAAGCGCTCACATAATCAAAGCGAAATTATATATTTTAATTAAAAAATTATAGTGGGCACATACAGTAACCCTCTAATGTGCACGTATTTCCGCGGATTTTTAAATTCGATTTAAGCCATCGCGAATACGAATCGGCAACCGCAAAAAGTTTAGCGAAACGAACGTGCAAGTTGTTAAAAAAGGGTGCGGGTAAAAAAAGTACGCAACCGTTGAAAGCCAAAAGATGTTGGATAAAGCATACTCGCAAAAAAGAGCTGCACCCACGCACAAGCGAAACATGATACATCGATACATCGCAACTTAAAATTCAATTTACGAATCAAAGCGCGTGTATATGTATATGCGTACGATATAACAAAAAAAAAATAAAAGGACACGGTGTATACGTATACGTGTTCGTATCGTTTTTATTTCAAATAAATACATCGATCAATCGGGTGGATGGTGAAAATAAAAATCATTGATATATCGTTGAAACTTTTAAACTTTATCGGTCAAGATAATAAAAACAATTAGTTTTATAAATATTCGTTGATACTTTTATTTAACGAATACGGCATAACGAAACAAACGGATACGCACACGAAAAAATTTCTGTTTTTTTTGTAATGGAAAAATATTTTTTTAGTCAATCTACAGATATATTATATTTATTAGATGCGAGATACAAATATATTTTAACTATTTCGTTCCAGTTCGAACTAAATGCTCAATGTTTTTCCTATATCAAATTAATCGTAACGGATTGTTAAAAACTTTTGATCGAGATCATTAGAATCCAAGGGATTGAAATTCCCGTTTAATTGAAAAAATAATTAAAGTACTTTGACACATTTACTATACGTCTACATAAATATACATATATAATTGTAACTTGTTTTTACCTCGCATTGTAGTCCGTAATTTAAAAAATGTATACACATATAGGCTAAGAAAAACAAGTATGCAAAAGATAATGGTCAAGTATGTGCAAACGCAGTAAGTTTTAAGTGAATAAAGAAAAAAAGAAAGGTATTTCTGAAATATATCAGAGTATCGTCACGCGAAGCGTAATGTAATTCAAGATTTTCCGTTGCTCGGCAAACCTCGAACGAGACGTAAAACCGACACGAAACGAAAGTACGTCAAGTAAGGTTGAGAGGGTGTGGAGTGTGATGTGGGGGAGGGGATGGGATGGGTGGGAGAGGGGCACGCAACGTAGAAAAAGGAGAAGGAAAAGTAATATAAAATTATAAGGTAACAAAGGCAAGGTACGCGATTCGCATTGTATCGAGAGTAGCCGCGTGAAAGAGCGCGCGAGACAAGCGTAGGCGAGGCAATAAACCGAAATCGCGATGCTCGAGCGTAGCTATAAAACGACGCGAATCCGAAACAGAGGCGAAAAAGGAGGAAGGGTGTATTACGGCTATGGGAACGCACAAAATATCCTCGTATACTACTACTAAGCGAAAACGAGGGACTGAAATTTTACGAGGCACCGGTAGTAACGAGCTCCACTCGCTCTTGGAATTATTTCGCCAAAAGTTATAAGATTTCCGCCTGATAACTCCAAGGAGTTATTTATAATTTTAATCGAGTCTCGATGTGCGCAGTAATAGAATGGAAACGATCTCCTCTTCTTCATTACAGACATTCTTCTCAAAACAATCCTGCAATTTCAGCAACAATTTAAAAATAAATTTCATAAAATAAAAAAGGTTTCTGCCCCTATGCATGGAAACATCTGAAATCACATATTATACGAGTAAGTCATACCTCGTCCTTCACTATTCACTATTTTCGATGTACATTAATGTGGCTTTAAAATATTAAGAGGACATTCTCCTTTGAACGATGAGATTCGCATAAAAATTAATGTAGTTTAAATTTCTTGAGATGTAAGATAAAATACAGTATAACGTACATTTATATAAATGCAATTACAGCAATTATCACTCAGGTCTCCTATGTATATAAAGTAATTTGCAATATATTAACTAGAAAATATCACTCCCCTTGGAGACGTGAATTCCTTGAAAAGAGATACGCGCGCGTTTCATACGTGGATAATTAAGCGAAAACTTATAAATTGTGAAATAAATTAAATCTCCTTAAGTAATGAGAAAGTCAAGGATTGCTTACACACACGCGGGCGCGCGCGCGCGTGCACGACTATATGTATCAGCCAAGTGTGCGAGTGGATACGCCAGAGTTCAGTCGGACACGTTACCTCGTACTTGCAGCGATAGATTCGTTTTGTATATCAACTCGCAAACTTGGCTAGCGTATTCTTCAACCTCGCTTTTTACGCACATCAAGGGAAACTTTGACGAGTTTCTCTTAACGCGTCTCTACGTAATTATAAAACTCTTATGTGTATAGAAGAGAGATGTACTTACTTTATTTCATCGGGTAGTGTCGGTGAAAAATAAAAACTGGAATCCAAGTATTTAACGATGTCGTGTACGTTGTACGTCGCTCATACACGAACGCGGAAAATATGTTTTTAAAAGCAAAAGAAAGAAAAAGAAGGGCTTATCACGCAACGAAATTAATACTACACCGTAATAAGTATTTTTAGTCCCGGCGACACACTAAAGATTCAAATCAGCATTCGTTAAAATCATTGCCCGCACAATGAGGAAAAAAAGCAACAAAAACCTTGAGAATTATCTTACCGCGTCTTAAATTAACTCCGGAACCTCCTTAAAAATATAGGCGAGGTAGATAAAATTACCATCTGTAGGTACGCGGCAACAAAAAATAAACTAAAAAGGAAAAAAGGAAAAGAAAAGAAAAGCAAAGAAAAAGTCGTCCTTATCGGTGACACTTAAAACGTTCGAGTTAAATTACATCGGCCATTTCGATCTAGGTGAAAGTGTACAATAAAGAAACCAGAGCAGGTTCGAGGTATACTAATTTGAAAGTCCGATACCCGCGCAGAGAAATTCGATTACACCGCTCGGCGAAACAAACGATGAAAACCCAAAAAACAGACGGTTTAAAAAAATTAGAAATGTTTTCCTTCCATACTATTTTCGTAGTTGATCTTAGTTTCACAAGTAAACAAAAAGAAAATATGAATACTCGGCGATGATAAGGGATCGATCCGCGCTCGGTATTCTGCGAAACGAAAGAAAGCATTTAACTCCGCGCGGTTTTGTTAATAGTACACTTTCGAATGAAACATTTTTATTTCGTTCGATGAATCTCTCTTTAGTGGAATCTTTTGCAAATCTAATACCTTATTCTAAACCCGAAACTACCGGAAGAATAAAGTTAAGCAACTAATTACCAGAAGCAAACTTACGAGGTATAATATTTTATCGAAAAAAAAGTTGAACTTTTTACTCTGGATATCGAAACTTTCTGTAAATAATAATTTCATCGTCGGTAAGGTGAACCTACAATGTTAATCTATAAATTTTGAAAGCTTTTGAAAATCGTATCCTCGAGAAAGAAGGTTCGTAAGTAGACTAAAATGTTAGAAGCATAAGTAAAAGGGAAGGCGGAAGAAAGGAAAGAAAGAAATCAGCATATACTCAACGATTCTTTAAAACGCTTCAAGTACGTACAATGACAAATCCAGTGTCGAGAGGTTGAAAATCCTACTTTAGATTATCCGTCGTTGGACTTGCTTTGTGACCGATCTTAGTGCACTTCCATCTCCCTCTCTCTATGCAATTTGATTTTAAATTTTCTTTGTGGAAAGTAAAAGTACCGTGGGTGTACGCACACATACACGTGCGCCGAGGTAGACGCAATTCTAGAATCCAGCTAGCTCGACATCGTTTCATATCGTTCGCTTTTACGTATGCGCCTCTCGGAAAAATCTCGTCGATGCGAAATCCCTTTTTTCCTTTGTCTCCGCGGCGGGTCTACGCCGAACGAATTTCAGTCTCGGTCTTGGAAAATCCATCTAGGCATCTACTCGATGATACTTCGTCCACTACTGTACGCTGCAAGTGAAACGACCGAAATACGGTCAGCCCGACCGAGAATAGTTTTTAAGAGGCCACGCGAAGCATCGCTTCGTTATGACTTTTGTGCGTCATACTCGTATAAGTATCTCGGCGCAGCTCAAAATTCTAAAGAAAAAACGCGGGAAGAAGCATCCTGTCGATTTAAAAAAAATGTTGCGAATGAATGAGTGAACGAACAAACACGAAAGAAAAAGAAAGTTTAAAGAAAAGCGTGACTCGCGTAACGGCTACTCGCGTTTGCCCGTCTCTCTCTCTCTCTCTCTCCCGTAGCTCGGCTTTCGGGCCTGATTAAAAATGGACGACGAAGGTGCATTAAATCTCGCTCGTTTCGGGAGAAGGAATGGAAAGCAGTACCGAGCTTTATTAACGCATGGAGAGAAATTTGAACAGAAAGGATGGAAATTGCCGAGTTTGAAGAATAAAAAAAAGTGAAACAAGAGAAGCCTTCTTCGTTTGTCTTAGCTGATGAAAACGCGTGCGAGGTCTTTTCACGAATCTTCAACGCTCGAGCCTTGGTTTTACTTCTCCTTTTATTCGTTATAATCTTTTCGTATATATATACGATACGCATACACATAAATGTCTAGTGCAATTCCGGTAAAAGTAACCTAATTTTAAAACCGACCGATACTTATTCTCTATTAATTACGCAATAAGTAAAATTAATTAAATGCGTAAAACAGAAAAACATTTTGATTAGGTGTACGAGTTTTGTGATTCTTGAGTAGCCAGTCAAATGACAAAGGTGATTATAGCGTTAAATTCGGATTTATTTTCTCCGCTAAACGACCCTCTCTCCGGTTCGCGAGTCGTGCACGCAACGCTAATGGGAACGATATATAAACACATGTGTCGCGTAACATAGCACATTACAAGAGATAAGGAGTGAATTAAAGGCCCATCGTGTAAAACCCACGGTACTAGTTGAGTTTTTCGCGTAACGCGCTTAACCACGCTTATCTTCGAGAGGAAGTTTATAAAAGTTAGACGATTCATTAGAGCCAAAACGAGAAACACTCTAGTCTAGGTATACCCGGCTGAATGGACGGCGCGTAACACAAATAACCTACTAGGTTTAGGGACGGGAAAAAAAAGAGAAAGCTAGGGGATTAAACTATAGGTGATGCGAATTTGTGTGCGTGTGTATGTGTGGGTGAGCTTTCGAGCCCTTTAAAAAGAGAAGAGCTCGTAACCCCGAGCTAGTCTTGAGGAGATTCGGTGAAGCGCGAGTTCACTTTGACAAGAGATTAAAAATACCACGAATATCCTTTACCATCCTTTACGTAAGATGCTACACCGATAACGTACCTTATCATTTTTCTTTGTCTATATAACCTTCCTAAACTCGTTGTTCAAGCTAACTTTAGACACGTACGATGATCGCAAGGTTTATTGCATTTAATTCCAATCCGTCTGCAATTTTCACGAATTTTATTAATTTAACATAATTAAATAGAAGAAATAATAAATTACAAAAAGTGTAAGAAATCAAAGTATCTGTAAACGTCTGAATTATGGTATACGTTTGTCATCATCAATTCAACAGTGTCTGCTATTAAAAATTAAAGTCTTCGTTATCTTTTTTACACTGTGATTATATTGAAAGTCTATCTATACATAGATACTAAATTCTATAGAGTACTTACATTATTAATAGATGTATGCATCATTTTCATATTCAATAACTAAAAAAATCAAGTAGTATTTTATTTAATTGCATCGAATAAACGTATATTTGCGTTTAATTAAACACTATTAAATGCACGTACACCTACGATATATAATTTAGTATATCGCAAGTAAATACGAATAAATTATAGTGATCAGTTTTAATCAGAGTTAACGATGTAAACTACATTATTAACGAAATATATCGTGCATAACGAATAAAATATAGTACATTTATTACCAAATGAAATTCAAGTAATAATTGATAATCTTCTTTTTCCCCGAGTACTATAAATAACTGTTTACGCGCGCTATTCGCTATCTGCTCTTTAATAATTAATCGACTTAAAATAACAATGACGAAATACAACGATAATAATAATAATGTTACGTGGAACTACAGCAAGAGGAGGAATATCGTAATCAAATATGCATAACTGGAGAGGCAGGCTGATCAAAGCACCCGGGGTTCAGTTTCTCTGCCCTGAACGCGTCGGAGGTCCAAAACCCGGCCGAACCCGTGGTAGACTCGGAAGGGAAAAACTTGACGTAAATCGGCCTTGGAAAAGGTTTACCGCAGTTCTCGTGAGAGACTTCCCTTCGCCCTTGTAATCAAGCTTTCCCTCGAAATCCCGGGATGCTGATTCGCGGCGATCTCCGCTGTCGCTCCCGTAAAACGCGCGCCGGAGAAAACTCGATCCGGGAGTTACGGGCTCAAAGTTGCTATTGCTGCTGCTCCGGCAGACGTAAAGCCAGCCGAGGGAGACCAAGCAACTTTTTATCGTCGCACTAAAATACCAACGGTTTAATGATCCACCCCCGCGCACGCGAAATTTGGGCTGTCGTTGTTCGCCACCTATGACCTCATAGTCTGCCAAGGGTATAGCCACCGGTCCTTTGAATAGGTGTACCCCTCTATGCGTTACCCCTTCTTTCGAGTCGAGGCTACCCTGTTTTACCCACTGTTGACAAATATTTTTTAACAGAGCTACTACTATTTTACGAGATATCCTACATACACAAAAAATATTTGAGTGAAAATTACTAAAATTACTTCGGTAAATTTTTTTCCTTGAAATATAAATCTAATCAAATCTTTTGAACTGGAACTTCCCTAATAATGTTGTAGAAAAACTTAAATAATTTGGAACAAGGTTGAAATGCTTTTTATTTGAAATTAAATGATGAGTAAATTTGACTAAAGTCGTCTTAAGTATAATTATACTTGATTTTTTACGCCGGCTGAGAAAAATTGTGTAAATAAATAATGGCTATATGTTGTAATTACAATGTTCAATTCGTTTTGTAATCAATATATATATATATAACAATTTTTATCAAAATTGTAACAAAAATTATTGTACAACGTAAGAAAAATTACAATAATCAAAATATTTCTTTACGATACTAGCAAACGTTATTTTTAATAAACTATTTATGTGAATGCACAAAAATTCATCCGCGAAATAATTTCACTAATTTTGAAAGAAAATGATTCGAAATATATCACGCAAGTTATATATCTGAAATATATCGATATTATATAGTAGATATTCGAAATATATCTGGCAAGTGTAAGAGGAAGCTGAAGTCTCATGTAATAAAAACATTTGACTAACTTCTTACGTATGGACATCTCATTTACCATTATTTCGGTACATGCTTTTTTGCATTTTAATACGGATAATAACATAGAAATGAAAACTCGTACGCGTAGAGGAACATCAAATCCTCGTAAATATTATTCGTATACGCTATCGGTAATCTGATCGTTTGTTCGTTTGTCCGTTCGTTCCTCTTTTTTAATAACTTTACACAAATAAAAATGTGAAATACAAAGAGTGAGTCACCGTTTGATTATGAGTGTAATACCTATCAAAGTACTGTTTATGTCTTTCAAATAGCGATACTCTTTGATAGACGGGAGTTTGAAACGGATTAGGTATTATAGAAAATACATCTCCCGCGTTGTATCGAATTAACGAGAAAGGAAAAATCATCAATAATATCGATGTTAATACGAAGCGCAACTCGATGTTTCCAACATTCGACACGAACAGAAAAATATATATATTTTAATAGAATTTTTCCAATTTCGATAACTAAAACTTTCAATAGCTGGTATATATGAAAACGTATACATATATGTATAGGTATATATTTATTGGGATCGCGTACTCGGGTATACCCGTAATGATCCATTTATGGCTTATTATTATATAGTTACGAGAGCGGGTCTAGCTGCGAGTCGGATCGTTCTTTCGTACGGTCGGGTGTGCCATAAATCATTACCCGCCGACTCGCATAATAAAAATATCGATCAATCCGTCAAAATACATGTATCCTTTTGCTTTCTTAATTTCCCGTCTCCTTGTTTCCCCCTCCCCCTCCCCCTCCCCTCTTTCCCCCTCTCCAGCGAGAATGGCGGCGCCTCGTTGTAATTTTCTTATTATTAATTTTCCTATTTCTCGTTTGAAAATTTGCATGTTTTGATTAATACGAGGAGGGTTTGTAATGGCTTTTTTAACGACGCGTCACCTCGGCTCGAACAGTGAAACGTTAAGAGAACGAGCACCAGACTGTACACGCTCCCGCGAGCTAACGATTCTCGGCCAGACGAAACTTGGTTAAAACCAAATAAAACTCTCCATTATTAAATAATTTACTTTTTATCACGAGGTATATATCGCTCCAGAAGAAAACCGACGGATGGAGGTACAAAGTAAGATTGATCGATCGCCCGTTATACCGCGAACAAACCAAAATACCTCCCGTATTCCACCTAATTTTCGCGCGAACCCTTTCTATACGAAAATCATACCTTTTGTTTATTAATAAATTGAGATTTAACTCTTCCTGGGCGCATTTACCTACGGTTAGGCTTTCAAATTTATTTTTCATAAGGTACACGCAGCCGGTACTGGCTAGTGGATGTCGAACCATTTGCAATACCTTTTCTTTTGGTTGAAAGTTCGATAAATCGCGCCCAATAATTGGCATTTTACCTAACTTCGCAATGCTCGATTTCCAGAAGAACGATATGTCGAATAAACAAACGATTGAAATGTACGTGGGATACAAAAGAAACAAATGTGGGAAAAGTAAAGCAAATTCACCGTGGTCGTACGCAGCAGCGCACATATTTGCAAATATTTACGATGAGCGAGGGAAAGAGAGGTTGGGATCCGGGAAAAAGCATCGAGAGGAAAAGAGAAGCAAACATCGAGACTGACAAAAGGCGACGTAATGGACGAGCCATACTCGTCGTGTAAATGGAGTCGCCGTCGCGCGATCAATAAGACCGATGGACCGTACAGCAACCTCGAGCGAATTCTCGCTCCTCGCTTCTCGCTTTGCGCTAATTAACATCATCGTTGATCTTATTCTTTTCCTTTCTTTTCTTTCCGTTACCTTTATTATTTTTTTTTTCAAAAGAATATACTAATTATCGCTGCTTTTTCGTGTCTAATTATAATGGATTTTGTAGAGTCCTTTCGAGTCGTTAATTCTACGATACTTCGGGAGACTGCTCGATACTGCACTACGCTTTCCAGGGGTGGCTATCTCGAGGCTCCTTTCGCTGGTGCGATAAACGCGAGGCTGCTCAGTCGGTTAAAAATGCGAAAGACGTCGTTAACGAGTCGTTATCTTACCCGACGTCTTTTGTGCCTCGTAACGACGTACCACCTTTCGCGAATAATAGCACGCGCAAGTTGCAGCTCGCCGTTTCACTCCCCCGAGGATTTTAGTAAATTTTGAAACCTGGTCAGTTACGACCGGCCGTAACGACAAAAATAACAATTCCACATCCCTAAACCATTGTACCATATATATGTTAAATAATAAAGTTAATTAAGGTGAAAAATGATAATTAACAAGTGTGAACGTTTGTGATTACAGTGCAGCGTGCACGCGGTCAAGTGCTTCGCGGGCGGTCCGAGGAAGAGCAACGAGTCCCAGTGCCCGATGCTGCAGCCCTGCCTGGAGAAGCAGCCGATCCTGGTGTCGGCCTCGACGACGCCGCCGGCCCCTTCCTCGATGGGGCACGGGTGCGCGCGGGTCGCGGGTGGCCACCGGCAGCGCCGCCACGCCAACAGCACGAGCAGCGAGGCCAACTCGCCCCACAAGCAGAAACGGCTGCGCCTCCAGCTGGCCAAGGAGCGCAAAGCCTCCACCACCCTCGGCATCATCATGAGCGCGTTCACCATCTGCTGGCTCCCGTTCTTCGTCCTCGCGGTCATCAGGATCTTCCTGAGCGACCCCGACGTCATCCCCAGCTTCCTCTCGAGCATCTTCCTCTGGCTCGGGTACTGCAACAGCCTCCTCAACCCGATAATCTACGCGACCCTCAACCGGGACTTCCGCAAGCCCTTCCGGGAGATCCTGTACTTCCGGTGCGGCAACCTCCAGCACATGATGCGCGAAGAGTTCTACCAGAGCCAGTACGGCGACCCGGTAAACAACTACGCGGTCCGATCGACCGCCGAGAGCAACGTGGCGAGCGCCTCCGCGGCGGCGGTGAACGCGGCCGCGGCAGCTGCCGTCAACGCGGCGAGGCTCGACGCCCACGAGGTCGACGTCGTCGACTTGGCCTCGGCCAACCCGCCCAGCGAGAGCTTCCTCTGATCGCGCCTCCTCGACCAAGACACCTAGACTCTTTCGCCGCCGCCGCCGCCGCCGTCGCCGCAGCTGCTGTTCTTTCCTTTCAGAGTGATTTCGTGTGTACTCGGTTACTGACTCCCTCGGTAAAGGGCCCGCGCTACGAATCGTTCCTCACGGAGGTGATCGAGTCTCGAGTATCGTTCGTTGCTTTCCTTTGTTTCTACCGTTTACTAGGACTTTCGGTACGTGCGACTTCTTCGTCTAAATATTTGTTAACGGTTAATCAACGCCGGCTGATATCAATTAAGAAGTTGGATTGATTTTCAAAACTTGGAGATGAGCTGCATTTGAGTAATAAATTTAAACTCGCGATTCAGTTTATTCATTTGCTATTCCGAGCAACTAGATTTCAGTAGTTCAAGATTCCTAGTACATACGACGATTATGTAAATTGTTACTATTGTATTTGTTATTTTAATTCGTTACGTTAGACGTTGAATGATTAACGATTGCGCGCCAGGGTAGCTGAGCTTATACCCGATTCGCTTGGCCAGTTTACGAATATTGCAGATTAGAATCGGTTACCGTAGTTATTATCGTTGCATTGATATTTTTTACAGTTTATTTGTTGGCAAGGTGGAAACGATTAACCCTCGAGATTAAGTATGCAACGTGTATAAAACAATTTGTTAAAAAAATATCATTGAATTATATTCCAATATATACGTACATTTATTATTAACAAGAACGTTTATCAATGTTGGAAAATTAATGAAATATATACATATATAAATATACGCATTAGCGATATAAATTATTAAATTTAATTTATATATAATACTATAATTAAGTTACCAAAGTGTTGAAATTGTCGTTTAATTTTGATTAAATTTATGTATATAGTATATATCGTGTGTATTATTTGAGAAGAAAAGAAAGTTGATCGTTGCGTGTATCATAGAAAGATTTATTGCTCGTTAAGTTGATTTGTATACAAGATGTGTGTATCAAGTGATTTTCGTTCGATCGAACTACATACGACGGAGCTTTAAAAATCGAAAGAGATATCTTTTACCACCGGTAGCAGACTGACGAATATTGTTCAAAAAGGTGCGAACGAGCTCGTGATATTTGTAATTATTATTATTATTAAGAAGGATGGTGTGCGACTGGGCGTCCGAGACCGAAAACTGAAAATCCTCGAACGAGGAGCTTGTCTTGTAGCGACGATTATCGCCAAGTATAGCGATTTCGAATTTCGAGGCAACAGAACACCCGAAGGAAAAATTACTTTTTCTCGATAGCAAAAAAACATATGAAATAATAGAAAACTGTGGAAAATGAGCAAACAATGGCGATGCTGCTACGCCCATTCATTAAAATTGCGCTATGATATATCGTGTATCGAAGGTGTAAACTCAATGTCGACGACTTTTTTACGATAAGCAAACGCTAGACACGTATAAATTGTGAAGCGATCGGTGCATCCGAGATCCCCTTCTTCGTAGATATGTACGCAAAACAAACTTTTTCAATGTCCCGTCAAACCCTAAAGAAGAAAAAAAAATAGAAAAACGGTAACAAAAAAATAAGTAATAAGCAGATAGTGATCCGTCGTAGTAGCGCACAGAGCCTCTTTCTCACGATGCTTCGCGAAGGAAAGTTGTCATTCGAGGATGTACGAGGACTCGAAAACGATTGGCGAATCGCAACTTAAGTCCTACTTGTAGGTATTACGGTTTTCACAATCGTGGAAAAAATTAAATACAATTATACAATTATTATTTGTCGTGAAAAAAAACTCGTTTGGATTATTGTCTGCGACAAATAATTAAATTAAATTAAGGAATAGCAATAAATGTTAATTTGTGTTAATACTCCTTGTTTGTAGAAGATTAAAGTTAATTCCGAATGGAAACATTTGCGGTAAACAAAAGCGCAATACCTATACTACGGTAGGACTAATTACTTACAAAATTCTACACTGCACGGTAATTTCCATTACACTAATTGAGCGATCGAAAAACGAAAATAATCGTAAGTTTGACGTTTAATAATAACGGAAAATACATCGATTGATTACAGTAAAAGAGCTGTGTAAAAGTAAAGTAAGAGCTGAAACGCGAGGATGTTGGGAAAGGATGTTAGAGCGGTGTTGAAATTTGTCTCAGCCGTTCGATTCGCACGCGACTGTCTTCTTTGTATTGGCCTCGAGCTGTTTGCGTTCTCACTTTGTGTCGGCTCCTCCCGCGCATACACTTTACCGCAACCTCCGAAATTCGGAAGTGCTTCAATTCCAAAACCATCCCGCTTAAAAACTTTAAAAACCTGTACACGTGTTAAACCGAAATTACTTAGTTTAAATACCTATATATAAATCAAAAATTACTTAACCTGGATCTTTACGAATGTAACCTTTGTAGGTCCTTTCGTTAGGATTGTGTAAATTGTAATTACCTTGTTGTAATAAAATTGTTAAATAAACAAAGTTTAAATGTTTTTTAAAACGTATATAACATAGTCATAAATTACATGTAAAAAGTGAATTTTTTATGGACGACAAAACGTTAACCAACAGCTTCTTATCCAAACGATTTTAGAGTGCAGAATATAACATAACTTACTATATCGCGTAAGTATACAAAAACGCCGAAACTGTAAAAGTTACATAAAAGTAAAATCTTTTCCGTTACACACTCGTTACAAAAGTTCGGCATCCTACAGAAAAAAAAACAAAAAAAAAGAAAGGAGAGAAGAAAAGTAACTGATAACACGTGCACCAGGAATATTTCCCCAGTGAAAATTTCATCTTGCACCAATTTCACATTCAAGTTATACACGGAACTCGAGCGTTCTTTGGCCGATATAAATTCAAAATTTTCCATTCACGGCTCGGGAATTTAAACGGCTCCATATTTCCAAGTTCGGCAAGTTTGCCTCCTTGAATTTCACGCTCGCGTCATCCGCTATATACGTACGTGAGCCCAATGAATTGTCGCAAATGGCTACTATCCGTTTCGCGGTGCTTCTTACAAAATTAATCCTTTTACGCGGCCGAAAATCGAGAATTTGAATTCGAGCACTTCCGAACTTTCCCGTCTATTATATACGTATATATTCGTTTAAACTTTCGAGCACGCTTCTTCACTTGGTATATCGTCGCTATACTCTTTATTTTTTCCCCGCCGGTACTTTGTCGACGTTGCCGAAAGATTATTAGCTCTGATAATTTAGGATTGCGTGCATTTTTAACGATCTACGTGATTACCCACATTATCCAAATGAAACGCGTTGGTCAAAAGGGAAAATCAACTGCTCGACGATTCTGTTTGAATAAAAATTAATAGAAATAGCATAGATTGGCATATATATTAATTATAAATGAGCTTTTCATTATACATTTTGTGAACGGATAATCATTAACTTCCTTAAATTAGATAATGAAAAATACATTTATTCTAAATAAAGTATGTACGTCAGTTTACTAAATACATAACCTAATTTAATTTAACACTTGACGTTATTATATAATGTTATTTTGTCAGATGGATTATTAATTTATTCTTTGAAAAGTAATGTACTTAGAGTTATTAATGAAATATTAAATTATTCAAACGTTTTCTTCTTATATACATGAAACATTCACATTTTTATAAGTTTAAGAAAGGTGTATTAAAGTTATAAGAGGAGTAATTCGATTCGAGGAAATTAAATTATACGTCCATTCGTCCTACATTTTAATAAAACACTTTTCATTTCATTGTAATCTTTTAAATTTTCCTTAACAAAATTGTCAACTTGCGAAATGACAGGGGTAATTGTTAATCCGATAGGAAATCATTTATTTATTAATATAACGATATACATATTCGGACGATATCACATCGTCAACTAAATTATTACCTACAGTCATCAATATTTCAAGAAGAAAATAAAGTTACTTTCGCTTTTTTGGGTCTTTGAAAAATTTTGAGAGTATAATAACGCACTTGATCGAGCGAGAGTATAAAAGGTAGAGTAACCAATTGCTGAATAACCCTTGAATTCGCTATCGATCGCGGATACGCGACGATTTGTTTAAGAGAAGGGAAAATTTGATAGCTCCCACGAGTACGTAAGAAAACGCCGGCAAACATTCGCAAAATATCTTTTTACCGTTTATTTTTATTATTTACTAGTATCGATTTCACAAATAAAATGGTATATGCAGAAATGTAATATCATTTTGACAGGCTGATAGAGCGAACGATTTTCTTCGGTTATAATCAATCGATAAATTGTAAAAGAAAAAAAAACAGATCAGAAGCTTTGGTAATAGAGAAAACGTACGCTTATACTCACACATAAGTCGCGTGACACATTTAGATTTTAAACAACGATGATTCGGTATGTCAGAGTGTGTAATTCATCAACAAGAGGTATATTAAATATTTTAAACTTTTGCTGCAAGTATCTACGAGTATAGAAATAAAATAAACTGTGTTTCGGTAGGTAATACAGGAAATGAGCTACGTAACAAGACACTTGCTCGTTCGATGAATTTTTATTCGATAAGGCCAGTGTTTATCTTACCTTGGTACAAGCCAAAAACGAAGACAGAAGCGCGCGAGGTAGAACAAAAAACATCTCGTGTAGACTCCGAGCCCGAAAAGCTATTTCTTCGTTGTACAAAATAACACGCGTTACGATAAGAGGTAAACGAACGAACTTTCCTTGGCAATTACGTCGAATGTTATCTTGAGCTAGGAGGGTTCTAGGATTTTACGCAAAGACAAGTGTTGATAACAAAAAGAAAGAGTAACATAAGAGAAATTAATCACGAATTACGTACTCCAAGTGAGTGATACGCGAACAATTTAAACATTTGAGGCTACGAGGAAAAATCGTGCATATCGTCGAGTGAAGATTCAAAGGCATGATGAGTCGTGAACTACAAAAGAGACAAAAACATAAGTAGCTATGTAATACACCCAACGCGAACATAATGTAAACGAGAAATAAGTGTTATATATGCATATGCATATATAAATATACATATTTATATATGTATATATGTATATATATATATACGTATACAGGCAAAAATAAATAAATAAATAAATAATAAATAAATAAAATTTGGACGATCCATCCTGTGTGAGACAATCCGTGCGATAAACGATGAAGTAAGTAAACGACAAAAAAATATAAATAAATAATAAACAAAAGAAACAGTATATATAAATAAAATAAAAAGAAGTAAAAAAAAGTATATGTAGCTCAATATGATCGTTATAAATATGATGGTTATACTAAAGAGAAAAAAAAATAGTATAAATATGATTATATACATATGAAATACGATATATGTGTCATAATGGAAAAATCGGTCTATTCTGTAGATTTTCAAACGGGGGGATAGGGTCTCACGCATACGATACTCAGATACACAGACACCCACACACACACACACACACCCACACACCTACAGATCCGCACACGCACACGCACACACACCCACACTCACACAGAGAGTGAGAGAGACACACACAGTGACACACACGGCGATCGGTGCTTCGCAATAAATTTTATTATAACGCCGTTAAATAAAAAAGGAATAATATAAAGCGTTTATTTTATTGCGCGCGTTCCTTTCGCCGGCCTCTTCGCGGGAAGGCCGCCGTTCCTTTTTTTTTTTTATATATTGTACAAGTTGTAGAGTTGCGCGCACTATCAAAGTCTCTTTTTCTCTTCCAATCCCTTCCTTTCATCGACGTCTTGTGATATTGCAAGCTCAAAGTCAAAGTTCAAACGGGAAATGAGTATCACTTTTCTTTTTAACACAGATTTAACGTTTATCGCGTTAGAAAGATTTTATTAAACTTGGAAAGTGCGAGATGAAAATTATTTAATAATTACAGGTGGCTATTGTTTGATTAAAAGAATCTCCGTCGACGCTTTAATGCTTGGATATAAGTTTTAAAGTCTCGCGAGATGACGGTTTGTCAATATTTTTCTATACGGGTGAAAAAGTAATTAACACGTTTAACAGTTTGCAAAACTATTCCTCAGTTTACGCGTAGATACACCTATTTACCTGGAGGAAATAGTGTAGTTAAATATTAAAAAGTGAAAGTATACATAATGGATTGAATGTCGGTTCTACCAAACTTTTATATAACGAGAAATGTCATTAATTATTATATTTTGAAACTTTGTGTTTATTTAATTCAGTGTACAAACAATTATTCTGACAAATCGAGATCCAATTAAACGACCAACGGGACAGACGAAAAAAAAAGACAAACTTTAAAACGCGCTGAAAGTGTTTATAAATAAAATGTAGTAAGAGCGACTAATACAGCAAAATTTGCAGTTGAAGGATTAAAAGGAGGATAAAGAAAAAAGCTTTGACCGTGCGCGCAAAGAGAGAGAGAGAGAGAGAGAGAGAGAGTGGTTTATTGCGAACCGATTGATTGGATTACCATACACGCGAGCGATGCGTTTTGGCAATATTGCGAGTAAACCGGTATCCGTTTGTGCGACTCAAAAGTGGTAGCGACGAAGACGAAGACGACGACGACTGTATCCCGTTCGAACGTTGCGACGTACGTACGCCTGTAAATCGATTTACCCATTTTAATTTTGTTATATTGGTTACACTATACACTTATATCCATATATATGTATATATGTATATACATATATGTGTGTATGTGTGTGTATATGTACATATATATTTATATATATGTTAAAAAAAAATTTTATTAGGTTCGAACGATTCGAAATCCGAACGTCGAAATAAAGAAATTTTCTTCGATGCTGTTGATGTTTTATTTGTGCGTTTGATCCATCCTTCCCTCCCTATGCGCTCCTGACAAGATATTCATAATTCTGATTACATACTTCCGTATGAATTGTTGATTGCGCCTGGATATTAATGCGTCAACTCTAATCGAAGTAATATAGTAAAAGGGAAGAGAGAAAAGGTCGTTGAAATAAGAGTCGCGCCATCCGCATTTAAAGATCGATCGAGAGATAGTTATATTAACTAAGCTCTTGGAAGTAACAACAAGAGCTGGCGAAACTACTCGATGCGTCAATGAAAGCTTCTTTAAAACCCGAGGATTCCGTTAGCGTGTATACGCGGTTGCACTCTGTCTCTGTCTCTGTCTCTGTCTCTGTCTCCCTCTTCTCGGTCGACTTCACCAAACATTTTGGTAAACCCGTTCAAATATTTCTCCACGGCCCGGCCGTACTTTGTCAAATACTTTAGTTTCCAGGGAAAGTTTCGAGAGCCAGAGAGGCAGCGAGTGCACAAAACTCGGGACGCACTCGAAGCGCGTTATACCGATCGTAAAATCTTTCTCTTCCCCTCTCTTCTTCTCTTTCTCTTCCTTCTCTGCTCTAGAGCTGCGCACTCTGGGTTTACCGTGCGGTAAAAATCGACCCTCGAGCTTTAAAGGCCTGGGAAAAACTAAAGGTGGCTCTTGTTTATCATACTGAAAATTGGAAGAATCGTACGTATACACCGAGGAATAAATGAAAGTCGCATGGATTCGGCAACGAGAAAGGGAAAAAAAACAAACGAACAAAAAAATAATATCGGTTAGTTTATCGTGCATGCAGCTTTCTATTACAAACCACTTTTTAGAACTACAATATTGAGCTACTTCGAGCCTCGTGTTGATATAGGCAAATATTTTTTTTATTTTCAGCTTTTACATTTTTGTATGTTCAATATTAGCATACCTGCATGTACACAGTCAACCTTTACACCGAGTCGATAAAATCTTATTTTTTGCACTTCAAAAATAACTCGGAATAAACAAATAAAGAAATTTTTAATCTTATAACGAACAGTAAATTGCACCTACAACTTATGTCTTCTCACATTCACATTTACAGTACATGAAAATTAGACGTTACGAAAATTATATTCCAAATGTGTATTTACGTTGAACTAACTATTAAAATACTTATTTCATCGGTACGCGCGTACCGTCTAAAAATACGCATTATTTATTCGTTTTTTGAATGTATAATTAATTAATTCTGTTAATTGGCATATTTTTGCGATTATAATTCCGGTTCGTAATTGCGTCGCATATTTTATACACCGTATCAAAAAACAATAAAAACTTGAGCTACTTTTCTAAAAGTGTATCCCTCCGTCTTTCCGCGCTACCCTATTAAAGTCGAATATTATAAAATATATGCCGAGGATTAGTCGCATTTTGCAGTAATGGTATTTTAATAACGAACTTAAATGGATGTCGGAGATGAATATTACATTTTGAACTCATTCTCGTTATGCGTTTCAAACTCATACATCTTTATAGTTTTAGATAGCCTTCAACATTCTTTGGTTATAAACGTGTATATTAAAATAGTACACGTACGCGTGAAAAATTGCTAAGAGACACGGATATAAACATACATTTTACGTTGCAATGTGCGAAGCACGCGAAATAATTACAAAAGGGTCGAGTATGGTAATTGAAAATGTCAGGTAAAACTTTACAAAGAGAGTTGACGATCTATAAAAAAATATGCGATTACCATTATTAAAGTTTTGTAATTCCTCCCAAAAATCCGATAATCGATTACACGAAAGTTCTAAATGTTAGTATACGGAAATTAGAATAATATCTGTCCAATTTACTGTCCGTGTGAAAGAATCCTTTTTTTTTCGTCGGTTCAACGATGATTAATGGTGCGGAATGTCACAACTAAACGGTTATGAAAATATAATGGTACGGTGGACTCGCAGCCGACGTACGCAGCTTTTGGAGCATAAAAACAATACGTCTAAATTCAATTAAAATTGGGGTAAAACATCGTTACGGAATTCGAGGGGTAAACAATTATACGGAAGAGCGCCGTAGAAATGTGTCGTGTTTGCCGATGTCGAATCATTTAGCAGGTCGGCTTTGTCAATAGCGAATTAACGAATCGATACCGCGGCGTCGCGCGGCACTTGAAAATCGCATTATCTCGGTTGAATGGCCACTCGAATGGAATTGAATGAAAACGAAACTCCCCGCTCTTTGCGGGGACATCTAAATACACAACCTGGCATACATCGGTACGCACGTTACCGAATAATTAAAAATCTACGCGAGCGCTCGGCTTTTTGGGTGAGAATCGCGCGAAAATGTTGCGCAGAGGTATGCGCATTCTTCAGCTCTGGAACGTGTATTTTAACGTCAATCGCGTACGGGTGAGTATTTGGCAAACCCAACAGATCCGAAGAATAATGATCAACGAAAATTTCAATCAAGGAGGAGAGCTCGAGCAAACGAAACCAAGTGCGCAGTCCTCCTTAGACGAAAGGAGAAGAGGAGAGCAGAGGAGAGAAGAGAAGAGAAGCGAGGAAAGGAAGGGAAAGGAAAGAGGAAGAAAACGCATCGTCGAATCAAAACTCCATCAATTAAAGCCGGCAATCCGAGCGAGAGAGGGAAGAACGACTCGTTAAAAGTGGCATTAGAATCAATCTCCCTCGCATGTTTAAGCTCGCATCTCTCGGTTTCGCTCACTCCGGAGAAGAGGGTAAGACAAGCCCCTAAAAACTAGAGTTATTCGTTTTCGGGGGTATTCTCCTCGATGGTAAATATAGCCATCCCATCCGCACGGAAGGAGAGGTGGCTAGTTGGATTGCCGTTTCTTTTTTATCACCGTGGTCGAACTCACTTCGAGGGTGACGCGCTCGACGATAAATTGATCGACGTATGCTCTTTTTAGAAAATGATCAATGCGATCTAAATAATGTAAATGTGCGCGGATGCGTGGCAGTGAAAGGAATAGAAGGTAGGACCAAGGGTGATCACTCGATGGGGTAGTCCGTTTTAGTTTAGGGTGTAGGTGTCCGGTAATCCGATGATCGGAGTGCCGAGGGCTCGCCGAACCGGAATCTCGGGAGCTAATGGCGACGAGTACTTTGCAAAGTGGCTCGGCTCGGTGTAACAACGCTACACGCTTCTCGAGACGAGGATGGACGATGCTGTAAGCCACTTGCGCCCTCGAGTGCCATGGCCACCACTAGTCCACTCCGAGTCGTAATCGATCGGTCTGGCCCGCCTCTCCCCGGAATTGCTTACTCGATCCCCCGGGAACATATTTTTAATTTTTATTTGTAGAAGGAAGAACCACCGGGTTAATAAGGCTATTATTCGGTAGCTTCTCCTCGCGCGAGAGGAGGCTGGCTATGTTATTCCAAACGTCAACCGAGAATCTTTTCCTGCACGTGCTGGCTTGCTTCTTTCGTTCACTTTCGTGGAGTATACATTTTTTTTATTCTTTTTTTATTTTCTACATTATATTTTTCATTTCCTCGGACCCCCTTGCGTTCCCGCACCGGTAACCCGATAACCTTCCAACTCATGTGCATTTTATATGCTTAGGTATATGTATACCGACTGTGCAATCGATTAATCGTTTAAACACCGAATACGAAGCGTCGAATGATTGAGCAACAATATAGATGGTCAACGAAGAATTTGGTAAGAATTAATGTGCGCGGCGTTCCTCTGGTCCCGTAATCGATCTACCCTTCGTTTCACCAAGTAAACCTGCATTCGGAAATTACATCGCACGGAGGTCCACGTAGTTAACTTTACTCTGGAATGCGGAACGGTCGCTTGGCTGGACAGTGGACGCACCGACCTCGAAAAATCAATTCTCGATAAATTCTTTAGAGTAAATATACATTTTGTTCCCACTTTTCTTCGAATTCATGGAGAAGGAAAATCATTGAAATAATGCACACCTATCATGAAATTGATACGCCAGGTAGCACCAAAATTAGTACTTAACTTCTAAATCCATACAATCGAATCAATTTATTTCATACTAAATTTGAGCTTATTTTTTATTAATTAATCAATTTTTTCTTTATTTTTTAGGTATAAATGACTTTTATCTGCAATTGCCTATTAATTATAAAAGAGTACATTTACAGTGATTTTCTTCACTATTTAACAACTTCTAGCTGTTGATCGAGGTGTTCATGAGAGTTCTTTATATTTTTGTATATTAAGTATATATCAGAGGTGGTAATTATTTTAAATTCACTTATACGTCACCAATCACCTAGATATCACATTTTTGTGATTTTATTATCATTTATATAAAATTTTTACTTTCGAGTAAATATATTCGACGAAAAGTTGCGGTATCATCTATAGATACGTATACGTTTCACACGGTATAGTATACTGTTCTCACTTATGTAAACGGTTATTAGATATTTTAAATGTTTATCTTTAATTAGATCTTTAGTAGATTTTCGAAATGTTAGATATTTGTATCGGCTGGTGTATTGTTGTGTTTACCAAATAGTATTAATAAAATATGTAGTATATATTATAGAAATAGTCCGAAGGTAAATAAGATCCGATAAGCGAATCATTGTATTTTATTTATTAATTACCTCAACGTACCATTTCTCGTATATCTGTTAACTACGAAACTAAAAATACGCCTAGTGTGAAGAAATAAACTTTTGTTACACAAATGTAGCATTTGCACTAAAAAATCTAACAAATATTATTAAAGATTGTACTTTCTCGCGCGTGAAAAGAGGAATCATGCCGCAAAAATATCCCGCGAACCGTCAAAGAAATTGTACCGATTTAGAGGTAGCTGCATATGATCCGCATTTGAAAAAGGTACTTTACGAGCTTACCAATTTCGACATGCATAGTTGCCAACTGAGAATAATGAATGTTGATTGTAATGTCGCGGTTACTCGTAACTCTATTGGAAATGTAGCGTTCTCCATTTGGAGGTCGTAGCTCGGTAATCACGTGAAAGAAGAAAGAGCGTAAAAAAGATAGTTGGAAACAAGAGGTCGTTCGGAAAAAGAGGAGGCAAGACTCGCAATAGCTCAAAGTCAGGGAGCGCCGGTTCACACGTAAATTCACGAGGCGCTGCGGGAAACTTCACCGCGAATTAACACACTCCGGTTGACTAATTACTCGCGATGCATTATCGCGAAATGACAAATGGTACGAGATGTCGGTTACAATGCAAACTACCTCGGACGAATGATTCTATTATAAACTCGTTTATCCTAATTTTTCCTTCACGGTAAATCGGACCATCTCTCTCTCTCTCTCCCTCTCTCCCTCCCTCTCTCTTTTATATCAACTTTTAACCATATACACATTATGATAGATTAATATTGCCTTATATGTGTATATTTGCAATACGGTGCAGTGTAAGTGTCTTTTCTCTTTCACAGAGAAACGCAAGATTTTTAATGCAATCGGCATCGTGTTGACAATATCCTTTTTTTTAATCTACTTATATCACTATAATTCTTTAGAATGATTCTTGCACAAGTTTTAATTCGCCGGGTTATTTACGTAGAAGCTTGAACGTTTCGTTAAACCATTTATATCTAGATTTGCGCTGCGAAATTAAGCACCTTGCACGCGATAATAAATAACTGAATCTTCGAGGTAAGTATAATTTGCTAGTTGTTTAACGATCAATAAAAATTTGGCGAATGAAAAATCGGTCGAGGATGAAAAGAAAATGGGTCCCGTTCTTACGTCTCTCGGCTCGAGTGAAACTTGACCAACTTTTTCTTTCTCGCGGCAACTATTAATTAAGAAAGTCGATATCCAAACAGAAAACCAGATGGAAGAAAAAAATGAAGTTGGGGAAACTCACTCAGGAAATGTTCACTCTCGTGGTGTAAAAAATAATGGACTTTGTAAAACTAAGAACCGAGCAAATATTGAAACAACATTAAAATTCGCACGTAGTCGCGCGCGATTCATCATTTACAACATTGACGTGTACATCTTTGACACGTTTGAAGAAGAAGTAGAAGAAGAAGAAGAAGCAGCAGGAGCAGCAGTAGCAGTGAGACAAAAAAAGAGGAGGAAAAAGTCGATTCATCAGGACGAAAAGCGTCGGTTCCGAACGAAAGAAAATATTTCGGGTAGTAGGATAAATAAAAAAAAATGTATTACTTACAAGACGGATCGATGAGGATCGTTGCGAAAAGAGAAGGCCTAATTGATAATCGATACACGACTCGGGCTTATCGCGCTTTCCTGCAAATCACGTTACGGCTTTTCAAGCAACGGAGTGAGAAAGAGAGTAAGATAAAGATAAAAGGGAGATAAATGTATTTTCGCGCAAATTAATAAACCTTATAGAAAAGTGAGAAATTCGTCGAGCGCGTCTCTCGTTTTGAAAGGGATTTATCTCGTCTTTCTTTTCGCGCGCTCGTTCGCCAACGCGAGCTTTCAAACGGCGCAACGTCTCTTCAAAGCTACTCCGCCCTATGCATTATATTCAAACTTTTTATTTAGCTGCCTTGGCGATCAATGGGAATGAATAATGCGACCAAGTGCGTAATGATATACTATGGGAGTGCTGCGCCTCTTTTTTTCACCTCATCTTTCGATTCATTTTTTTGTTTTTCCTAACAAAGATTATTGCAATTTACTGCAACGTTACAAGTTAAAGACAATATTTCCACAGTAGTTATTACGTAGAGAGGAGTACATATCAACGTACCAATAATTTTTAAAGAAAATTAGATACTCGTATTATATTATATAAAGAATGTAACGTACGGTGTAGAGCAGCCGTGGTCTTTGACCATTCAGAGAATTATAAACGTATAATTGATATGTTTGTTATATCTATTACTTACAAATTCAAATTATATTAAAAATCGGTGAAAATTTAGAATAAACAGTTGTATGTGTATACATATACAGGTGTGCTCAAAAGTTTCGATTACTAGAACGTAGTGAATTAACATTCCAAGTAACCTCGGAAAGGTATATCTGTATTTGGCAAGTTTAGATGCACTCGTACTTTGCACATGTATATGTATGTACGTATGTATGTATATATATATATATATTATACGTACATGTACGTGTGTATGTGTATGTGTGTATATACTTATATAACTTGTCACTTACATTTGAATACCAATTCACAGTGGTAAGCAAGAAACTTTCTTTGATTATATGTAGAATATGATACAAGAAGATACTATAACTTTGTATATGTGTATATATATATATATATATATATATATATATATATATATATATATATATATATATATATATATATATATATACACGAATATAATATGTGCATAGCGTATGATTTAAAAATCGAGGGACAAGTGAGTCGAGTATAGATGAAATGAAAATTTATTCTAACGATAGTTAAGCTATATAATATATGTTAAAAGAAAATCATTTGATTAAACGTATCATTTACATCACTTTCTAAAACATATTTGTCAATTTTGGTTACTATCGCTTTTTAATCCAAATTATACAAATTACAATTTCAAAGATGACTTGTAGAAAGGTCATATAGATTTTTTATTTCTTATATCACATAAATAAATTTCATAAATATCAATAAAATTCAGATATATGAGATAAATAATGTACTCTATAAATATGAAATATAAATTTACTAATTTTAATAAAGATTCACTAATCGGTGATAGTGACCGACTTATTACTCTATGATTACCAAATATTCACTAATTTATATTTCTACCGCGTAAGAAATAGATATATAGAATACAAAATAAACACCGAATTATAGATTTTAAAAGTTTCTGCATTTTTTACTGTAGAATCAATGGTGCATGGCTTATATAACGATGTTAAATGTGCGATAATAGTTACACCGGTACTAAATTTATAGTATATTTAAAATATTGAAGCTTGGGCATTAATAGCAGTTATATTATTTTTATTTTGGTTGCTCTTTTTAACGGAAGTTTTGATAGATCAACTCACAAAATACATTTTTTAACACAATATTTAATTTAATATTTTTATTATTTTAATTTTAGAATCTAAGATTTTATATAAATAAGCAAAAGAATCAAATGAGTAAATAGTTTATTTGATACGACATAAATAAAGAAATGAACAGTTTCGAGAAAGGAAACTGACTAAATATTGGATAATAGTATAACATCGGGTAACGTAAACAATCAAATAAATTCTAAAATTATGCATTAAATTAGATTGATAAAAATATATATAGTTATATACTAATTTTAAAAAGATATGCACTAAAAACTTGCGCTAAAAAGGACAACCAAATAAATATAAAGCAAGTGTAATCCGTTTTCAAACTTGAATACTTTAAGAATAATTATAAATACATACGTTGATAGTATTACTTACTCAGATTATAATTTAAGCTTTTACGGACGGATGACTTTGCAGTCAAAAATAATAATTGTAGTAAAAATAAACGACTGGTCCGGCACCTCGTAATTATTTTTTAAACTATATACTGCTCCTACATATCTCATATTTTACATTAAAGTTAATTTACTGTACCATAACTACCACCTTCCTGTAAGATTTATTTCTTAAAGTCATCTCTGAAAACTTTGGTAGAATAGAGATCGCGGTATTAATTTAAATAATTTTTATTTATTTAAAAACTTTCAGGACATCATGTATATAAATTAATTTTCTGATATTATTTTCATTTTTTTAAAATTTGATTTACAAAACCACACGGTTAAAAAGATAGTTTTTTTAATTATTATTTGATGATGCTTGGTCATAGATAAGGCTCAATACAATTTAAAACTAACTAAATCTCATTAAATCTTTTAATTAACATATTAATAATTCAAACAAAACTGGATATATTTCGTAAAATTAATATACCCAAATTCCAGCAACCTACCTAGAAATTCCGTAAAAGATTAAAACCTAATTATAAAAGAAATGTGAAAAACACCGCAGTTACTGTTCGAAAACAAGTAAAATACCGTGACTGAGAGATTTTTACGAAATAATGAATTATAAATTAATTATACGTAAATAACAATTTTTCGTCAGTAAAATTTGGCCATAAAACAATGATTCAAGGCTATCCAAAAATCTCGTTGATTTATCAATAAAAAGATTTGAAAAAATTCGCGGGTTATCTCCAAAGAAAACACAACATCGGTACAGAATGTTTTTTTTGATAAATTGAATTCTTCGTTCAATAAAAAATAAATCATTTTTCTATCTTTTGGGGTTTACATCCCGTTAACGGATAGTTCACATTTATAAAATTATTCTTGCTTATTATTTTTAATAATCTACATTGTATCCTTTGCAAGTGATCAATACTTGTTCTATATACACCACCTCATGCAATTATTCTACAATTCAGAATGCTTTGAAACAATGCTTACTAGAACATTATTTAGATTTTTGTTTACATTAATTTAGTAGTTTTGAGAGCACAAAATGAGATATTTTAGTTTATTTATGATATTTTCAATATACCATTTCATATTAAAATCAATTACGAATTTAAGGTATTTATAGTTTTCATCCCTCGTTATATTGACATTATCTATATTGATATTTTGATATATTTATAATTTTGTAACCCAATTTATTTATGTAAATGGACCTAACAAATTCGGATTATCCATTGCTTATATTTATTTCTTTATTGATTTTTCGTATCATATTTAGTTTCAAAAATATGTTTTACATCAAGATCGGTTTATATGGACAAACCGAAATGTACGGTTTGTGAAGTAATCGAGGATTCTATAAAAACTACATGATTCTCTACCTTGAATTGTATGGAAACTCGGTAAAACAGCATAACTTTTTATTTTAAATATTTAAGGTTTTGAAAATATGAAAAATTTAATAAATTTAAAAAATTAAAAAGATGCATAACGTAAACATTTAATATTTAAAGTTTTTGTTATTATAATTGTATATTACAAATTTGCAGTTGAATAATGAAAAAAATAAAAATGAATGTGAAATGAAAACTATGTATTGGGTTATTGTTTATATAAACATATGTTACATGTACTTAAAGTATTCGTTTCTGTCACAACTTCAGTATTTAAAATATTAAAATTAATTTTTCCAAAACTCTGAGTATATTTTTAACGTGAATAACGTTTCTTAATAACGTATAATAATAAATATAACCGCAGCAATCTTTTTGTTTACTTTATTAAATCTTAAACGCATATAATTAATTGGTAACGAACAGATCTTTTAATTGCATTAAAAATATATAAAAAATTTAATACTTTCATCTGTAAGTGGGTGGGTTAATTTTTTGTTTTATCTAAAAAATGTGTGAAATATATCACGAATAACTTGACACTGATACTATTATTTTAAAAATTATTATTCTTTTTCTCTTCGTTAACGGATTCTTTAAATAAAACATACACGTGAAAAATATCCGACAAAAATATAGTAATGTCCAGTCCAAATTGGTTAGGTTCATTAGCATAATTATATTATAAAGATAAACGATTATGTAAATAAATATGGAAATTAAAAACTCCATTAAACAGAAATTGACGGTGCCTTTAACTTTTGCATAATTATGAACACATAAGTTACAATATTTACAATATATCGTTAAACTTTTTATATTTCTAATTTATTATAATTTATTTCGAAGAAAGTAAAATAACGTGGACACGCAAAATGTATGTACAAAGTATAGGGACACGGACCATCACCAGCACCACGCAGTACGCACACGTAGTTACTACTTTAACTCATGCTGACAAAGTCGTTATAATATCCGTCGGTAAAAGCGTAAAGCTACATTTCCACGTGTCGAACTAATATTAAGATTCCCGGTGATGCATATATCAAACGCTGCATTTTTATACTAACTATTATTCACATTTAAATTTAATTGAAAGTTATGAGAGTAATTTAAACGCCCAGGTATCCTACATTTTTGATGAAAAAAAATTACTCACGATTAATTACATCAGTCTAACGAGATACTTATACGTGTTATTTTAATCGCAACTATACCTAATTACTCAGTTGTGTCGTTAATAACTTGACTTCGCTTTATTATCATTATCATGATTATTAATTTCATTTGTTGACTTTACAATGGAAATTACATTCGATCGCTTTGTAATTATTGTTTTTTTTCAAAATTAATACAAGACATGAAGGTACGAAAACTTAAATCTAAAATGTCCTTTTTTAATAAAATAATAACGCTTTAGAGAGCTATAAACAAGTAAAGAAATTGAGAATTTTTGTATACATATACATTAAGTAGTTAAAATAATTGGTGACGTATCAATCGATAGATCCGCGTTACGTCGAACATTCTTATTTTCGTTATTCGTGTATAAATGCGTGCTCGCGACTTCCTATAGATTGTATGGTCGATTACCATAAAGAGACCTTGTTTTCTTCCGCCTTCTTTTCCTCTGCGGTTTCGAACGATATTCTCCGAGATAAATTAGATTCGTTGCTCCCGTCGAGGAGAGAGAAAATATAAATAGAGCCGCCTTGACTTGCTCGGTACTACGTTGATCAAACGAGTCAACAACTAAATTTTACAAAGTCTATTGAAAACGATCGTTTCGTCGATTCCACCGTCGAAACAATTCTAATAATTTCTGATATGCGCGAATTAAGTGGAAAAATGATTGTTCGTCCGATTAAAAACGATATGCGCATCGACCGCTACGCGCGGTCTGTGTGTACTGTGTACTCCCCCAACTCAGGTTAACCTCAAAGGAACATGTGCCTGTAGAAATGTTTCTAAAGGCAGTATCACGAATTTTGATGAATGTAAATTTGGTAATGGCGTTGCGCTTACCGGCAGGCAGCATCGGCGGGAAAATCAGTAATGCTAATATAATATAGGTAATGCGCATATGCAAAAGTTAATGTATCGTGAGCACATGGCGATCGATTTGTTTATTTTTGAGAATTGCGTAGCTGATTCAATCAGCCTGATTGTATTAATCAAAAAATTGAAGGAGAAAGAGATTATGTATTCCTTTATTTTAAAAAATAATATATTTTAAAAAATAAATCCCTAAACCCCATATCAACAATAACAAATATACGAAACAAAGGCGAGTGGCGACGTAATACCACATCCACTGATCCACATGCGGTGTTGCGTTGTAAATTGTGAGTGTTGTGAGTGTTGTGACTGCACCTTCACGCAGGGAACCGGAAGCTTCGACTTCGGTAGTCGATTACCACCGGAACGCCCTCTCGCGCTCTCCTAGCCAGTACGTCGCATATCCATTTTCCTGCACAGCGACTCGGTGCTCTCTCGGCCCAACGACGGAGCACGTGTTTGGCTCTCTCTCTGGTCTGGTCGCCGGTGCCGCCGCGCATATCGCCCTTTTTCGTATCGCGCAGCCCGACTCCGACTACCGTCCACCGAAAGTCCCTCCGCACTTTGTGGATAACCGCTTGCTCGTGACTACCGTTCGATTTCTTATTATCGATTATGAATCCGGAAAAACTTAAGAAACTTCAAGCTCAAGTGCGAATTGGTGGTAAGGGTACACCCCGGCGTAAGAAGAAGGTAATTTTTCTATCACTCCAACTTGGACTGCATCCATTGATTATTATTTTCATTTTCACACGTTTTTACTTCCTTTGGATTTTTATCTTCATCAATAAATCAATATTATTTATTTTACCAGAGCTCTAATATTTTCAAGGAATAATTGCCCTTTATATGCTGACTGTTCACAATGACAGTCTGCTCAAAATTAATGACAATGTGAAACATAATTTATTTTTATTCCAAATTTATTCTATTTTGATTAGGGTGCATTTACATTCTGCTAAAATTCAGTTAACTTGTGTGTTTTCAAGGTCGTACATGCCACTGCAGCTACAGATGACAAGAAACTCCAAAGTTGTCTAAAGAAATTATCCGTCAACACTATTCCTGGCATCGAAGAGGTCAATATGATCAAGGATGATGGCACAGTCATTCACTTCAATAATCCCAAAGCACAAGCCAGTCTTTCGGCAAATACTTTTGCCATCACAGGCCATGGTGAAATAAAACAAATCACAGAAATGCTTCCTGGTATCTTGAGTCAGTTAGGCCCAGAAGGTCTTACTCAACTTAAGCGATTAGCCAGTACCGTTGTTGGTAGTGGAGTTAGCAAGGCTGCTCTAGAGGAGGACGACGAAGTGCCTGATTTGGTTGAAAATTTTGACGAAGCCAGCAAAGAAGAAGTACGTTTATCAACTTTGTATTTCTTTACTGAAGCATCTTTTTAATTTACACATTTTTTTATTTCAAGGTTGGTTTGAAGAAGGAAGCTGAAGAAGCTGTTGTGACCGAAGAAAAGAAAGAAGCTCCAAAAATCACAGAGGAATCAAAAGATGCTCCACTTGCTAAGCAAGAAGTTTAATGTGTATAATATGCGGGTAATTGACCTTTTTTTATTTTGTATGAAAAAAGATTTCTTCTTTATAATAAATTATTATAATACTGTTACAGAATTTTAAATGCAACTTGGCTCTCGACAATGAGCTAGAAGACTTACAGTAATCTAACGGAAGGATACGAAAAATTTATAAACGAACAGAAAACAGATTCTCATTGACATTGCAAATGTTAAATATGATCAAGATAGCTTGGAATATATTATAAAAAGTAATGATTATAACAAATAAATTAGAATTTTGATGGATATTCTTTTGAAAATTATATCCATCTTATTCTTATTCAGCATTATAATCATTAAAAAATCTTTGTTGTAAAACAAATTTCATTCCCTTCAAGGCATTTTTTGAAATTAAATGTAAAATAATATTTGTGAAAAAAACATCCAGTCATTAGAAATATAATGCAAGGAAATACACTTGCAAAAAAGATTTTTGTCGCAACCATTATATTCAATGTGATAAACATCTAATACACTTGGCCACCACAACTTGTAGCCATTAATGTTATAAAAGTTTATTAGTATTCAAAAGAAAAAAATAGTTATTTAAGAAAATGTATTTTGAACTTAATTTTAAAAACCTCTGGTAACTATTAATACTATTTTTTTGTTACCAATTCAATTTAAATGTACCTAAAGTAATTAATTCAAAAATTGATGATGTAGTAACAGGTATAAATATTAATAATTAACAATAATCTATTTTATGTAAAAAAAACGAAATTTACTTTTAATAAATTACTTTGAATACATCAATAAAAAAAATAGTTTTTTCATTTGCACAATAATACATTAGTTACGTAAGTGAAATCTCTGAGGATCACTCTTCTTAAATTCTAATTTACAAATAGTGCATACATTCTTTTCAAGGTGCAGTAAAGCCTTTCTGCAAATAACATGTTGACATGGTAATTTATAAAATATATTATTTATACAACATTTACAAGTTGGTATACTAGAAACTTGAATATTAGCATTCAATCTTTCTTCAATAGCAGCATTTCTTTTATCAATTTCCTCTTTACTCATAGTTTCTCTAACAAAAGTAGCTGAATTCGATACTTTCTTTGTACAAGTTCTACTATTTATTTTAGGGTTTCTAAGAGGTACAACTGGCAGCAAATGTCCGTGAAAAGACCTCTTTGTATTTTTTACAGAGCTTTCTTCATCTTGTAATAAAGCTCTTTTTGACACACGACTATTACTTTGTACAGTACTTGTACTACTAATAGGATTTTCACAAGTTATAACTTGTACCGTTTGAAATTTTTGCATCTGTACTCGAGATCCTAATACTCTAGGCATTTGTTTAATCTCATCTTCATTACAGTGTTCAAGAAGATATTTGTCAATGCGCGTTTTTAATGGAAAAGCTGCTACAGGTTTGTGGACATCGCTCAGAGGAATTCCTGTAAATGGATCTGAAACTGGTCTGCCCCATATAGCTTCATTATACCCATGTTTTTCTAATGTCTTCTGATCAATAATTTTACCACTAGGTAGAATAATAGGTTGTGTCATTATTTCAAAAGTTATTGGATCCTGAAATTCTTCTGGTACATCAAGGAGGTTTTTATTATCTATTTTTTTCCTGTAATAAAAATTTAATAATTGTAATTATATTTTATTATTAAAACTTATGAATATAGTTTAGTATCAAGTATAATTATTTACACACCTTTCTTTCTTCTTTTCTGTGTTTCCAAGCATATTAGTATGATTTTCAGTATGATTTTCAGAATGAGATACTGTATTGAACCGACTGATCCATAGAGCCATTACATTTGTACTCAAGTCTTTTCCGCATCTTGGTGATACCTTTCCCCAAACTTCAATTTTCTTTATACAGGGCACAAAACTGTCAGTCTTAACAATAGTGACCCGTAATGTACTAACATAATTAGTAACATTCAAAGGCTTTATGTAGCGTTTGGCAAAAGTTATAGGCACATCATTTTCTACATTCTGAGCAATGTCCCTTCTGTAAAATAATATTCCGGACTGATCTTTATTTAAAAATGCACTAGATACATCGGTAAAAGGTTCATCTTTGCTGCTGCATGACCTAACAGCCAGATGAAAACCACTAGATTTTTGGGCTCCAACTTGAGGCCAAACGATAATATGACTAATTTGAATGTTACAAATGAAACCAAACTCAATGCTCACTGGTGGTCTGATACAAGAATACGCTAAAAACCCTTTATCCGAATTATTTACAAGATTAGTTACTTCATAACCTTCAGTATTGACAGTACTGCAAGAAACATCTGTTCTTAACGATGCATCGCAAAAATTAACAAGCATTTCTAAAATTTTTTATAATTTTTCTATGATTTATAGAACTATATTATATAATTAAACTGCTTCACTAAAATTAATTAATCTCCATGTTTATGCATAGGTATATTATATAGCTTTCTTTCTCTTTTTGAGCAAGCAGCACCACACTACCACAGCACGCACAAACACACAAACACAACACAATGTAAAGAAGAGGGGATGTGAAGCGCAATGTCAACCAAGATAGACCTATATCTTCGTCGGCAATGCATCCTTCTCCTGCAGTCATCTCTTCCCGCAATTGTATCCAAAATGAACAAATAATACGCGAAATACATTTTTTATTTCATAATAATTAAAGTTTTTATTTAATAGAGGTAATTTTAATTATTTTTATTTGCTTAATATATTTTGCCAACATAATCATTAATATACATTAAAACAAAAGTAAACATAACGTGGATATTCTTATACCTAATTAGAAATCGATATCTCAGAATTTTAATAATAAACAACTAGGATAAAGTGAAGAATAAGGAAATTTTTGATATTTTGTATTTATTATACGTTACCTACAGCGATCAAACGTGTCTTGTAAAGAAAAATGTTATCACAAAAATTTCCTGTTTGAATGACAAAAATTAAAAAAGGGCTTACACTATGAATAGAAATTAAGATAATATTATATGCACGATTTATCTTAAAATATTGTATCTCATTAATTGCTATTTTAATAACTTTCTTTATAAATACATACTTACAGTTGAATAATAAGTAGCTGAGAGAAGTGTGTGTGACCATCCATATTGCTAAGAAATAGTATAACAAACAATGTTTAAACTTAACAAATAAGTCTTTAAGGGGATGTCAGGCCCTGAAAAGCTTATACTTTAATGTAAAATGGGTTATTATTTTGAAGAAATGGAAGACAGGCTCTTGTATTTTCATTAAATAATACATATGAATTTTTTTAGATTTATAATAAATTGTTAATATCAATATAATTTTTAAATTGGAAATAGTGTTTATTAAATTACCGACTAAATCTTGCTCTCTTGAAATTAATTTAAAAAATTATGAATGAAATAAATGTTAAAATTGAACGATAAAATGAAAGAGATAAATTGGGAAATATGCATCGATTAATAGTTGTAATTCGGTTCTTTTTTTTAAGCACAATCGCAACGCGAGTGTGCTCTATTTATTATATCAATGTGTACTACGCTTCAATTTATACACGACAAAAGCTCACTGTCATAGACATTAGAATAACAAAGGTAGAAACGAGTTCAATTTCTTCTTTCTTTCTTCCTTTCATTTCTTTCTTACTTTTTAGTTTTCTATACTTTTTTATTTAAACTTAAGAAGGTGGGTAAAGCCATAAAAATAAGACAAAGTCGAGTGTCTGCCTCTCCGTACGCATTTTCTATTTCAAAAATTCAGTTTAAAAACATAACTTTGAATAGTCCTTTTATTACTTGTAGATTACTTAGTTACCGTATTTTATCTTTTCTTCTTTTCCTTCCTCTTCCTTCATCCTCATTTTCATTAAATATTAATAAGATTTTTGGATCGAGTCGAGAACATCGACCGGATCTGACCACCGATCGCCAATTAAATACACCGTAGCAGTCGTATTTCCTCATTTTCTTTCTTTTTTTTACAACATTCGTACTAAAGTCTTGCAAAGGACAAAAGCTTAGGAGCCCGTGATTATTGTTTCGTCTACTATTGTCTATATGTTAAAGAGCTAAAGTTTAAACAAAGAAATACAATTTTTTGTCTCTTTTACACAAATCGACGCTAAGTTTCTATACCCAAATATTGACACGATCTTGTGTATATACATATACACACACAAATATATATATATATATAAATTAAAGTGAGATCACTGGTGTATTAAAAAACAAACTGGGCTCCCTGTCTTTTGTTCATTTATACGCATTGTCGCTGCTGGTAAAAATACTGACTTAGATTACCACGCACAAGCAATATTATATTATCCCCGTGTTCGTCATTTCCTTTTTTTTTATCATCGTCATCGTCATCATCATCATTATTATTATTTTTTTTTCATCCGTTAGAAGACTTATAAAAATGCACGAAAATGTGCACGCAAACCCTTCAAGAAAACGCAGGACCATTTTCAGTCACGCACACTTGTTGAGCCTATCAAACACATTCGCCTCACAAAAATCTTTTACATCACTATAGTGGATATCTTCGTCATCATCATCATTAATATTATTATTATTTTCATTTATATAAATTCAGTCGAAAGAAAAAGAGACTAAATGGCTGCTTCTCTAAACTTTCCCGTGACTTCCCTCGTCTATTTAAACAAATTATATTTTCTTTTCTATATGTAAAAATACGTAGTCATGCTCGTCATCGCACGTCTTAGTTGATAAGTAAGTAACGCAGTGTTTATTAAGAATCTACAAATTTGATTCACCCAGTGCGATCGACAAATAAGTATATATCTTTTTTCTTTCTTTGTTTGCTTTTTTTAAGAAATATATCACACGTTGTATAGCGAAATCGCGCGTATCTCGTGATGGATAAAAACGAGTGCGACTAAAGTAAAAAAAAAAAAGAAAATGCTTCTATTTAACTATTATATAACATACAAAAGTGTACGGGAATCTATAGACATAATCTTTGTGATGTCCGATCTATAAGTTTCTGTACAATTTTATATATGTACAATGAATTAGAAAAAAACGTGTAGACAAATCGGCATCAGTCACCAGCAACGACCACAGTATATCTAACTTTTTACAATACAAAATACAGCTCCTGCACGTATTAAATGCGATGTATTATATAGTAAGGAATCATGTAACTCGTAAGTGTAAAAATGTAATGAGAAAAAACTCGTCGTTTCCTCGATCTTGGCTTTTTTTTAAGTATTGTGCAATTGCCCGAGCGTTTGCAATTGTCGAGACAAAATTTTTATAAGCAGATATATATATATATATATATATATATATGTATGTATGTATAAAAGAACCCTGTATCCTGTAACAGAAAATGAAAAATATTTCAAACGACAACGCGTAAGGATGATGGTAAACGTGATGGTTCACTCTGTACAAGCTGCGATAACTTCGATTGCGACTGCACGCGCAGGACTTGAGCAGCAGTATGTATACATCGACAATAGTATGCATGTACACACACACATGTATAAATGTATGCATTGCGTGTGCAAGCACAACGAAGTATCGCAGAAGAGTAGAAGACAGAACGTGTAATGTAATAAAAAATGTTTGTTGTATGTTTCTATTTTCCTTTATCGATAATTGCGGAGAGAAAAAAAAGGTACACCTTGGACCCGACATTCAGTCACGGTGCGGTCAATTCATCTGGCCACACGTATACAAATACGCAAGATATTATTTAGGCAGCTCGCTCGCTAGCAAATACCGATTACAATCTCATTACATTCTTACGAGCTTCTCGCTGCGGAGACCCTATTTTATGTTAACCTAACGCTTTGCGCACAAATTCAATTATAGGGTCAGTCGCGCGCATTACAATTTCTTTTCTTTTACTTTTCGTTTCCTTTTTTTTTACGTCATCCGAATTTCGTCAGCTTTAAACAACTACTGTTAAGAGGAGAGATAGAGGGAAAACGGAGCCATCTCTCTGAAATAGAGAGTACGAGATAGAGATAGAGATAGAGAGAGAGAGAGATAGAGAAATAGAGACGATACAAGATGCATAGATACAAAATCGCATGTTCTCAAAAGCAAAAGACAAAAAAAAAGCTAGATTTCAACAAATCGAGTGTTTACTGTCATTTTGTACTAAAAATAGAGAAAGGCTAAAAAAAATAATAATAATAAAAAGGAAAAATAAAGACGAGCTCCATTGCCGATAATGGACGTTTATTAGCTTATACGTAAACTAAAATCAGAAACAAAAAAAATAATATTACAGCTCGTTCGACTTGGCTCACTTTCGTTGTCAACGTATCTTTCTCGTTTCTTAACTTAGCTATCCAAACACCTTGCATCATAAAAAAAATCATGGGAAAATATAGAATATAAATTGTCCGTGAAGTTCACGGTGTCGGGATGGGTGTAGTGGAAGGGAAAGAGGTAAAAAGGAGATGGGTGACAAGACGGGGAGAAGGGGTAATCCCAAGGACATTTTTTTTCTCATACTATGCGCTACAGTTTTTAAATCGAACGTTACAATATTATTACATCATTAATAATCCGTGTACGTTTAATTATGCATGTATGCCTTTCATTGTACGCGGTATGCCTTTACTTTGCTTTTTTTTATCTTTTTGTTACTTTACTTATACTTGTTTTTTTATTTAGATTCATGATTAAGCGGTCCCCGGAAGCTACCATTTACCATTTAGCATATGCGATTTTATTTAAACAGTCTTTTACACGATATTTAATGACCCATCGTAAAAGAAAAATCATTTTCTTTACCATGCTATTTAAATTTTACCTTACAAATTATTTTTCATCCCAATTAAAAACATCGAAAATGATTTTTCAGTGATAGGTAATTATTATGTGTTCAACAGTTTCAAATAAAATACGATGAATATTGAATTGCCCAAGTGAATAAACTTTGACAGCAGTAAATAAGAAAAAACTAAAAGAAACCTTAGATTAAAATATATAAGTATTCCGGTGTCCGCTTAACGCTTAAGTTGTGTAATGTTTTGTGGACGCGCGCGTACGCGTACACACACGCACATACACATACACACGCATACACACTCACATGAAAAAAAGGGATACCTGCTGCTTATGAAAATAAAGAAGAAATACAATACGAGAGGATTAAAAAGTCTCGAGTTGACGAGTGCAAAAACAAACTGCAGGAATCTCGCACAAGGATGTCAAAAAAGTCTTATTTGTAATTTTCCTTTTTAGGGAGGAGAAGCCTTCCTTTTTTTCCTTTTAGCGAGGGGACTGGGTAGGTACATAGGTGTATCCAGAGAGAGAGAAGTTTCGCGGGGCGCGATTGTGATACCGTGAACGGCGTGTGTCGTTATCGTTTGAGCGAGCGGCACGGTACCCAACGGTCTCCTATTTCCTGTCGTCTTGGTCGCACTCCCGGCTTATGTGACCGGCCTTGTGGCAGATGTAACAGGTCTTTGGCCCGCTTTCAGGACAGTTGCGCGCGATGTGTCCCGTTTTGTTGCAAGTGTAGCAGCTCTGCATCGTAAAACGTCCAGAATCATTGGTGCTCTCAGGGCAACTGCGGGCAATGTGTCCAGTTTTGTTGCAGTTGTAACAACTCATCTCAGGCCCCTGGTAACCGAATGATTGAAACTGCGTTTATATTTCATTATTCATGTGTGTCAACTGTTTGGTTCAAAGCGCTGGGTTGGCGCTTTGTCTTAAAATAACTTTGAGGAGCTCAAACATTTTAAAAAAAAGTTTAAATGATAAATAATAAAATCAGAGGACATATAGAAAATAAATACTGTATTACATTTTTAATAAAGTGTCATAAACTCTACTTCAAAAATATATTAAAAGATTAATAGTTTTTTAAAATAATTATCTATGTTGTTAAAAAAAGAAATTTCTGACACTTTTATTATATATATTAATTATTTGCATAATTATGATAATACACTAATACTTTTAATTAATTAAACAAAATATGTAACTGAAAATAATATTAAACAATAATTTGAAAAAAAGACTTCAAATTAAATGTAAAGAAACCAAAATTGTAATTTATAGTAGTTGTATGAAACTCTCTTGACGATATTCGTTACTGTTTGAACTGATGTGTAATAAGAATGTATTGTGTAATGAATTAATAATATTGTGCAATACCTTAAAAATATGTAAGTATTAACATAACATTAAAATTTATGACATTTATTCTTGTTTACCAAAATATATATATATATATAATGTGATAAACGATTTGTTCAATAACAAGGGTTAAATAAGGTATAACAAATTTTTTCTTAATGTTAACAATTTCTACCACATTAGAACTATTTTTCAAAGAAATATTAAAAATTTGTGTAAAATTATTAGTTTATTCATTAAACTCACCTGTTGACAGTCTTTTGCAATATGTCCAACTCCGTTACAGCGGTAGCAAAGATCCTGATCTTCTTTGCATTCACGTGCAAAGTGCCCATATTGATTGCACTTGAAGCACTTTTCACGACCTCGGCTGAAACCTCCATCACGGTCACGGCGATCTCCTCTGCCACCGGTGCCACCACCTTGGGGACACTCTCTAGCAAAGTGACCCATTCGGTTACACTTGTAACACGCGCTTGAACTCATTTTTTATGATTCTGCAAGGAGAAGATGGCAGTTAGCTTTGAATAATACAAAATTCAATCTTTTCTCAATTTACATAATCCTTTCAAATATTTTTGGCTCAAGTTTAACAGTTGCATCTTGATATTTCTAGAAAGTATCTTTTAGCTTAACTCATTAATATTAATGCATTTTAAAAGATGAATATAATAAAAATATCTAAAGTAATATTTTATTTTTGATGAAAAATGCAGACTAAAAGTATATAAAAAATATATTGCAAGCACATAATTAATAAATTTGTGGTATTTCATTAAATTTTAGGAACCTCTAAAAAACTTGTGGCATATTGAGTTTTGATAATTTATTTACTAACAACTTCTTGAAGAAAATGTGCCATCAATTAAAGTATATACATTCTCAAAGAAGCTTGAAAATCAATGATACAACAGAATTGGCGAAAAATGAAGTAAAATGATGGTAAATGTAACAAAAATTCGACATCAAATTTTACTGTGTAGATAATGAAAAAACGGCGAATCTCGCGTATAGAGGGAAGGAATAACATGGAATAGAATACCCACGCGGGGGAGGCGTCGAACCCTACATATATATGTATATATATATATACCTATATGTATATATACGTATGTACGCAGACTTCAATATGTATAGTGAAACGCGTAAAAAGGATCGTAATGGCTCATTCATCGGAATCGAGCTTGAATTCTTCCGGCTCGTTCCACCTGGAAAGGGTAGACCCAGCCACCGAAGTACAAGTCGAACCCCCGCGAAGCCCCACAAATAAAATGAAAAAGAGACGAGGAAAAGAGAAGGAGAACGAGAAAAGGCAGAAAGAAAGGAGGGAAGGAAGGAAAGAAGGAAAAAAAAAGGAATAAAGAAAGAATTGTAGGTGCGAGCGAGGCATGCAAGTCGAAGCGTATATACGCATAAAATGGCAGCGCGAGGTGACGCGCGTGTAAGTTGAAACGCGCACGTGCATAAAATTTCGTTAATTGAAGAAGACGTCGAGCAACGTGGCTTCCAATTCGGTCGAGCGTTTAGCAGGGACGCCGAGAAGGGAAGCAACATGGCATCCGACGCGGCGGCGACGCGCGCTGAACGACGCGCGACCGGGACGCACCGCACCACGTGTTACGAGAGCAACGCTTCCGGGACATTTTACGCGGATGCTACCTCCTCCAACGAACGGTTCAAAGAAATCACGTCCCTTTCCGTCTTTCGGTCGCTCGGTCGCACGGTCGCACGGTCGCATGGTCGCACGAGCAATCTATATATCTACGGGAGGTACGCGCGCGTATATCGGGCGCGGTCAATATACTTATTAAACGTTTTCGTACCTTAGATATTTGTCGTAAATAAATTGGCTTGGTCGTCGTCGGGTAGGTGTCCCGTTCGGCGAGATGATCAAGATGCGTGCCTACTGTTGCAACAACGTTCTGCTCACGGTGTTCTGCCTAACGGAAGGTGTGATAGCGATCCGTTGCGAAGAACAGGCCGCGACCACAAGGAGCCAAAAGACCGGACCGGACGAGATCGACTGCGGCGGGCTTTACCGGGGACGAGGCATGAACTAGAACCGCGAGTTAGTCGCGCCGACTCTCGCGCTCTCTTCTTTGTTCCGAGTTTTTTATCGGGCGGCATCTGGCGACCCGCGAACGAAACTCCCGAGACATGCTCTCGTTTTACCCAATAATCCCTCGATTTTCGTTGATCCACCCGTCTTTCTTCTTCCTTTCGCATTTCTCTACACAGAATGTGCCTCCACTTGTTTTTATCCGCACCGAGTCCCCGGATAATCGAGTGTGTGTTCGAGCCAATTTTGAATGTGGCGACCATTTTGCCCGTGAGCGTCGCCTCGAGCTTGGTAGTCGGTGCTCGCCGACGCCGAATCGCCACTCGCCGGCCGGTGGCGTACGCGAAGCTTCCCTTTCGCGAGTTCGCTAGTCGCTACTCGGCTGATCATGCGAGTGTCGCGCTCGATAAACACGCTCTTTCGCCAACTGCGTCGTTCTGTTTATGCGGCTCTTTTTAGGCCCCGTACCCATGGGTAATGGCTCGATTGAAATTTTGGGACGTTTGCAAACTCTTCTCCATTATTTTGATGCATTTTTTCAGGTTTACATGGCCATGCGTAAGCGTCACCGTGGATGCGTATTTGTTTTGACTATTGGCCGCTTCGATGGTTCGAGCCAGGTTCACCATAACAATAACGATTGCGCGGGAAATCCCACAAGTCTTCAAAATTAAATTCTGCGCCCACCGATGAGGTAGATTTCATCGGTTTTCGCTTTATTATAATTTTTTTATTTGTTTACTCCCTATTCTCTCCAATCTCAATGTGACGCTATAATTTTCATTTCGTATACTTATAATCTCCAAAAATCCCCCGACATTATAAAAAAATTTGTTATTATTTAATTAATAAGAATTGTAAGAAATTTCACTAAGAACAGTCCATCATTTTTCAGCAAATGAGACTATATAGATGTAAGTAAGAGTAGATATAGATATATATATATATGGTCACAAGTTCACGTAACACGTAACAGGCATACCATTCGCAGAACCAATCGAGATATCGACTGTTACTGTTGATTGTTGAATGTTGATCAACATTAACAATAACATAGGCAGTCGACGTTCGAACTTATTCAATTAGAAAATTAATACTTTAAGCAAGATGAGTGAAAAAAGAAAAGCAGAGGATAGTGAGCCTGAAAGTGACGACGACTGGATTGGACCATTACCTACGGATGCCGTTGTTCCAAAAAAACAAAAAGGTTAGTTTATCGTAGGTTAACTATTTAATCGTAATTCGTTTTCATTCGTCTTTTTATTAACAATTTTTTTACAACAGTTTTAGAATACGAAAAAATTTATCTTGGTAATTTACCATCCTGTGAGTGTTATGAAAAATCTTACATGCATCGAGATGTCATTACTCATATTGTTGTTACAAAGTGGGTATTAATATCTCATACTTTTATAATTAGTCAATTGCTCAAAATAACTTCATTATTAAACATTCTTCTATTTTGCTTAGGACAAATTTTATTATCACAGCCAGTTGCGATGGTCACGTTAAGTTTTGGAAAAAACAGGAAGAGCTCATCGAATTCGTCAAACACTTTAGAGCACATCTAATGACCATTCAAGCATTAGCAGCAAGTTCTAATGGAATTCACTGTTGCACAATTAGCATAGACAAATGCATGAAAGTATTCGATGTTGTAAATTTTGGTTAGTATTGTATTAATAGTTTTAAATTTAATCTCTACTTTAACTAAAAGTAATTTAAATTCAATAGATATGATCAACATGATGAAACTTGGGTATGTGCCTCAATGCGCTGAATGGATTTATGCACGAGGAGATGCTATAGCTGCAGTTGCTGTGTCTGATCAAGATTCTAATAAAATATATATTTACGATGGACAAGGTGCTGAGACACCCTTGCACATTCTAGATAAATTACATACCAAACCAGTGGCTATCATGAAGGTTTAAATTATTTTATTTAAATTAGATTATTTATAGTGATTTACATAATTATATTAAATTTTGACAAATATATTTCAGTTCAATTCTATATATGATACATGTATATCTGTAGATAAAGCAGGAATATTAGAATATTGGACTGGACCAAAATCGGAATATAGATTTCCAAAATGCGTTAATTTTGAATCTAAATTGGATACAGATTTATTTGAATTTGCTAAAAATAAAACTTACCCTTGTGGTCTTGATGTATCTGCTGATGGTAAAAAATTTGCTTCATTAAGTGGTGACAGAAAAGTTAGAGTGTTTAATTTTTTAACTGGTAAAATGTCCAGAGTATACGATGAGTCATTACAAAGATTCACAGAATTGCAGCAAACCACCCAGCAACTTCCAAATATGGAATTTGGTAGAAGGTAAAGGCAAAATAATTTTCCATTAAGGGGATGTTGGACCCAGAAAATGATCACTTTGTACTTTTTTTTATAAACAAGTGGATAAAGTTTTTAAAAAACGCCAAACGTCAAGCCCTTAGGCATGTTTTAAATAATATACCCAAATTTTTCCAGATTTTTAAATCCATAATTTTATCACGATGTTTGGGTTGAAAAATTATGCATTTTTTTTACTAATAATTACCGACCAAATATTGTTTACTCAATTATTATTTAAGTAATATTTTTTCATTAAAAAATCAAAACGTCAAACTCTTCCTTATGTTTTCAGCTATCTGTATGAATTTTTTCAGATTTTTAATACAATATTTTAGATATAATTTTTGGGTTAAAAGGTGTAGATTCCTGCAATTTAGATCCGACATCCCGTTAATGTTTTTATTTCTAATAACAATTTTAATTAAAATCAAATGCAAAGGAATAATTCAGTATTAATAAAACAGAATGGCAGTTGAAAGAGAATTGGATAAAACAGAAACGAACCTTGGTAACATATTGTTCGACGAATCTGGTTATATGATATTGTACAGTACAATGTTGGGAGTAAAACTTGTAAATACCTATACAAATCGTTGCATGAAAATCTTGGCAAAACCAGAAAATATAAGACCGATGCAGCTAGCATTGTTTCAAGGAAAAGCAAAGAAATTGGCCACTGTCACCGTTGAAATGGAAGCTTCGGAAAATCCAACTTTGGAAATGAACAAACCAGACCCTACTCTCTTTTGCACAGCACATAAAAAGAATCGTTTTTACATGTTTACGAGACGAGAACCAGAAGATACCAAAGGTGTGGACTGTGATAGAGATGTGTTTAACGAGAAACCTTCGAAAGAAGACATTATTTCATCAACGGAAACATCGAATGTGCAAAAGCTTTTCGATACCGCAATCATTCATACCGCTCTTGGTGATATTCACGTGAATCTCTTTGGAAAAGATGTTCCGAAAACTGTTGAAAATTTCTGTGTACACGCAAAGAATGGATATTACAACAATCACATTTTCCATAGAGTAATCAAAGGTTTTATGATTCAAACTGGTGACCCAACTGGTACCGGAACAGGCGGTGAAAGTATATGGGGCGGAGAGTTCGAAGATGAGTTTAGAAAAAATTTAAAGCACGACAGGCCTTACACTCTTAGCATGGCTAATGCTGGACCAAACACCAATGGCAGCCAATTTTTTGTTACTTTAATCCCTACGGTAAGTTTTATTGCAGTAAAAGGTATTCTACTGAACCTACTTATTTTAATGTGTGATCCATATTTTTGCAGCCTTGGTTAGACAACAAACATACTGTTTTTGGACGAGTGATAAAAGGCATGGAAGTAGTTCAAAATATTAGCCAAGTGAAAACAAACCCCAAGACTGACAAACCTTACGATGATATAAGGATAATCAGCGTGACGGTCAAATAAATCTAAACACCATTATGAATTTGTACATAAGATAAAATGATTGTTTTTATTTAAAAAAAAGATTTTTATAAAAGCGACAAAAATACTTAAATTGTTTAATCTTGTTTACGATTGATTTCGTACCGAAGACCTCTTAAAAAATTATATCCATTCGCCAAAGCAACAAAAGCATTGACACTCAATAAATTGTAATTTTTCGGAATAATTACTACAGAATACCTGGGATTCAAACAAAATAATTAATATTAGATTAAAAAAAAATAAATAAAATAGAGTAGTTATACAATTACCTTGACCATATAAGCCCAGTCAGCATAAGACTAAAAGTTTGGCTCAAAGAAATACTATCAACCGGTCGGTTAACATCTCCGATACCAGCTAAAACTAAAGCCCACTTAAACGTCGGAGCCCAAAAGAAAATCGTTGTCGGTCCTGTTTATAATTTTATTTATGTAAGTTTAATTTTTGCAAGAAGTAAGTTTAACAAATAACAAATTACCTGCTGGATGTAAAAATATAGGTCGAATTTTCTCAGGCAAGTGTGAAGCGATCTTTTGTACATATTTTTGATAAGTAGTTAAATTTTTAGGTAGCATTGTTAGTATATGAATGGTACTTTTTATTTAATTAGAATTAATAATATTTATAACTCGCATATAACACTATTATTTTCAACAAAATATTATTATTACGATTCTTTTGTTTATATTTCTTACTTCATTCTGCATATGCATACAATTGATTTTTTATAAATAAAGAAAAAGATCTATTAGTATTCCTGATAATCTGGCATTTAAATTCACCATTTGCGATATACTTGCATTATTACATTACTGAATTTTGTTTTGATATTTTAAAAATAATTTATTGAGTTGAAAGGTGTAGATTTCTGTAATTTAGATTCGATTCCCAAAAAAATGCAATTGAATTTTACTGATAAAGATATTTTAAAAAAATTGTTTATTTACTTACGATTAAGTAAAAAAATACATAGTGAGCAATGTTAAGTCAATAAAAGACATCCTAAAAATAATCTCTAAATAATTAATTTAAAAATCTGAGAAAGGCTCACATGCACTTTACTTAAAACAAATACAAAGTTCCAAAGTTAAACATTTAATAAAAAAATTTCTGATTTTTAAATAGAAAACAACATTATAGAAATGACGTGTTGTTGGTTTGATTTTATCTCTCGATGGTTTTTTAATATTGATTGTTGAAAATTTATCGATCTTCCCGAGTCAGATGAGAAAAGGAAAGGTGAAACAACATTTAGCACATCCTTTCCTTTTTGTAACATTTCGGTGGTCAATGTCACCCTCTTCAGACAGTGTAATTTTTTTTTCAACCGACTTGCGACGAAATTTTTATATACAAATTACGGTGTGTTATTGGAAAGTATATTATATTTTCCTTTTTTCTTATATTCTTTCAACTTTATCCGAGTTATACAGAGGGTGACATTGACTATCGAAACATTATAAAAAGGAAAGAATGTGTTAAAGTTTTTTTCAACCTTCCTTTTCTAATTTGACTCGAGAAAATCGATAAATGTTCAACAATCAATATTATGGAAAAGGGTAAGTAATGATGTAATACATAATAAATGACATTATTCGTCGTTTAAGTAGTCACAAAAAAGTATACGCAGTCGAAATGAAGTTAATAACTGATTTGAATAACCGTACGAGAAAGGTATAATTTGGCTTGGGGTTGTCAAATGCGAAGTAAAACCGTACATCACCGATGATTATCCGGGTCGCGGAAGCTGTTAACGAAGAAAATCGGGTGGATCCCTTCCCGAGCAATGTCTACCCTTGTATAAAAAAAGAGAAAGAGAAAAGGTAAGTACGAAAACCTAGTCCGTCAATGTCCCTCTCACCCGCATTAGATTCGTCCTTCTCGTTTTTTCTCCGGGGAGTTCGTGAGCTCGCGATCTTTACCCATTTGTCATTGCGAAACCGAGATAGGCTATCCGAAATGTACCATATATACATACTTGCTAAAGGCATCAAAATGCCATTCTGATTTCTTCCATTAAGAATTAACTTGTTTATACACATACTTTTCACTCGATTATTCAATTTCAACATCAAAAGATAATGATATACTTATAACTAGCGAGGTAGAAGAAGAAAATTAAACCTACACGGAGAGAAAAAAAATGAACAAAAAATTAATCAAATATATTAGATCAATTATAACGTTTACTTGTTTATACAATTCATTTATTCATTCGGAATATTGTAATCATAATTATCAGAAGCAGGTAAAATTTTGACCTGTTTAGTCTCTTTATTTTTCATTTTATTTTTCATAGGACACACACTACACAGTAGGGATAGATCGAGCACATATTTTATTTCAGAATTTTACCATGCTGGTACTCCACTTTTATCCAAAATATTAAAATTAATTTTCTATTCACGTAAAAACGTGTTCGTTATAAATATCATTTTTAAATGAGTTAGTAGCACATTTAAATGTTAATAATTAAAATTGTATTTAATAACGAAATGTAACTTATATTTTTCCACTCGTCTACCTGTTTAACATTCTACAATAGTGAACCCAATTTGTTTTGACCTTTATCAAGGTTTGTCGATCGGAATATATATCAAAACAAAGATTAGATAAAAAATATGAAACGTCAAGGTGATAAGGAGTCTTCCTTTATAACTCCTTAATTATTATATACGCGCGGAGATATTACTTTATCAATCCTTAACGACGACGGAGATTTCCGTCTAAAAGTGCGCTCAAGAGAGAAAGAAATGAAAGAGATTGGCCACCCCGTAGATCTATTTACATTATAAAAAAAAAGGCGAGTCGGAAAAATAAAGTAAAGTAAAGAAAACGATGTAGTATAAAATGTAATGTTTTTCTCAGGATATGGTTATTTATAATAAAACGAGAAAATGAATAACCCGGAGAAAAGTAGAAATGTCATTTGTGTATACGCGAGGGGAGAGAGACGAGACGCGGTGTCTGTTGCAACTGTGGTGCTTAAAGCTTGTGTGTATATGATATATATGTATACATAAGTTTTAATGAGGTAAAATAAATAATAATAACACTTTGGTGCAGTTGTCCATAGAGGAAGAGAAGAAGATTAGTGAAATTTACGAGGAAGGAAAATGAAAGTAACAGTAGATGATAAATCAGGGAAATCGGGTAAGCTCGATACTTAGGTTCATCGGGTAGACGCGGAGACTCGAGTTTAGTCGGGCAATTCGTACGACGAGAGAGTGTTGCATAGCGGCTCAAGACTTTCTCTACGCGAAGACGCTCGAACTTTCGGGGTATACGAGAAAAAGTCGGACGGTCGTCGCGAGCTAATCCGAATGAATTCGTTCACTCGGATTCGAGGGGAGAATATCCTTACTACTCGTACATCTACTTTTCGAGCGTGTGTAGCACGAATAAAAAGAACCGTATAAACCTCGTATCATTTAGCGAAAATATGTATTTAACTACATAGTAAACGTCGGTAAAGATAAAAGTGTTGCGACGAGGAGCGATCAAAGGTAAAAGATGTACCAATAACGAGCGTCGTCTGTATGTTCTAGCTGTAGCGATCCTCTAGCTCTTAATAGAAAATGATACGATTTGCTCGACTCGATGTATTTTCTTCCAGCGTAGTATTGGAGGAATGGTTACGCTTCCGAATTAATCTACGTTTGGTTCGTCGGATCCGAGGTTTTCTGGAAGGTGGAGGTTCAGCGGTATTAAACGCCCGAACGAACGAGTGTCTCGAGTCTATCGATCGACACAGGCTCTCGCACGTGTTTACGGAGAGCAGAAGCACCAGCACGAGCTGTCCAGAGAGAACAACCGAAGGGAAAACGTGTCTTGGAGCTTCTCCAACGAGCAAGCCTCTTCTCGTTAAGATTTCTCCTCTCACCTTTTTTTTCCTTTCCTTTCCTCTCCTCTCCTCTCCTCTCCTCTTCTCTCCTTCTCTTCTGCCCTTCTCTCGCTCGAGCTTTCTTTTTCTTCTTCTCTCTGCTCTAATCTCTTTCAGCCCAGCTCGCAAAGAGTAATTTTCCGTGTCGTTTTTCGCAGGAGCCTTTCGCGTTTACGGGAAGTGCAGGCCCTCCCGCGTGCGAAATACAATACGATAAATACACTCCTCCGGACATATGCATTTATCACGTGGGAAAGAAGATATTTTATTTTTGAGGTAAATTTGTTTTAAACAGCTATATATCGTTCCGATGAATTTCGTCGTTGTGTAATTTCCTCGTAATTTGGAATAAAGCAAATAAATATAATTAATGAATTTTCGATCCTCGAATTTCGAAGAGGTCGAGTAGCCTACCCTATAACTACACTCGAACGATATAGAATTTCTCCGACTGCGTATGCACTCGGAGTGCTGATAATAAGTAATTTTCCGAAAATCCAAGAGGAGCTAGGTCGCGAACCGTTGCTCCGTCAAGTCGAAAACTAGGGACACTTGTCGGGGCAGCCTCTTAGCCTATTTAGCAGTTTCGTTAGCGCGGAGAGTTGAGTAGGTCGGCGGATTGCCGGATTGCCGGATCGCCGGATCGCCGATACCCCCGAGAAGGGTCGAGTGCCGAGCAAGGTCTCCTTCGGAATCGCGATGACGCAGCCCCGAAAGCGCAACTTTCCCGCGCGTATACTTAGGCGCGGAGCGGCGTCGTGTGTTATCGCTCGGGAATCCGATCGATTAGGGCGCTCAGCTCGAGAGCTGGCTTTTGTTTACATCGCGTCGGAACTGGCCAAGGCCGGTTTTTCGGACAAATCGATGGGTTTGTCGAGACCCGAGGATTTACAGGCCTCGATTTATTTATTTAATCGAAGGATCTTGGGAAGAGGTACCTGGTACTTACTGGCTTCGACCTTGGAAATCTCAAGAGCGAGAGATGCATCTACCGCGACTACTCGGAGCTCGGAAACTTTAGAGTTCTGATAAGGCGACTCGTCGGTCCCTCCGCAACTTTGGTTGCTCCGGTAAATGAGGTTGTTGCTCGTGCGCGATCCCGAAACAAGGCTAGATTTCTTTCCCGAAAGCACGTGTACCCTTGTACCCTGGCTCGATCGTGTTTATCGTCGACTCGAACTCGTAATATTTACAGCGTATACACGAAGAGAGAGGGAGAGGGACTGCCAAAAATAATATTCGAGACGTACACGTATAACGACAATGTAGCCGTGGAACCACCCGGGACAATCCGAGTTTGACCTAAATATACACGATTGGTAGACGTAAACCTCCTCTAATTGCGAGCTTTCTCTCCTCTCGCCCTCTCTCCCGAGGAAGGAGAGGCGCGCGTATACATATACACACCTTTCCTTTCGCACAAAGTAATACTTCGGTCTTCGGATATTCGAATACCCTCGACGTTTACGATTCGTCGGCGCGATACATAAACTCGCTGGAATTAATGTAATTCGAGTCAATTAAGGGTAGCCGTACCGCGCGCGGTACCTACGGGGATCATGGATTCTTACGACATTACCCCCGGAGAATTCATTAAACCGAGCAACTATATATACAAATCCTTTTACGCGTAACTGGTTACCTTGCCAAATTTAAGGACCGCGTTCGATATATGCATATCTAACCACTGAAATGCAAAACTATTAATTGTGCAGTAGAATATTGCGTCTACAATGCTGGATAAAAAAGTTAGTCGGGTTAAGCGACTGGTTATCGTTCGGCAATCAACGGGGCAATTTAGACGAATAGTTAGATTTATTAACGTCAAATGCAATGGTTACGTCAAGCATTTTCAAATGTTAAAAAGCTAATCTAATGTTACCAAATGTAATCTATAATGTTGTTACGATAATTATTTCGTATCGGTAAATATTCACACGAACTATTATTTACTGCGTTATAATATACCATTCAAAATATCGCTATATATTATAATTATAATAACTAAGTTATAAGTATGTAAACAATCTACAATGTTACATTGAGTAACCTGGTTACCTACCGCATTTCTATTCGAAATTGCATTTCAATCGCTTATATGTATATATATCTATATTTTAGTATTAAAACTTGCTATAGGTGCAGTGCTCGCTCTTCAATTTTTCAAATAATTCGTAGGGTTAAATTCGTCGAGAGTTGAAGAATAAGAAAACAAGTCGATTAAACGGAGACCTCGTGCTTATTAACATTCGATCGATTAGTTTCGAATTTAAACTATCTATAAAGGTAGGTAGTCCGTGTTTTTTATTCGTAAGGGAGGAAATGGTGGAAAAGCACGTAAATCAAATAAAGCGTAAAAAGGTGAAATAGAAGGTGAAATAAAAATATATTCCGAGGGAAGCGAGTCGGCTACTCCGAGGAGGCGAGCCGAGGAAACGTGCCGGGTGTACTTACCTACACGAGGAAGCGAAATGTTGATTCTGCTCTGAAGTTTCGAGGGAATTCGGATGCTCTCCCAGCCGTCACTACCGCGTGTTTACACTCCCGCACACACGTAAGATTTCGATCGAGTTTCCTACCCTACGGGCTTTCTCGAATGTACAATAAGTCGCGACTCGCGAAAATTGTCGAAAGAGACGCTCCCGATAACCTCCTTTTTTCTATTTTCTTTTATTCTCTTTTCCTTTCGACAATACTCCTCCTATATACTCTTATTCCCTTTCCCAACGTTTACGCGGTATATAGGCATATATTTTGTTCGTTAGATCCATAACTGGATAAATCCTCTGTTAACTCGATACACGAGGACGACGAGGCTCGAGATTCAGATCTTTCTGCAGTATACTTATCATTTGAAATTCGATACGCTTATCTTTATTCTACAAATTTTCCAAATTCACTTGCACATTAGTTACATAGGTATATACCTATATTAGAGATCAAGTTTGTTTAAATCGCAATTGAAAAATGAAATTATATAGTATACACGCTGATAAAAACAAAACGTTTGCGAGGAATAAATATGTATACCTACCGTTGATATAGACCATGCGTGCATCTCCCGTAAGAAATACATTTCAAACACATTCGAACAAATACACGGGGACTCGTTATTTAATATACATTAATTTGTCGCAAATATTCTTTTGAACAGTGCTTATTGCACGTCGCATTTTAATTCCCGATAGAGCTGCTCCTTAGTCAAAATTAAATATACGGGTGCAGAAATTACGGTTTTTTCGGTATAACGCGTAGAAAAAAGTGTCCTCGCGATTTTTCCTTTTATTCTTCCGGAACGTTGTTTCCTTGCACCTACAGTGATCCACCGGACAATTCAACTAATCATCGCTTATTGCGCATTTGCAAATTTGAAATTACCGGGCGACAACGAGACAACGAGACAACGAGACAATTGTTATAACTCCATCTCAAGGGAAACTTTTTATCCGAGAAAAGATCGAGGAATAAGGTTGTCGAGCAAAGAGAGTCCTTGGAGTACTTGGGTATTTTCATTCGAGAAACTTTAAGTACAACGCTAGCCGACTCCCCTTAAAATAGATTGACGTCCTATTTTCCTAGAAAAAAAAGGAAGAACTTTCAAGTTGTATAATTAAATATTCGACTGACGTGCGGTTTCTCATTTGTAAGTGGGTCTGTGTTTTCTTTTACTCCAAACTTTAAATTAACGACGAAAATTCGAGGGAATTTTTCTTCTGCAAAATAGCCACAGGCTAGTGGAGAAAAGTGTGAGTGTAAATAAACGATTAGTAGGATAGAGAGGTTGACTCGAGTCGAGTAGCTTTTACGAATCTCATTAACGGTAGAACGTCGGTAAATCAGATCAACGGCAAGCCGCGCGACAACAAACGCAACGGCGGGCGTTAATCATCTCGGTGTACGGTGTACGATGTACTGCAACCAGGCGCAACTCCAGGCACAATTCAAGCGCAATTACCGTCAGGCTCCTTCGGCCTACCGTTGCAAACCTGTGACGTGTGACTTTGCCTCAGATAAACCCTGCACGAGAAATATATTCATCCGCACAGTCTCGTTTGACCGCGCTAGACAATCCGCGCGCGTGCGATACACTCGGAGTAAGTTCTCGCGAAAGGCTGCTATAAATTAAGGCTCGAGTCCCGAGGAAGATCGATCGAACGCCGCGTGTGCGCGCGTGCGGCAAATTCACCTGGTCTGGCGAGAAGAGAGAACGGGCTGCTCGGAGGGTGGACGGAGGGTGGACGGAGGGTGGATGTGTACGGGAGACCAACGTTGCTCGGTGTATAATCGCCGGCTGTCCCCGGGAAAATCATAGCGAGTCCGTCGGGAAATTCGATCGTCCGCCCGCACACTGCACCGACTGCACAGGTGACTTTTCCTTGCCGGGTTTCAATCCTTTATCCAGAAACGAGCGTTCAAAACGCACTACAAATCGTTTACACCGCGCCTTTCATATTTTTTACGATGAATCGCGAATTTCGTACAGGCGGCTACAGAACCCGAGCTGGCGTTCTTGAATTTGTGTAACAGGCTTCTGCTGCGAGGATCGACGAGTGAAAAGTATTATTTTTTAAAAAGTAACACGACTGTCACTGTCGATCAGGATATCTTATTTATATACACACATTTGAAATGTTCTCGTTGAATGAATTTTAACACGCGACGACCGGGTATTCTGTACGTACGGTATTATAATATATTTCAGAGAACTGTCGTAAGTATAACATAACAAAATAATAACCCTGTAATATTCCATCGAAATTAATCAAACGTAATAGTCTATTTACATTTATATGTAAAAACCCCCTAAAATGTATTTATTATGAAATGTATTATTATTTTCATACGCATTGGTGCATCTTGATATTTCTCTCTCTATGTTGCATAAAATGTGCATCGTAGAAACACCGTGACACGTACACGTTGGAAATGTAAATTCTCTAGAAAAATACATTTCGAAAATGAAAATTCATTTGTTCTGGAATATTCGTTGCTGCTCTCTAGATGAAAATCTTTGTCCGGTAAAAGCAAATTATATTTTGCGTATATACCATACCTACCTGCGAATTGTTGAAAATCTGCAGAATGTTGTGGTTTTACATAAAAAAAAATATATATATATATATATAGTATGAACAATGTATATTAAAAATAAATAGGTAACGTATGTTAAACGTTAGTTCGTGATGACGAAGATAAAAGAAAAAAAATGATTGTGTATGCATTATTAATTACGAAAAGCACTAGGGGAAATTGAACGAACGAATTACATTTCGATATAATGAATATTTAATTGTCAAATGTAATAATTTGCATTTGGATATACATCGAATAAAAGACAAACGCGGTGTTTTTTTTTTAAATCTCGGTTGATTCGAATTGAAAATTATATTTGACCACATGAATTTTCAATGAAACGCAACCGTTGAATAATTCCATTTATTTTCATCTGATTTTTTGTTTTCTGTTATTGTTCGACGCGATCGATGTAATAACAATAATTATATTATTCGGTCGTTGGTTCTCAAGAATTGATGAGGCGATTCCTAGTAAACACTAAAACGATAATGCAACAGTCATTCGAACCGAACGCACAGTAATTTGTTGGTTGATACTTATTTAACTAATGTAAATGACAGGCATGTACAATCATCACAATCTTCGTCTATATATGCTTCTCGATCGAACCACATTTTATAATATATAATGATTACCAAACGATCCGATTAGCTGTACACGCATACACGTACACATATTTTTCTCTAAGCGTAATCATATTTCGTACGATAATGTAAGTATATCTTACTGTATAGAACTGAAAACTCGACGTTCAATTTTTCCTGAATTTGAAAAATAGGATTCCCAAATCCTGATGGAGCGTGCGCGGTTGAACGTGTATGCGTGTAAGCGTGTCCATCTGTTTGTTTATCAACGAACTAAATTATTACAATTTATACTTAAGACATAGGTGACTAGCGTTTATATACGTACAAAATTCGTTATACCCCTATGTGAAACGAGTTTCTCGAAAATAGAAGAAAATATCACAAACAATAAAATGCATTTCGATGGAATGTGAACGTCGACAACCATACGTTTAAATGGTTAAACATGAGAGAGAGAAGGAGAGAGAGATGTTTTCTTCCATTTCTTGTACTCGTCAGCGCAAAAGAAAATGTATAGTATCTATAGTATCGACGGTAATCCCTATGAACACCAAGACTACATTTAGAGTTGTTTTGATTACGTTAGATATGCAGGATGTAGATTATGAATTCATAGTGTTTGTAGGGATGTCGATAAGGTGTTCGTCGGACGACGAGGAAACGCAATGTTCTAACCTCCGGGGCGAAAAAAAATACTCTCGATCTCAGTTTTGAAGAAGTAAACAAAAAAGATAGAGGAAGTAGAAGGGAGAAGGTCCGAGGCTGTTCGGATTCAGTGGTGCTTTCAGTGGTGGTGGTTCCATCGCGTACATCCGGGCTAGAGCGCGAGACGCAAAATTCAATTCCTCGGTTTGAAAGCACTCGAGATAAGGGTCGACTCGGAACGTCAAATAATGAAAAAAAAACGAAGAAAGAAAGGTGAAGACGGGTGTACGAGCGGCTTAGTTTCTTACGTTGGTAAGTCCAAAAATAGAAACGAACTCGCGAGAGCCGAGGGTAAACTTTTACCTGTTTTTACTTTTATTTTTCCCTTTTTTTTTGTTTTGTTTTGTTTTGTTTTGTTCTGTTTTTCTTTCCTCACCCTGTCTTTATACAGTTTTGACGTAATTGCGCCTACAAATCGCGACTCTATGTGTTATTTACATCGTAATGATAAAAAGTGATCGATTTGGATTTCTTTGTTCCGTTTTCTTAGTTTACGAATGATAAAATGCTGGATCGTATAATTTTATATCTCTTGACAATCAATTGTGCTAGAGTTACCGAATATTGGAAGGTTTGAACGGATTGTGTTAAAAAACGAAACATGAGAAACGTAAAATAGCGTATAAATAAACATGTACAACTCGCAGAGAACAACGTTTCTCATTCCTAAAAGACAGACTCGAGTCTCGACCTCTTCGTAAAGAGCGTGATCGCTCACTCGACAGTCGACGAGACTGTACCTCTTTGCCGACGAACCGTCGGAAACCAAGAAACACTCGCCTCGTGATTTGCCTCTGCAAAGTAAGAAGATAAAATGTACATATTAACGTCGATAAGGTAGAGATCCGTTGTCGCGGAAAAGTATTAATTTAACGACGTGTAGCGTTTAGAAAAATAACATCGCGCATCGTATTCCCACGGAGAAAAGTTAAGAGTCACAAGAACGCTTTCGTTAAACATCGAGTTGGACTTGTTTGTTGGGAGGTTCACCGGACCGCGAGTGTCTTACGCAGCTGGTGGATGCGAACGGACGATCGTGTGCTCGGGACCTCAAAGAACGAACAGGTTCTCGCAGCTTTTTGTTTTCCTCTTGAAGCCCAGTAGATGTTTCAGAATCTTTCGGCCGTGCTTGCTGTGCCGACGGCGCGTCGACTGGTCTCGGTCGCGCTGCGGGTTCAGCTTGATCTGAGCGAGGATGCCGACGAGGAGCTCGTCCACGTGGTGCGCCAGACCCGACGACGTCTCGATGAATTTGCAGTCGCATTTGTTTGCCAGTCGTCGGCCCACTGAGAACATACCGACGTACCTTTTACCATTTCAATCAAAAATCGATCACCAAACATTTTTTCAATTTTTACATTAATTTTCAAAAGTCAACGGTGTACGCACGACGTTGTATTTTACGTGGGGTAACGCGTCGCGTAAAACGTTTTACGACGTTAAACGAACGCTGGCTGTATGCTTTTTTCTAAAACGCGCACAGAGAGGACTATTGATTTTCATTGCTTAAACGGGATGTGTACTCGACGTTGACACACGAGCCACCCTTAAACGAGTAAATAAACATTTTTCATTATTCGGAGGCGAAAGATCTTTTTGATAGATTATCTAACGGTTACGACTCCTTCATTTTTCTCAATTATTTTACGACCATCGGCCCCCTTTCCGACTCCGATGTATCGTCGTTTCATGCTCTTCCCTTGAAAACCGCCTCTAATACGGTCAACCCCAATTTAATATTCAAATTGTACAACCGGTAGATTTTTCAACAAGACAATTCATTTCGATTTGTCACAAAAACACGAGAAATTAACAAATTCGAAAAGAGTACATTACTAATTCAATAAAATAAATAGATTCTTAGTGTAACAAGACGTAAAGCATCCGACGATGTAAAAAATAAACGTATACTAACGAATATTTATTCGCGACGATAAAAAAGTTAACAGGAAAAAGGACTTCAGTAGATTGGTTGAATTAGGTAACCCGGTAATTTTTTCTTCTTTTAATCGAAAGGTTAGCTCGTTCAAAAAATTCAATTTACTCATGCTGAGTATATGTAAAATAGTAGAAAAAATATTCAAAGCGATAAAATACAGTAATTTTAGTGTACATATTTTGAATTAATTAGTTAAAAAAGAAAAAACGGTTTATTTTTACTTCCATTGAAAGTTACGTAGGTATAATTGCATTTTAAAAGACAAGAACTTGGAAAAGAGGTGGTAAGTTTGTTTCCGTTTCTTTTTATCTCCATCGAATAGTAAATTTATTAACCTTCTACATTTAATATACAAGCTTTAAACTAGTTTCCTTCTTTAATTTTAAAGAGTTTCGCGAATCCAGAATAGACTGCACAGTGAAAAACGAAAAGAAGAAAATTTACATTTGTGTGTGTAAGTCGATAATAGTAAACAGATCAATTACAATGTAATCTTTGTGTAACCTATTAATGGAAGGTAAAGCTATCTCTTTAGTCTCAGTCGTTGCTTTTCCATTGAAAACTTTAATAACGCGTACGTTGTGAAAACATAAACACTCGGTAATTGCGAAAGTTTTTGCAAATGTTCCATTTTTCACTGTCTCGTCGAATTGGGCGCACAACATCGTATATCCCGTTATTTTACGGTACGCGAAATTAAACGTAAATTAATTTATTAATTAATGGTGAAAAATAATAGTTGTAATAAATTTAAAATAACATCAATTACAAACGTACAAAATATTGAAATAAAAATGTTTTAATATTTAATTTAGAAATTATGACTGCGTATTTACATTGTTTTCGCGTTGTAAAAATTAATAAATAAGGACCTTTGAAATTAACGATGAGAATCATGTTAAAAGGGTAAAGTAAGGTCAAAAACAATTTTTTTTTAATTTTCAATTAAATGACCTAAAATTTTTGTGGCATTTTTCTAGTAGAAATATAAACTTTTCTGAAAAATTATAACAAGACAGAATTTAAACCAATTATTTTAACCAAAGTTATGCAGGAAATGTATTAAAATTAGTGTTTTGCACCTTATGTTCCTTGCGACACATTAGTTTTTGGATTTATTTGACATTTTTGTGATTATTCTATCAAGAAACTGTTTGAACTTTACGCAGGCTTTTTTATTTTGACAGTTTGATGTTTATTAATTAAATAATAATTTATTAGGAAGTAAAATTTGTTTTACCAGAAAAGTTTACAATTTTACTACAAAAATACCTACTCTACCCTTAAGGATATACAGACTCGTAATGTTATCATCGAAGTGGTGTACCGACTGAAAATATTTTACATTAAAGTTTACGTAAAATCACAAGAACTTGCTCTCTGTTACTATTGTAAAGTTTCAAAATAATTGGTGCAGCAATGTTGAATAAAATTGAATGTTATAAAAAAATTCCACCACACCTTAAGATTTTGCACAATCGTAATTTGCAATGATTTTATTGATATGTTAATATAAAACAATAATTTGTGTATAAACATTGTTCTTCTCGGTCGGTGAATGATTGTAATGGTAACATAACGAGTTAAAGATCCTTTCAAGGAAGATGGAAGTATTTGAAAATTTTGGAGGGATCAGAGTGCGTGTCGTGTACTTACTCATCGCGGGTACCTCCCGTTTTCGTTCAAGGTCAACCTTGTTACCAACGAGAATAACACCATGGCCAGCCATGTAATCGCTCTTCCAGAGGTGCACAAGGGTCTCCTCGGCAAACTCGAGGGTCCGCCTGTCGACGACCGAGTAGACGACTACGTACACGTCCGGGTTGTACGTCGAACAGAACGTCTCGACCTGCAAAAAGAAAGAAAAATACGTGGTACACCCCTGCCCCTCTCTTTTTAATTAGCCTTTCCATGCGCGCATCTTTCACCTTTTGAGCTTTTAATTAATTTCAAGAAGAAGGTACACATACGCTCACACACACACACATTTTATCTTTACACGACTTCAATTTTACTCGAAAAGATTCATTTAAATTGCATTTCGCACAAAGACCGTTTTTAGTCTTTAAAAATTTTTTTAATAATAATTATTTCTTTGATAGTCTATATAGGTATATAGTATACATACATCATCTTATTCGATTGAGGTGAATACTCTTACAATTAATTTAAAGATAATTAAAATAAAATTGTCGAATCTACCGGACGATTATAAAGGCAGTACATTTTGTTATTGTGCATTAGCGTATTTATTCGATAGCTCGATGTCCGCGTACGTAGCTTATAACCAGATTAATCCCTGCTTATATAAACATTTTATCCGGACCATGCGTGCTTGTTTACCTAAATGCACATTAACTGTACATTTACTTTAGCTCGGCAGAGCGTCGATCGATATATACATATATATACATACATTTCGAATGCTCGTTATTCACATCAACATTACTTGCGTCTTTATTACATTCTTCAGACATTGAATTTTTCGTTTTCACACATTTCATTTTCTCGCGATGAACGGATAACAATAAGAGCGTGTGCGAGATTTCAGGGTAGAGACGAATGTCATCGCATTACGAACGCTTGCAAGTCACGCTGCGCTCTCTCGGCTAATGGAAATTGAAATAAACCAACAAAAAAAATAAGTTAACATTTTTTTACGATACGAAAATGAAATGCGTGACGTGACTCGGCAATATTATCTTCCTCGTAATAAATTGTAATATTCATGTATAACGTTAGAGTATTAATTCATATATCTTCATTACAATTTAACCTCGTGTAAAAGTATTAAAAGTTTAGGAAAAAAATACTGATTTTATTGCAAAGTTATTTGGTTAACAACGGTACAAATGACGTGTAATATTTTGAGATAGGAGATATTACAATTTTACAATTGGACGAGCATGTGCAGGATTATTCGCGTGATCGGCAAAACACGGAGAACCGTAAACGAAGAAACTGTAACGGTATAAAGCCGACAAGTGCATTAATCAATCGACGAGGTTCGTCGGTCACTCCGATTCCACGCACGCGGATGGCTGTTCTCGACTGCTATAAATCCGATTTGAATGACGCCCACCTCCTATGGCTCGCCGAAACGGACGTGATGCGACCACCCCTTTGACGCTCAAATGCAATTTTCGATCCTCTCTCTCACTCCCCCCCCCCCACCCTCTCCAGCTTTTCGAGTGGAGGAGGATGCTGCGTACGATATTCTTTGAAATTAGTCGTTTCCCGATTGAATATAACGATACAAAGAGAGACAATAACGGTGGATTGTTTTTCTTTTTCTCCTTTTGTGTAAACGCGATGATTGAGCAAAATCCTAGATTAATTTCAACTTTTAATTTCTTAAGTGACGTGATGCATTATTCAATTTAGGAGAACGCGATTACTAGTTAAGATTTAATACTTTTAAAAACTTTTGAATATTATATCAATATGTAAACTTTGAGAAGAGTTATAAATATTTTATTATGACGTTTATTTAAAATTATATAAAACCATAATCACGAGAAGAGGAAAGTGTAAACATTTCTGTATAGTAAAGAGAGTAAAAATAATAAGCGCAACCTATACAAAGCCTAATCCACCGTTGCGGGGAGCAATGCAATTCTCCAGCGTAAAAAGACTAAATCTAAATGAAATCCGGTTTCGTCTTGGTATCAGTGAAGAAGGATAATTTTCAACTGATCGAATTGTTTCGCGACAAGCCCCAAGAAATCGATAAAAGCAATCCTCCCGCAAATTGATAAGTAAAAGTACTTTTCCGTGCCGTTCGCGCACGTCGTAACACACGCGCTCGAGCGAAACCCTAGGTGCCTATATACGCGGATCGCTAGGGTGTCGCTCTCATTGTCTTCGATTAGGTCTATTACCCCGACCGAATAACCCAAGAGCCATTCTCAACTGTTTATTGACAATTAATTGCCTTGGGCAATTCGTCAAAACGCAAACGCGTCCCACCGTGAGATTTATTAATTAGTCGATATTGCGGCGCGATCGATCCTTCCTAAATTTAATATATATCGACTCCCGCACGGTACGCGGCGCCTCCTGGAAATCTTATCTATAACTTCGAGGGGTGAGCCATCAAGCCGGTCTTTGATAAAACAAGCTAACTGCTTCAAACGGGATCGGACGCTCTTTAGAAAACTGTTAAGGTTATCGTACCTCTTCCCGTAAAGCTAGATTAAATCCCTTATCTACGGTATATCAGAACAGACGGATCTCTAAGCTACTGATGCTACGAAGAATAGTTTACCGCGATTTTATTAGCGATATTCACTTGACGACGCGTACGATTTCCCCTAACAATTCCATAGGCGAGCCAGTTACGAAAATTTTTCGTCCGTTCTTTATCTCATTTGCACAGAGGTGCATACAGCCTCGAGTAATGGGCATGCTCGATAATTTGATACGAGACTTGATAAACTTTGTTTTCGGTTTTACGACGTCGTTGCATGCGCTTGCAGTTATAATTTTTTGGTTATAAAATGTTTGAAAGGTTTACGCGCTCTGCGTTATGTATCAAACTTTGTGCGGGAAATTTAATATCATTTCGATTGAAAATACGTCCTTTGGCGTATAGTTGATTTGAACGAGCAACGATCGAATGTAAACGCGAACGTAAGAAGAAAGAAAAATTACGCTTTTTCGTAGGACTCGGTTGTATTAAATTCGTAGAAAAGTTTCTTCGCAAGTACTCTTCTCGGGTATACAAATGCTCGACAAAAGCAATTTTGACGATCGTCTCGAGGAATTGAGAAACCATGGCGGAAATGCATAACCTCGATTCTTCAAACTAGATATTTCGAATCAAAGATGTTTCCGTGGGTCCACCTTCGAGCGAATCTCTCGTAAATCGGCTTCGAGACTCCCGGCCGTAATCACTCGCGTACAATAATCGATAATACGTAATTTAAAGCTTAGATGGCCGTACGGATATATAAGTATAATTAAAAGTAAGATGAATGAAAGGGTAAACGTAATATAAAAATAATCGCGAGGGTTGATAAATGACCGAAGCTCGAGGGCATTACGCGATAAGGGAATAAAAGGAATAAAAGGAATAAAAGGAATAAAAGAAGAAAAAGAAGAAGAAGACGCGCGCGTTATGAAACTTTTCATCTGAAGTGCATCCGGGGCTATTTATTTCCTCTCTCCGGACGAGAGGTTCGATATTAGATTATCCTCGGTGGTGAACTCGCGTGGTTCGTCTCGTCCTAAATATAAACTCATTCGCGGTAGCGGAGCAGGTATAGGTATATATACTCACCGACATCTCGGTAGCGGGATGATCGATGATCTCCAATTCGGTTTCCTGCCCGTCGATCATTACCGACACGCTCTTCTGCCCGTACTCGTCATCTGCAACAGTGTTAACAGCACATTTATTTCCTTTTACCTGTAACCCCTGTAACCCTTTCGCACATAACCGTGGGGATATGTATAAAGGTAAACAAAGATTGAACCGCGGTTTGGATATATCCGTGCGTCCAGAAAAAATGGATGATAAATTATCGAGGATTCAACGGGAATTATTTGCAGTTTACATAGCGCGGTCGGTGCGTATCTCGCACAACGACTCTCTCGAATCGTTCGTTTATGACATCGTGCATATACATACCCAGAGATACCGCGTAAATTGTATTTTCTCGTGAAGGGGGTATAAATTCAACAAGTTTCAAGAGCAACGAGGTGTACGCTCCGGTATCGGTTAAATCTGGACACGCGATCTTCATACAGGGGTAAATTCTACCCGAAAGATAGAAATTTCATCGTACTGAAATTTTAGCATCGCTATTCGACACTCGTGCGATGGACGTACGGGTAGGTACGCCGAATTTCGTACCAAATCGTTCACTTTTCGGCTTGAATCTTTAATTTCTAAGGTGGGATCGAGTGTTCGTTAAAATTTCACCTTGCCCTCCGTACGCAAGTGTACGATGCTTCCTATCTTCGTGATATTTCGATCTTAATTAATGATCAATTCACTCAGTTCGGAAAATATTGGTTATTGAATTGCGAGCACGTAAAATTGTAACGATCGCCGAAGTGAATTAATAAATTACCGTCAATCCCTTCAAAGATCACGTGAGATATATCGAGATAATTGAAGAGTCGTTCACCGATCCATTCTAACGTAATGAGAATGACCAGTGGGTCGCGATGCGAATCTTCCTTCGTCGACGACGTACACTCTGCCTTTCCTCCGATTCGTTCATTTGTATGCGTGAGATCGTGCAGACGCTAGTTTATTTTCACCTATACTACTTGATTACTTTTCTCTCGGTGAACTAGCCTGCTACGTCCTCAAGAGGGTGAATGGGGAGTTTAACTGGCTAGATGGATTAGTTTCGTTTTTTTTCGGCAATATTTTGCTTTCTTACTTTTTCCAAAATTATAACCCCTCTTATTTCATTAAATTTAACATGTACACTTTTATGCGTTTGGATACAAATATTTAGAGCGCTTCTTATTGCAGATTTCTAACCAAATTTAATGAAAGGAGAATGCCCACGGATAATGTATTTCGGCCTAGAAAAACGAACCTCTGAAAGTAATACTATCATATTCTAGACAAAAAAACAAGCATTTTAAAAAAAAATTCGGTACCGTCACTTGAGGGGAAGCCGAGATATTAAATGTCAAAGTTAAGGGTTGCTAATAGGCAGATTAATAAGAAAACATACAAAAAAAGCATCTTTGCACGTTTTTTATGCAACCAAACTAATATCCTTATAAAGATAATTTCATGCAGAATCAAATCAATTGACGTTTAATTCAGCGCAACCCTTAATAGACGAATTTTTAAGGGTAAATAAAAGTGCAAAAAAGCAACCCCTAACGCTCTGTGCTAATAAAAAATCGTTTGCACGTTTTTTCCGAATCCAGATAGACGCAAAACTGTTAACCAACGGAATTAACATCTTTTAGGGTTGATTTTAATTCAGCGCAAGGGTGTTTTTTTGATTTTTAAGTGCCTAATGTAAATGTCGCAATTATTGCACATAACTGTATTTTAGGATTATACAATTTTTGCACGTTTTCTCACTGGCCCAAATGACATTAGTCAAAAGAAAACATGAATATTAATCCGGGGAAATATTTTTTAATTCAGCGCCACCCTTAATTGACGATATTTGGGGGTAAATATGAGTAGAGTGAAATCAACCCCTAAGGTTATAAGCTTATAAAAGATCGATTGCACGATTTTTTTGGATCCAGATGGACATAGAACTGTAAATCATCTGAATTAACATCTTTTAAGTTTGATTTTAATTCAGCGCAAGGGTGCTTTTTTGATTTTTACGTGCCTAATGTAAATGCCGCAATTATTGCACATTTCCATTAGGCACTTAAAAATCAAAAAAACACTCTTGCGCTGAATTAAAATCAAGCCTAAAAGATGTTAATTAAGTTGGTTAACAGTTCTATGTCCATCTGGATTCGAAAAAAACGTGCAAACGATCTTTTATAAGCTTAGAACCTTATGGGTGCTTTCACCCTATTCATATTTACCCCCAAATATCGTCAATTAAGGGTGGCGCTGAATTAAAAATCATTTCCCCGGATTAGTATTCATGTTTCCTTTCGACTAATGTCATTTGGGCCAGTGAAAAAACGTGCAAAAATTGTATAATCCAAAAATACGGTTATGTGCAATAATTGCGGCATTTACATAAGGCACTTAAAAAATCAAAAAAACACCCTTGCGCTGAATTAAAATCAGCCTAAAAAGATGTTAATTCAGTTGGTTACAGTTCTATGTCCATCTGGATCCGAAAAAAACGTGCAAACGATCTTTTATAAGCTTAGAACCTTAGAGGTTGCTTTCAACCTACTCATATTTACCCCCAAATATCGTCAATTAAGGGTGGCGCTGAATTAAAAAATATTTCCCCGGATTAGTATTCATGTTTCCTTTCGAGTAATGTCCTATGGGCCAGTGAGAAAACGTGCAAAAGTTGTATAAACCAAAATACGGTTGTGTGCAATAATTGCGGCATTTACATTAGGGACGTAAAAATCAAAAAAGCACCCTTGCGCTGAATTAAAATCAAACTTAAAAGATGTTAATTCAGTTGGTTTACAGTTTTATGTCCATCTGGATCCGAAAAAAACGCGCAATCGATCTTTTATAAGCTTAGAACCTTAGGGGTTGCTTTCACCCTACTCATATTTACCCCCAAATATCGTCAATTAAGGGTGGCGCTGAATTAAAAAATATTTCCCCGGATTAGTATTCATGTTTCCTTTCGGCTAGTGTCCTTTGGGCCAGTGAGAAAACGTGCAAAAGTTGTATAATCCAAAAATACGGTTATGTGCAATAATTGCGGCATTTACATAAGCCACTTAAAAATCAAAAAAACACCCCTGCGCTGAATTAAAATCAACCTCAAAAGATGGTAATTCAGTTGGTTAACAGTTCTATGTCCATCTGGATTCGAAAAAAACGCGCAATCGATCTTTTATAAGCTTATAACCTTAGGGGTTGCTTTCACCCTACTCATATTTACCCCCAAATATCGTCAATTAAGGGTGGCGCTGAATTAAAAAATATTTCCCCGGATTGGTATTCATGTTTCCTTTCGAGTAATGTCCTATGGGCCAGTGAGAAAACGTGCAAAAGTTGTATAATCCAAAAATACGGTTGTGTGCAACAATTGCGGCATTTACATTAGGGACGTAAAAATCAAAAAAGCACCCTTGTGCTGAATTAAAATCAAACTTAAAAGATGTTAATTCAGTTGATTTACAGTTTTATGTCCATCTGGATCCGAAAAAACGCGCAATCGATCTTTTATAAGCTTAGAACCTTAGGGGTTGCTTTCACCCTACTCATATTTACCCCCAAATATCGTCAATTAAGGGTGGCGCTGAATTAAAAATCATTTCCCCGGATTAGTATTCATGTTTCCTTTCGACTAATGTCCTTTGGGCCAGTGAGAAAACGTGCAAAAGTTGTATAATCCAAAAATACGGTTGTGTGCAATAATTGCGGCATTTACATAAGGCACTTAAAAATCAAAAAAACACCCTTGCGCTGAATTAAAATCAGCCTCAAAAGATGTTAATTCAGTTGGTTAAGAGTTCTATGTCCATCTGGATCCGAAAAAAACGTGCAATCGATCTTTTATAAGCTTATAACCTTAGGGGTTGCTTTCACCCTACTCATATTTACCCATAAATATCGTCAATTAAGGGTGGCGCTGAATTAAAAATCATTTCCCCGGATTAGTATTTATGTTTTCTTTTGACTAATGTCATTTGGGCCAGTGAGAAAACGTGCAAAAATTGTATAATCCAAAAATACAGTTATGTGCAATAATTGCGACATTTACATTAGTCACTTAAAAATCAAAAAAACACCCTTGCGCTGAATTAAAATCAACCTCAAAAGATGATAATTCAGTTGGTTAACAGTTCTATGTCCATCTGGATTCGAAAAAAACGTGCAAACGATCTTTTGTAAGCTTAGAACCTTAGGGGTTGCTTTCACCCTACTCATATTTACCCCACAATATCGTCAATTAAGGGTGGCGCTGAATTAAAAATATTTCCCCGGATTAATATTCATGTTTTCTTTTGACTAATGTCATTTGGGCCAGTGAGAAAACGTGCAAAAATTGTATAATCCTAAAATACAGTTATGTGCAATAATTGCGACATTTACATTAGGCACTTAAAAATCAAAAAAACACCCTTGCGCTGAATTAAAATCAACCCTAAAAGATGTTAATTCCGTTGGTTAACAGTTTTGCGTCTATCTGGATTCGGAAAAAACGTGCAAACGATTTTTTATTAGCACAGAGTGTTAGGGGTTGCTTTTTTGCACTTTTATTTACCCTTAAAAATTCGTCTATTAAGGGTTGCGCTGAATTAAACGTCAATTGATTTGATTCTGCATGAAATTATCTTTATAAGGATATTAGTTTGGTTGCATAAAAAACGTGCAAAGATGCTTTTTTTGTATGTTTTCTTATTAATCTGCCTATTAGCAACCCTTAACTTTGACATTTAATATCTCGGCTTCCCCTCAAGTGACGGTACCGAATTTTTTTTTAAAATGCTTGTTTTTTTGTCTAGAATATGATAGTATTACTTTCAGAGGTTCGTTTTTCTAGGCCGAAATACATTATCCGTGGGCATTCTCCTTTAAAACTTCCTTATAGTCTGCTAATGGAAAATTATTATATTTAACATAAATTTACTGCGCGTATAATTGATAATTCGCAAAGTACAGTTTAGATACGTATATTGCAATCGGAGTTAATAATGAAATTTTCGTTAAGGTCTATAGTGATAAATAAAAATATTGCATTTAATGAGAAAAGAAATTAAGCCGCGCAATTAATAAAATTACTCGTGGGATGAGACTTGCTATTGGCTTAACTAAGGTTTTATCATATTTCGTTATACGTATACATTTCCATAAAACATTGGAAAAAATGATCAGCTTTTAGGAGATAGGCTATCCTGCCGCATAAATCTATTATCTGTAATCTTCAATTTCGACACTATGCACTCTCTCTCTTCCTCTGCAGACTTTTTGAAATCTCGCCATTCAATACAACTTTATCGGATCTTATTCTCCTGGAAAAATATGTATTTTCCAGATGAATCGTCGAAATTGAAAAATTTCGCGAGATACAGATTGAAACTCGTATTTGAATTGGATATTTAATTAAAAATTTATAAAGTAAAAATTACTTAATTTTTAATTCTAGTGAGTGGTTAGTGTACAAAATGAAGATTATGGATAAACGTAAACATTTACATATTTCACAAGGAAACAAGAATTTACAATAAATAAAGCTAATTATTTTAGTAATAAATTATATCGACAGTATAACAATTAAAAATTTCCTTTGTCTATGTTACCATCGGTTTACAGTTAAAATGTGTGGTACTATGTACATACACCAATCTCATGAATAATTAAATAATTATGCTTGGATGAAATTTGAATATAGTTTCCTAAAAAGGTAGGATTCATTAGCGAGGACGTAATTCGCGGGATTTCCCGCTACGTATATATCAGCTTGAAAATTAGTACACTATATATTCACTATTTAAAGATACTAATTAAAAGTATTTTTTAATGTTAATAGATCACAGATAAAAGACATTTGAGTACATACCTGTAACCGTACAAAGATTAAAATATATATATGTCCGAGGTTTAATTATACTACATTTATGTATAGCCCTTTACCGGTTAGCTTTCGATTAAAAATTTATTCCTATACTACGACATTAATGGCGCACCGGTATTAAAACTCTTTGAAAATGGATTTGGTCAAAGCAGTTATGGAAAGTTCTTCGCAGAGTATACAAAATTTTCGATCCACGTTGTATTTTATATGTTGCGTGCATTTAACCTCTTTTTCCGTTGCGATAAATATTTTGAAACGATATTGGTGCCAACAAAGAAAACTGCACCCAATTAATTGGCATGTACTTTCCTCAAATTGACATGTCGATCCTATATGTAATATATTACTCAAATATATAGTATTATTTAATTATTTAGAACAAAATGTTATAACATTTCAACAAGTATTATTCTTTTCTGACTGAAACTTATATATAGCTACTTATAGCTAGTTAAAAAAATATTAATTTATATAATAAAAAAGTAGACATTTATATGAAAAATGTAATAAAAAAAATGATTAATATGGAACAATAAAGGTCATTTCGTCAATTGTCAATTAACATTATTCATAATCTTCTATTTCAAATATTCCAAGAATTTTTCTTCATTGTAAGAAAATTGTTAACCATGAAATTGAATTTTTCATCAACTGGCATAGAAAATTTTAGATGGCATCAATTAAAAATATAAAAAATTTCTTTTATACTTCACTTTAAATTTTTAAAAACATTTTCTTTCAAAAATACTAGAAAGTTATTATATAGAATACACAATTATCAATTAATTGACAGCAGTTTTTGTTCATAATAAAAAGATTCTGTTCAATTAGATTGAATTTTTTGCAAACTGACATAAAAAACTTTTAATATTATCATTTAAAAATATAAAAAATTCTCTTTTTTTGGTGTTCTTTGGATTTTCTAAAACCATTTTCTCCCAAAAATATGGTTAGTTCCACATTAAACTACTTTATAAATGAACACAATTTTAATAAAAATTATATTTCGGATTATAATTTTTTTCTTAAAAACTAATATATAAATAAATGTGAAATTATTACAGCATAATACTATTATTATGTTCTATTTCCACAATTTTTTTAATATACCTATTTAATGAATTATTTTCAGAGATACGAACAATCAAACATTTTACACAAAAATATATAAAGCTCAATAACTTAGGTAATTATAGATACTTTGAGCTGCAAAATAATAGGAATTAAAACTACCAAAATAACTATTATTTCCTAAAATTTCAAGTGGATTAAATACTTTTTATTTCTGAAAATGTTTGACATAAAAACACAATCTTTTCACATATTAATTTTTTTAATCAAAACTTATGTATATAATAACTTGAAAATGTTACAGACCATTAAATGGTTCTTTCCTCATTAACTTTTTCAACACATTTGACTGATTAATTTCTAAAATATAAAATATTTAAAAAAAATAATTTTTTTAATAACAAAAAACTAATAGAGATACTTTATCAATCCAAAATCGAGCGGATAGATTTTTTTATTCACTATAAAGTACATTTAGTCCAATTAAAAAAATTAATAATTTTATCATAATTTTTGAAAAATTAATTTTTCAATAATCGAATATTGTTTTTTAAAACAAAAACTATTTGAGGGATGAAAAAACCAAAGTCTTTTCCGGGATGCGGAAAATAAAAAGCAAACTACACACGCAAACTGGGCGATATTGATACTCACGCACACACATACGCACACACACGCGCGCACGCGCACACACACACGCACACACATCCATACAGGCATTTTCTAAAAACACGTGATTTCGACTACTGACATGTTAAAACGTACTTACAACATGTTTTTAGCGAGACGAAAAATTTTACTATTACCAAACTTCTTCTATGAGCAAAAGCTAGCTCCAATATTTTCTATATTCCAACAAATTCAATTACCAAAAGTTGAACGAAACGAATGTCGTATCATTTGATGACCAATATATATTCTTTGCGTAAACGCGTGAAAAACATATAATTAAAATGTTAAAGACATGGTTTTAAGTGGATAAATTATTATGCTGCGCAATTATGAGTAGATAGAAAGTTCAGTCTATATTCTAATTTTTAAGAAGAAGATTTATTTCATTAAACGATAAAAAAAACCGTAATTCTACGTTTACATTAGAAGATGTACTAAAAAAAGTAATGGCATCTCCACGAAAAAAGTTATAATTTATTTCTATAAAAATATGTCGCAATCTTATACTGAAGTATTAACGAAATAAGCTTGTAATTAATCATATTTATTTCATGAAATATATATTCCTTTCGAATGCGTAGTTGGGGAATCCATTAAAACCATCTGTTGGTAAGGACAAATTCATTTTCTTGCGATCAAAGACGTTTTTCGTCGCAACTACTTACGTTGCTCTATACATTTTCATGAAACGAAGCCTAAACTGGTTCAAGTTATACGTATGACGAAAAAGCCGAAAAAAAAGAAGAGAATCACGCGGTATATACGTATACTCAAGAAAATTTCGTTGACTTATTCATAATGTGCTCCACCCAAAAAAGAGATTTCCTATACAAACACACGTATACGTGTGTTTAGTTTGCTCTCTCCGCGTATAAGTATATACAGGGGGGTTGCAACGTGTGACGCGCGCACACACAGCCTCTACAGTCGAAACATCGATCGGTATAGTGGCGAAGCCGAGGCGATTATCGATTCACAAATAACTTTCCGAGAGTGTAGACGAGTGCTTTGAACTTGCGGGATAGTCGTAGCCTAATTTGGCGGTGCGAGACGATCGCTTCTTTCTTCTTCCTCTCTCCTCACTATCCCATTCTCTCCTTTCTTTCACCCTCACCCCTCTCTCACTCTCACTCTCTCTCTTTCTCTCTTTCTATTTTTCTATCGCTCCTCTATATGGAAATTTTACGGGACAAAGACGAAGAGTGCCTTACGAGTACATCAATTTAGTGAAAATAAATTGAGCGACGTTTTATAATCGCCTAATTTCGAATGCATTATTCATTTTATCGTCTATACGATTTTATAGCCCTCTTTCGGATTATTTTTATTTACTTATATTTATTCACTCGTTTCCTTTCAAGATATATACCCATTTAATTAGCCAAACACGACAGCATCTCGTCGTAATCTACGTAATGAGAATGTGCGGTCTAGGCTACATTTTTACAAGACGAATAGAACGCGTGAAATTGTAATAAAATATAGATTTATTCAAATATTGATGTAAGTCGAGCATGTACTTCCAGGAAAATGATGAAATTGACCTTGTTAAATCTTTATATCGCACTAGTAATAAATAAAAAACGCGTTTAGTGCTATGCGTACGCGATACATTTTTATACGTATTCGTTAATTTAGAAAAAATAGCAAAATTTGTCAATAGACATATTTTTTATGTAAAAACGAGAGGTCATTCGACAGTTCATAATAACGAAAACAATTCTACTTACGAGTTGACAGTATCACTTTCAAAAGTCTATGTAGTTCGAAAGAATTCCAAAGTTGCGAACAGGGTAGACGGCCCACTCGTTAGTAAATTATTTATATAGGAAAACAGTCGAGCGCGATCGATACCGCCATCAACGGGAACGACGACGCAAGTTCAGTTGTAGCCCTCGAATCGTCCATAATCCCTGTCGCGATACAAGTCCCAAAAGTACGTTGACAGAAAAAAAAACGGATCGAAGAAATTCCACCGCAAAATATAATATTTGCATTCGAGCTAGTGTACGTGTACATTTTTTCCCCGAGTTCGCGTTATTTTATCTGCGATCGAAGATATAGGTGGAGAGCAAAACAAACCCGCAAACCCGTGTTAAAATTGGCTCTCAATTTTTTTGTTAAACTACCCAATCCCATTGATGGATCGTTCCGTTTGCTTTACAAACACGGATTGAAAGTGTTTTTCTTTTTATTTACATACAATGGATATGTCAACGGTTAAAATTAATTAAACGTAGTTTTGTTTACAGTTTTCGATCCCTTTTCTGATTCTCAAGAGATCGAGTGCTCTCGATCAAAGAGAGAGAGGGAGAGAGAGAGAGAATAACTGTATCAGAATTTTAGGGGAAAGAAATCTCCACAAAGGGATATAACTAGATTTGAGATTTTGAAACACTCGATTTATGCCAAGTCTCGAGGGGAGGAAACATCGAAGATTTTATCCCAGAAAGGTGTAGGATAGAGTTATGCTAGCCGAGTGTTTGTTCTATCGTTATTCCCGAGGTAGTAGGTGACTAAGCCGTGCGATCGTCGCCACGCCTATCGATACACTCGTCTCTCCGAGGAGATTCCGAGGGGTAGATCTTGGATGCTAATCGAGCTATCTTCGGACGGAAGAGATCTCACCGTGGACGTAATCTCGGATCTTAATATCCTATGACACGATCGTTTAAACTGCTTCGAGTTAAATCAGCTCTTGTTATTACATACCTACTGTATTATGCAAGGCAAGGAGGAGAGAGGAGCGGGGGGGAGGGGGCATAATATTTTCATTGCTAATTCGGCTCTAAAACTTTATTAATGGATCGTATCAACGACGAGTGTAGGACCTCCGGAGGCTTACATTTATCTTTGTTTAACCTGACAAAAGTAAGAAGTCGTCACGACATTAAGAGACTCGTTAAAAATATAGAGAAACACGCAGCTTTGGATTAAGGAATTGGATTGAGGACCTTCAAAATATATATACTTGTACTGAATATTCTTTCGCGAAGGATCTATACGAGATTTTATTCAAACAAGGTGGTGCACTTTTGTTTGACCATATATAATACATTTGTCTTGAGCGTGTAAATAAAATACGAAGGTAATCCCATCAACATGGAAATAATTTTACAAAACGAATAATATCTACTTGTCATTTATCTACTTCAAATGTATACGTATATACAAGTAATTGAGTGTGGATGTGTACATCGAATCGTTTGAATAAATAATTTTCTGAAAGTGCAATTTAGAGAAAGTTCGTTGTCTCGGGTCGGTCCCTTTAAGCCGCGTAGTTTTATGCCTTATTGAAATTTTGCGCGTCTATGAATAATTTAGTAGCGTTTTATCTTTAGATCCTCGCTAAAAAAGAGAGAAAAAAGAAGTAAGCCTCGAGAATTATTTTAAAAATACGGGAAAGCTGCCCGTTTTACGGAGAAAATAATCTTATAATAATAACGAAATGTCTATAATTAAATATAAAAATTTTTCTAATTTTAAAGTCGTTTGGTACACAAAAAAAAACAAAGGGGAAAAACAACTATCATTACCATTTGAGGTTGCAGTAAGCGAATTCGTGTGTGCGCATGTAACGAGAGGATGATGAGATACCGCTTTGTATGTATATACACGTTAGCTTAATTATTAAAGAGAAACTACGCGCGGCGCACGTCGTATATATATATTTTATTAAAATTTCATCCAACGAAATGGAACGTATTTAAAGAGACGTTGGTAAACCAAACCGAGTGGAATTAAATAATTACGAAATATAATGCAAACATCGTACGTACGAAACTTCATTTTTCAACTGGATAAACAAAAAGCCGTTTCTATACCTGTTCAAAAAGGAATGATCGAACATTCGCAACGCTCTAATCAAACAAGTAAACACGACAAAGCGCACGTTTAATTGGAACTTTATGTACGACATGGAATTAAAATTAGACGCTTTGATCGGACACGATGCCAGACGATACAATCAGGACGATGCGCGAACTCGCGTATCGATTCTTCCTTTGAAACGTTCAAGTTGAACGTCTCGGTTAGAGAATCGCGTGTCGCGCGTCGATCTTTTACAATCGATTCTGCAAGGTATTCGAATAAGAATTTATCGAAATTGCGTAACGTCGCCTATTTGTACATATAATACCGACATTAATACAGTCAACTTTGCGTAATCCTTTGTGCAGCCAAACATCGCAACGACCGATAATTTCCGATCGGAGTGATCTTTTTAACATCTAGCACCGCACGGCAATGGACGTCGACGCACCTCTTTATTAAATCACGCGCTTCTCGACATGCTTTGTGCTCGTGTCGACGATACAAAATTGATGCCATCGAACTTAATTCAATTGGGTTGGCTTATTATTCTTTGGTGATCTGCCACAATGCGATACTCTAAATTTGTTGAAATCTCTGTACGAATAGGATTTTAGATATACGTAGATGCTAAATGTGAATTAAAAAAATAACTATGTATAATATAACGTTAAACTGATACATTAAATTTACAGTGTGTTAAATTCTAAAAATTGAAAAGAAGTTTAAAGGAAAAGAAGAACTTTTAAACAGCCATCAGTCACGGTTGTTTTGGTATTCTCGTTCCGGTAACCCGAAAAAATTTTCCTTTTATAATTTCCATCGAAGCGTATAGAGCGTTGAATAAGCACGAGCTGTACGATTCTACGCGAGGGAATTGTACATATAAAGTGGCGCCCATAGCGGCATTACGCATACGCGTATAACGTGACATTTCGTAATAAGGGTTTTTCATTCGTAAAATACAACCGTATTTTATTTCAATTTCGCTTATTCCCTTTGTCTTTTAATTTGGCTCTTAAACTGTTTCCTTTAATTGTCTTGAGTGAGATAAGAAAATGGGGAAACCGGGAATGTTATATTGCCACTTAAGACTAGACAGGTTCTCATGAAAATATACCCTTCAAATTTTAGTGTTGCTCCTTGAAAAGATAAGTTCGTTGATACCTCGAAGGAAAATTTCGCTCTGCTTTTGTCGTTCAATTGATGAAATGCGAGTAACATAGATATTAAAAAAAATTATTCGATACGCTGAAAAATGTTGGATAAATTTTATAAATATTCGCGCGTCTAATTTATTATATTTTGTGTCAAAACATACTACATTTTTGATCAAAATTACTATTTCAAATTTCAGTATTTGAAAATGAGGCTTGCAATTTTTACTGTTCTATAGTTTTTTGTATAGAAGGCATGGTTCGTTTAAGAAATCCTTAATTAGTTTTACGAGAAAATTGAAAACTGCACATTGGGATTTATACTTGGTTCGCTATACATTATCTGTTTTTGTGTTTTATCATATTGACATTCTACGAAGTACGAATGAGCACATATTAATTTCGAAGAAACTGAAGCACATTACGATTTTATTATATATTCTTTGAATTCGCAAATACAACTTCGAAATACTGCATGCACGAATCAGTGTAAAATTTCTGTGTTTACTGGTTGACTCGATGGGCTCGACGTCACGTACCGACAGTTCGTCAAAGCTTGTGGAAACCAACAACGCATCTGTTAAAATTTATTTCCAAAAATTAATATCTTTCATGATAAGAGGTTCAGACTGACATAGAAAAAAATTCACAAATCACGAATTATTGTGCAAGCTGATAAAATTTAAGATTTGTATTTGACCTATTCCCAAAAACTTAATCTAATAAAGTAATTCAAGTATTTATAAAATTCCTTTCAATTTACGTAGTTCTTAGACTTTCGCTATCTCATGTAATAGTAACAATTAACATAAAAGTTTTTCCGTGTACGTACGTACGGTAATACTATTATCAAAATTAAAATTGTTGGTCCAGTGCAACTGGAATTCCAAATGGTTTCACAAGGATGAAAACGTCGATTTAACGAGAATGGTCTACGTTGTTCGATCGACTCGAATCGAGGAAAAGTTGTATTGAAAAGTTTGGAAGGGTTTCCGGTTGGTGTTCGGGAGGGAAACCAACCAGCGACACAGGAAGAAAGAAGCGAGAACTCACCGAGCGACGCGTCGTATGCACAAATGTACTCGCTGGTGGTGAATTGAGCGGTGAGAGCCGTTTTTCCGACCCCCGAAGCCCCCAGCATGCCGACCTTGTACGTGGCCACTTTCGAGCTGCCGCCGCCTCCTCCGCCTCCGTTTCCGCTTTGATCTTCGTCCCCGCCGGTTTCGATGCCGGAGAGCTGCGACGCCGAGCTGTAATCGACCGAAAATAACGTACACATTTATTTTATTACCTTTTGTTGCCTTCTCAAAGAGCCTTTCAAATTTTTCATCTTTATAATATTATATTTTGTACACTATGTATCCCCTATGTACCCTTCAAACTGTGCAGAAACATTTTAATATCTCCGGTTAATTAATTTTTCACGAACAAATTTGAATGCTTCGGATACATATATATATATATATATATCGCTGAGGAAAATAAAGTTGTACACGAAACTTTAGTAAAATGACATCGGGATATACGCAATGTCGATAACCGTCGAGGAGTTACTGCACGCGACTCGCAGTTACGATGAATTTATAGCAACATTTATTGGAACATTCGACGCATCTTTGTTCATTTTTAAGCGTGTTCGCTTGTTTTATTTCTTCCCGAGAAACTCGAATGTAATATTTATTATAAAAAAATTTCTACAGCGTACTAATTTTTTAACACAAACTCTATTTTACAAGTTTATTTACAAATTTTACAACTTGTAAGGTGAATATGAAATAGTTCGTTAAAAGAAAACTTTCAACTGCAAACTTTACGATCACAGCGCTTAATTATATTTTTTACTAATGCAATGAAAATAGTAAACACATAAAAACATTATTAAGTTTGAGCTTTTCATTCTTCTCGAAATCTATTAAAGTCTTAAAATCTTAAAATGATACTCCTCCACTTTAGCGTTCTCCAATAGTCGCTTAAAAGTCAAGCTTTTGTTCTTAAACAATTATAATTAGAAAAGTTTTAAAGAGAATACGATCGTACAAAATGAGACGTTTAACGAGGTAACGATAGCAACCAAGCTACGATCCTCCTAGCTATATTTAACATTTTTAAAGCGAAAATATTCTTTTCGTAGCTTGCAGGTTAATCGTTGGAATATTCACGAACAAACGTAATACATATATTATAATATATAAATCAATTGCAACGCGAGATTTTTGAGCTAAACGAATGGTATGTTTTATTCGAGGGTCGTTTGGACGATGTTTCACGGATGAAGGACCGCGCGCTCCGTTCGAACAAGCACAGTTGGAGGACCCGATGGCTTAGGATTCGCGTTTCATATTTTTTTTTCGTCCTACGCGTCCGTTCCGTTGTGCTCGACAACGACTACTTCGAGTGTGTACGCTCCTGTATTAAAAATTTAATGCTTAACGAAGGTGATGTTCCGCGCGTGTCTCTGTTGTTTCGTGGTATTTCCTCATAATTCATAAAATATTACCGAGTATTTTCCTCAAACGAAGTATGTAAATTTTGTCGTTTACTTTCTATTTTCATAATTTCAAAATGTATAATTTAATTTAAGAGCTTTTGGTGATGTTCTCTACATTACGCGGAAACGTCCCGCGTACTTTCATTGTTTTGACGTATTTTCACAATATTTATAGAGCACATTATTATTAAAATAATGATACACTAAATATAATAACGTTCCCGAGTCGTTTAAACAAGAAACACTCGAATATTTTAATTAAACTTTTTATATTTTTTTTTATAAGTCGAATAAAAATAAAGATATATGTCGAGTAGATTTTTCAATAATTAAGACAAATTACGTAATTTAAATCGAATACGAGTATTTGAGTAAGATACCCGATACGTACTAATTAAATTACGGCTGACCAGAATCTGATGCGTTCCACTTTAAGCTTCGTTTGTTATTTTAATCTCGCGTAACAGCAAGAAAAAAGCAGACTCTCGCCAATATGTTTAATTACTTATTGTATACATCATACTCGCAATTCGGACGATGAAAAATAAATGAAAATTAAATAAAGGACTTTAATAGACTTTGTTTCTACCATATTCGATGGTGCTCGGTAAAATGTACATTACAATGAAAATAATTAGCGAGCATATAAGAAAACTCTGTTTAATTACAAAGCATAATAAATATATTTCTATTGGTATTAAGCGGTGCAGTTGCTTTTCATTCTCAAACTGCATTTTTAGCGAAATTTGGCTTCATTTTTCAATTATATCCGACTTTGGACACAACGTTTCATAATGAAAGAATAATACAGATAGTAAGTTAAAAACTAACAGGAATGTGAAAAATGTTGTTGAGTTATTTTACAGAAAAGGAAAAAGAAAGAGTGAGAAAATGTAAAGATGGGAGTTAACTTAAAATACTAAAATGAAGTTATTTAGCGTAACACGTTTATAGCGTAAAGAATGCTTATCTTAAGAAATAAAATTATCGTCGAATAAAAGTGTAATTAAACGTAACGACTGTGTACAGCACCGAAAGTAAAATTGTATTTATATACACTCATTAGTACGCTGTAGACTCGTAATCGAGATTTTCGAAATTAAATGTAACAATTAATTATAGATAAATAGAATTAGTCGAACGAACGATCAATCAATTTAAAATACTTTGAACGGTAAAATGACATCTTTAGTCAGTTTATATTACGGAGAGGAGAAAGAGGAAAGTAGAAAAAAGTATTCTTTATTTGAAATAAGTTTCACGTGACTATTTCTACTTTAATATCAACTCGATTGAGTAGATTTCCGATTGTACTCGCAATCGTTACAGATACAATTGAGCTCTCGAAATCAACTATTTCCTATTATTTTAAAGCACAAAGAAATGAAAAGGAGGTCTCGTCGAAGCAAATTAAATTGCGATACTGCGTAAACAGGAACAAAATACACACCGACGTGCATACAAGTTCCATTCGGTGGCTCGGCGATACAATAATGACCAATAAAAATGAAATGAATGAATTTGTTACCGGAGATACGCGAACGAAATTGTACCTAGATTCTTTAGAACAGGCCGATATCCTATTGAATTTTATCTGTAAACGCAGAGAGACGACAAACCCGTCGCAGCTAACCAACGATTCGAAAGCTTTAATCGATGAGAAAATACTCGGGATCGAATCAATTCCCGGTATCTCCCTCGAACCGAGTTGACGAAAATTATCAATTACTCGGGTGGGACGTGCACGAAAAGCAAAAAAAAGACATACGACGAGATAGTAGCCGAGAAGGGCTATTCAAAATGTATCGATAACGTTATCATCGCCTAAAATTGTTTTATATCGATCGAACAACCTCGTCAACAAAATTCAAAACGACATTTACAAAAATCTAAATTTCTCTAAGTTAAAATAACGAGTTCGCGTCGTTTGATTTTTGGTACAAGATGGTTTACGTCGCGAGAGTAACGGCTCGTGGTCGACCTTCGTGAAATTATCCGGAGGTAACGGCTGCAACGTCCGAGCGATAAAACCCACGAAAATAATGTGCCATTATACAATCTGAATTGTAAATTATTCGAGAGTAAACTCGGAATGTCGAATAAACGTTAAAACGCATATTTCAATAATTCTTCTCGATTCTGCAGTTGAATCTATCTCGCTTGTTCTTACAACGTAGCACTCGGAATAGAATAAAAAAAACTAATTTTTTCTCGCTTCCGGAAGGTGATTACATTGATCGACTGTTGCTGGAAAAAGAAAAATCTTGGTTAGCGTTCCCGTGTAAAGGAGCTTCCTCTCGGAAGAAAGATGCGCGTAGAACGGGAATAGTGAACGCGCGATCGATATCCTTAAATAACACTAGCGCGCGAAGGAGATATAAAAATGTACGAGTGTGTGTGCGTGCGTGTGTACGAGTAGGTGAACAATATTACCTGAGTAGCCTGGCGTCGCGCGTGCTGCTGCAACTCGTGCCGGAGGAGGTGACGCTATTGATGCTTCGACTGCGTCTGCTTTTGAGAGAGTCGCCGAGGTTGAAGACCCCGTTGGCAGTTATCGAGAAGGAGCGTAGCCTGTAATACTCGACGCCGTCCTCGGTCTCGTCGTCGGCGCCGTTCCCCGTTCCATTGCCGCCCCCGCAGCGTCGCGTCTCCGCGAGCATCGGCTGTGAACACGACCAAACGCGCAAAAACCCTTTATCGTTCCATTCCCCTTTACTCTCTCTCTCTCTCTCTCTCTCTCCCTCATAAGAACGCCTCGTCACTTTCGAGACCACGCTATTTTCTCGGACATTTTCTGTCGCGTAAACTTTATTTTTTCTTTTCGTTTTCTTCTTCTTTTTTTCAAAATGCACTACAAGTATCTCGTTTATTTTATTGGATTGGCTCTTGCGGCTGATTAATCAAAACGATACCTATCCTCGTTACAACATTCATCGTGACGAATGAATTTCTTTTCCACGTAAAATTAGATAAAACTCGTGCACTCGATGATCGATCGGAGAAAAGTTTTGTGCGAGGTATAGAACGAGACCATCTGGCTCGGAATCCCACCAAGTACCCCGCAACGGTGTCCCTATTGATTTTGCGTATTTTTTTCCTCGACTAATTTATAAATGAAATCTTGTAATTGAAAGTTGATATTATATGAAAAAGGTAAATTTGCACGATTGGAGAATTATAAATAATTAGCTATTGTACGTGTCGCAGACACTTTTATCAAGCGATGCGTTGCGCAACGATCGTAATATACATCAACGTCGTATAGATGATATTTCGAATTGCGCAATATAAAATAATTTGTATTTAAATGCATTGTACGCGAATCATTAACCTGTATGCAAATTTACTAGGGTACACCTCGACGGATGTTTCAAATACGCTACATCAATTAAACAAAGTCCACTTGTTTTTTAAGCACTTTGAGCGAGGCATCCACACGAATCACGTATTGAATTTATCGAGTAAACAAACTAAACTTTTTGGAGAGTGGGATGACGTATCTCGTTTACACACACCGCAGAGGAAAAAGTAAAAATCTCGTTCTCGCATCGCCTAGGTTACGAGAAATCGATTTACCAATTTTCCAACTAACTTTCCAAAATTATTACATTTAACGTGTTCTCGATAAATATTCAATCACGATGAAACGAAACAGAGTTGCAAAAATTCCAACGACCCGACGGTACATATTTAATAGGCTTTAATTTGAATTATCTCCGTGGAAAATAATGCACGATTTAGAATTACCATAATCTTTAGTAATGATATCGCAGAGTAGCAAATTAAAAAAATTTCTTAAAAATACAATAAAGCGTAGTACAATATAGTGGAATATCCGTTTAATATTTATCGTAACAATAATTCTTTAGATTTCACATAAGTTTATCATTTAATTAATAAAAGTTACGATATATCATTTTTAAACAACTTTTATCTCCGTGCGGAAAGGAAGATCGATAGAGAGAAAGAGAAAGTGTCGATTTTACGTTAAAAGTTATACGTCGTACACCATTCGCGAGAAAGCAAATTTCGAGAAAAGTTTGGTATGACGCACTCTCTACTGCGGGAGCCGCCTAGAAAACAATCAGTAAAAGACCGTACAAACAATGGTTAACCTTTAAATCGCGAGAAGTTCGTATACTACAACGCGTAGTAAAAAGTTTATCCTAATACGGACTAATTGAAACTTCTACGATCGGGCAACCCTTTGGATTTCAATTATACCTACGAACCAAGTGAAAACAAAATAACCTGCAGACGAACAAATTATTCTTTAAATAAATATCGTAACGGGCATACCGGCCGGCGTGTTCTAATAATACCCTCGATTAATATTCAAATCTCTATTCATTATTGTAAACTCGGTACTGGAAATTCATATATCCTACGTATTTTTAACGATTTTTTTACTTAAACGTAAAAAGAAGCTTTTTTTAATCACATTACGGGCGTTTCAGCTTTCACTACGTATTTAATAAACATTGAGAATTTGTTATGAATAAATGTACCTATCCGTATTACGCAATGTTTTAATTCAGTCTCGTTTTTTATATTTATATATAATACACATTTATTTTTAAATCTTTGCGAGAATTAAACAATTGTGTACAACTAGTATTTTAATACATATTTGCATAAAATGGCTAATAATAGCTTCAATTCGAGAGGCAAATGTAAGTCTGCAAGTTTTTTTATTACGGATTACTCTTATGCTGGCGATTTAAACGTATTCGTCAATTCAATACGTCTAAAATGCTAAAATAGAGGATGCCCAACAACACGGCTGACGGGTTTTTTCTTCTTTCGTACGGGTTTAAGTACTGTATTATTTTTTTAAAGGAAATAAACGAATTAACAAACGAAAACTGGAATATAAAATGTACGAGGGAATGCAACTGGAAGCTCTTATATCTAAAAAGGTAGAATAATATATTATCCCGTATAGCTTAATTTCGAGTGGATAATATAAAAGAGTATGAAAAGCGGGAGAATCGATCCCCATCTAAAAATATCTAGCCCGGTCGAGAGGGAGAGGTTGGAGAAAAGAGCAAATCGTCGTGATGGTCGTCGTTATCCTCGAGGATCGCAGGAACCTCGGCACTCGCGGTCGGTCATGCGATTACACACCCCTCGCGTTTCATTGTTCGCGGCCGCGGTAATCTTCACCCACTCGCGTCTACGATACTACGTACAACTTGAATACACGTGTCTAGCTCTATACCAACGATCCGACGCCCACTGGATAAGCCTCGACTCGTGCACATTCCTTCCTTCCTTCCTTCCTTCCTTCCTTTTGTACACCCTGTATATATGTATCCACGTATATACATATGTTCTTATTGTGCTTAATTATTCTCCAGAATAAACTCCTCGGAGAATCGTCGAAACGCGAATAGCTCTTTTTTATTATTATTCGAGAGGAAGCTGTGACGCGCACATTTCCTTCTTTTTCTTTCTTTTTTTAATTTTCACTCTCGTGCGCGCGTTAGACTTACGCTATACAATTACGTTTATTTTTCTTCGAACGCCGTATCGCCAAGTTTCATCTGCGAGGGAGGACATTTAAAAGCGTTACTCGCATTTCGTTATCGACTCTTTGGAAATGAAATAATTTGGTAGAAATCGAGGAAAATCAGCGAGTCGTACGCGTATGGCTACGAAAGGTTGAAGATGTAAGGTAATCGCAGTATAATCTATATTGGCTCGTACAAAAAAGGATTTTCAAGAGTTCAATTTTCAAGTTGACGAAAAGACTTTTTAAAAGAAAATCCGGAGTTTAATTAAAAGTGGCCGGCTCGCGATAAGTTTAACAACGCCGAGCATCCCGTGAGAGTAACCTACATTCGCGCGTTCGAACGCCCCCGCTCGGTGTGTTAATAAAACCCGCGTATACCTTCGGCTAGAACCTATAGCCCATAGAGAGAATCGCAGCGCGAACGTATACACCTATATCTATATAAATGCGCGTTCGTTGGAAAATGCAAAGCCTCGGAGATTTTGGTTAACGAGTAATACGCGCGAGACGAATCGTGCTCTTCGATACGACCGACAGATTTCATTGGCGAAACTCGGCTCCTATATCCGAATGTAAACGAAATCCTGCGAGCGACAACTTTCCATTCACCGAATATCAAACTTTTTTTATTCGGCCACAATACCCTCGTAGTATATACCGAAATTTCGTGCACCAACAATTCGATCGAACGACAAAGAACGACCAAATTTACGTCTGATTTTAAACGTATAATTAAATGTTTAGAATGATCGACGACACCTGAAAGTGTACATCGTTGTTGAATGTATGTGGGGGCTGTACAGTGTGCAGTACCTATACACAGAAAATCGATTTAATCCTCGCGCGCGGAAGGCTATTATCTTATCGTTGTGTTTGTCTCGTTAACGAGTCGAGTCGAGAGGCACCGGTTACGCGCCTTATTAGCCAACCTTGCCTAATAACTACCTCGGAAAAACGACAAATTCTTATTCTTATTTCTATTATTGCGCGCGTTTGATACGCGATATTATTCTTATTTTCCACTATTTCGTTTAACAAGATATTTTCGTGTCTCGTTGCATTCGCGCATATACTGGAGAAAAAGGTCATGGACTGATCTACGCGCGCATTTGCTTTTTTACGCTCAAATTTATTATTGTGTTTTTTTCGAAATATATTTATAATAAATACGTAACGAAACTTTCCGTCGGTTGTCACCTGGCTTAATAGACGCATTTTTCACGGGAATTCCCAGCTGCTTTAAACTGTGATAATTAAGCTTAATTTTTATTATATATTACGTTAAAGTGAATATTACTGTCTGTATTAAAATCTGAGAGTCGAGCGCAGCGGAGAGGAATTTTCTAATCGGTTTAACGCAATTACTTAACTCTAACAGGATATAACACAACTTTCGTTTTATATTTTTTTTGTATAAATTTATACGCAATAAGTAGAAATTGAAGAGAGTGACCTATAGTATTAAAGACCTTATCTAGAGATAAACCGCGTTTTCACGGAAAAACATTCTGTCAGTATGTAAACGCGTCAAGTTTTACTTGTTTCATAAATATTAGGTCATGTAATTGTGAAGCAAATGAGAAAACTAAATGGTACATGGAAATAAGACTTGTATCGAGATATACCCTTTTACAAATAATCCCTTTCTAAATCTACAAACTCACGTAAAAATATTATAAAAACTTTATAAAAATTTCATAAAGTAAGCTTTAGAAAAGTTGTATATATAAACAATTGAACGTAATATAAAGTTTTACACAAATCCATACAACACTTTATTATTATTTCATTTATTACTATTTAAATTCTCGGTTGGCAAACTATTGAGAAGAGAAATAATGAAATATTCACTTTAGAGCATAAAAAGGAATTCACTCATTTAATGATATTTTATTCCAGTTATTTATTTGTTATTTGTTAAAAGTTACCAATTATAAATTATTATACACTAATTATGTGAATAAAAATTAAATTAAAAAATGTATCTGTAGAATATAATTTTTATACACTTTTTTAAATATAATAGTTGTAAATTTTGACAAAGTCTTTCGGTCATAATATCCACAATTTCGTTTGTAAATTTTTAACCAGAAAATAACATTTTTATTGCAATTGTTATATGCCTACATATCATATATAATATATATAATGCATATAAATATTTAAAATATTATTGTAAAAGTTTGATTCTCCAATGTTTTAAAAAAAATAAATAATGAAATATTAGAGATCCAAGTTTTATAAATGCACTAAAAGTACACAAACGATTGGAATGCCAAAACCAAAATAAAAATTGTCATAATTTAGAATTCTTATATAAAAAAATCACATTAATTTTCTAATAGGAATTTGCATGCTTTAATTATAACTATGCTGAAATATATACACCCTTTTAATATGGTCTAAGAAATAGATAAATCACATCTGTTGTACGATACTGATTATACGATATTTTTATTTGATATTTACGTTTTGTGAAGGAAATGTTAAAAATAATTATTTAAAAATTTATGGAATAATTTACTTTTTGTAATATTTACATGTATATTCATATACATGAAAAAAATAATGCGCTATATATTATTCAATTACAATGTTGTACTTTGTTAATTCCAAAAATACAAACAAGAATGAACTGTATTAATTTACAGTTTGAATAGTATAAAATTCTGAATAAAAACCATTCCAAAGTTATTTTAAAATGTTTATAATATTATAATTAATACTGCTAACATTTTCATTTTATAGTGTTTTCCTATTCTGGTATGTACATAGTTTAATAACTATTTGATTTGCTTTAATATTTCAAAGTAAATTTTTTTATAAATCTCAAATTATATACTTTTTCTTATAACTTCGGAATACTCTTAAATTTTACATCCCGTTTTTAATGAAGTAATACCTAGTAAATATTTGTTTGAAACTCATTCTGGACGCATCGAGAGAGTAATTTAAAATGTTATTTTTCGAGAACTAGTGGTAGCGTTCAGTGCAACATTAACAACCGCGAGATCGGATCGGATCCGCAGTGAATAATACAAGTATGTATACTCGGCGACCAAGCACTAATTAACCATCCATAATGATCAATGAAAATGAAATCTCAACCGACAAACACTTGAACTTAACCTCGCGACTAATACTCGAACCTCTCGGGTTCTCGATTTCCAATTGATGCAGTCACACCGCACGTGCAAAATTTGCTTCAACGGATTAGCTCCGAACCTCGCTTCGAACGCGGTAAAGCGCAAAAGAGCGATGTTAAATAATATAAAATATATACACGCGTATATAGCCTTGCACATTCAAATAGGTACATTACTTTTCCAATTTAAATGTAAATACACCAGGTGGAAGTAAACGCGCACCTTTATGAAATCTTTCGACTCTCCACCGTCTGCGAGAGTACGATGTTTGAAAATTTGGCTCGATTTTCTCTTACATAGATTCCCGTACTCTGCAAAATAAAACGTTACGTTTAATCAAATGAAAGGAAGGGGAAAAAGAATACCGCCCATTAGGATTAACATGTACTTCGAGATAAAATCCATCGGATCGAACGAGACAAACTTGATATAGGATATATAATATAGGTAAGAATAAAGCCAGGAGAAAAGCGTATAGTAGAAATAAAGGTAGATATATACATACACGTACGCGCATAAGCGGACAGGTGTCGGAGCCAACGCGATTTTTCCAGGTTTTACGAGGTGGAAATACGCGTATGCCGGATCGGATGTTTCGCTTAACAAACCTCTCGTAACATCCTTAGACGCGTTCAGAAAAGCATTGCCAGACGCTAAATGGGATTTTTATAACGCGGATAGGGAGTTTACTATTGTTGTCTCTGATGAGAAAATACGGGCTACTTAAACTATAACATTTATATACTCTGATCCTGCTTCTTTAATTTTATTTGTTTATAATGTACGATTTGAACAATACTTCATATTTCAATTATTAAACATTACTCTATGTAAACATTTTGAAGTATTGACTTTTCAGTCGATCAAAAGAATATTGTACGTATATACGCAATAACAAAATTACAAATAGGCGTAATTCAATCAATACGCGTACTCGCGTCGATCCGGAAAACAACGAAAATTTGAGACCTCGATATAAATCAAGCAGATAAATAAAATACAGTAATTAATAACAAAAGAAAATGAGTTGGGCGCATAACACAATAAGCTGAGAATAATAAGAATCCAGCTTCGACTGATAAATCACGCATGAATGTATTGAATTTATTGATTTCCCGTGTGCGAAATAAATACCCAATTTAATTTCATTATACCTCAAAATGTATTTATACTCCAGCGCGTCTAGGTTATAACGCTGTCAAAATTTGTAACGGCACATGCGTTGTTGATTCGCCGAAATGTCGAAAAGTATGGATTTTTGACTGCCTCAAAGTATACGCAACACCTGTGAAATTTTGCGGTCGTTTCTTGCAAAGGGGGAGCTAATTCCGATCGCACTTTCTCTCTCTCTCTCTCTCTCTCTTTCCCTCTTTGGGATTTATATTATTTAAAAGGGCCCGGAGGCCAAGCTTTTAAACCTGATGAATCTAGGAGTGTACGCGTTCGAATTCCCCCTTTTATTCATCGACGTATATCGAATTTAAAGCGAGCTCCCTCTCTCTCTCTCTCCATCTGCGTGTACCACGATCACTAAATTTTCCATCGACTTTCAACGTCAATCGCGTAATTGAGAAGTTTAGAAAATCAATTAGACTCGATGTTATAATTTCGAGAGGTTCTCAATTAAATTTCAAACTTTTCTTTGAATTCAGTAACTATCGACGTTCGTTCCAAGGAAACACTCCACATTTCTTTCGATGCACAGTGTATATATAAAGCGAATTAAACTGGTTAAAATAAATTATTAAATTAATACAGTGAAGTACGAACTTACGAAAATCAAAGTATCGCTTTTTCTCCTACTTCAGTTCGCGTGAAATCGACAGCTGCGCGAGCTCTCCAAAATCTGAGACAGTTCAAGAATCGTCGAGAACAAAAAAAGACTCGGCAAAAGAAACGTGTGCAGGTATAGGTAGTGAACGTCTTCGACAGTTGTTTTCGCGCGCACGAGCGTAAACGGTCACGTTCTCGAATGCCGAGGTGTATACACCTCGGCTTTCCTCCCCTCTTTCTTTCTCTCCTCTTCACTCATAATCGACGCGAACGCAAACGCTTCGCATTGTTGATAAATACATTTACTTAGCGTGTCAAAGTTTATTTTTCAAGTTTGACAAGTGCCTGCACTGATAAACGCGACTAGGTACGCGTAAACGTAATCAAACATCGGCTTTAATACTTTTTTTTTTATTTAGTACGAACATTACAAAATTCTAGGTATTTATAACAAACTTTCCTGTTTAAGTGCAAATAAGTATAATGAAATAAAAAATTAAAAACTTGACGACATTCTTTCTCGTGCATATTTAGAGAACGAAATCCTTACGATAAATGGTATTTCTTAACTATATTATAACAACTGATTATTCGAATACGAAGAAATGAATCTTTCTTAATACTAATTAAATATTTTGCTTCTAGTATATTAATTAGAATATAATGACAAAAAATTAAATTGGAGAAATATGCGTCTTTAATAATAAGTAATAACAATGTCGCAAAAAGTAATAAAAACGAATGGATTCGTATAATAAACCAAGGGTTAACGATTTGACAGCGTAACCCCGGACACCTCGTTTATAAGACATTTGTCAAAGGAACGAAGCAACTGGAAGAGCATGAAAATTCTATTCGGGATCCGAGTCGGATCACGCGCGCCGATCGGCTATTTTCGGTGTACGGGACGTCCCCGGGATTTGCGAGAGGACTGCTATATGCTCTTCGAATCGGTTGCGTGACGCGCGTAGCAACCCTGACGAATCCTACGATTTCGGAGCTTTATACACGCACCAAAGTCGACTTTATCGATTTACGAGCTCTTTTAAACTTATTTTCTTTCCTAACCCCTCTCTCATTTTACTCTTTTGTGTATCAACCTGTTCCTTTTTCGACGAACTTCGACGATTCATTTAGTTTCTCATACGACACGAAATATTTTTAAAATATTTCAGTTTCTTACGCGACACATAAAGAATTGTACTTATTCGAATTGAAATAGCACGAGGAATACCTGACTCAAAACTCGCAAGTTTGGAAAAGGCAATGAATAAATTTAATATATATAGAAATGAATAATATGGAATTTCATTATCAGTAATTAGTGAACGATACGTTACTTATATATATGTTTAATAAGTGTAAATTAGTAAATTAAAATTTTAATACATACTTTAGCAGTGAATTAAATGTGATTATAACAACTTTAACGCACGTAGCATGTGTGGAGTAATTAAAATTTTAGATTAACCATAAATATGGATGCAGCACGTATAATATATGTATTTAAAAATTTATTAAAGTTTTAACTTTAAAGTGAGAAATATTTTACAAAATTTTTGTATAAAAAAACATCTATGTACCTCGTGCACTTTGCTAAACGGATACGGTTAAAATATCCGGACGAGAAAACGTGAAAAAATCCGCTAGAAGATAGAGAGCGAATTGAATCGAACGCGCGTTACAGTCGAGACTCGTAACAAGATACGCTCGTTCGTCCGGAAGGTTGTATCGCGGAAACCACAAGCCGAAGCGCGCTCATTAAACGCGCGGGAGACAAATAATGGAACGCGACCACGCGACAACGGCCAATAAGCCCTACCCGATTATAATCGAGTTGATGCTCATACGCTTCGATATATCCTCAACGATAATCCCCTTCGTGGTTTTACCAAATTTTAGCAAAAAAAAAACGCATCTACCCGTAAACTCGCTCCGGCGTCATTAATTCACCATTTTGTTCGGATAATTATGAAACTATTAATTATATATGTTAAATAATTAGAAACTACCGTGACCGAGTTAGATTTATTAATGCATTTATTTATTTATTCAATCTGTAAAGTTTATAATAATAATATACGCATTGTAACATGCGCAACATTACAAAACTTCCACAGAGATAAACATAGTTACAAAATTATTAACCAACTTTAAACTTATGAAAAAATAAGGATTATACAATTTTCATATAATATTCGAAATAACAACGGTGCGCTATACAATACTGTACTGTGAACCATATTATAATTCTTTCCTACTTTCACATCTATAGTAGTTAGTAATTCTATTTGTATTTACAAAACAAATTGTTACGCTAGATACATCGTCTTCGTATTTATTAAATATTTTGTATAGATACAAAATGATTTTAATCTGTAAATAAGTTTTTGTTGGCAATTAACTTAACTCTTATTAAAATAGTAGCATCAACCGGAATATTTAAAAGTAAAATAATTTTACTCTTCGTAGACAAATATTACCTTAATACAACACTGTCGGTGGCATGAGAGCTGTAATGGAAATAGTTTTAATAAAATTTTCAATGGAAAGTTTAATTTTTAACAGCTCGTGTGAAACAGTTAATACTAACATCACTACTCATATTATTCATAACTGCGCGTCTATTTCTAAGAATAAATAATTAAATTAAACTTTTTTTCAATGTCAAGAAACTTTGATCGTTGATAAAGCTTTTCTATTGATGCGTAATGCCGTTTTTTAATCATTCATATATAAAGTTAGTTATATAACAGTTAAAACATATTTTCAGATTAAATAACTCCTTCTCTCGGTATAGTTATTTCATTTTTCTAGTCGCACAGCTATCTTCCCGTTTGAAAATATAATTAACAATCTACCGCGCAATCCGCTGAGAAATATCGCCCTTGATTACTATTGATTCTTTCGTATAGTAATGAGCAAATATAGACAGAGTTTATCTCGTAACCGCGTGGGATGTGCATTAAAAATAACATTAAAATTCATCTACGACGAAATGCCTCGGGATGTAAACATTCGCAAAAGATAAATATCAACATATAGGAAAAAAAAGTATTATTTTCTCCGACATGCGACGTATCGATTTCCTTAAACACCCGCAACAAACGATCGGTGACGTCGAAATTGAGGCACGCAAAAAGTTGCAATGTAATTTACAAGATAGCGCGAAAGAGCCTATAGCGGTAAACGTATACACGCCTGAATATCCCAACGAAACGACGTCTGTTTTCCTCATCGCGTATATACACATACGTGTACACCTATACTTACACGCGTACAGCTTGCAACGAAGGCGCTCGAATTTTATCGTGGAAAATTCATACGCTCGTTCCACACTTTACGCTAGGTGTACATTTTTACCACGTTTTTCTCGCACCCGCGAAACAAATGTCGTGAACTTTATGAAATTGCACTACCGACCAAGAGGTAGACGAGAGCGCGGAAATTCGCGGTACGTGTTAAACATTCTTCCTTTTCCTTTTAATTTTTTTTTCCGCTCACATGTGAAATTTATAAATTGTACCTTGTACAAGAGTCCATTGAACGTAAAAGATTCCAGAATAAACAGAATTTAAATCAAACCTCTCGTAGCTGCGAATCAGAATTAAAATGAACGTTTACCATACGATGAAAAGATCTATCCTTTTAAGATTCACATATTCGCTCGAAGACACACCCAAATGATTAGTGCAGTGGAAATTGTATCATAGGGTATTGGGTTCTAAAGAATGAACCTTTCATGTTAATTTTCACCTTTAATTGAACGCTTACTCCAAGTTAGGTGCGCATATACAATGTACAAAGCGCCTCTATTGAGTAATTCATCAGTAAATCTCTTACAATTAGTTTTTATCAATAGTTATACTGCAATATTAGAATTGACAATAAATTTGTAAATGTATTTAACAGTGAAAAATTGCAAAGAAAATAAGTGAATTAAAATGATTAATTGTACAAGTATATAATTAAAAAATAATAAATTTCCATATTTATTATATCTAATAAAATTATTTTTATTGTTATATGGCAATAAAATATTTTTTATTTAAAATGAAATATGTTAAATAAGAATTTTTAATATAAAAATCTAGTATATTAGGTATCGTAAATTTATTCATATTATTTTCGTTAAATGTTGAAAAAAACTTGGTATAATTTAGATAAACGTACAATATTTTTAAGAGACGTTAGCAAATACTTTTTTCTCTTCTCTGTATTCTCTGTATAGTATTCTCTGGTATAATAAAAATCTCTTTCCAAATGTAAAGACCTCGTGACATCGCTAAAATTATGCATATGCATGTATTGTATTTTACATTACAAAATTAAAAAAAACAAGAAATTTATTTTTATACTGTTGTCATTTTTCAAAAAGTGGTTGGCTTTTCCAGTTCAAAATTATATATACATTTGAATTAAACGTTCTAATTTAAGCGTAAAGTAAATAAATCTTGATAGGAAATAACATTTCCGCTCGAAAATATTTATTTAGATTCGGTAAACTTTTTATCGATGTATAGGTCAGATGTCATGCACACGATATAAATTTTTTTTTATTCCGTGACTTTGGTTGTCGTTATATACCCGTATATCGTGACATAAATCGTAAAAGCCTGCTTTATTCAGTTTTACGATTTTTCTTTATATCTTAAATCTTGGACGGAATATATGCAATTTTTTTATAAACTCCGTTTAACATAATATATATGCTTCTCTCCTTTCTTTTTATTTCTTTCAGCACACTCGACAAAAATTGCTACTCGATTTCTTTCTAAAGCTTAAATGGGTTATAAATTAGCGTACGTCAACACACGTTCTCCACTTGCAGAGGTAAACAAATTTCAAAATTATTTTTCTTCTATATATTTTGAAATAATTACGTTACGGAGGTGTATGAAATTTGAATTAATTTTAATTATTTGCGTTTTTTGAATATTTAAATACTCCAAGATTTTCGAAGACCGTGCGATACATACACCTGTAGATGTAGACCTGTACATACACCAGTATGTATTTCTTTTTTAAACTTTATATACAAATTTTAAGTAACTAAACATTATTCACCATTTTCTAAGGAAAATATCTGTAAAGTTTCACCAACACCGAGTGTATACCTATATAGCTTCTTGAATGTACAATGGAAAAATAGATAAGACACATTCTCATTATTATTTTATCGTTGTTATAATGATAGATGCATATATTCTAAAATCTATAGAATAAAAACTGTTAGTTATATTAAAAAGATAAATTAAATTTCTACGACTTTTATGTGGTGTATAAAAAAGTAAATTGTTAAAATTCTACGAGCTTTAAAAAACTCTAAATACTCTCTAAGATCTCGTAATTGAAATATGAAAGCGCAAAAGACGAGTTCTCTTATTAGCAGTTACCGCAAAAACGGCGATATTAACATTTACCGTAAAAAAAACGAATGACTTTACAGGAGTTACGCGTGCGCCAAAGTAATTAGCTAATTCAACCAAGGATTATTAAAAAAAGAAAACACTTTTTCTACTACACGCTTAACTTTTTTTTCAAATTTATAATGAATTTCTTTTTACGATTTTTTCTTCAACTCAACCTTGATAATTACGAGGATACGAAATAAGTATAAAAATTAAAATGTTGCCTTTAACACGAAAACATAGAAAAAAAATAGAGAAAGATCCATTAAAAAGTTCGTATAAAACTTTTCTTTGGGAATGTTTTCTTTTAAAATCCTATCATCTTTTTGTAACAATAGGTATTTCTTTTTTTTTCTTTTGCGAAGCCACTTAGAGAAAAGTTTATAAAAGCACATGAATTTACCCTTTATAATGCATACAGACACGAATTCCGATAAAATTGCTGAAAAATTCGTTTCATCTTGCACAGATTTACAACGACATTGGTTATATTCTTATAAAGACTTATAAATTAAACAACGTCATCTAGTTTATTCGTAAAATAGGACGAACTCTTATAAGTATTTAGGTAGAGTATTTTTCTTTGTTTCAATCCAAAAATAAATTGCGTATTGCTTTTCTTATACAACTAGATTTATTTATCTTATGGAATATAAACATTTTCGCAGCTGAAGAAAATATAACACTGTACTCGTAATTCTATAGGAGTCGTCACCGAGGTATTGCAATGATATATCTTATTGTAAAATTACATATACGGTTAAAGTGTTAATGTATATATAAAGAGGTGCGATATTTCAGTATCAAGCAGATCGGTACGTTAACGTACACGTTCGAAGTCTCTCATTATTATTATTTCAAATTTGAAATATGCGGTGCATATATGATATATAAGTTACGTGCCATCGACAGCCATCAAAACTTTACGAGACGACTATGTAGAATTATGACGTTCCTCGGTTAGACTCGCAGTGACGTTTACCGGTAATCATTACTAAAATTCAACGTTTCGTCGATCACTGATAAATATGTAGGTGAATTTAAGAGAATTGATATTCCTAAAGAGGCAAAAATAATTCGAGCGTAAAATTCACCTTATTTTTCTACGTCGAAAAATTCAAATTCAAACTTTGTAACGTTCCATCGACCGAGAAAGGTCTGATCGAATATTGACCGCATCTCCTTAAACTCGCGTTTCCTCATTTTTTGAAGAGGAATTTTAAATTGAAAGCGTAAACCGAAGAAAGGAAAATTAACTTGCCACGCGAATACCGCGCGAGGAACGTCTTATAAAACATTTAATCCCGCTAAACCTCTGAAAATCGTCACTTTGCCATTAGAATATATAATATTTCGTAAGTAAGCAAACAGTTCCGTACAAGTTTAGCACTAGTTTATTTAGTTTAATCCCCCGAAGCGCGCTCCAAACTTTATTTTTACCAAGAAACTCTTAATCCCAGAATCTTCGTTTTCTTTTTTTTTACCTTTAAAAATTGCCCGAACAAAGGAAACGGAATTGTTTATTAGTAAATTTTGCAAACTATATAAATAAATATATTGTTTTATATATAAATAAATGTAAGAGAGTCACCGCGGAGTGAGAAATAAGAATATAATTCGATCGGAGGTGTCAGCGGCCCCGAGCCGCAAAGTGCGGATTAGGGTCATCGGTGAATCCCAAGACATTCGTCGTCGGTCTATAATCGAGTCAGCCATCGAGAACTCGAGACGCGGAAAGGAGGTTCGACGTTGATCGGCAGTCCATTACGCGATTAACGCGCGAGAAATTCTATTCGAGACGTCTCTTTGCGCAACGCGATTATGTAAACGAAGAACGAAATTGCTGGCTAGGCATCGACGAGGTTCGCGTGACTCTTACTTTTCTTCCGACGTTAAATCATTTTAGAGGATCCTTTCCGTATTGACCGAGCCCCGCGATTTTATAACGCTGCATTATTCATTATTCGTTTTCTTTGGAATACGCTCGATCACGCTTGGTTACATTGAATATCGGCGTAATTATAAATGTGTATATGCATTATTGCTGTGCAGCTGAGAGCGTTAAAAAATTAATTCTCTTCGAATTTGATAAATTAATAGTTAAAATTCTTGGGATAGTGGATTCTACATTCTAAACACTTTATAAATTTTGCAATTAAAATCAGGATCGAAGTTGCTTGCTCGTTGTATAGGATACGTTTTTCACCTACATTTCATTCGCCGCATACATATTTAATTTCCTTCGGATCGAATTAATTAATTTGAGTATGCGAGCATTGGTTTACTCGGTAAACTATTATTATTGCTATTATTATTACTAGTACCTCGAGTTTCATCAAGAAAAAAAAGGTCAATAATTATAAATTAAACGATACATCGCCGTAGTTATAATTTTTAAAATAATTCTTATGGAAATACCAGGGTTATTAATCGTCTGGCCGATATAGAATATAATCTCTAATTGAATTTTCTCATCCGTAAGAAGTTCCAACGTACGAACGCGTATAAAATCCGTCCATCAAGGGGACGATTCTATCCTGGCGTTAACCTCGATAGTGGAGAAAAACGCACGTGTTTTGTCCGCACTGGTTACGCGGTCGACTTCACCGGTCAACCTCGAATATTTCGACGATTCGAATTCGGGATTGACGCGCGCGTGTGGACACGCGTGCACGGATAGCGGGCGTCATGAGCGTCCCAGCGTACGGCGACCTCGGTAAGGACGCTCGCGATGTTTTGCGCGCGGGATACGCCTACAAATTGGCGAATTTTAAACTTTGCGCTTCGAGGGGAAAATTTGGCCTCGACGGCTTTGCTTCGCTCGATTTGAAAGATTTCAAAGTTAGTTACTTATCTCTTCCATTATTTCTTTTCCTAATTAACTTATGTGACTGCGATATTAATCATGACCTAAAATTTCGTTCGACTATAATTAATTTGCGAAAAAATCCGATGAATCGTTTCTGTATATATATGTATATGTCTATCTATGTAATTTCTAGGTTAAAATGTATATTTGTACGTTGAAATACAAGCTTGGTGTAAATTTAAGTAAAGATGACAATCAATTTACTGCATTTTTAGTATCAACTAATCGACAATAAATTGTGCAAAATTAAAATGTTAAATATCGATAATGGACCTGGAGATCCGGTAATGCAGGCTATATAACTCTAGCGGAAAAGTTAATTTAATTATCCAATCCGTAGCGCGATTATTGCATAAGGAGAAATTATTTGGTTGCATCACAATTCGCGCATAACGAGAAATGTCAAACTTTTTCAGGTTAAATTGATAATTAAACGCTGGGCTTTGCAAAAATTTTCCATTAGGTATTGTAAAATGCGCGCGTGGCAGCGAGTTTACTTTCACAAAAACGAAACGTACCGCGTGTTGGTCTTCCTCTGGTTGTTCTACCAGTAACGAACTTCCGTACGAAATAATTCAACTTTTATTCACCTCGCACGACGAAACTAATTATTCCTTCGCGGGGTAATTATAAAATATGTTATAGACGTCTCTGGAAAACGCACCGTATTACAAATTGGCTTAAAACCCAAGAAAAAACGAAAATTGCAAACTCACGAATATCATTTTAACGTTCTCTAACGCATACGTTTACGCGTAGTTCGTTACGTCATATTGTAGTCGTCGTTTAATAAAACCAAAAATATACCGTTTACATTAATAAAGTAACGAACTAAATCTTTTTGTAATTACGATAAATTGTTGAGAGCGTCGTAAAAGTGGCTCTTCGTTTTTACGACGTGAGCACGAAAATAATAAAAAAATGTTCGTTGTAAAATATCAGGTTGTTCCGATCTCGTATAGCAGTGCCCTCGTATCGGCAGCAATATCAGCTTATTCGACAGGATTTTTCGATCCCGCTGTTTAAGCTCGCGAGCGTGTGCACCCGTGCCTCCTTCAAGTGGAAACCGTAGACGGAAGTTAAAGAATTTTCCTTGAACAACAGACCATTCAATTTTTATTGGGAAATTGCATGGTGCCCGTAGGATATTCACTCTAAGTTGCAGTCGATTCGGCTTAATATCTAAGGCGGACCAATAAAATTACTAGGAACGTTTTTACAAACATCCGATCCTCTTCAACAGCCTAATCTTTATCTTGCTTCTTTTTTCAAATCGAAAGATTATTTTACGATCTCGATGGCATTCGATGCGTGCAGCAAAAATGTGAAGTATGCATTAGTGGAATATACCAGACGAATGAATTCATGGAATTTTCCAGGCAAGAAACTTGGCAATGCATCTGCACGCGTGGCCACTCGCTGGGAATTTATAAAATAAATAATAATAACTCAAATAATTAAAATAACATTCGATTATTGGAATATTATCATTACGTTATTTTGATTCATCGTGTATTCGTACCGATCGATGTTTGATCGTCGTGCACATCGAGTTTACACAGTGATGAATAAAATACAGGCCTTATTTTAGTTTTTTTTTTTTTCGAGTACATTTATCTCGAAAAGTGCAATCGGAGCACAATAAAGTAATTGGAATTGTGACGATTGAACAGAGCTCCCTGATGATTTCGGGGAAACGCAACACCTCCGAATACGGAGATTTCAGCGCGAAATATTCAGTCAGTGGGCCATTCGTCGCCGAGTACTGCCTCAGCAGCATTATCGCCGAGAACGTCGATGTCCTCGCCGGCTACTCGTTCGATCGCACCGACTCCTTCCACAGCGGTAAGATCGCGGCTAAATATCACAGCGCGCTGCTTCACACCACTGGATCAGTTAGTAAGTTTTTCTCCTTCTATCCGATTTCTATATATTTTCTACTAAAGAGTCGTTCTCGTGCTCCCTGTTGCTTAATATCAGCTGTTTATATCTTTGGGTAACTGCATTCGCGCAGTCGAAAAGGTACGAGCGTTTCTTAAGTAACGCCAGTACATTTTTAATTGGGTCAACTTGTACGTTTACTCAACTTTTGATCAGAGACTCTTTCATTCGAGATAATTAAGTGCCTCGTTAATGCAAATGGAAAACGCATTTTCCCTCGGGAGTGAGGTTTGATTTCGCGTAAATAAAGATTATCATTTTCTTTGATTAAAGACATCCAAACGAAGGTAACGATTATACCCGACGGCTCGATCTACGCGAAGACGCGTAAATTTACTAAATGCTTACATTAAGGAGGTAGATACCTTTTAAGCATTGAAATAATAAGAATTATTAAATTTGCATAAAAATAAACATTTTAACATGTATTTGACGGAAATTAATAATTTAGTTATATATGTACAACTCTCGTTGAAAATGCGCAGAATGGGATTAGAAATTCATCTGTTATAAAAAGGCATCGAAATGTACCTTTGATGAGCATTACCTTCTTGAAAAATCTACTTAAGACTATGCTGAACCAAAACAAAACAAAAATTGGACTTAACATTGCATAATAAAATTAGTAAATATGTTTTAATATTTAAATATGAAATAAGACTGCAGAAACCAACAATAAATTATGATAAATTCAAACAACTTGAATATTTGATTTTAGGATTAGGGGTCACAAGTAAATTTTACAATAATTTAATATTAAACTCATATTTTAAAATTAAGCATATATTTAGTATATCTTTTTATGAAACATTAAGTAATTATGTAAAGTTTTTGGTCGTTTTTAACAAGTTCCTTTTCAAGGAAATAATGCCCATGAAATATATATTTGGATGCTTTACTGGAACAAATGAATGTTTAGGGTTTAAGTTATGGTTTAACTTTTTGTTTGCAACAATTAGAAATATATAAATTAATTTAAACTTTCTGACTAATAATGTTTAAATACTTTATTTTTATGCAATATTGACAATTGTTATTTATTTTAATATTTAACCGTATTTAACTCCTTAATAACGTTTAATTCGTCAATTTTGTTGCTCTTGGATGATCATGAAAATCAAAGAAATGGATCAATATAAAAGTTGATATGCCAATCGTTAACTCTCAATTACACATAACATCGAGTTGTCAACAAAAACTTGTTTCTCGTAAAGTTTCGTTTTCGTTTGTTTGCAGCAAAAGATTCAGACCGAAGTCTGGACTTGCTGGGCTCGGTGGTGATGAAGATGGGCCAGTGCCTCATGGGTTATCAACTTGGCTACGACACGAACACGTCGAGGTTCACCAAGAACGACGTAACTTTCGGATGCGAGCACGAGAACACGGCTTTCCATTTGAGATGTATCCAGATCCCAAGAGAATTTGGATTATCCGCCTTTTACAAAGGTTTCCTTCTCCCTTTTCTCTTTTTTCTTCTTCCTTTCGATTAGGTAGAGTATATCGCAATACTTCCCATTTAAATTAAATGTATACTACAAAAAATCGTTTCGTTTGAGTAGAAAAAATTATTAAACAATTGTACACTATCGAAAATGAAAACATTTTCCATAAAAATGCTATCAAAAATGGTAGTTTAGTTTTAAAATACTTCATTTAAATTAAACTTTTTTTCAGGAAAAAATATCTAGAATGATTTGATTGCTTTATTTATAATTTACCCGCGCAAACAGCAATAGAGAATTTATATAACTCAATTTTTAGTACCTATCACGTGCAATATTTATTCTTTTATTTATTTTAAACCAGAATTATTTAGAGAGGTAAATCCTATAGACGCATATTTACATGTCTGTATGTAGATCCGGTTATAGAAATATACAATATACATAATATATAATGTATATATACATTTAAAACTAATTAACTTTTTTAATTAATACATTACAAATTTCAACAATATTAAGTATATCTAATTCAATTATTAAATATTTTTAATCCAAAATTTTAGTTTATTCTTAAAATAGAATTTAATTGACTTCAGGATTTTGAAATCTTTTGGTAAGTTGATTGTACAATTTTATTAACATTTTTCTTTGTCAAAGGTATATTATCCGTATATTTTTTTTCTTCGCCAATTTACACTATGCAATTAACACTTAAAAATATGAAATTCTTTTATTTGTATAACTTTTGAAAACATATATATTGGGAAATCTCAAATATCGGGGAATGAAACCACTTTTGAATTTTCCAGTATTACGTAGAAACTTTAAACAGGATTACGTGTAGGTATATTGGAAGCATCTACAAACTACCTAATTATCTCCGATACGCCAATAATAAAATCGGTTTATAACGAGGAAGTAGCTCGCATCGTTTACCCCGTAAACCCCGAACGAAATTACTCCTCGGGTGTATTGATGTAACGAGAAGGGTCTATCGATTACTCGTACATTTTACGTACCCAAAAACTTTTGATCTTTCTACATTTATTCTCAAATTAATTGGTAAAATTGTGTTATTTAGTAAACGATCGAGTCGACGTTGCGATGGACGCGAAAACGGCGAGCGACGAGGATACGCGTCTCTGGTACTTGGCTGCGGGTTTTGGTTGGAAACTCGACGATCAATCCAAATTGCGGATGAAGCTCGACAAAAATTTACAACTCGGCACGAGCATGCAGCTGAGGATGCAGAACAGCTTTTTGCTTACCCTGGCTTTCAGCCTCGATCTAACCCAACCTACTAACGGACGACACAAGATTGGATTGGGGCTCGAAGTCCAAGCTTAACTAATTTTTATCACTTTTTCACACATTTTCTTTTATACTATCGTACACATAGGCTTTTTACTTTTAATAATACTTTTTTCACTTGTTTTATAACCGTTTATCTCATTTTTTTACTCCATCGCGACGTGGTTGTTATCATCGTAAATTTATCGAATAAAAATGATTTACGGTGGAAGCTTTTGGTGCTTGCTTTATCTTTCTCCTTTATTTTTTAAATTTTTAAAATAATAACTATTGATTTTTACCGAGTGATATGCGTTTACTGGAATATTGCTATTCCGAGAACTCGCTGATTGTATAATTAATGCACTAGTTATTTCCCATATTATGGTTTATTGAATTACTTAATTCGTTTGTTGAGGAACGATGCGAGTATGTGTCGAATTTCTTTCGATTAAAATTATTTAGGATCGTATAATTAAAATTAAAAACGGATCGGGTATGTATTCCGTGAAATAGATAAATTCGACGGAATAATTTTGTTATCTGTTTGTTTATCTATGAAATATAACAACTATTATTCAAACTTCAATATTTTTAATACGTCGAGATGTATATTTCACCCTTCGTTACTGTTTCCTTCGTTTAATACTTCGTTTAAAAAAAAAACTTTGAAATTTTGTAAAAATGCTGGATCCATTGAAACTCTTTTATTTTCTTTTTTTAAAGTATACGAATGTTTAATTTATTTAAAAATCTGTATTTCTTATCAAATCGTTTATAAGCGAATGAAGGAAGAAAGAGAAAAACTTAAATTACGACGCAAAACGTGGTCAGCTAAGTTTGGCAAGGTACACAAATAAATATCTATTTTCACGCTTTTCCCGCGTTTTCGAAATATTTTTGTACTCGCGAAGAAAATCAATGCTCGGCACACGCGAGTGAGCTACAATATTGCAAATATTTCGTATGAATGTTTTATTTGTTTTTGTTTCGCGTAACATCGTTCGAGTTGTCGGTCAGTTGTTGATTGAACAATTCGATTAAATTAATAATCTTAATGTTCCCCCGCGTCGAAGGTAATAACTACAGGTCAAAAAGAACCATTTGTATGAAATTTCGCAGGATGATAAAAGGTGACATTTTCATTTGATGGTCTAGGTGTTTACGCGCCTAAAGCGTTTAGCTTTCGCAATCAATCCTAATAAAAGAGTCATCAAGGGAATCAGCCTGTAATTTCCGCTATTGTTCAATTAATATAATATCCAAATGCGTCGAGGTATTGTTGCGAATGTTCGCTCGTTCGAAAGCCTAATGCCTCTTGTGTACAGCACGAGATAGTTATAGATATACGCGCACGTACTGGACCGCCAGCCGCACGAATTTCGTAATTAAAATTATTTTCCTATCGATCGCATTGTTCGTGTAGATATTCCTATACATATATATATATGTATACATTCAGTACGCGCCTCTATAAATTTGACTGATTACAATGACGTTTGGTGTCATGATTTTAGTTAATTATTCACGAATACGCATAGTTATATATGTTATGTATGTAAAATACTACAGAGTGTACTAAGTTTATCGGTTTTACCGTTGTTATTCTTCCGATACCGCACTGATACGGTCGGGTTAAAGTAGAAATACCGGTATGTACTTGGGGTGAAATAATCTCGAATCGTAAAGCACTCCTGTAATTACTTCTTGGCACTTAAGTCGTAAAACTCAAAACTAACTTTTATACTCTTTTCCTTGCAGTTCGCAACGTACAACCTGCAACCTGCAAGCTCATCATAGACTTTTAAACGCATATAACCAATCATCGTTATTATTTTTTCCCCTATTTTTTTTGTTCGTTATCCTCTAACGTAACGATAATGTAAATGCAAATTGAGTATTACGGTAGCACATTGAAATATTATTTCGAATAATTAACGCGAGTAATCAAATATATTCTATTTCTATGGTTTGATCAATTTGAAGATTCGTTTTTATCATCTCTCGTTAAATTTTAATATTAATAGCAACGCATAAAGTTTACGCGACTCTATATAGTAATGTTCAACGCGGTAAAAAATGTGTGGAAAACGAGCCTCTTACGATTATGGAGGTAGTACAACTTGTATTTGTTTGAGATGATAGTTACCCTATGCCTGGGCACCGCTGGCATACTGCTGGTCCTGCCGCGATGCCTGGGCTGAGGCGGTAGTTTCGATCCAGCGAGACTACCAGCTGGACCCGCGGGACTCGTGGGACTGTGGCCAGCTGGGCTCGCGCCTGGACTCAGGTGCTGGGACGCCATCGATACCGCGCCCGGACTCAGCGAGGGAGTTCGTGTCGGACTCCGCGGTGAGGGCGACAGGTGACCCCACGGACCTGCTTCTGCTTGCAAAAATCTTCAAAGTTTTCGATAAGTTTTCATTTGAAATGATCCCTTTATTCCATTTGTATAGTAGAAACTTTAAGTTAGATCTACGAAATCCCGGTGAAAAATAATTATATAGTTTTGAAGCTCATTTTTAAGCACTAGTACACTTTGAATTTGAGAACAGCAATAATTAAAGTCATTTTACTCGATAACAGTGGTTTTTCACTTCTCAAAATTAGCTGGTAGGTATAAAGTAAAGTACCCGATTACGAAACAATGCAAAAATGTATAGATATTGCTGGATACGCTTAGCAGAAATATACAAGTAATAAATTATTATCTCATCGTAATAAAATATAAATTAACACGTGTAATAGATAGTAACTCAATAGATTAAAATCAACGTTGATTTTTTTCACATTATGCTCGAGCCGAAATTGTTGTCCAACTTTACTTCCTTTCTCAATTAGCAAGACTCTATAAAGTTGCATCCATTTACGTGCAAATCGTATAAAGTACATTTTTCCATTCTGCGTTTTTGGATTTAAAAATCTGTAAGTAATATTAATATACCGAATTTGTAAATATCAACGATACATTATTTGCTAATTTTGTATTTCGATTAGAAAAGACTGTTTAAATGTACCGGGTATTCTGTTCTGTTTCGCATTCGGGTGCTTGACCTTATACGACATAAAATTAGGTGGAAAAAGCGAGGAGAAAAAAGGTACCTGTGAAGGTCGGGCGTGGGCCTGGCAACCGCGATGCTCGAGCTGCGTCTTCTACCAGGTGTTGGGGATCTCGGTCCAACGAGGCCACTCGATCCCAGAGCATCCCCCCCGTGCAATCGAACCTCGACTTCACTGCTGCGACGCTGGAAAGCCCGCTTGGTCCACCGCTGCTTGTTCACGTTGTTGTTGTTGTTATTGTTGTTGAACAAGTTGCCGCTGCTACTGCTGTTGTTGTTGTTGTTCGTGTTGTTATCGAGTCCGGACTCATCTCCCTTCCTGCAATCGCAAAGACGTTTTCTTTGATACTTGACCCACGAATAATTAATATAAATATTTTTGATTCTCGTATATCGCAATATCGATAGACCGTATTCTAGAAATGTATCTTGGTTAAATTAGACCAACTGTTCACTGGCCTTTCGTTACACCATCGAACCGTAACGATCGAAAGAGCATAACGTCTGTCTCCCTCCCTCTCTCAACCGAGTGCATTATAGAACCTCGTTAATTACGGGAGAAAAGGGAGAGATTCTGCCCGACCGAATAATAATAATCACGATAATGACAACGGCAACAATTAGACGACGGAACGTAGGTAGTGTGCACGCAACACGTTAACGAGTAAACAATTCGCGTACCATGAAATTGCAAGAAATTTCCGTTTGTCTAATGGAAGAATCAGCACGACGACGACGACGACGACGACGACACGTCTACTCGACCGTTGGACGAGACGCGTCGTATATCTCGAAATTCTGGCTTCAGCGGCTCGGGCGCACTAGCCGCAACTGTGATGCGCCGTCGAGCGCATTTCGCATTCTAACTGCGAAAGGGCTTCGAGGCGTTTCACCTGCACGCGAGAGACTAATACTGCGTTGACACGATTTATACACTCGGTTGAGAAAGTTCTTTTGCCCTCTACCCGTGTCTCTCACTTTGTAATAACGCGCATTACGATCGTTCTTCGCTCTTTCTTAATATAAATATTACTTTTTTTTTGTAAATTACCTCGTATACGTATAACAGAATAAAAGTATAATTTTGAAAACACTAATTATTCGCTTTAATCTTTTAGTTTTGAAATAACCTACATTATGAAATTATTAATTAACGTTTGAAACGTCGACTATTTTAGAAAGCATTTCTTTATTAAAATCGGAATATATATACGAGGTTAAAACGTTTAAAGGCTTGTTCCGTGTCGAATAAAAAAACTTTTCGATGTACACTGTTGCATTCTTTGGATGAAATTCGAATAAAACCCAAAAATTTCACCCGTTTCGCTTTGTACCTTACATTTTTTGAGATATTTGAAAAAAATATTAAATTTCCCACGCAGTGGTTCGCTCGTAAAAGAAAAAGCTATCTAAGTATATTTCAATACGCCGTTGCACTTTCCGAGGAATTATCTCAGAAAAATGGGTATTTCTATGCTTAGTTTTCTTTCTATCAAAAGTGGTACTAATTAAATCTACGCTAATTAAATAAACGTGGTCAATCTTTTTGGATCCGGAGGACGGCAACTAACTACTAACTATATAAATTTTATCAAGTTAACTTGCGTACGAAAAGAGAAGAAGAAGAAGGTAGAGTTTTAAATGTGTTTACCGGGTCGAATGTTAAAAGTATGAGCGTGACGTGATTGAAAAGGTGCAGAGTAAATCCTATAACGAGTAACTGTATAAAACCGCATATACAAACGAAGGGAGTTAGGAATTAAATCGAAATTGGATCAGAATTAGATCGCTAAAGGAGATGAAGACATTTGCATACCTGCTTATACACAGGCCACTCGAATCTCACTTTAACTACTAGTGCCAGCAAAGTAATCAGGCTCGCAGGAGCATCACCGAATGAATTAAAATGCAAGACTGTCAAGTACTTTGATCTTGGTGCGTCAGCTCGAAACACATCCCATTTAATTACGCTTTCTATGCGCAAGTCTCGAAAACAAATTAGAAAAATGAGTAACGACAAAACGACGCTTACGCGCACGAGTTGATCAATATTAGTTTCTAATGTTGTGCAATAAAATTTTTCTTCACGAAAAAGTAAGAAACAAACTTATTTTCCAATCTACATTTTAAAGGTAAAATAAGCGCGGTTGAGCGTTTTGCCGTGACTGGAAATGAACTGGAAATACCTTGCATGCATATATGTATATATATATACGTGTATATAGGTACATAGCTAGTTGTTAACGCGTAAACGAGCCTCTCCCCTAAGGCAGAGATCTTCCAAGAAAATTGTTTTCCAACGCACTTTTCCCCGGTAGTTAGCGAGTATAAACTGTACACTGAGAGAAAAAAGAAATCCCTTTCTCGTTTACCTTTGAGCTTCGCGTTATTAACCTACAAAGAGAAGCGCTTCGAACGCCTCGAACGAAGAAAAGGAGAAAATAAGATAATCGAGTTAATTATCAACTTTGATTAACCGAAATTTCCAACATATCGAATTTACCCGTTCTCCTCCATCGGAGCTATGATATTTTTCTCTCGAATTTCCGTAGATCGATAGATCTCCGGGTTTTAATATAGGGGATAAAGAAAATAAAGAAAGAAAATAAGTAAGGGAAAAGAACGTCTCGCGGACGAGGAGGAGGTCGATAGTTCGCATCCTTCTCGGCGAACAAGTGCCATTGATTAACGAACGGAACGGATTTCCATCCGAGCTCGATATCTCGCGATTACCCACCGAGAAAAGTCGGATTCGAGATTTCAAATTGAAATTAGAAAATTGATTATTAGAAAATTCTTTACTCAAGGATTAATTGAATAAACTCGACGAGTGTGCTTGTTACTTTAAACTTGTTGAGTATCCCTGTAACTCTGGTAAATCAGTACCTTATTAACTTTGTAGCTTTGTTTGCTCTCGTCATTTCTCATCGATATATTCTTCCGAAGCAGTTTGTTGCTCTTTTATACCCCAACCAACAAATGGTTATCCACCCGTAAATTCCTCGAAATTGAGTTTAATCAAATTAAATAAATAGTTACATAAAGTGTACATTTACTTAGGTTATATTTCGGTAAAAAAATCTCGCAATTACTATTTCATTAAGGTGATTATCCTGAGCGTTGATAAATAACCCGAGCAACTTTTTCCTCGAGCAGGTGCGAGTGGCGTGCATTATAAATTAATCATTATGTTAAATTGTTTTCATTAGGATAATAATGAACCGAGACGCCGCGGCGCTGCTACCTTTCCCTCCCTCCTTTCATTATCTCTCTGTCTCTCTCCGTGTCTCAACTCGGATTACAAATGTCTCGGGAATATCTCCGTGAAGAGCGTATACACATTGAGTTTCGCGCTGTAAAAAGTTTCCTCGATGTTCCTGCGCGAAATCGCCCATGATTTATCAAGCGAGACTCTGAATTATTTCACCGGAATACGCTGTTTCTACGAAATTCATTCGATTATCTCTCCCCGTTTCACCAGGATTCACATACCATAATGTAATTTATACTAACACTGAATGCGAGCCTATTGTTGTTTATATTTATGACAGATCGACATAGTAATTCACGTTCATATTATAAACGTACATACAATTCGTCTTTTCGAACTTTGAAATGAGATTGATTATAAATATATTGTTTAAATATTTTCAAATTGTATAATACATTACATTTTATAATGATTATGAAATATACCAAATTTATCTATGAAAGTGATGAATTAAATCGCGAAAGTGTATAAATGTGCTCTGCCGAAGATCGAATAAAATTTATATTTTTATTTAAACATTGCAATTATTTTCGAAAGTAATATTAATTTCTACTGAAATTACCGTAGTACAAATTGATGATTGTTAAAAAAAAAGAAAACAATATGTTGTTCATTAATTACAGTTTTGTTGGCCATTTTTAATCAAACGATCGATTTTTGGCTAAAAAGAACGTTTTGTAATTGCTTTTAAACAGGATGCTTCTTTTAAATTTAAACAGGATGCTTCAATTTTATATATGTATACCTATACATTATTCGAGGTTTGCATACATATTCGATGGTGGGCGAGCTTCCTTAATGAATAAATCTGGGTGTTACAACTTGGATGGTAATTAATGGGTTCTTACGAAACTGTAATACTTTTCAACTAGTGCACCGGCACGGTTCGCCACGGCATAATTACGAGGAAGTGTTACGAAAAGTTGCAGTACGGGTGGAATAATTGACCGAAATTATTGTTCCGATTAACTGGTACTTGGTGTTCGCTTGCCTCTTGTTGTACTCCTAATTTTGCCAATCCTCTGTGCATAATATCGCAGTTTCGTAGTTGTGCTTTATTTGGAACGTAAGAGACTCGGTCTACCCACACCGTTGATCGCACTACTTACCGCAATCGTTCGAAATATGAACGCAACAACTCGGCTATATTTATTTACATATGCCAGGTGATCATATATTTTCTCGTCAATATCGTCAAATATTTCATTTGATATAAAAATATTTTATTAATATCATGTATTTAGGGAAACATAATTATGAATGCGTAAATTTTGGGCAACCGACTTTCCGCAGAACGTCAGTTAGATAAGTAAATATAAGGTTATATCGTAAACCATTTCGTTTAGTGCGATCCAATGAGGTATAAACGAACTAGGAGATCTTAATTTATAGAAAATTAAGTACTTTATCCTCTATGTATTCTAATTTGACACGACGCATAAATATTAATTTAGTCATTTGAAATTCAACGGACGAAATTAAACGTAATTTTCTTAAATAAACAAACTATCTAAAATCTTTCGGCATCTCTCTCTCTCTCTCTCTCCTTCCCTCTCTCTCTCTCTCTCTCTCTCTCTCCTTCCCTCCCTCTCTTTCCCTCTCCCTCTACCGACTAAATTCAATTTCAGAATAAATTTGGTTCTTAACTCGCTCACTCTTCAAACCTTTCGAGACTAAAACTAGTACCTCTCCACCTACTTCAACTAAAATATTAACTTTCTTTTCATTTCGAGGAAACTTTTGGGAATTCCGTGTACTTGGAGTCGATTTTAATCTCGTACCTGCAGCCTTGAAAACCCTTATTAAAACTTATTTTATAACAAGAGAATTGTCCACGTAAACATTATTGTTTAAATTAATTTTAAATCAAGGTTAAAAATTCTTTTCGTCCTTTTGCATTTATTGGATAGAACTTGATAGTTTTATATCTACACTATATTCAAATCGCGATAATTGGAGCACAGAGATTCCAGGCCGTTGATTACGAGCATCTTGGTAATTCGATAAATGAAAATTCGATGATCGTGTGGCAAAGGGTTCGATTCAAAATATATACCGAAAAAAGGTCTTTGGGTACATAAGCGATTCTACAGGAGTATCGTCGTAAACCTTCCCGAGTATTTATGGGCGCGCGAATGGAATTCCGAGCAATTGGGCGCAGGCCGGTAAATTCACGCGTGGAGCTTAAGTGCCAGTCGTTGCTGCTTTTGGATCGATTTCCCCCGAAAGCAAATGCCCGCCTCTGGAAAATGATTGATTGCGTCTATTTATGTGATTTCCAAGTTGACTATTTACGCACCACCCTCTACCTTGACTACATTATTCGACTATATATACCTCCACATTAATATTTCGTTTTATTTTACTTTTTAATACGCTTTTGACTATCAAGCAGAGACAAAAAATATAAATTCCAACGTGAATAAAGGCTATCGTAAAAAATGTGAGTATACTCTGCGTTATTTCGTCGAGAAGCCGCAGACGCTCGGATTAAAAGCGAAATAAATAAAAATACGTCTAAGCCAGAGCATTAATCATACGAAGAAAAACCACTAAATTTCAAGGGGTATATATATATATATATGTATATCGCAACGCGCGACATTGCAATTTCCATTGGACGTGGAAATCCATCCTACCAAACCACGAAAACATTTCAAAGCAATGAGGATAAAAAAGAGTCCTCGCTGACGAGCGCCGTTCAACCCGAAAGCTATACGCCGTTTATTGTCGCGCGCGTATTCTCAAAGGCTAGCGGTTGCCTTTGCGAGCGTGTAATTAAACTCGTTTTACCTACAACTAGATTGACAAATTACATATTCTTTTTTCTACATTTCAAACTCTAATTTTCAAACATTTATAATTATCGATCTATTTTTAGTTTATATACGTGCGCATACCTTATTTTCTTACCGTCAACCCAAAAGTTGCAAGCTTTCATTTCAGGAATGTTTAGATCTAAAAAATATCTGTTTTCCGATTAATTGAAAAACAATATTGTACGCAACTTTGTGGGAAAAGCCAATTTTTCACCATCATTCCGTAAACTATCGCTTCACCCGCTCTAAAAGCTTCTACGTCGTAATAACAGTGGAACTGAATATTTTATCTTTTTTATTTCAATAATAATTTTGTTATAAATTTCTTGCTATAGTAGGTCTATCTAAAAATAAATTTACAAACTAAAGTTAAATATTAACACACTATTCCAGACATGCCATACTCTGATATAAATTTTATTTTTATGTATAAAAGGGGAATAATGTTTTTAAAAAGTCCCTTCATGTGATGCATCGGATAATCTATACACTGAGATATATAACGTTTAGAAAAACTATGCGTTTTACAATTCAGTGCTTTTTTACTTTCAGGTACGAAATTTATTGTATGTTTGATTTTTTTTACGAATACAGTAAATTTTTTTATGGAAATTATATGTTATGGCGTTTGTATTCGCTTCCACAAATACGCGAGAATTTTTACAGAATTTTAAATTAGTAATTTTATAATTGAAAATTACCAACGAAATGTTATTTATTTTTTTAATAATCAAAATATTGCTCCAACCGGATCCTGCCACATGTTCCGAATTATGCCAATCATTTTTTCCAACTTTCGATATAATACTGTAAACTCGGTTTTTCGGTTCGAAAGAGTACATCCCTGTTATTATTTGGATCTAACATCCCCTTATTAAAGATAAGCTAATGATGTCATTTAGAATAGTTTAATAACTTGATACTCCTCCTCCGCCTTCTGATTACCCTCTGTAACTTACTTTTCAAGACATTTAATTTTTTTGATCAAGTCGAAAAAAAGACGAGGAAGGTGCATTTTATTATTAAACAAATAGAGATGACCTTGAATTTACATATTCATACGCGTGTACGTCGAATGATAAAAGCGATGATTGATTGCCTCATTTGCCTCGCGCCGGCTCTACTTTTTATTCGATTGCGCAATACATGGAAAAAGTTAAAAAAAAAAGTAATGTTTACACGTAGTCAATTAATCCACTAATTGAATATATTTAAAGGAAACGTCGCGTTATAAAATGAGTATATTTTTACAGCTGCGAATTATGGTAATTAAATAACAATATATGGAAATAGGTGTCCCAAATTACAAAACAATTATCGTAATCCACTCGCGATCTCAGAATTTCGCGTAAATAATATAATTTTAGCACGCGCACACGTACCAACGGTCACACGCGTACACATATACGGAGAGAGAAAATCGCGGATTTGTAAGTTGCATTTACGCTCGGGCTTATTACACGAGTTTTATATTTAGCCGACAGCGGATTTGCCTATAACGTAAACAGTCAGAAAAATACAAATGATTCTCGTGATTTCGCGGGTTATCGATAAGGTAGAGGTACATACAGTTTATCGAATGAACGAGTTAATTGAATTATTACAAAGTTAAACCTCAACGTTCTATATATAGACGCGTTCTGCACACCGCAATCCTATGCGATACCTACCAAATGAATGCGCGTTAATTAAAACATAAATATTAGCTCGTAAATCAGAGAATTGGTTATTTGAATCTTGTTGCTGTTGTTGTTGTTGTTGTTGTTGTTGTTGTTGTGTTGTTGTTGTTGTCGTCGCCGTTGCTGGCATTATTAGAGCTCTCGAGCGTATATTTTTACACCGAGTTTTCTTGGATTATTATGATGTTGTGTAGGTTGATGAATAACGGGTATTACGCGAATCCTACAAAGGTAAACGTACCGTAGACGTTCGATAAATCGAGAGTATTGATGTACGTTCAACGTTAAATACAAAGATTATCTTTAATGCAGAGTACACGCGCATCACTCTTTATTCTTCCGTATAGTATTTGGATGAATGATTTATTTACTACGGAGGTGGAAACGTGCGTGGAACACCCGAGACACGTGTTTGAACTGCACAGAATGCGATTCGCTTCTCTTCCACTTTCCACCCAAGAGTACTTTACTTCGATAAATTAATCTAATGGTTTGTGTCCGTCAAATAACTTCCGTATGTTTTCCACGTTTCATGTCAACTTCCCTTCAGGTAAAGTATTATATCTTAAACGTTTGTACGTTAGAGGTGAGCATACGTACATGCGTAGGTTATCAAAAACAATAGATCCACTCTCTTGGGCAATTATATTATCACGTCGAAACAATAAACAGAATTACACTTGATACTTTCTAAATGTGAATTAGTGAATAATCACTAAAAATATAGTGATAAGTCAGTCACTATTACAAATTAGTGAATTGTTACTAATTCAATTAGTCAAAATTTACTATTTTAAAGTGAATAATCACTAATTTCGTGACAGTGACAGACGTATCACTATTTCATTTTTAGAGAGTAAATATTAATCAAAAAATAAGAATTCTTTTTTTAGAAAGAATTGGTGCTAAAAATTATCTAACTGATCTGAATACCTAAAAGTTGTATAGTGGTTGAATGGTCAAAATTTTGAACCAAATGACGTGCTCGAAACGACTTGTCTGGAAGTAATAAGCCATGAAATAATAGCTATTCGGAATGGTTAAAATTTCAATCTGATAATCTAATTTTATTGCAATTCTGTGCAAAAATTATATACAACGAGCAAACGTCAATGTTCTACCCAAATGTAGGTATAATATTTATTAATTTCTCCTTTCCGTGTAGCTAGTCGAGAATGAATTAGTTGCATACAACGTTAAAAACGAATAAAAAACGGAATAACGACAGTAAGTAATAAATTAACCCAAATGATCCGGCAAGGATATTTTCGCGTTTGGAAGATTAATGCGCCTACATCTTCTTGAGTTCCATTATTTAAGTTGCAGTCGCATAGACGAGGAATAGTCTTGTACAAAGGAACGAAATCCAGCTCACTAGGTTCGTTCAAGTTTAGATACGTTACGGAAATTCAACCGGCGAGAATTTCAATTTCCATACGTCAACAGTAGGTGTATATGTATATATAGATATATCTATCTATCATACGGCTTCGTCGCTTATAAATTCACGATTTGTACCGAGAGAAAAGTTTAATACCCACTATGCATATATATACACCTTCGCCGTGGATACTTTCGATAACAATGCTCGGGAAATTGTTTTGATTTGTTAAAGTTACCTGCTGCCGGTTATTCGGTTAACGCGCGCGATCTAGTCGTTATTGTCCTCGAGTATGCAAATGTGAATTAATTAATAGACAACGATTGTATACTCCCGCCTTTCCTATACAATAATCGTATGAGCGCAATACCGGAGATACAATGTAATGTCGTTCCATTCATTATTACGTTTATATGCATTTTCAATAGTTTTAATTTTTTCCATTTCTGCTTGAAAAGTGTACGGAAAATCAAATAGAAATGTATTTCTTTCTGAAATCTGATATTTTATAGATTAATATATCTGTGTACGGCAAGCCATCTACTACATACTAAAATAAAATACATGTTCTACATTTGTATCGTCATATTTTCTATCTCACGGGGTTCGAATTCCAAAAATTTTTTTTACGAATTTAGAGACGTGGATGGAGAGTAACTGCACAATTTTTCTGAATTTATAATTACGCGTAAATCATTCCATTCACGAAATATTATTTATTACGAATATTGGTATTTCCTATAAAGCTTATAAAAAAGGAAGAGCATAAAGTTCGCTGTATACAGTCAAATACGTATCTTTTCGAGCATTCGATTTAATAAGCTAAAATTAAGGCAAGTACACGTGCAGTCCATCTTTTTATTTAGAAAAGCAATATTTTCTATAAAAGAGTATTTTCTCCTTAGCAAGATAATAGTGAAATCAAATGTGGGTGGAAAGCGGACTCTGATTATTTTTCGTGATTCGTTCTATGCAAATTTTCGATAGTTTAGTAAATGTGTTTTGATCAATGGAGATGGAATTATTTTTAAAGCTTTACTATTTTACGATTAATTCGTTTCATATTTCCACTTTTGAAGAGAACCAATCAAACCTTATGAAACAGATAAAAACACCCATAATCGCACGACGCGGTTATATACATTTGTTAGGTTCTGTATTATAACAATGTCAAAAATCAATAATACGATCTTCACTTTGTTTCTCCGAGAAACTTTAAAAACTGTCGTACAATATAATTTAGTAAAATACAAGATTAAAAAATCTTTTAATTTCTATTTTTGAATAATAAAAATAATAAAGTGTTCAATTATTGAAATAAAACTGTAGTAAAATTTATTCTATTTAAAATTGTAGATAAGAAATGTTCGATAATTTTCAGATGGTAAAGAAAAGCAATCAGTAAGCCACAAATCATATGAATGAATCATTGTTATTTTAAAAATCTGAATTTATGTATATTTTTAAAAGGAAATAAGTACAAAGAAGTCCTGGCGAAAACAATTTTTTCAATAATTATAATTATTTCCCTTACGTATGAAAAAATATAACGAATATAATAAATATGGAGGTTCGACATCGCCTTAAAACTATAAAGAAAAAAATAAATGACCGAAACGAATAGGTGATAGGTGCAGTAGTCGAGTAACAATGGCTAACCTTGGTATAAGCTTATCCTCGAGCATGCTGGGTAGGTCGTCCATGTCCTCGTTGAGGGCGGCAAAGAAGTCTTGAAACTTATCTGGGAAGTTGGTGGGTGGGCAAATGGTGGTGGTGCTAGTCGTGGAGGAGGAGGAGGTGGAGGTGGAGTTGGAGGTGGTGGAAGTGGTACCACTGGTCATAGGTATCGGTGGTTGCGGCGTCGCACCAGCAGTTGGGACGCCGCTGCGATCATGACTAGCGTACCAGGGCACCGTCGAGGTCGTCGCCATCGCCGTCCAGCCTCGGCCCCGACCCCGGCTCCACGCTCATTTAACCAACTGGCCACGCTCTCCTGGCGATCCGCCCTCGTGCTCCTCTTCCTCTTCCTTGTTCGCCGGTTCTGCGAAAGATAAACCAACGCTTTATTCCACTTTACTTTACTTGCAACAACGTTGCTTTTCACCTACAACTACCGAGAGAGAGTACCACAACTTTCTTTCATTTTTATTTTTTATTGTACATTTTATTCAAATATATTTACAGATGTAGAATCTAAAAAAGTAATACAAGTGAATATTTTATTTATTAATGTAATTAAACAGCTCTTACATTAAGTTATTTGCAAGTACATATATCCGGTCATAGAGATATTCAATATTGAATATAATTCAAAACTACTTTAAACTAATTAAATCTTTCAATTAACATATTAATAACTCAAACAAAATTGAATATATTTCACACAATTACAAAATATTATTTTAAATCTAATTCAAGATTTTAGTTTCTTCATGTAATGTATTTTAGTTTTTTGAGATCTTTTTCCAGGTTATTGCATAATTTTATGTCCATCAAATAACTACACTTATTACTATACTCACTTTTCTTAGTCAAAGGTAAATGACTACTTTTGTTTCGAGTTTTTAATTCAGATAATAAACATTCTTCTTTGCACTCTGCACAGTAAAATATCAAAGAATTTAAATTACAATTTTGAAATAAATTCAAAGGTTAAAGTTTACAGTTATAAATATATTCTTACTTATGCATAATATTCTCCATTGTAACCTTTGTACGAGGATCAATAGTTGTTCTACATATATGCACCACTCTATGCAATTTCAATTAAATAAATATTTCAATTAAATAAATTTCCGAGAAGTATTGAAAAATTGTTCTAGCAACCGATAAAAACATAATATATTACGTAACCGATAAAGAATGATAGCGAAACGATAAATTACATATAATAATATTCAGAAAAATATTCTGAATAATTATCGATTTATTCACGCAATTGGTACTCGCACGCATAATACAATATCGTTATTAAATTTGTTCAATTACAATAAATTGTTCTATACGGCCGTAATTGAATTTTAACGCATTATTGATTTATCCATTTCTATTTGGAATAATATGTCAAAAATCCGTATGATTTAAGATTATTCAATGATTCGATAATTTATTTAATATAATATACCGTTATCGCAGCTCTCTAATACATCTCGTACCTTTCTGCACCGTTAAACAAGTTAAATAAATTAAGTGAAAATTGAAAATGAGGATATGAGGGATTGTCTGTACAACCTCATATTTTATGGGTATGCATCGCTGAACTCTACTTTCGATCGACGTAATGAGTTAATCAATAAACAAACAGTCCTATTAACAAAATGAAAAACTTTAATTTTACGACTAAAAAAATGTTTCTGCTCGTATACATCTTTTCTCACCGGTTCGCTAGAACTCGAGGCATCGAGGAAAAGCAATAAGTTATAAACCACCGTGGTAAGAGAAAAGGCATTTCGTTAAATAGACGCTCGAACGGTCACGCGAATTCTCATTTTTCACATCGAAAAAGCCACAACGAAACGTTCGATCCATCACCCAGGTATTTTCGAACCTTTGACGCGAGTAACAAAGCGACGCTCGTGCCCGTGTACGTGTACGATGTACGTCGGTATGTCGCCGTAAAAAAATGTTGTATTCCATCAATCTGATCCGTTGATAACCTCGCGAAATCGCGAGAAAAAACAAAGCCGACTCGAGTGTTGATTTTCGAAGGGTCGGTCGGGACTCGCGGGAGTAAATAACAGAAAGGAAAGGTGCTGCTCGTCCGATATTGCCCTCGAAGTACCCTTTATCGAGGCATCGACTGTTACACTCCACGTGATCAAGGATGCTCCGGCCTCCAATTTTTGTATTCTCTCGGATTGATTATTTATTTCAAGGCTTGCTCGTAATTAACGCCGCGTGTTGATTTTTTCCTTATCTCTTATCGATTTTCCAACGGGTATTTGCCATTCGTCGTACGACCACAAAAATGCATCACGTTGACGGGAACAATGAATGTTAATTAGGTTCGTTAAGGGTTGGATTGATTCGTCGATGAACCAACGTTTTTCATTGTCAATTACTGGAGTGCGCGCGCGTGTCTACCATTGTCTACGCACCGAAGAAACACGTACTCATTGTTCCACTCTTGATTGTCCTACGACGCGTGTACACATTTTTACCTCGTCCTTTTTAAATCGATAATATTGTACGATTATTTGCGAGTTGTTTAAATATTGGAGGGCGGCCGACACGTTAAGATACGATTAACCAGTCGCTGAAATAATAGCGATATGCTCGCCTCGTTAAATCGCCGTTATAGCTATAGTATTCGTACGTTCGAATGCTCAAAGTGCACGAAGAGAGAAAGTTTACCATATTGGCAGTCCTTCGCAAGTTTACAGATTATCATCGTTCCCGGTAATCGCGAATTTTCATCTTGTATAATGTAATTGTCTGCAATGGTGCGCACCGTCCACGCAATTACGTTACGAATGATTTGACACCACTGTAATTACTTTAGATTCAGGGACGCGCGCAGGATTTAGTATTACGGAACAAGTTTTCCTAGCCTTTGAAAAAATATTAATTAACCGGATGCTCGAAGCTATGTAATTTGTTTAACGATTACCCTGCAACGTTTACTCGAGAAAAAAAATATAGAGAGATTGAGGAAGAAACGGCTGCACGCATTTCACATCGTACGTATTGAATGTATCAATGTATCACGTGATTAATCGTACAACTCTATCGACTCAAGCCCCACCGTTAAGAAAATAATAATGAATCATCCTCTTGATCATTTTCAATGGGAATAGCGAGGAAAAATTCCAGATATATATATATACCTACGGAATGGAGCGCATTAGTCTTCCGAGCGCGAGAAATATTCGTCTCCCGCGATAAAACGCCGATACGTTTTCGTCTTTTCGACCGGGAATTCGTAACGAGGATCGATTTTGTTTCCTTTTCCAAACTATTAATTACGCTTCGGATAGCACTTTCGACCTGGTAATGCACGCACAACTCCATTTTTGAACTCGATATACAGCGATGCATTATATACCTTCGAGTTAATCGACTATTTCATAGACTTAAACTATTTAATTAACTGCAGTAATCGTTTACATACTTTTTACAGGACGATAATTTAACGTTCTAGCGTATAAAACGAACGCACGTGATTAAGAGGACCAAACAAAAAGAATACCTGCTCTCTTTGATGCTAAAATTGAATTCTATTCTAGTTTATTTGTACTATCGTCGTCACGTCAAATAATTATAAAATTTAATTTCAGCATTACCTTTCATCCTTCTATTTGAAATCATCTCCAGCCTAAATTCTATACCTGCATATGGGGAATGTTTCTCGTTCAGTTGAAGTGTATCGAAGTGTATACACCAACGAAAACCATTTTTTTTTTCAAGATCAATATATATTCAATCAATTCCTACGGAGAGAATTTTCTCATAAAAGTTAGCGTATCAGCTGTTCCAAAAATCTAACTCGCAAGAAGTATTAATGTTTGGAAATAAATCATTTTCTAATTTTTATCTTTACTAATCACGTTCATTTTTAGGTTGTCGATCAACCGTCCCGTAAATTTATCGTAACCTCCGCTAGTAATGCTCATTAAAAAATTCTCTGCGCATGTGTAATTTCCAAGACAGTTGTTATAAAGTATATAAGTAAATTGATTAAACAATAATTATTAAATTCTAATCGGAAGAGTGCGGTTAGCGTATAACACAAATAATCGATGTCGAAAGGTGAAGCGAGTAAAGTGGTATCAGACTCGATTCGCTCGATCCTCGTAAAGTTATTCCTGTATCCTAATTTGACCATTTATTAGTCGATTCAACGAGCGCAAAATGGAGCGAAACGATATTCATCCACCCACGTTGTTAGCCACGGTTCGCGGTTCCATCTACCTTTTACGAGTCAACAAAAATTTCCTACGTAACACATTATTTGTGTTTTTTTTCGCGAATTCCCAGGAGATAATAGCGAATGCGCATTTGCCTACAGGAAAACAAAGCGCTATACTTTTTTCCACCCTCGTTTTTTCCTCTACCCTCGGTGGAAGGGATGCGTAGGTGTGCGCGATATACCTTTATGTATATATATATATACACCTATACCTATACCTATATATATATATGTGTGTGTGTGTGTGGACACGTCGAGTATACTTTCGTGTAACGAAATTAGCCCGTCGTTTATCATTGGGGAGTTTCGGGTAAAGTCTTGCCAATGGACAATATCTTGCACCTTGGATTATTTATCGGAGAGACTATTTTTAATTCCAATATATTTATACATCGTAATTTATTTATATCTACACGTTTTACCGAATTACGCGAGTTTCTCGCGGTGATTCAGAAAAATACTCGTCTTCCTGTTAATTAAAACTTTTACCCATCGATAAATCAATTGTGCCATTTGTTACGAAATTTATACAAGATGCAATCGGATGAGTAAATCCATATTTCATATTGAATGCGTTCTGTTCGAATATTAATTAGAGTTCTAGCTTTTAACGCGTTTGTAATCGTCGAATAATTGTGTAAAAATGTAACGCAAACGATGTAAATAATACAGCTTCGTGAATATTTATTCGTATTTTAATTTCGAGCGGCTGATCGATTCGAAAATAAATATACACTGTATACCTTTTATTTAAAAATGTAGACCGACTCTATCGTAGAATCTGTATCAAAGGTGAACCGTGCATTTATTTCACTTTTCACACATATTGCCACATAAATGTACATAATAAAATGTTGATTATCGCGTTATTCGTTTAAATGAAATAAAAGTCACGAAACAATAATCATTCGTATTATCATGCCTATCTAGCGCACATTGACTCTAGCAGAAAAGATATAATTTAAGTATTCATCGAGTAGTGTGTACAACTCAACAATACAACTTTCAGGCTTTCTCTTTTTCTCGTATAAAAAATTAAAGAATCCACCGGTAGTCGGTAGCCGGGAGTGGTTACCACTTACGTACACGAGCAGTCGATCGCGTGAAATTGTTAAAAGCCATTCGCGTACCTAGACAAATCGATTGAGCATCGGAGAAAAGCTCTTCGAATAACGCTGTAGACGTCAAAGTTGACACGAGTTCTTTTCGAAAGGCCGGGATATTTGCATGTCAAGAAGCCCCCGTTGAATTTGGCTTTGGTCGACTTGTCCGGAAGATGAGTCAGTTAATTGGCCTTCGACCTCTAATGGGAGACCCGTACACCTATACAGAGAGGACCCATAGTAGGTGCTCCAGTTTTAACTCTATAATTTCGGGCAACCAAATACCGCCTTTACCGGTGACCGCGAAACCCAAACTCTCTTTACCAAATTAACCGAGTTTATATTTATTCTATGCTACTTTCAACTTAATTTTAATCAATCTTTCAACGTTAATGCATTAATCAATTTTAACTTTCCTAGCTCCTCGCACAACACGTTTATTTACCTCGCGTGTGTCAATTCGACATTTTTTTCCTCAAATCTCGTTAAAATTTTTTTTTTAAATTACGTTTAAGAAAAAAAAATAAATTAAATTAATGCATCACATAGTTGGAGGTATACAATGCCTACACTCGATCATTCCAGTAGATATGGATTTACATTTTTTCTTCAAGTGCACACTGTTGATGCGTCTGTATACAAACTCTATAAACCGATAAATAATCTGCAGGTTAATCTATTAAAATTTTACTAACTCATAGTCATATTTACTACGTGGAATATATCTACTATATGTATATACATGTGCGCGTAGTACATGAATTCATACCAGCAATATATATATATATATAATATAATTAAAACATAAAATACATTAATTAACAATATTGCAATTTTCATGTACACATAGTTAGAGTGTGCAACGAAAAATTGATTAATCCTTAATTGCCACGATAATAGAATATCAGGTTCGATATATTGTAAAAAATAGTTGATACTATTTTTGTTATTTACGTATCTGCTTTTTCTAAGGTCTAAGCGACTTCTTTTCCATAATCTTCGATTTTCATCACTAAAAATATTGCGTAGCTGAACAATTTGTTGAAAAGCATTTTCGTTTGGGGATAATTGAAAACGTACTTGAAAATGACAATTGTAACGCGAAATAGTCGTTTGTACGAGAAACTAACGATTCTTAGAGTTGTGCGGGCATTTGTAACTTATCGTTAATATTGCACTAGATTCTATATTAAATTTGTTTGGAGATGTAATCTTTGGACTTTAATTTGTGTTTGCAGTTGGTGCGTGCTCGGTGCCGAACGCCAAGCGAACAACGACTCAAACTGACGAGACTGGTTAGTAATTATAATTTTTATCGACCTAGCAATCGACGACGAGTTAATTCGGTATACACATCGCAATTAAGTAAGTACTATGCGAAATAAACAACTGTTTGACGATCGGTACTCGATTTTCGCAGGTGCAGAGTTTTACCCTCCAAAAACAAGAAACGCGTGGGTCGTCGTTGTTGCTCCTCTCTCTCTCTCTCTCTCAAATTTTGCGTGTATAACGGGTTAACGAGATGTATTTAGTATTTACCAGGCGAATGGTCCTTCCGTCTTCTTTCCAGCTCGCGTTTAAAAAACACCACGATCGCGTACGCGCACGGCTTCGTCGCCCGTCGGATACTAGCCGAGAAGCTCGCGTGTCCGCGTCGTTGGCCTATCCTCCTCCCTCCTCTCTCACGGGGTGACGGTGAGCTTGAGCTTGCGCGCGCAACCCCTGAATGAGCCGCCGACGCCGCCAGCTACCTTTTTTCCTCCACTCCGTAAAACCTGGGGCTTGAAATAATTGGAAATACCCCACGGGGAGAAAGTTTGCATTTTTCTTTATTTATACATGTACGTACATGAAAAGGAGTTTCGCGGTAGAGCTATACCTACGGAACTGCTCGAGACAGTTTTCTTTGCGCATCTCCCTACGAATCGCGATCTCCACGAATCTCTATACAGGTGGAAAAACCTTTTTCTACACGGTGGATATAATTACATCGTGTCATTCTCGACTTGTCCTTATTCTTTTTCATCATCATCGTCTTCTGAAAAATTACGATTTTAAATTATATTAGCTTTAAAACAAAATGTTAGTTTGACAGTTTTCGTCTGAAATAAACATTTTCCTTTAATGATCATCTTTGAGCCGAGCTACCCGACTGACGTTAAACCTTTTGCACCTAGGACTAATCTTTTCTTTTCAAAGTACTTACTCTCTTTTTGCACCTATTTATTCGAATTTACGTTTTATCGCGAGGAACGTCTGGACTCGTACGGGGAGATTCGTTGGCCCAATGAAACTGATAAACTGCACAGTTAATACCTTGTTTAAATATGAGACCACCTTAGCTCAGATTATACTGTTGGAGGTACGAGCGTACCTCGTGTAAAGCGTACAGGTGTGCGTCGGCACCGGATTTCCTAAATTTCGAAAAATAATTAGGCATCTTCCGCGTTTGTATGTGAATATGTATAGGTATATGTATATGTATATACATCTAGGGAAAACTATTTGGGTTAAACTGACGATTACAATTTTAGCGAATAAGGTAGATTTTAACGACCACGGGGGCAACATTTATGCGTTCTAGGTCACGCGGATTTAATCTCCAACTTTCCCGGACATTCATCCAATTGCGCACCAAAGTTAAATGTAGCCCGTTAAAACAAAGTTAATAAACGCATGAGTGCTAGAACGATCGTAGTTGCTAATTTTTGGTTTAAAACGACTGTTCATTATTTCAGAAAGACGCCGGTTGCACAAAGTACCGATCACTCTGAATCGAATACTCAGTTAAAGTAATCGAAAACGTGCAACAAGTGCATCGAGAGGATACGGATACCTGCGTCATCCTCGTACCGACCGAGCAGGGAGCAGGGAGCACCACCTGCACTATATAAGGATCACTTTTCCGCACGTGCGTTTTATTGTTTCCAAATGTATACTACGTAATATCGAATTCTAGGTCACATTTTAGATACTAATCTAATACCGTGAAAATTGATACAGCTGGAGGTGAGGAGAGCGGCGCCCCGAGCAAGCCCCTGCGCGTGTCTATGCGAAAAAATTGATTTTGGTACGGAGACCACGAGTGAGATGGCTCGTGGGGGTGGTGGCGGTGGACGCGGAGGTGGTAGGGGCCAGGGGGAGAGCAAGGTAATACTTTCAAGTATAGACTGATGATCCAAAGGCTACGCGTAATCGCGCGGCCTTTGATTCTGCGGAGGGGCTGCCGGGTCCCACTGGCTCTCTTTTTCCCACGACCTTGACCTCCTTGGAGCGCTCGCCGCTCGAGCGTCGATTGTTCACACGCTTGTTGCACGCCAAAGGGCTTTCCTTTCCCGTACGTGTGCACCTACTCGCTTCCTCTCTCCAATCTCGATTGATACACCGTTGATTCTACATAGGCGTGCCTCTTTACCCTTTAAAACGTATATATAGATCCGCTGAAGATCATGCACGCTTCCGCTAACGTTATCTACCATTATTTTCCATTTCGGGATCTGTGAGATTTTGATCGAGCTCCGTTCTGTAGTTTTCAATCTGATACGTCTACTGATACGTCTACTGGTACGTTCAGCTGTACGGTCCTTTTAATATATCCGAACTAAACGACTAACGACTAAGCAAATTTTATTTTTGATATGTCAATATTTCTCCAATTACATCTAATAATTGTGAAATATTAACTTCGATTAATTCGAAAATTTATTAGTGATTATCGCATTTTGCTATGCCAATCCAATATTCCTATTTGCGAAACGTTTCTGATTTAAAAATTGAAAGAATTATTTTTCAATTTTTTGAGAGACAAATTGGTTTCTTAATTTAAATTTGAGAAAACAATTTGAATTTTCAATTACTAAACGTATAGCGCCGCGAACAAGGAACTTTAGCCTTTCCAGGTCCGGTGGTTTTAATTTTTATATCGCTTTGACTTCACTCATTTGCGCCTTATGTACGCATAAATAACGTATCTATATGTTTTGTTAAATTTCATCCCTACTTAAATATTCCGATTTTAAAGCACTTCGATTAATGTGAATAAAATATTAAAACAATATTTTTTTTATTATCTAAATTTTAGGATTTGCTTTATACCATGAAAATATGAAGAAAACCGGAATTATTTTTATTCTAAGCTTCGTTTTACGCAAGTTATAGGAAATTAAAGTAAATTTTGTAGAAAAAACATCTCCATTTTTATTGTTTATAAGTTGGAAACAAATAAAGATATAGATATTCAAGCCAGAAATCACAAAAAAGCTGAGTTCAAGTAGATTCGATTAAAAAAAAGAAACTTAAATCGGTGAATTAGCCTCAAAATTATACGAAAAAATAAGAAATTGAAGCAATTTTAAACAAAACTTTGTAGTAAAAAATTTATTGATTTTTTCCCCCAAAAATTCTATTAAATTTTATTTTTTCCATAACTTTGAGGCAAATTAACCGATTCAAGTTTCTTTTTTTAAATCGTATCTACTTGATCTCAGATGTCTTTTGTAGTGTTTGGCTTGAATCATTATCTTTATTTATTTCCAAATTATAGGCAAACCGTAGATCTCTTTTAAACAAAATTTGCTTTTATTGATTCGTCTCCACATCTGAGACTCTGTCAGTTGCAAAAATTGCAACAACTATTATTTATTTATTTTTAAATATTTCTGTAATTATAGTTTTATAACTAATATGTATGATTTCGACTAAATTATTAATTTTATATATTAATAATATATATCTTATGAAAGAAGCGGTTTGATATGTTACTTATAACGTAGCTTCTAATTAGTATAAGTACATAGCGTATGAAAAAAAGTCTGTTAATCGGTTTATACCTATATGATATGTGATATGTATTTTAAAAAACTCATTTTATTATAGAATTGTAATACTGATTTAGATTCTGATTTTTTAATAAAATCAGATTTTATTCCACTTTGATTTTTAATGCATATCATAAAAGTGTCTCAATTCTGCACATATCATCAATTGAGGCATAAACATCGATAAAAAAAGGTACATAAAAATTGATTTTTTAAACTCGGTTTTTATATTACAGATCGAAAGTTTTTAAACACAATAAGACTCATTTGGCTATACGTTCAATATTTCTCGAGAATAGAACTTTTAAACTGGCGTGAAATTTCCGAAATCCGGAAAGGATTGTATATATAATTGTAGTAGTGTATAGATCGTACATATATGTATAGCCATCTGCGCCCGTGGTGTCGTTCTTCTTCGATCTTTGACGAGACAAAAAAGTCACCTTCATTATAAAACATTTGTTTACGTTTAACAATGTTTAAGTACTTACCTATTTCAATGTTACATCTACATGTTCAAGAACATATTACCACTAGCGTTACGAAAAAATTATATGAAACTTTGGGACAATCGTCCAGCATTAAAAAATTGTGAAACGTCCGAGCAATCTGATCGGTGCTATTGTTTTATTCTTTTCGGATGACCTTTATTACAAAAACTATTAATTGTTTATTTACGAACTACGCATATTATATATTTATAAATATTTATAAATATCCATATATAGGATTGTGAGTGTCGAGTGAGAATTGAGTGAGTTCATAAGAATTTTATTTATTTATATTATATATTATTATACACTCGATTATTCTTTCACGCTCAGTCGTGATCTAGATTGGATTTACGGTGTTTTATTAAGTTTTATTAAAATTCGATACTTTTACTCCACGCTTAAACGTCAACTAGACCTGGTATTAATTTACGTATTAAAGTTTGATTAGGTTTTTATACTTACTTCAAGAACCATCTCTATAATTTTTTTGTTCGATGTCAAGGTGAGTACTTGTTTCTGCATCTCAAGCAGTTCATCTGCTTTAATATGTTTCCGTTTTCTATTAAGGAGATGTAAATTAACCCATTAAAACAAAATCAGTATTTATTTTTTCTCAAGCAAACAGTATACTTTATCGAAAAAAACGCTCTGTAACGGTGTTGTATTTACATTAAAGATAGTCTATGAATTTTTTCAAATTTTTTTATCAATAATTCAACGAGATTTTGAGCAGCCGTGCAGCTTTGTTTTTAGCTATATATTACCGACCAAAAAATGGTTATTTCGATATAATTCATTTTAAATTAATTATTTTGAAATAATCGCTCTGTAACGGTATTCTATTTGCTTTCAACATTACCTGTCAATTTTTTCAGATTTTTAATTCCATTAGTTTTTTAAATATTTGGGATTTTAGATGTAGGTTCCTGTAATTTGGGTATCACATCGCCTATAAATCTTCTTCGACAATATGTTCACTTCGGCGCCAAAAATAGTAATCGCAAACCACGTCAACACTCGATTCTCGAACTCGAACTCGAACCTCGGTCCTCGGTTTGACAATTAATATCGCTCGGACAGTTCGACAGTCTGCACTCTGTTCGTCTCATCGTCTGTTCTCTGTTATAAGCTACAGTGTACGCTACAATGCACACTACACATTCATACACATCGAGTATTACACGAATGTAAACAAAATGCCGAAAGTTGTATCAAGGAGTATCGTTTGTTCCGATACAAAGGATCAAGAGGAATACAGCGAGGAGAAACCCCTTCACACATATTATTGCTTATGTGGTCAAATGACACTTATCTTAGGTAATGTTTATCTTATGAGGAAGACCTTAACCTTTTCACGTTTCGATTAATTTTTTTTTTCAGTATACACACTTTGTATTTTTTGTATTGTGTTAAATTTAGTTTATTGACAAAGACTTTATCAAAAGTATTTTTATGAATTGCGAAATTTCACCATTGAAAGCCCATCTAATATTCTAATACACCCATATATTGCTTTTGAAATTGTAATATTTTTTTATATAAATTTTTAGTTTGTAAAATTATAAATTTATAATAATCTATTAGATACAACTGCTTTTATTTTTTCCACACCATAGATTGTGCATTAGAAAAATTACCGGTAAGAAAAAGGGATGGTGCTAGTATCATAGACGGCAGTAAACATGCCCACAAAATGACTTGCGAGCAAGATGAAATAGTGTATTTGAAACGACCAGAGGGCATAGAGAAGCAACATCGGCAAAAGTGTAAGAAGTAAGTAGACTCATAATTCCTTATTAGTGGTTATGACGTTTTGAAGAATCATATTTACATTTCAAATAGGTGTGGACTTTTTCTTTATTATAAGCTTGAAATTGGAGCAAATGTTGTATTCATCGTTAAGGGAGCTGTTGTTAAAAGTTCTGGAGAAGGACCTATGACCGATATTTATAACCAAGTAGAAGTTGAAAAGCCTAAGAAAGTTATGGTCACCAAGCATACAAAGAACATGGGCAAATTTAGTTCCGTCACTGTTTCAACCATTGACGAGGAAGAAGACGAAATTGAAGCTGTGAGTAATTTTGATAATCTTTTTTTTATTTCTACTAGTTTAATAACACATCATTTATATTGTTTTATGTAGCGAGAAGTGGCTGATTCTTATGCTAATAATGCCAGAATTATTGAAAAACAATTGGAAAGGAAAGGTATGAATAAACGAAAAGCTATGCCCCCTCCAACTACAGACATAAAGAAAACACGAGGAACTTTGTTGGATATATAATACAGTATAGTGTCGTTCTTGTACGTTCTGGTTGAAAGAAAAAAACAACACATGTATATTTATTTTTTAAACACTGTTCTTAAGTATTTATTAACATTACATAAAAGTAAATATTTAAAATATATATTGCATTGACTAGATACAAATATTGCTAAAAAATGTACATTGTAAAATATATTTTTATAAATTTTGTAAATAAATAAAATATACTAGATATTTAGTTAATATAAAAGAAAGATAAAACTGCATTAACAGTCAATTTGCAAGAGCGAGATTAACAGATTTATACAGATGTACCGATGGCAACAATGGGACTGTTAAAGTAAATATTTATAAAATTAAAAGAATTATTTGTCAATTTCTTAAGGGCCAGGTAGGTTTCTTAATTTAAATAAATAAAAAAAAACAGTTTTACCAACGAAACGTTGCATATAACGTAGAAATTAAAAAATAATCCTTTTAATTTTGTAAATTAAAAATGGAGGATGAAATACAAGTATTATCATCATTGGTAAAGTAAATATTTTTTTACTATACGCGACAAACTGTTATTATATTGCATATGTGAAAGTAACTAATTTGATATGATTGATTATAATGATTTTTATCCATTATTAAAGTCGAGTTTTGTTATTAACCCAAGTGTGTTTTTTGTTTTATTTACTTATTCTTTCTTGAAGGAATATCTATATTCGCAATTTACATACCCCATACATTTAGATTCAATCAAGTATGTAGCTCATTCAATTGCATTAATGACCATCCTTCATCTCTTATAAATATCAAATCTGCTCTTATATAAAATTATACATTGGAATTTTTCTAACAGCCACAGATCAAATATATAATAATGGATTAGATTTAAGCACTCTTTAACATTGCTCCGTTACGACGGATTTAACAATTAATAACCAACTGATATTTCCATGTTAATTATAGAATAATGAAGTATCAAATGTTTATATTCAACAAATTGATAACTTCTTGAGGACAATATAATTTTTCAATCTCTATATAATTAAATAAAAAAATAAAAACAAAATTATTAATTGTAATAGTGTACAAAAAGGTTACATCGCTCTAATAATTATGTCATTAGTACGAATTTCAATAGCGATTCAAAATTCCTTCGAATGTACAAGTCCTTGCACTTTTTTTTCCTTTTTCTGTTTCTTTTTAATGAAATTCTCTATCAAATCCATGTGAAAAATGCCATCACCCATTTAATCACAACTTGGCATACATGCTGCTTAAGAATCTCTTAGATTTCTATATATAGATCACTAATGCAATGTACAAATACATTATTAGTACTAGCGCGTAGCGTCAATCGAGCGTTTGACTAAACGTCGATGGCAGCCGTCTCGATATCCGACTTGTTAAGAATTGTCGGTTCGTCTTTCAAAAATGTACCTGACCTCGAACTTTGGTTAAGGAACTTGGGACCATCCGCACTGCCAGTTGTTTTTCCTTTATTGGAGGACTTTTCGTTCGGTTTCGATTTATTAGTAGCAATGGTAGATCTAGTAAGCCTCGAGTTGATATTTGATTTCGGTGACCTCTTGCTTGCAGGGCTCGAACTTGATCTTTGATTGTTTGTTGACTCTTCTTTCTTTTCGAACTTGCTCAAACTCGCGAAGGAAGAGCGCATCGATTGCCTTAAATTTGTTTTGGCCACCGGTGCATTACCGATAACTTTGCTTGGAATGTCGGGTGCTTTTGCAGCGTCTAGCAAACTTTTCCGTAAATTTAAAGAGCCTTGGTAGGCATTGACAACTGCTGCGGCTCTACTGCGACTTGCTGCTGTCGAACTTTCCAATGAACGAGTTGGTCGACGGAACGCTTGCGGGGTATTCCGTTGTTGCGCTGGTGGTGATGATTTTTTCAATTTCTCGTAACTTCGCGTTTGGTTGATACTCAAGTTCGCCATTGCTTTACTCAAAATAGGAGACGACTTGTTTGTGGCTATGGATTTCGGTGTGGTTATCGCAGTCACATCGGTCATTAAACTATCTGTCGACATAGACGTGTCCATTTTGCTCGTTTTTTTAGTTAACGTTTTTTTCTTAGGTTCAGCTAGAGAGTCAATCGATAAGACAGGTTCAATCTCCTTGGGTTTTAGCATCGGTGACTCTGGTCTTGTGATTCCACAACTTTTGCTAGCAACGTCCTTTTTCAAACTTAAACGTGAACTCGACTCGGTCAGACTATCAGAGGAGAGAGCTTTACCATCTTTTTTCATCGGTGTTTTTGTCATTTTTGACAAGGTTTTCTTTTCCGCTGCGCGTTTCATAGCGGGACTAGATGTTCGCGATGAATCCGACGACGAAATCATTATTTTTCTTCTTTGTTGACCTGGAGTTTTTTCTTGGCTTACTTGAGTATCTTTTGTAGTCAGTCTATTTCTCGGCTCGAGATATCTCGATTTTACCTATAATAAAATATTATTAATATTGATTCAGACATTTTTTTCATTTCAAGTCGTTAACCAACTACTTACCTCCATTTTATTTGGCCAAGATTTAGGTCTCAAAACACTGTTCATATCGTTGCTCAATTTGTCACTTTGCAATTTTCTCTCTAATGGGTCTGTTTTAGGTTTATTCATGATTTTCCTAGTTTGAAGAAGCGGAGTTTGCTTAAGCGTCCTATCGTTGTGCTCCGATATGGCCATTTTTACTCTACGTAAATCGAGATTCCTGTTTGGCGGTGTTCGACTCGTAGGTGCCTTGGTTTCCTGTCGGTCTTTTGGTTCCTAAAAGAATAAATTAATAAATGTATGAAAGCATTAATTCCGCGTGATGTAAAATTTTTTTTACTTTTAGCACATCTCTAATAAACTTAGTGAAAACATTTACTGAATTTATTTATTTAAGTTTAATTCTATAAGAATATATTAAAATGCAAATTGCGTTATAATTTATAGAAAAGTTATAAAAAAAAACTAACTTTTAAGAAATTAGAGTGTCTGGATGGCCTCTTAGTCGACACTTCATTCGGTAAAATAACAAGACAAGCAAGTTGTTGAATTCGTCGTCGCAGATCCAAATCCATTTTCAGCCATGCATTTGTTCTGGCAGCTCTGGCAGCATCCCTTACCAAACACTTTTCAACCTGAGCTCGAATCTTATTCATTAGATCCGAAAATAGTGGACTCCATTTGGCTTGTGGTGTACGTTGAGGATCGTCGATGAGCGTAAACATTTTATCCAATTTGGAGTAAGCTTTGCACGCTTGTTCGGGTGCAAGTCGTTCAGCTGCAGCCAAAAGGTGATCCTCTAGCCTGCTGATGTTCCAAGTAAGTTCTCGATCGAGACCCAAAAATGAGTCACTACTAAGGACATTAACATAATTGTCGGTGAGGTATTTCATTGATGCGTCGAGAAGATTTGAAACTAAACGGAAAACTGGCTCAGCCCATCTGACATTAGGTAAAGTTGTCAGCAATTTATCGCAATCCATTATCGTCTGTAGCACGTTGTCAGTAGACTAAAATATTGAGAATTGTAATATTTTCTTAACTTAAATGTCAACATATGATTATGTTAACACATAGAAGTAAAAATTTGCCAATACGTACCATGTGGACGATATGTTGATGATAACATTTATCCATTAATTCTCGTGGTAAAGTAGCAAATTCTTTTGTCGGCCATACCCTTACAAAATGTCGCATTACCCACCTTAATGATTTTCTGTACACTTCGTCGAGACCATAGGCGGCGGCTAAAGGCATGCACTCTAGTACACCCACGACACAACCGTTGCATGGCTAATAAATCATCGTAAAATAATTACAAAAAACAGTTTGATAAAATGTCATTTTGTCTTTTTTAATAATTATAAAGTATACGCTTACTTTGTGAAATAAGTGACAATATTTTACTTTTAAAGTGTAACCTACAACTTCTTTAAGGCCTTCTAGACACAACATATCTGCTAAAGTAGCTAATTCAAGAATGCTTATAGTATCCGGTATGCAACTTTCACCGCTGTATATGTGACATAGAGCAAAATGAACTGCGTTGTACGAGTATCTATAGTTAATATAATTTAAGTTATAAATATTAATAATAGTACATTTAACATTATTTGTTGTGTTAAATAAATTTTGATTTATTTATCTTCGTACCCTTGCAAAGAAATTATATTTCCAGCGTTCTCGACCCAACCACCGCTTAATATAGCAGCAAAGTATTGGCAGCGAGAACTTAGTATACATTTATGAGCTTTTATTTGACGGCCGCCTACGTCGATTGTTACATCGGTATTAATCTCTTCCAAAAACATTCTTAATAAATCTTCTCCCAATCGATTGTACGGTCTGCCAATCGCAAAACTCGTTGAAGTCTCGGTTTCCTCGGTACTTCCTGTATTTCAATATTTTTTAACAATAATATAAGAAATATTTCTTTTAGATTTACTTATTTTTTAAATCAAACTAAGGAAAACTTAAAAATAGATAGTGTACTTGCCTTGTCCTGAACGACCCATGCTACTTTGTAAACTGGATATATCGGATTCTGAAATAACGGGTTCAACGTCTCCTTCGATTCCGAATTCGTCAAAATTTTCGGATTTCGATATTCCCGTTGCAATGCTTAATGGAAGTTTCTTTGTCACAGTTCTGTGTAAAGGTTCGTTTGCTCTTGCTGACATTACCAATTTACTTTCGATCCACGAAGTTTCTGTGACACTGTTGCTCAATCGATATGAAGAATTTTCATTATTCGTTCCGGTAAACACATTTGAATTTGTACTATTTGAAAGTGGTCTCTTATCCAAATCGGATAATCTAACAAAACTTGCTGGAGGATTAGCTTTGGATAAATTTTTATGCGCTACTTTTTCATTATTTCGTAAAGGATGTTTGTCTTGATTAGCTTTTCCACCTTTCGACGAAACTAGTAATCTAAAACATTTAAGTAAAATTTTAATAATAATTATTGAAAGCAATAAACATATATTAGTAATGATTAACTTGAAATATATAAAAAGTAAAATACGTAATATTTATTGACTCAATTTAAAAAATTCCAGTTAGTATAAAATTTTAATAATATTTACATCGCGATAAAAAGAATATATTTTGTACGTAAATTACGCAAGTATCTTTTCTATCAATTTAATTTGAATATTTTAAACTAACTTTTTTTGTGTAGAATCGAGTAGGTCGTTCAGCTTGTACTCGAGATTATCACTCGCTGAGGAAGGTCCGCTGGCGCTGCTACTGATATCGAAAGTCTCGCTTTTTCTTGTACGATTTGTTTCTGTACTCTCGGAGCAGCTGCGTTCATCTGGATTAATTGCTTTAGCGGTGGTACTGCCGACCTGCTCCGTTATCGCATCCAATTCTTGATAATTACGATTTTTTAAACTGACAAGTAGCTCCTCATTCACGATCTCGACGTGAGAATTCGGAGGCGTATCTCGAACATCGTAATCGAAAATCTCATCTTCTTGCTCCTGGGATTCTTGCGCCAGACTCGACGTTATCGTCTCGTTGAGTGAGTGACTGGAAGCATTTCCAATAATTTTTCGGGATCCACGCTCAGCTGAGAAACTGTGGGCCCGTTTGTGCGCTTGCTTCGAACTCGTGGGTACGGGCTGCGTCTGCTCAACGACGCTTTTATCGGTGTTCCAGGAATGTCTTTTGAAAGCTGGTCGCGAGCTCGAGAGAGTGCGTCGTCTCACGATTGGAGAGTCTGACTCGATGAACATAAACACACCGGATTTGGGTTTCTTCTCTTCGTCTTTGCGTTCAGAAAGTCCCGAAGATGAGCTCGACTTAGCGACGCGACTCGTCGTTGGCTCGTTCAAGTCGATGAACATAGAGAAGATATTTTTCTTACTGTCGCTCTGCTGAACTTTCTCGGTTTTCTGTGAGAGCACGGGCGAAACACTTTTATCTGATAAATCGACAAAGAATTCGCAGTAGTTTTTTTCACTGGCGACATCGCTCGCCCGTCTCCTGTGATTACCCAGCGACAATTTTGGCTTTTCCTTCGGACTTTTCGTCGTATCCTCGAGGTTTACGAAGTACCCCAAACTGGAATGCTGATGTTTATCCTTATCCTTATCTTTCTCAGGATTGCTCGAAGATGAAAAACTTGCTGACATGACCTGCTGATCTCTGCTGAGCTTCCTCGTAGACTTGTCGGATGTGCGGCAGTCGCTCATGTCGACTACCCACGCTGTCATCGAGGAAGACATGCTCGATTTCGGTTTCTCTTTAGCCTGCGTTTCCATAACAATGACCGAACCTCCCGAGACGATCGGCGTCGATTCAGTTCGTCGTTTCACGATCGGGCTGTCGACAGGCTTTTTGAAATCCGAACTACTCGCTCCACCCGAGATTATTGGTGCACCCTCATTTCGTTTCAATTTCGACTTGACCGGACACGATTCTTCGTTCACGTGCACCGGGAGGCTGTTGAAGGAAACCTCATCGTTGAGATCGTAATCGCAAGCTAGAAACTTGTCGCTCGAACTTCTAGCGATAGAACAAGCTACTTCGTAGGATTTGCTTTCCTTCTCAACGGTATCAAGATCGTACTTGTCCAATGATTTTAGCTCGTCCTGGTGATCGAGGTATGGATCACCGTCGATCCGATGCTGTGAGTACTGCGTGATGGAGTTTTGAAAAACTAGACTACCCTGTCTCCTTTCATACTCTTGGCGCAAGCTCGACAGTTTCTCATCGTTCGAATCAAGCTCGAATGTGTTTCGTCTAATTAACGACGGCTGTCGGTCTTCTGGTTCCTCTTGTTCTTGCGGCTGTGCTTGACCCTGGTAAAGATAATATTTTTATAATCAACGAAATTAATTACACATGTTATGCAATATACAGAAAAATGTCGTTTAACTTTTATTATACCTTTTGCGCGCCATCGACTTTTGTATTGTCAGGACAAGGGGAATGTTGAGCGCTTTCTCCGCTATCGGCTTCTTTAATTTCAACGACCAAGGATTCCTTATTAGCATTTTTACAACTTCCATTTAAATCATCTTGTACCAAAAGTGAATCCAGTTTCTTTATCATCCTCGGTTCGGTATAAGGTTCAAGGTATTCCGAAAGCTTAAGATTTTGTTCGAATTCATTTACTTCCTCGAATCGATTTTGAGCATTGATTCCCTTTCGATTGGCGAGTTTAAACGTCTCGTCGTTGTGAAAAAAATTATTTGATCTCGATGATGAAATATAACAACTATTAGGTGATTGCGAATTGGACCAAGTTAAGCTACCATTGTAATCATTAGGATATCCGACGATGCTGGTCGTCGCTAAATCCATATCATCGTTAAGACTGGAAGCATCTATGAAGTAGTAATTGCTTGACGATGATGAATTATTTTTATCGCCGTGCTTCTATTAAAAATAATAAAATTATTCACATGTTTTTAAATATTCAAAGCGAAATTTTATTATTGTATTACAATGTTTGACATAAATTCTAAATTAACATTAAATGTTTTAACATTGTACAATTTTACAACGAGTTTTTACTCACATCGCTATCAACGCTTGATTTTTTTCCATTTTGAGCAGTCTTGTCGCCTCTGTGCAATTTGTCGTCGTAATTTCTACCAGCTAACGAAACAGCATTCGATTCAGTAAATTTAAATGAAGTCGTAGGTTCGTAACTGTTCGCTTGCTCCTCGTTATCACTTTCATCGTTAGAGTCGTAAAAGGGATCGCTCAATACGCGATTTTCATATTCAGAAATTTCATCTTTAACTAAATCGTCTCTTGACGAATCTTCACTATTCTTTGGTTTTTCATCTTTTTTCTTGGACGACTTCGATTCGTTAGGCTCATCTAAATCAGTACTTGAGTTCTCGGACACTGTTTCTTGAGGACTGACCATCGATCCACTCTCTAGTCCTGAGTCAGCCATATCGGATGATGTAGAGCTTTTTTCATTTATACTACTATTTGTTTCATCTCCAAAGGAACAGTAGTTCATGTAACAGCTGTCAGTTTTATTGTAAGCAAATTTTCTGTAGAAAAGTATGTACATTACTGCTTGATAAAACAATGTATCTAAATTAAATAAAGTAATAATTTCAAACAAACCTTTGCGATGCTTTGTAGACAATATCCGAATGTAAGCATGAGGCATTTAAAATAGTTTGAATGATAAATCTTTCATAATTAGAAACATCCAAATTACTGTACAAAAGTCTGTAAATGTAGTAAACTTAATTATGTAACAATAGTAATAGTTTATTAGTTTAAATATGTGTGTTTGATTGTAAGCAAATACAACAAATAAAAATACATGGAATACTAAATAATAATAAATTTATTCATATATGCTTGAGGATATATGCATAATGTACAAGCAATTCGTATGTAATAAATCACTTACCAAATAGAAATTAAGAAGGGTAAATGTGTTTTACATGAAATGGGCAAATCATGCAAATTTAATTACATTTTAAATAAAATGCAAATTTATAAAGTGTAATGTTGTAAATGTATAAATTCTTAACAAGAGTTGGAGTGTATCAAAAAGTATAATAACTAGGGTTTTGCATATGCCGAATGTGGTTTTGTAGCAAGAAAAAAAAAATAATGTTGTGTAATCATGATAAAAAATCAACTATTTTACAAAAGAGTAATACCTCACAAAATTTTTTATTTCTTGGTATATTCCAATTTGAGTAACATAACAATAAGCAATTTGATTTTTGTAAGAAAAATGAGACTTAAGAACTTTATAAAACCATGGCGATCTGATTTTAACGATGCATTGATTTGTTTGTATTACTTTGTATCCATGTATGATGTTTAAGTCGCAATAAAGCGATTCACTAAATATTCTATAAAATAAAAGAAAATGTATTCATTTTCCTTGATTATTTTACATAGTTAATTTAAAATACCTGTTAATATTTTGCTGCAATAAACCGATCTGATGTAAGTAGAGTGATTTTAATTCTTGTCTATGTTGATGATCTATGTTTCTACATTTAATTGTTTTATAATTTCTGCTTAAATGATTAGTAGTATAATTAGACTGAAGTTTCAATTCTGCTTGAATTAATATCCCATCTTGCTTGGTGCTATTGACATTACCTCCAGCCATGAGGCATGACTATTGAATCTTTCTTATTTACCTTAAAATGTTGAAAAAAAGAAAATTATCTTATTATATTAAATAGTTAAAAAACTTGTTACCTTTGTTATCGAAATTTATAAATTATGTATATATAATTTTTTTATATTTATAATGTCATGTAATTGAAAACAAATCCAGAATATAAGATATTGGTTTACCTAACTATTGACTATTGACTATTAATATTTCTAATTAAAAGATTTGAAAGAATCATAAGTGTTTTATATAAATATCAAGATAATATATTATTTAATTGCAAGGTATAGATATTAATATTAAAGGATTATTATAATAAAAAATGAATATTTTTTAAAATAAATAACGTATCTATTAAACAATATAAGATCCACTTTATAGATTTCTATAGTTATTTATGAGCTAATAATGTATTTCAAAAAGAAAATATGAATATTTTTGAATCGCATCCTTGAATAATACTGAAAAAATGTTGACAAACATTGTAAGAGCAATGTTATATGAAGGAAAATCAATATTGTTGGAGTAAAATAAATGTTTGCCAGAGAAAAATGTATTAAAAAAATTGTAAACCAACAGAGCACTTAGATCAGCAAAAGAAACCAAGTGAGATTTAGAGAAAGTGCAAATGCACAAGTGTGTAATTGTACAAGTTGAACAGAGTAGCTGCACGCACAGACACGCACATACACACGCACACGCGGGTGCACCTGTCAAAAACAAGAGTTATTTAAAATGAAAAAAAGGGAAAACGCGCTCGGATTCAAGCATCGCGAATTTTATATTATACTTGGAGGTACATAGATAGATGCATCCAAAAAAAGAGCAGAGTCGAGCGAGCGAATCGAAAAAAAGTTGGCACGCGTATAGAGGAGTGTTCGATTGACGCATTTCCCGAAAGATTAATAATACATACCTGTCGGGGTGGTGGCCGAAGTAAACCAGCGTTTACCGGGCCTCGTTTCCCATACTCCGGCAATGGACGAGAGCGGTCAGCCGCCTCACCCGATGAAATCTCGTGTGTCGTCTTTTTAAACAATAAATTATTGATCGTCACCCCTCGCAAGAATTTCGCGGCACTGACGGTCCGCGAGTCTACGTATATATAATGTAACACCACTCTGTTCCATGTCCAGCTCGTTCAGCATTATCTTATATTCAACTTCTAACGGTGCCTTCGTGTTTATTATTATTCGGTTAATAAGTATTTAGGGTGGTCCAAAACCGACAGCTCACTACGTGTTCAATGTTGGGCTACGAGTACCAGGAAATAAAAAATAATGTGTGCCTGTGTCCCCTGTCTGTCTGTCTCGAATTCTCGCGACTATGACGTTCCGAATACCGCCGTTCCAAAATTCTAATTCCGACCGAAAATAATTCTTGACTATAGAACAACGGAATATTCGTCGGTTTGTAGCTGACTAGCTCAGGCCTCAGTACGTGTTGCAATTTCGATGTAATTATACAAAATTTTGTTTATGTAATTACTTATATCAGTACTTTAGATAAATTTTTTTATTCATTACTCTTAACTTTACAATAATTGATCACAGGTTACTTTTATTTAAATTTCATCTGCAAATTTTCAAATATAAAAATAATATAATCAATACAAATGTTTATATTTTTTTAAATAATTAAATTATTTCAATCGTTACATATATATAAACATTGATATCAACGAAATATTCTTATCAAGAGAATTGTATACTTAATTTACAATAATATTATTTTAAATAATAAAAAATTTTAAAACTAAAATAAGGATACAGGATATAGGATTTCTACTAAATTATAAGGGTTTTACATTTACAAACAACGTTTTAATGTAGTACTTGGATTTACATTTTTATATTTATTTCAATAAAAAAGGTAAAGAAAAGAAAAGTAATATCTTTAACGAAAAAAAACCGCGTGATATACATGAAAACGAGAAGAAAAGAAAAATTATAAATTAATGAGAATGGAAATTAAACATTTTATTTCATACAACGTATGGCGTGTTTAAAATTTCTTTAAATTTAATTAAAAAAAATAATTTTAGCGTAATAACATTATAGCAGATCTGGAAATTCGAGAAAAGCAGAGTGTGGCTGTTCGAACTTTTATTATATTAGAGTTTGATTCGATCCAAAAAGGACTTTATTTTAACATTACAGATATATTTATATTTATATATATCTATAAAAAGAATATAATCATAGACAGCTGCACTCTCTCAACTATTTATTTCTCGATATTAATCCTCTAAACTTACCGAGCATCTCGGACAGATACGATAATGATTTTAAACGACGTGTTATGCACATAAATACTTTTACGATTGTATTGTCATCGTATTCTGCTGCCCCTACTATCAAAAAGACTAATGGAAAAAAATCACTTGATATTTCAAATAACCGTTATAGGTTACTCGAGTCCGTTTGTGCTATGAGAAATTACGGAAAGTGACTATGGACTCATTGTCGAGCTACATCGTCTAAAATTGTTTATCACCTAGTAAAGAAGAGGGTGATAATCATCGGTATCACCGTAATGTTGTTCATGTTGAGGCAGTAATAACTTAAAAAAAGTCTACGGATAAGCTAACGTATAAAAAAAGACATGCCTTGCGGACCAGTCCACAACAGAGAGAAAACAATTTCGAGCTGCAAAAAAAAGAAAAACAATTTTACGAGCTACAGTGCAGCGTAATATCAGTCCACAAAAATCTCAACAAATTGACTTTTTAAGCATTATTCTCTCTCTTTCTTTCTAGCTAACGCTCTCTTTCTCTCTCTCTATCTCTCTCTCACTCGTTCTCTTTCGTTCTTCCATTTTTTACAAAAAAAGTTACAACAATAATTAGATGTACAAACAATAAACTGCACTTTATAAAAAAATGAAGATATCAACGCGTCAACGTGTCGTGCAAAATACTCATTCTCTTAAAAATTCATCTATAGCGATTGCACGAATCCTTTGTAACAATTAGGCGCGATGGACCTCGGGTCAGAGGAGGGAGGGTCGCGAAGCCCGTTGTTTGAGTCGTGCGAGAAGCGCCTGCTCTCCCTCTTCACCGGGGTCGCGAAAACTCTCGGACCGATACTTGTCCCTGAGGAAAGTGCGCCGTTCTTCTTTGTACTTCTCGATGCGTTCGCGACACCTGGGATCATCGAGGTCGAGCCCCAAATTCTTGGATCGTTCAGCAAGCTGAGGTGTCGATTTCCCAATGACGCTGGGTGTCGAGCCACCCTCTGACTGCTTTCCACGGGGTGCGTTTGCCGTCATTTTATTAAATTTTGCTTCGTCCAGTGACCGACTGAGCGTAGCGCGGATCGCGCGGGCATGTCGCGCCCGAAGGCATGGTGGTAAATGAGTAGCTGAGACGCTGAAACAAGTTAATGGTTTTGTTGTATTTCAAGTTATATCGTATTTAAATTTGTAGAGGTAAAAATTAAGCGAGTAAATATTAAATTTTATACTAACGTCTGTCCATGATTGCTCGTGAGCGAATCATCCAATTTCCCCCTAGCATTCTCGAGTTCCTGTTTCATCTTGTGTTCCCGTACGATTTCTCTTCCAATTTCAGAATCGAAACTGCGTCTATCACGATCGATGTCATACCTTCTTCTCGTAGGGATGGGCTCGACCCTACCTCCTCCCGATAATCTTTGATACGCTAATTCTTGTAGAATCGTTGCTGTGTCCTTGTGTACAATTGGTTCGCGTTTTGTATCGCTTGGCGGCGAAAAACTTACACCCTCGGTGAATTCGGGAACGTGGGCCATTTCTTGAGGTTCTACAGCGGCACTTTCGGAAGGTACCACTACATCTTCTTGGATCCTACTGTCCTGAACAGCATTAGTGCTACTAGATTCTTGGCTGATAATTTTTACATTAGTATGAGGGGAACATATTCTATTACAATTAGCAACTTGCTCGACGGCTTGGCTTTTTTGAGATTCTTTTGATTCGTCGCAAGTACTACTTTCGACCACATTAATTTGAGGGTCAAGTATTAGGGCGAGCGTTTCCATATCACATTTACCTTTATCGTAAAATCGGTCGCCCTGATCTTGACTTTCATTGGTGCATTTGTCCTTATCGTTTTGATTGGTTTCGCGTAAACTTTTATCATCTAATAATACGTCCCAACTAGATAATTCACTTTCAACTTGGTTACTAAAATTTTTGATATTCGCTTCTACTAGACAAGTCGAACTTTTGGTTTGATTCGGATCCAACTCGTCGGTTAGTCGAAGAAACTCCGTCTCGGACGGAACTGAATTTAATAAATCGACTTTATTACCGTCGTTTAAATTTTCTTTCTCGCAATATGAATCAAAATTGGAATTCGCTGTTTGATCGCTACTTTCAATGTCTGTATAACACATTAATTCTTGGCAATTTTTCGGGGCGCTAGATTGGCAATCTTCTACTGATAATATTTGAGTCAGTTTTAAGTTATCCGTTGTTCGTTGCAATCGATTCTCTTCGGTATCTTGAGGAGCTAATGAATCTGGAAAATAGACCTTTTGTTACGAAAAGAATTCCAATAGAGATGATAGAGACTTTAGGAATTCAACCGACCTGACGATGAATCTGCCATCAACCATTTTTCGCTACTTTGCAAATCATCGTTATAATTCGGTGTACTAGGAGTCGGGGTTTTCTCAAAATTTGTTACGGGAGCATTCTCGTACGGCATTAAAGAGTCCAGTAGTCCTTGCGCATCGTCGCGCGTCTTCTCTGTCTTGTTCTCCTCGAGGCTGAAACGAAACGCATATGAAAAAAAAACCGATCCACTATCTTCGTCTCGTCGAGCTGTCGTTGGTCGTTGGCACCTGTCTGTCTTGGTTAAAAAAAATGTGCTTTAGCAATTACCCGTGACACAAGCGTTCACACGGTGTCATTTCTTGGTCGACGATCTCGCAAGCCTCCATGCCCGATGACTTTTCGGACTCTGTCGGGGTTTTGATCAAACAAGAAGTAGCTCGGCTGGTGTCCTTGGAATCCTTGGTAAGAATTGGTTCGCCAACGTCCAGGGGTAGCATAAAACTCTTAAAACTTATGCGCGGACTAACTGCTGCTGGACTCGCGGCTGGTGTCAACGGAGTCGATCCTTCGGAGAGTAAGGGTAAGTAACCGGGTGTTGGCAGGGGCGATGGACTTTCCATTTCGTGTACGTCAGCTGACACCATCACCTTTAATTCAAAATAATATCCTCGATGTCAAGTGATTTAGAAAATTAATATTTCAAGTGATTTATTTCAAGTGATTTAGAAAAATTAATATTCTACCTGATCAGGACTCTGGCTGTCGATGAACCTCAGCTCCACGTCGCAGTGCAATCGCTCTTCAAGCCTTGAGCGCTTCCGTTTTGAGCCCCCGCCGGCGGGTGGCCCACCGCTCGATCCGGATTCCGGTGCCGAACCCAGCTGCCTTCTCGGCGAAGCCTCGAGAGATGGTCTACCACCGCTCTCCTCCTCCGACAGCATACGCATTTCTCTCTCCTCGAGTTCAAAACTCAATTGAATCTCCGAGAGGTCGAGTGGTGAACTAGCGCTCGCCGCGCTTCCTGCGTCACCCAGGTGCTCGAAATACGAGTCGTGCGAAACTGAGCGACTGTGCCCGCAAGTTCTTCCCGCTGCAGTAGGACCTAGTAGCGGTCCCAGGCCGTCCTCAGTACCAGTAGTATTTCCTTCGAGACTGTCGGCACTCTTAGCCGGTCGCAACCTGCGCAACGAGCCCGTAGCACTCACGAGTTCTTGCGGTCTCGTAATCGTGATTTCGGCTTTCGCAGAGCTCGTCCTAGTCTTGGGTCCCTGACGAGCGGGGCCATTAGTCTTACCACCAAATAATGCTCGCCAATTAAGTGAGGGCGATCGCTTTGAGCCGTTTCGTTTTCGTTGACCTTGTGGCAGCTCGATGACTGTGTGGTAGCGCAAGGGCAGACCCGCAGGTCCTGGACCTACGTCGATGGCTTCAGCCTCAGGCAAGATTGATCGATTGCGCGCTTCTTCCAGACTCAAGAGTCTTGAAGAATTACTTGCAATGGCGAGAGATTTGGGTCGCTGACCACCGCTGGTGGGTGTGTTGGCCGTGGATTCATCCGGAGTAGTCGGATCGGTGGGCCCGGGCGCAAAGATGAGTTCGGCGTAGCAAATAAGAAATTCGGTGACAACCGCCTGTACACCAACGCCCTGAAGGGCGGCCACGCCACCCACCTCGAGCTCCTTACATCGCAGCAAATTCGGGGCCCAAACGATGGCTACGTTTCGAGGGGTCATACCCGTTTCCTCGCCTCTGGCCGCAACGCGCACAAGATGTCGCATCAAGTACTCGAGTGTCCTGCAAATAACAAGATCAAAATGAAGAGTCGCGTAAAATCAGCAATAGGGGAGTAAACAAACGATAATGAATATATCATATGAATCACCTATAATGAGGAGGCGGTAATTTCCTGACCGCATCGCGCATCCTCCTAAGTCTTTCGGTATCGCTGGCCGATTGAACAGCGTTGACAAAAGTCGAGTACAGTTGGTAAGTGCACAAAGGATTGGGTAACTCCCTGAAATACATCTTGAGAAGCGAAGCAACCGAGTGAATGTCCTGCAAAATACTCTCGTCCGAGTGTAGTGCGGGTACACGATCTTCGTCAAATGCGTGCCTCAACCTCTGTATGTTGGACGTGACACCACTCAGCCTGTAAATACCGTCGACCAACCCGTGCCTCTCGATGAACTCGGCGCAGCAGCTGAGAACGTTCGGGACGTCTTGTGCTGAATTAAGGAGATGCTCGCCTAAGTCGCAGCCGAATACCCGTTCCCTCAATATGCCCGATTGTTTGAGTCGACGTCGCGATGGTCTGTTTAAAATGAAAGATCGAAAGAAGGCGATGAGCTTGCCGTGTTTACGCAGAACTGGTTTGATCGGCTGTAGCGACGGACCGCGACGTCCTGGATGTTGAAGCGCCAAGTGCCTGGGTAGCTTGTCTCCGATCACGGCTACGCACTCAGCTGGGAAAAATCCAACGGCGAATCCATGCTTACCTCGCCACCAGCTCGATTCTCCCGCCGGAGGCATATCGATGACGGATATCATGTCGCCCACCTGAATCAACAAAAGCCAAGTTAATCAAGTTGGAATTAAGAACCTCAATGGTTTTACGGAGATGAAAAGCAAAAGAGAAACCTGGAAGCTGATTTCGTCTTGAGCTTGGGCCTGGTAGGGTCGGACCGCGTAAGCCGCGGCCACCGCCGGGGTGTTGATCGGACAGGAGTCAGCCTCGGGCACGAGGATTCTACGACCCCGGTTATCCAGCTGGAGCCAATTTAATACTGGGCCACAGTTAAGGCCCTCGTGGCTCAGGGACGAGAATCGTCGCAAATAATCGACGAGTCGTTGTCGTTGTCGATCCTCTTCGCCCTCCTCTTCAGAGAGATCGGCCAGCATCGAAAATTGACGATCGAAAATACATCGGTGCAGCTGCTTGTCGAACATAACGAAGTTTGAGTAGCTGCGTTGGAGGCTCCAGCAGGCATCGCCGGAAGTGACGCGGACCGCGAAGCTTCCGCTCGGTTGTTCCTCGGGAGCGCTCATCGACACCTGGTTAACACGATAGGACGCACAACATAGAGATCGTGCCCTCGATAGAGGTGTTTTTGCTTACGGGTGATTTGTGAAGCGAGTGGGGCATACGAACCTCGAGATTGCCGAGCTCGACGTGCTCGTAATGGAAGTGGGCGCACTCATCGAGCTTGGGGAATCGGGCGACGCTGCCCATGCTGCCGGCCGAGCTGAGGGGGCTCGTCGAGTCTAGCTTAGCTGGATCCTTGGCCACGTGGGGCTCGATGTCGTTGAGTTTGCACGCCCGGGGTCTCTCGTACGATGCTCCCGGCATCCTCTGCAACCTCTTCATGGGCGGTGGTCCAGGTGAGACGCGGCAGCCCTTTAACCATGCACATATATCCGTAGCGAGGTGACTACTCCGCGCGCAACCACCGGCTCATCCTTCGATCCTCCGGTTCCTTCATCCCACGATCCTCTACCTGTGGAACCAACGTACGGTATTACTTTTTTATCTTCTCCATTACTCAATAATCTTACTTGCTCTTAATATGGCATCAAAAAATTAAGTTATCTATATTACAACTTGTGTCGAGAAGTCTGCAGCAGTGAATTTTTAGTGTTTTTTTATTAGTTATAAATTAATTAAATTGAAAATAAATGAGCATTTCGTTGCTGTAACTTGCAACGGCGTGGCTTTCCATCTGTGTACTTATACCGTGTTCAGAGCAATCTTTCACTTTAGAGTCGGTTTCGTATATTATTTTTGTGGTGTGCACAAAAGATATTTCTTCAATGCGAGCTCCAACTGTGTCGCCTTCAAATACACATACGTATAAGCTACTGCTCGAATTGACATTTTAGCGTGTCTTTAATATGAAAATTTAAAACATCCAAAATTCAATACTCCAGTATAAGAAAAGAAGATCGATTACGATAAATTCCTACGTACTCGATTGGTTAAAGAAACTATATCGACGAGGAGATAAAATTGTAAGTTAATTAATAGACTGATTAAATAAAAATAAAAAGCGGCAAAGGAAAAAGGGTAAACAACGCCGCGTGAAAAATGTCATAATTACGTAAAAATTATTGGAGCACAAGGTGAGAGCGTAAAGGTAAAGGATGATAAAGGAAGGAAAAAAACGCGGGTAAGTTTGTATTTACATATAACAGCTGCCGCGCGGTCGATGATGGGCGTCGGCGATCGACGCGCGAAGCCAAAAGAGACCGAGAGAGGGAGAGAGGGAGAGAGAGTGAGAGAGAGAGAGAGAGAAAGTGTGCGAGTGAGCGAGTGAGGAAGAGTGTAAGAGTCATGAAAGCCCCCCCAAAAGGGGAAGTTCAAGTTCTTCTTTTGAGGCACTTCCTCTTGGTTGTTGTACATTATACCGACGGTAAATGCCACTTGCGTGTGCGTCTGTGTGGACGTATACACGTATATACGTGCACGTCGAGGCGCTCTCGTGCTCGCTTCGTCTAAATTACATTGTCCTGTTTGTATAGAGAATTTACAAGTCGTTTTCTCTCTTCAATGATAATATCGTCGCTTTACCGGGCTGCTTTTTTTTCCTCTTTTATTTTCCCATTCGTTCATTCTCGCGTACACGATACGTGCTATCATTGGAATTTTTATGGATCAACACGTGATTATTTGAATGTTTCTATCACCGTCCTATATGAAGTTCACGTATGAGAATATAGGCACACTTGGTTTTTTAATAAAATTGCAATAAGTACTTTGCACGTTCCGCGCGATCGTATTAAGGTTGTCGTCGTCGTATCGTTCGATTTTTATGTTGCAGTTTTCAAATGCAGATCGTCAAACTTATAAGTATATTCCGATAAATTCTATATGTCGTTAACCGCGTACGGATTGTTTGTAAATTAGCGTTAATTTGAATTGGAAGTTTCTGTCGTTGGAATGTAATTAAATATCTCTTTTTTTTTCTTTTTCATTTACAACCGCGATTCAGCTTTATTGTTTCGAGCGCACGGTTTTGAAATATCTTTTGACACACTGAGGATAATTGCAACATATTATTTTCCTTTTTAATTTTGCCCAACGAAGTAGGTGAAATTTTACGAGTGTCGTTAACTGCTCACATTTACACACTAACAATTAAACTAGCAGATACTTCCGTTTCTTTTTTCAAATTACGTTAAATAATTATAATTAATTAATGTCTAAGGTTTTCTTTTTTATTAAACAATGGTAAATTTTAATAACATTTGTAAATATCTTATTTCAGTTTCAAAGTATTTTGTGGTAACAAAATATAAAATAATGTAATTAAAATATTATAAAACCATATGGATATGTACAGTACCACAGTTCAATTTTGCAGTTCCTACTAACTAATAAGTTGTTTTCAAAATATCATTTTGTTACCTATACTTGATCACCATGGTGTTACTGGATTAAAATAATTACAAATCTATATTAATATTTGTCTTAAAAGAGTAAATCATAATCTTTTATATTAAATTCAGTATAAAGCTCCATATTTTATTTATGTTCTGATCAACATGTAATGAATTATTCCAACTGTAGGTAAATTTTATACAGATATTTCTATATCCTTATTTTTGAAATTGAGAAAAAAGAAAGTTATTTCATAATGCACTAAGAGAAAAGTAATTATCTATAATATTATATTCTAATGTCTCTGACATTCTTTAAGTACTAATTATTAAGAAATCAATTGCACATATGTACAAAATAAAAAATATTTAAAACAAGTATTACATGCAGTTTTGAGTTATTTTAACATTAACAATTATATTTATTTAATTATTCATTTAAATTGTTTATTTATTATTAAATTGATATAGTATTGCAATATACTTATTATATTTATATCTTAGATTTCACATTAACAAGCATTATTATTTATTGCAAATACAGTTAGGAAAGTATGTATACTTCCATAATATTACCTAAACATGAACTTTTCTCTCACAAATCGCAAAAGAATGTGGAAGCAACAAGCGCGCGAACGTATGTTCAATAAGCATAAATTTTGTATACTAGACACTTGTGAAAATATAAATTTAATCCGTAACAGTATCTTTATCTCTCGAGTAATAAATAAATTTTATTCAAACTTTGAAAAAGGTAAATTTCAATATACAAATACAAAAAATGTATCTTGCTCCAAAAATATGTAGTCTACCAAACTAACCAATGAACAAAATTTTCAAATCTCCATCACCCGATAAACATTATTATTACAGAAAAGGTAGAAAGAAAAGGAGTAAACATGAGGTGCAATAAGTATGAAGAATTAATATCAATAATCGTGCAATAATCAATCAATCTCACCTCAAGACTGGAAATGGGCATAGCCCCTTCGAATCAAACTGGTGCGTTTACCCTGAGAGACAACTGACGTTTTCAGTTTTCGTAACACGCGAAAGAGAGCGAGAAAGAGAGAGACCGAATGTTAGGTGTATAGCTATACGTCGATCGGAAGATGGCGAGAGTGAGAGAGAGAGAGAGAGAGAGAGAAAAAGAATTTGTCAATCGTAACGGATCCCCTACCAACAGCTGTCGTATAAAAACACGCCCATAAAAATTAATTGGTATTTCTCAGTGAAGCGCATAGATTGACATACCTCGTGATCCTTGGTTAAAGAAGGGACGTTTTTAACTGGGTAACTCGTCCAGCTCGGCAACATAACCTCCAAAAGCCGCTGGGACAGAGCGCGACATTTTCTCGCGCGTCCCGACTCTTCCGAGCTCAGTTGTACCGGGGTTTTGATTAAATTTCTGGTCGCCTACATCGCGAGATCTCTTCGAGCTCTTTTTACGCGTCGCGCTCGGTGGTTGCGTTGACCCTACGGATGCTGCGAAGGACGAGATACGAGGATCGTCTAGGATGGAAAAACAACGATTGACTACATTTTCTACTAATCTCTGATTATGCACACACCACAGTCACACATCCATATGTATATACATCTATATATTGTATCCCAGTTTTCCCTGTGCTACTGCTGCTTAGCTTTGGCCTCTCTCCGTACGCCTGGGGATTGGGGTTTGGGGGAATTAAAAAATGGTGGACGCGCTTGCGCGCTGCTGTGTACCGGCAAAATCGAAATTATCTTCTCTATTACTTAATACGCGTTTCATTTTTACAAAATAAATTAATTTTAAACGCAATTTCTTGGTTAATAAATATTATACTTATTCATATTCAATATAAATTTTACGCTAATACAGTTTTAATTTGTTTTTCTTTTTTATTATATACAGTAATAAGATGAACTTGAAATATTTAATTATACAATTAACCAATTAAAATACATGTAATTATGCTTTATTATAAATTTTTACAAATAAAAAGCTAAATATTTAAATTTATCTTAACTAATTGTTAGTACCCATAAAATTATTATCTATCTGAGCTAACATAAGACAGCCCAGAGTTGCTTCGAACGCAGAAGCTTTTCTTATGCTCAACATATTCATAAGATCCTCTTGATACTGTTGATCTTGACTATTACTAAATATAGTATGACAAGCAGAACTTATTACTTTACTCGACAAGACAATATCATCCATTGGAACAAAATTTCTGTATATATATGTATCTCCCATTTTCAAGACAAATTTTATATTCGAATCAATGCAATTCATTAATTTTATAAAAGACACTATGGACTTTGCAAATTCTTCCACATAACACTTCCCGACTTTGAGCTGCAAATAATTTTTATCCTGTATAACAAAATTCATTTAGATTTATTTTTTTTTTGTATTATAAGTCTTTTTAATGAAAGCTCACTAAAAGTTTAACAGATGTGTATCGTTTTAATGAAGAAAATTCATTCTGTTGGTCAGACATTTTTTCATCGATAAAACAAACTGATTTTCTGGACATTGTAACTCTTTTAATCTGAATATTATTATTTGATTTCTTCTGTATTATTGCAATGGGAGTATTTCTACTCACTATGAATGTTTTCAAATATTTTGTTAAAACTAATCTTAACAAGTAAGTCAAACATGTGTCATCTGAAGAACATTTAGTCACTTGAATATTAAAAAATTGCTCGCATTCCAGTATTGTAAAGGCAATTTTTTTATAAAAACTAGATTTATTGCCCATATTTTCCCACAGAAGTCCTTGTACAATCTGTTAATAAATGATGGAAAAAGATAAAAAAAAGTTTTAAATAGAAAAAAAAATTTGTTTGTTTTTAACCAATATTTTCTGTGTAACGAATTGTTCTATTAATTAATCAAAAAATATATATAGAAACAAAAACGCTATTGATACCTCTAGAACTAAATCAGATAGAAAATTAGCGGAAACAACTAAATCAGCCATATCAAACACAATTAAATAAATGAAAATATTATCCTGTACTATAAGAGCGAAAAGCGAAGAGCGAATTGGGTGAACACGAAGATGATGAATTTACGTTTGAAATTGAATCGGGGTTAGAGGGAGGGGGTGCGAGGTGCGACATTCTAATCCAAAAAGTGACATTCCGCTCAATCGGTAAGGTAGTGCACTCGTGGGCGCAACGTAGTACGCGTCGTCAGTTACGCTCACGTCGTTCGCTCCCGGAAGCAACATCTTCGGCGACCGCGAATCGCCTCGGTCGACGAGTCCGCGAGTCGGTCAACTCGTCGAGGTGTATCGATTACCTAGGATACGAGAGAACATCTCGAACCTGCCGTACGAATGACGGACGAGGGCAACACGGAACCTAACCTCCAGCGGGCTCCACCACCGCGGAAGATCCGGCATAGGTGAGTTTCGCACACATAAGTATACTTATACGGTTGTCGGTTTGTACTTTATTTTGTAGCGTACGGGAAAAAGGAGTGGGGGCGAGAGGACCGGCACCGAAGGTCGCCTGACTACGACCTCGGCCAATCCCCGCGCGTCCCCAATCTTTCGATCTCGTGTTCCCCTCGTGGCACGTGGTCGCCCCTTTTCTTTCTTTCTTTTTCTTTTTCTTTTTCTTTTTTTTTAACGCGTTGTAAACACACGCGTGCGGATTTCGAACGCGGCTTTGGAATTTGGATGGCATTTCTCGTCAAAGTTCGTACTCGGTGTTTGGTGCACGGCTCACTGTTTGTCCATTAATCGAGATCCATGTGGAAATCACCGGTGTCTTGCTCGCTCAGGTAATTCTTATTACGTTGGTCATGAGGTGTTTCTCGTTTTATCAACGGTAGGCATCATTCACGTGGGTAACTTATTGCTTATATTAAGAGGTTTGAATTTTCTTCTTTTTGAGGTGGACAAGGGATGCACGTTTTGTTACATGGCCACCTGCAGTCATGGGTTTTTAATATCATTTTAAACATTAGTTGTACAAATATTTTCTTTAATAATATATATATATATATATATATATGGCCTATTGTATTCTACTTGAACAATTATATTCCACATACTTGTAATAACCACCAATATTCTCTAAGGAACTATTTGTACAAATGTTTATCAATATAATTGTTACATATAATTTCCTTTTACTGCAAAATGATACATTTATTTTACTACTTACTTTATGTTCATTTAATTTAAATTTAAATAAGTATTTAACAACAAATAATAAATTATTTGAAAAGTCAGAGTAGAAACAACATTGACTAAATTTAAATTGCACTTACACATTGTCATTGATCTTTTATCAAATTAAAATTTGCATTGTTTGTATAAGTATTTATAAACATACAAATAAGCTTTAATTCACTTTTTATCTTTTACTCTGATTTTACTCAAATGAATTTGTAATTTATTAAAATAAGATTGAATTTTCTTTTCTTTACACAGCCCCTTTTCTTTACAAATAAAAATACCAATTAACTCTTTTTACAAGTCATCATTGATGTTTAATCTTTTGAAACTTGAAAAATTACTATTTAATGAGTTGTTGATAAAGAAAATGAAGAATGTATCAACAATTAAGTTTAATTGGTTAATAACTGCAAGTAAGACATCAAGTAAATTAGAAATTCCTTTTAATTCACTTATACCAATCTGATACATTAGATCTACAAGATACAGTACAATGTTTAAAATATATGTTGCCAAAAATAAAAGATTTGGCTTGAAGTTAAAGTTAACAAAAGAAAAGAAAAAAGAAATTTCAATGAGACCCGAAAGGGAAAAAAGTTGAATGGGTGACGGCTCAGCGCACGAGAGAACAAACGAATTATATATGGAAAGAAAAAGAAAATGCACGAGAAAATATGAATGGCACGTGTTTTTGTTAAAATGAAGTCTATAATCACGAGACATATATATATATATATATTTGTATATACATGAAAACTAACAAGCATGTCATATAAGTACTGAAATCGTTCGATTTTATCGTTGGCTGATTTGTCTTCCATGTGTGTGTAGAGCCTCCATGCTACGTATTACGTAGAGGTTACCACATCAATGTCGTTACGATAAGGATTAAGTATAAACTTGACATTGCATGCACAGGGAGTTTTTTTGGTCTTACTCGTACATTATTCACGACCTGGCCTTTGACAACCGATACCTACCGATCACGCTTCGTTATCTCGGGAAATTGCGCAACGCGAGCGCTTTTACTCACGCGATCATCTTCGATACTGTTCCTCTCTCTCCGTTTATCTCGCGAGCGCGTGGTCAAGCGTCGCGCGCTCGCGTGGACACGGTGACGAGAGGAAGATTTTTCGGGAGTATCTCCTGATACAGTACCTATAGGTGAAGGAGAATTCGTAAATCATCTTTAGGAAGGCTTGTGCTCTCGATAACTCGCTCATCAGATTTGTACACGCATACGAATACTAATATGTGGGAATTTAATGTTTTTAAATTGAAATATGGGTTATACTTGTAGTAAACACAATAAAGTAATATTACGCGTTTGTTACCGCTCTATATAGAAATAAAATTCGCACCTGTCGCAAGATCGCACTTTTTCTTTAGGTAATACCGCAGTGATTTATCTGCAATTACACAGTTTACGTTTGAATTAAAAATCCTTTTTTGTTTACATTTCCCTGATAGAAACTTCGACAATTCGTTCGCTAATTTTCCGCTAATTTTTCGATAATTTTTCGATAATTTTCAAGTTATAAACGTCAAACTACCATTACTTTGCTGCCAATTAAATAAAAATTAATTTTTTCCACACAAACATTGATCTCTTGTTTATATGATAAATAATTAGTAACTCGTATTGCTTGCACTCTACACGCAGTGTCGTGTTAACTTAATAAAATTATTAAAAACGATATTAAAATTATACACGACACGTGGTTATTATTCAATACGCACGCGGATCTCGCGTACACAAATATTAGATAACAATTTTAATCTACCTTTTCATTAGTAAAAATAGTCCACGCGCAGCTCTGTATACAATAAGTATATGTTTTATATCGTCATCCACAGTTTATTTAGACGAAACTTTATATTTTCTTGACGATCTTTTCCCACGTGCTCAATATACTTGCCGTATTTACATAAATGTACGCAGAGAAAAATATTGTATTAAAAGTGACTACAGTCCAGTGTTAATGAAATTACAGAGTGACAAAATTCAAAAAATTACTGAAGGTATATAGTTCGAAATAGATAATAATAAATGGATATTCTAGGAAAAATTATACACTGAGAAAAATAGTGTATTAAAAATTACTATGTGTAATATAGTAAATATTGTGATACTCCAAGTATATCCCTACGTTACTACAACAATATAGTAATTTTTAATATACTATTTTTCTCATAGTGTAATAATTATTATTTCTTGCAAATTTTACTGTTTGTTTTAAATAATTTTTTGAATTTTAACACTGCATGATTTCATTGCTAAATACACTATATAGTCATTATTAATCACATATTTTATTCTCCGTGTACACATTTTTACAAGGGGTCGAGTAATATAGAAGCGTTTTAATAAACGGACGTACCCAATTCTATATACTAATACACAAATATATTTATAATTTTCACGTACGTAATGCAGACGAAAATGATGAGAATCGGTTCTATTTTCGTATGAACGAGTTGTAAAATTGCTTATACGTGTATATATATATATACACGTAAAATTGCTTATACGTGTATATATATATATATGTATATGTATACGTATATGTAAACTCATGGTTTTTACCGTGACGATTTACATGGTCGTTGAATCAACGATTGCGCAATTGTGTTTAACATATGTGTAAATGAGGAAACTGGACGTAACCTCCTATATATATATATATACATAATATCATCAGACACATATAAAAACGGCTGATATAAGCGTACATTCTCTTGGTCTTCTCTATTTTGAAGCGAGCCAAAATAAATAATTAAAATGTCCCTCCTTGTGAAATAATATTGGCTGTGTGTAACCAAATGCACGATTTTTCCATTTAACAATGGGTATACCTCTCTCCTGCATGTTTTTTGTATGGGAAAAACCTTGCCGATGTAGGCTGTGCACGAGGATAATCGGCGCGATCGAGCTACCTCGTGCGTCAAATTTATCAACGGTGCGCGCTTTATCTATCGTTACATCCGCGATAGAATTTCATTGCCGAATACGGAATCACGATCAACGAAATACTCCGCGGTTGAGAATTATTTTTCTTTTTTTGCTTTTAATTATATTCTTTTAATTTGAAGGGAACTCGTGAGTTTCCTTTGAGAATCGTGGATTGCGCACGAGCCGCCTTAAAATAGACGTCAAAAAGTGTACGTGGAGAGAAAAACGTTTTTTATCGATATTTTTTTTGTTACAAATTAAGTGATAAGCTCGATCAATTGCGGTCGATACATATATGATAAACGTTATGTTACTTGTATTTGTTGTTATTGATACAAATTAATCGATTAGAACGAATTAACGAGTGTACTCGAGTGAAAGAAGAAATTGCTTTTTAAATTTGAACGACACTGAAAAAGTTGATAAACGTTTCATACAAATAATTAAAATAAATAAATTAAAACGAAAAATTATTAAAATTTATATTTTGATACACGTTTTGGAGATAACATAGCTATATTAGTTTGGAAAATAATTGTATATCAGACAGGTTAGTAAATAATGTTTAATGATCACTTACGGTGCGTTTAAACTTTTATTACAGAGTTTTAATAAACATGACAAAGTCGTAAAAATAAAATCCGATTAGAATACGAAAAAAAAATTTAATAAAAAAAGGTACGAGAACGAAGAATCTGCATATATTTTCCATATCGAGAAAATTTGACGTTCGTGGCAAAATAATGTTTATAAAAAAAGGTGTATGACGTAGTGAAAATCTAAGCGAAATTACGGTGAGAAGAAAAAGAAAAGGAAAAAGAATAATGTTATCAGAGTCATATGTGTGTATTCGATTGGTGTACAGGGAAACTAAGAGAGAGAGAGAGAGAGAATGCCACATATGACGCGCGTGATTGTTGACGTTGACCCTTGAACCGAATCGTCCGGCGAATTAGAGCGGTCGGTTCAGTCTGAGACGCGGCGCCGCGTCGTTGGTATGCTTCGAGCTCTTCTGGATACACTGATCGGTACACGGGTTATTATTTCACTATCTTCTTTTTTACGATTAATTTCGATGGTGAACAAGATTTCCCTCGCTCAATTTTATTAATCGTGATCACCGCGAGTTTGTCATTTTACCCAAGGAAACACGTACATTCCTGGTCAGTTTGGATGGATTGTTAAAAATAAATTCTGCTCGCTTCGAAACGATTCACGGTGTAAAATGCTTGGCTAGAGTGTTCAAGTACCTTTTTTTCTAAATTCGCACTTGACAAAACAAAAAAATTTTAACTTTTACGTTTCACACGGACTTGTGATACTTGTAGTCGATGAATATTTGATTTCTTATTTATACTAAAATCTTCGGTACGACTTTTTAAATATCAAGAAGAAACAATTTTTTAATGAAGTTATATTGATATTTTAGTTAAATGTATTTTTTGTGAAAAAATCGGTAGCCTCCAGGGACTCAGAGGCATACGAGAGAATCATTTTTATTAGTAAATTCTTCATTTCTCTACTGTTATCTAATTCGAATTATTGTTACTCAGATTCTTCGCTATCTCCAACGATTATGTAAATACACAATTGACACAAGTAAATATTTTTATTATTGAATATACACTCATTATATATATATACAAATAATTGATTAGCGATAAATTTATCTTTATCGGGCGAATAATTTATTAATTAATTAGAAAAACGTTGCTTTCAATTAAAGAAAAGTGGCATTAAAATTCTGCTGAGGAAATAGAAAAAACTGTTGAGGAAACGCGGGAAATCTCGTTCGCTTAAAACTTGGCATGCGGTGCATGAGAGCTTAAGAGAGGAGAAAAAGCTCTGGGGTTGGGCTTAGGTTGTACGGAGGCTAAAAAATCGTGTGAAATTCAAAGGTAACGTTAAGGAAGCACCAAGAGAGGCCATGGCGGAGCCGGTGAGTTTTGTCCTGGGTGAGGACGAGGAGCTCGAGGACAGTTTTCCGAGCGACAAGCAGCAAGATCAGCAGCAACAACAGCACCAGCAGCAACATGCGAACGGGCTTCTCGAGCGACGCAAACGCCTCAGGTAGATGACTAGCACTTTTTTTTTCTTCTACTACTTCTACTTCTTCTTCCTCTTCTTCTTTCACTTCTACTTCTTCGTTTCCGTTACACGATGATTGGAGGTTATTTTTCAATTTAGGGATTTAGGTTATCCATTCGCGTATATAGAAGCGCGACCGATCACCTCCGATTTATAGATTTAGTTATTAAGTAATCTTTGCTCACTTTTTCAGGAGTCAAGCTTGCGTCGCTTATTCGACGTCGTGCGTTGTGCAGAACCAAGTTTTGCATAAAAATTACCATAAAAATGTTTTTACTCGCCACTTTTTTCTAAACGATGCGTACGTTTGTCGACTTAAAAAGAATATGTTCATTTCGGTTAAAAGAAAATCTCTATTTAGCGATGTATGACAATGATAATCAATTCCCATATATAAATTTTTTTTCTTATAATGGCAATATATTGATAATCGTGTTTAATAGTTGTGCATTCGTTTCATTAAAAAATTTGGAAATCGCAAGTTTTTTTTTTAAATTATCATTAATTTTTTTTAATTTAAACCATTTAATAAATGTGTAAGAAAAGTTAAAATACTTTGATGATGAAATACAAATTAAAGTTCAATTATGTACCTTAATTTCTAATGTAAATAGTAAATGAAATGATTTATTTGTATGCGTATACACCTTAAAGAGACAAGATTGTTTATTGTAGCGACAGCTTACGTCTTACGTAATATTTTCAGCTGGGGGCTCTTTGATTCGTAATATGAAACATTTATTTTAATAAAAAAGTGTAAGGTTGGTTGCGTAATTTTAATTCGACACTTTCGGATTACATGGGAACCGCGATAGATAATTTATTGTTTACGATCAAATTTCATTTCGGTGGCAAATTTTAAGGAAACGCTTATAGTTGAAAGAAAAAAAAACAAAATACTTCCGGGGTCACCGATGCTCACGTAATATGTACCTAAATTCTAATAAATATTAATCGACTGCTCGTCACCGGCGTGAAGAAAGAGAAAAAAGTTGAACGCGCATTCGATTTTGCGCTTACGAAAATTCTTACACGTGTATAAAAAGCAGGAATCGACCGAGTGATCGGGGTATGATTTCGTTGTTTTTTGCTGTATATCGATATCACGGATGTAAACAAATCGTTCCTTCTTTTGAGATTGTGTTTAATCATTTTATGACTGATGGGAACCACTTTCCGTTTAATATATACGCTGTCGTTCCGAGTGGAAAAATTAATGCTTTCATTTCGCAATCAAACCATTAAATCGATCCTTTTTCAAATATTTTTTATAATAAATAACTTTTATAATATCGAAATCAAACGTGACGTAAAATATCGTTTCATAATACAACGTGTATCGCACATGTGAATTGTTTCTATCGAAAGCTGGTAAAACAGTTATAAAAACAAAAAGTTTGCCGATAAAGCAAACTTATACCATTGTTGTCGGACGTTGGTAAAGCAGTAGCGAATACAAATTTTTTCGCTGATTCTTTTATCTTTCGGAAACAACGCGTATTACTATCGACACTTTATTTTTAAATATATGTGTACAAAATGTGTCATTCCCATTTTTATTTAAATGATGTAATAAATGTAATAGTAAAATTTTCGATTTGTTCAAAACATGTTAGAAATATGTTTTAAGATGTTTAAAGCCTAAAAAACGTATTACTGTTAGAAAATGTCCGTACGTGTGTATGTGTGTTCGGATTTTTCAAATTATCGCTATTAATTTTAAAGATATTAAACAAACTATTTTTTTCTATTTGTTATATCTTTGAAAAATCATGGTAGTAGCACATTATATTGGTTACATGTTGTAAAACTTTTAGATAATTCTGTTAATTAGTATTTGATAAAAAAAATAAAAACCGAAAAAATAGAGTTTTCTATGGCTAAATCTTTTGAAGATAAAACATTTTCAATCCACTTGAAATTTTGGTAAAAATTAGTTTAAATGGTAACAACGATCTCTATCTTTTTTCATCTAAAAAATTTGTTATTAGCAAAGTTATTGAGCAGTTTATATATTTTATAATGAAATTTTTTTATTGCTCATAGCTTTTAATCTAATTGGTCAAATGGGTTAAAAAAATCGTGATTTAAGAGAATAGTAGTGGCTATATACTATTAAAATTATTATCTAAAATATTCTAAAAAATTTATTTTCTCTGATTGCCTTGCTTTGAAGTAGTAACTTGTGAATATTATTAAAATATTTAAGGAACTTTTTGGTGCAGAACTCTGCAGAGAAAAATGCAGTAATCTGTCCGAAAACAGATGGATGTTGAAAGCAATTGATTAGTATTTCTTTATTTTTTAATATCGCGTTATTCAAATTCTGACATGTTCAATCATGTGTCCAGAGCAGTTTTTTATTTGTAATAATCATCTGAATTAGTTTGGTGCGAAACTTAAACAATTTTAAAAATGTTAGATAATTTTCTTAGGGTTAATTAAATTTCATATTATTGAATATAATGATATATATAATAGGAGCGGTTAAATCTACGTGTCTTTGCTATAGCGACTTGGCCTGTCAGAAATTTCTATAAGAACCAAGTATACGATTCACTGTTCAATCAGATAAATAGAAATACTCGAAAAAAAAAATACATTGGCAATTATTTTGAAGTAATTTTAAATGATATGTGAGTCTGTCGAAAAATATGGGAAAAAATAATCAGAATAAAGAAAATAACGTTATAAAATTTATGTAAATTTGGTGAACCCTCGTAGCGAATAAGCTATCTATTTATTTGGTTTCAAAGTTTATTTTTGTCATTAATTATACCTGAACGAGTGATCGCTATTACAAGGAAAAAAACTTCAAGTAAAAATTAAGTTTTCATTATTTAAAATTTACTTACAACTTATTAAAATGCTTAATATCTTAAAAAAATTACTGAACTACTTTATTAAAAATTACAATTGAGTACTTATAACTTAAAATATTTTCGAAAGATTGTTTTTTAATTACCTTTGAATTTTGAAGTCGAGAATTCCATTCCCCACTCTCTGAGTATGTTGCAAACTGTCTCATCGATCATAATAATATAACGTATTAATATGTATAAAAAATATAATTAAAAATAATCACACGACAAGCGTCCCAATGTCTCATGTACACGAATATACACATATTTACACGCGTACATATATATTCTTGCTAAGTAAATTATTTCAATGTTTTTAAAATATTATGTTTAAAAGTTACTTACATATATTCAATTCATACAATAATTCAATCAAGTAAAATTTAGTAGATAACATAGGCATTATTACTTGAAAAAGATTTACTTACTGGAATTACTTGAGTAGTTTTTACGCAGGTTTTTTCCGTATATTAACTGGTGATAAACCATAAATTAGTTTTTAATTTTCAATGTTCAAGTCGTTTTCTTGAGTATATTTACTACTAAGACAAGTGTCAATTAGAGATTCTATAAAAAGAATGTACTTAAATGTTTGAAGTAACGATTTATAAAAAATATAATAAATTATAAGCTTTGCAAGGTTTACCAAAATTTAAAAGTATTGCGCACTTGGTTGGCTTTGTCAAGTCAGCAGGTAAGAACGTTAACAAACGTAGACGGCGAATAAAATTGCCGTGAAGCGTTCGGACCAACGTCAGAAAAATAGTACGGCTCTGAAATTACAAGTTTTAAAATTTGATGATGTATACCTAGCTATAACCGCAAGTGAGCAATAATGTACGTAAGCTCGGACGAAACCGAAGTGAGGCAGCTGTTTTCTTCGTTCGTTCATCGGAGCGCACATCCATCAACTCCCAAGGTACATCCAGTCTTTTTTCAAAAAACACTGCGTCGCGAAATCGAATGAGACGTCCCACGGAAAATGTGCAGGATCCGTTTCTCGTAAGGTACACTCTTGAAATTCGACGGGGTGAAAAGCGCCCGACCAGAGGGCTGGAGACTCGACTCGACAGATTTTAAGAGGGAGGGAGGGAGAGAGAGATAGTGAGAGATAGTGAAGGGGCACCGTTGACCAAACAGCTGACGTCCTAAATCTCGTCGATTCGTACGAGTCCCCCACGTGGAGCGTCCACACGTCGACCGATAAGTGGGGATATTGAGAAACCTGTCAGGTAGGATTCGTACCGTACGTACGTACACTTGGTTGACCAAGGTAAACTTTCGCGCGGGCTGGAGAGCGAAGAACGAACGCGCGTGCCTCAGTCTACCGATGAGCTGGCTCGTTGGAAGCATGAGGCGCATCAAACGATTCGTCCTCGCTGAAAATAGCGAGAAGGATCCGATCTGGAAAAGTTCGGACAATCTCATGGCCGGGTTGTCGCGGATGAACAGCTTCGAAGCATCGGCGATCCCCGAACAGCCCGAGACTAGAAAGCTCCTCGAAGTGCCCGATCAAATTTTGGAAGCCAATCACCATGGCATGACGTAAATTTATTTTTATTTTCCTTCTCTCTCTCTCTCTCTCTCTCTCTCTCTCTCTCTTTCTCTCAACCGCTACAACTCTTTCGTCGCAATATCTCCACGCCCGCGTTTATCCTCGTTCATTTTGGAGAAAGTGCTTCGATTCCTTCAAGATTTTTGGTGCATAGTCGACAGATCGTTAAAATTCCTCTATCGAATCGTCATTTTTCGATTTTGCATTCGTTATCGTTTAGTCACCATGTGGAGTCTCTCATTAGCACTAGTGCAACAGTTCTCTCGATGCAGTTTCGAAAACAGCAATTGCGTTAAAATTTAAATAGATGTCAATCTAGCTTGCGATGAGCCGTGATTCACGTAACGTTTTGGGTCGACGACTCGACGAGACTAAACACTCGACGACCTAGCGCACAAAGAGTAAAAGTATATTTAGGTAAACAACGAGAACAAATATTTCAAGAGACAAACATCTGTGTGTTTTGACAGGCCGAGCATGTCCCAAGGGACGGTGATGATCCAGACTCAGAGCCGTCAGCTGGAAAAGGACTTCACCGTCGCGACGCCCGAGGAATTCGTTCACCGGTTTGGTGGTACGCGTGTCATAAACAAGGTCAGTACACCGTACATTTTTAACTCTTTCGTAACACAACCTGCAGGTAAACGTACATATATACGGATCACCTGTTACTCGAGGGCACACTTTTTTTCTTTTTCTCCGTCGGTAATGTAGGGATCCCTCTCTAATCTACTAGATTTTTTTAAAATTTGTTATCCTTTTTGATCTTTCTTCTGATCTAAAATTCATATGAAAAAATAGTACACGTTTTATTTAGTTAGCGATAGTTTACTTACACGCGACGCGGATATTTTTAAACATTTTACAAATCCTCAATTAAAATATGTATTAAGTAAATTTACGAAGTAATTAAAGCCATAAGAGAACGCGTTTTTGTGATAAACTATTGTTTTTTTAACTTTTACTTTAATACTTTAATTTTTTCTAAAATTTAACTATACGTGCATTACATACGAGAGCGAGCATGCTGTGAATTAACCAGTTGCGTTGCATCGTAACCAAGTTTTAGTACGCGTACAAGGCGTGACTCAGCAAAGAAAATTTTTTTTTTACAGATCGATGTACCTTGTTAGCTAGGCTGTAAGTAGCTGTACCTTTAGCGAGTACACTCGTAACGTTAATTATTTTTTGATAACACGCCTTTGATCGCAAGAAAATTTTAACGATCGTCGATCTATTTTTTTGTTCGCGAGCTCTATCAAGTATAGGAAAAAAGTGAGAGAGAGCGAGAGCGAGAGAGATAATGATGACGGTAAATAACAAAAAGCTTACCATCGTTAAATAATTTAGTCGAGAAGGTTGCATTCTAAAAAGACCCAGAACGCTCAAACTTTTCCTCGTCGTGGCATTACACGCGAATCCGTATACGTATATGTGCGTGTATGCGAGCGTCCACACGTACTCGTTAATGAGTACCTAATGTGACGACAGTATACATCAAACCGTCAACTCCGCACATTTTTTGTCAGATTATCGAGTAATAAACGTTTTTTCCCAATAATAAACAACTCGTTGATATGTCATCGTTACCCGTAAATGCGCGTACAAATGTCTTATTGTCACATTTTATTTATACAATTTTATTACATTTCGGTGTGATTTATAAAACAACATATATAACTATAACGATAATATTGTTGCGCATATACGCGTTTGGACGTATAATATATACGTTGGAGACGGTGTCCAAAAATATTGGTACAATGTTAATGAGCCTACGCGATTATTTACTCATTCGGTTGATAATTACTTTGTTTACGATAGTAACAATTGGCTTAGTATGTTTTATCGCGTACGAGAATTTTACCGTGTATTAGTTAATGAACGTCCTACGTTTGGTGCGTCGATTTCGTAATGTATTAAATATTATTCGAAAAGTATATTTAAACTTAATATTGACTTCTTACCGGATGTAGCGCATTAATGTCACTAATTCGTTTTAATTAGGATACGAGCCCCTGTAATCTAGTTAATGTAATGTAAAATAATTTAAACAATATAAAACAATGTTTGCTTGTAATTCAGAGTTAACAGACGTTATAGATCAAGAAAGAATATAGATGCAATTTTTGTGATAAACAAATACAATGCTTTTGTTGATTGATTCATAACAAAACAAAGTAGTATATAGTAATGATTTTAAAACGACTCTTTATTCAAAAGTGTCCGTCGTATTATCAGGCAGAACACAATACTATCCACAATTGAATGTCATTAAAGTGGAATAATAAATATTAAGTAATTGTTTACAATATTGTACTAGTCTAAAGAAAAAGAAAGGAAAGTAATCGATCGTTTGACGATGATTGCAGGTGTTAATCGCCAACAACGGCATAGCGGCTGTGAAATGTATGAGATCGATACGACGATGGTCCTACGAGATGTTCAAGAACGAGCGGGCCGTCCGATTCGTGGTGATGGTCACCCCGGAGGACCTCAAGGCCAACGCCGAATACATAAAAATGGCGGATCAGTACGTTCCGGTCCCCGGGGGTACCAACAACAACAACTACGCGAACGTCGAGCTCATCGTCGACATCGCCATCCGGACTCAAGTCCAGGCGGTCTGGGCTGGCTGGGGTCACGCTTCCGAGAACCCCAAGCTGCCCGAACTCCTCCACAAAAACAACATTTGTTTCATTGGTTAGTTCCGTCTTAAACCCTACCTTCCTCGATTTGCATGTATCTCGTATTTGTTTGTTTTATTTAACGTATTACTTCGAATGCGAATGTGAAGGTCCGTCCGAACGAGCCATGTGGGCGCTCGGTGACAAGATCGCATCGAGCATCGTGGCGCAGACCGCGGACGTCCCGACCCTGCCTTGGTCCGGATCGGAGCTGAAAGCCCAGTACAGCGGCAAGAAGATCAAGATATCCTCGGAGCTGTTCAAGAAGGGCTGCGTCTCGACTGTGGAGGAGTGTCTCGCCGCTGCTAACAAAATTGGCTTCCCCGTCATGGTTAAGGCGAGTGAGGGTGGCGGCGGTAAAGGTATCCGCAAAGTTGAGAACGCCGAGGAGCTGCCCTCGCTCTTCAGGCAAGTCCAGACCGAGATCCCCGGCTCTCCTATATTCATTATGAAGCTGGCCAAGTGCGCGAGGCATTTGGAAGTCCAGCTCCTCGCCGACAACTACGGGAACGCCATATCGCTCTTCGGTCGAGACTGCTCGATTCAACGCAGACATCAAAAGATCATCGAGGAGGCACCGGCTGTCATTGCCAAACCAGAAGTTTTCGAGGAGATGGAGAAGGTTTCTATTTCTTCGATTATTACTTTATATCATTCATTTATATTTTACATTTATACATTGGTACAAATAATCAGTATTTTTCGTCAATTTACATTCGTTCAATCTTTTATTTAGGTTTTTTAAGCATTTTTCCAAACAACACATAGCTCTTTTAAAGATGAATTAGTGAAGTAAAATTTTTATTTTATTTTCAATTTTATTCTTATTCAGTATTGTATTAAAGAGATATTAAATTCTGTAAAACTGTATATCTAGTTTTTTAAAAGATTATTTTTTAGTTTATTATGTAATATATATATATATATATATATATATATATATACATATAATCTTATCTCCAATAATTCACCAAAAATAATTAACAATCCATTAACGTTTCGGTAAAATTGTACGGACTATTTTCCGTCAGGGATTTTCATTATAATATACAAATTCAAATATTCAACGAAATATTTAATTTTTCTTGAATTTACAGGCCGCCGTTAGGTTAGCAAAAATGGTCGGATATGTGAGCGCCGGGACAGTCGAGTACCTCTACGACACGTCGGGTCGCTACTACTTCCTCGAATTAAATCCCAGACTTCAAGTCGAGCATCCATGTACCGAGATGGTTTCGGACGTCAATCTTCCGGCGGCTCAGCTCCAAATAGCCATGGGTCTGCCTCTCCACCACATCAAGGATATTCGACTGCTCTATGGGGAGAGCCCCTGGGGTGACAGTTTCATCGACCTGGAACAGCCAAGGCATAAACCTCAGCCGTGGGGCCACGTCATCGCAGCTAGGATCACCAGTGAGAATCCCGACGAAGGTACGTTCCACGGATTTGTAGATCTTTTATGCTATATGTTTACTTGGACACTTGGTTAATAAACAAATCATTCTAGGTTTCAAACCAAGCAGCGGTACAGTTCAAGAACTCAACTTTCGCTCGTCCAAAAACGTATGGGGTTATTTCTCGGTCGGGGCATCCGGCGGTCTCCACGAGTTTGCGGACTCTCAGTTCGGTCACTGTTTCTCCTGGGGCGAGGATCGAAACCAGGCCCGGGAGAACCTTGTAATTGCCCTTAAGGAGCTGAGCATCCGAGGTGACTTCCGTACCACCGTCGAATATCTCATCACGCTCCTCGAGACCGAGGCCTTCCAGAGTAACAACATCGACACCGCCTGGCTCGATCTTCTTATTTCCGAGCGGGTGCGAAGCGATAAGCCCGACGTGCTGCTGGCCGTCACGTCCGGAGCCCTGCATATCGCGGATCGCACCATCACTGCGGCCTTTGGTGGCTTCCAAGCGGCTCTCGAGCGTGGACAAATTCAAGCTAGCAACGACTTGAACAACGTTGTTGACGTCGAACTTATCAATGACGGTTACAAATACAAAGTCCAGGCAGCCAAATCCGGACCGAACAGCTACTTCCTCGTGATGAACGGCTCGTACAAGGAAGTCGAACTGCACCGACTCTCGGATGGAGGTCTGTTGCTCTCTCTCGATGGCGCTAGTTTCACTACTTATATGAGGGAAGAGGTCGATCGCTACCGAATCGTGATCGGTAACCAAACTTGCGTATTCGAAAAAGATAACGATCCATCGTTGTTAAGATGCCCGTCGGCGGGCAAGCTCATTGGGTTCATGGTCGAAGATGGTGGACACGTCGAAGCTGGCCAAGCTTACGCCGAGATCGAAGTCATGAAAATGGTCATGAGCGTCACGGCATCCGAGGCTGGATCTCTCTTTTACGTTAAACGTCCCGGAGCGGTGCTCGAAGCCGGCAGCTTGGTCGCGCGTCTCGAACTCGACGATCCGTCTTTGGTGACCAAAGCTCAAGATTTTGGTGGCAGATTCCCGGGACCGAGCAGCCCGGCAGTGCCGGAGAAATTGAACCATTTGCACGCCAAGTATCGAGCAGCTTTGGAAAATAGCCTTGCCGGGTACTGTTTACCCGAGCCCTACCACCTACCTCGTCTGCGTGAGCTGGTTGAGAAGTTCATGGGTTCCTTGCGCGATCCCTCGCTACCGCTTCTCGAGCTACAGGAAGTGATCGCGACTATCTCCGGTCGTATTCCCTTGAGCGTTGAGAAGAAAATTCGTAAACTAATGACTTTATACGAGAGAAACATTACGTCGGTGTTGGCTCAATTCCCGAGTCAACAAATCGCAGCTGTTATCGACGGCCATGCCGCCACTTTATCGAAGCGCGCCGAAAGAGACGTTTTCTTCTTGACGACGCAGGTATGTTAACATTTTTCATTATAATTTAATTACAACTAGTTTTTTGAAGATTAGTAAAATGTTTCCGTTGGTATGTAAAATTTTATCTTTTGTCTAGGCGATAGTCCAACTCGTGCAGAGGTACCGAAATGGAATCCGCGGTCGAATGAAGACAGCTGTTCACGAGCTTCTGCGGCAATATTATACGGTCGAGTCGCAGTTCCAGCAAGGCCACTACGACAAGTGCGTGTCAGCACTGATTGAACAGTACAAAGACGATGTGGCCCAAGTGACCGCAACGATATTCAGCCATAGCCAAGTCCTCAAGAAGAACGTTCTGGTGGCGATGCTGGTCGACCATTTGTGGGCGAACGAGCCCGGACTCACCGATGAGCTGGCCTCGACGCTCACCGAACTCACGAGCCTCAATCGGCAAGAACACAGTCGCGTAGCTCTCCGAGCTCGTCAGGTGCTGATTGCCGCGCACCAGCCGGCGTACGAACTACGGCATAACCAGATGGAGTCAATTTTCTTGTCGGCCGTCGATATGTATGGCCACGATTTTCATCCGGAAAATTTACAAAAGCTTATTCTCTCCGAGACCTGCATTTTTGACATACTTCACGACTTTTTTTACCATACGAACAGAGCGGTCTGTAACGCTGCTCTCGAAGTATACGTGCGTCGAGCGTACATAAGCTACGAGCTGACTTGTCTTCAACACCTCGAACTATCTGGTGAAATACCGTTGGTCCACTTCCAGTTCCTGTTGCCTACGAATCATCCGAATAGACAGAACCACTCGTTAGTGAATCATCGTACAGGTGCAATGGCTGCGTTCAAGGACCTCTCCGAATTCTCTCAATACGCGGACGAGGTATTGGATCTGCTCGAGGATCTATCCTCTCCGAGCTCGGTTTCGGCTAAGGTGCTCGAGGCCGTCGAGGCGGTCGGTCTCAGCGAGTCTCGTCATAGTACATCGATCAACGTCGACCAGCCCGGTCCACAACAAGATCAGCAGCAGCAACAGCAACAACAATCGGAACCCGTGCACATATTGAGCATCGCGGTGCAAGACGAAGGCAGCCAAGACGACGCTACGATGGCCAGACTCTTCGGGGAGTGGTGTTCGAACAACCGAGATGAGCTCGTTGCTAGAGGTATCAGGCGAGTCACCTTTGCCGCTCTCAAAAAACGTCAGTTCCCGAAATTCTTCACGTTCCGACAACGCGATAACTTCGTCGAGGACAGGATATACCGTCACTTGGAACCCGGTTGCGCGTTCCACATTGAACTAAATCGTATGCGCACTTATGATCTCGAAGCTCTACCCACCTCGAATCAGAAGATGCACTTGTACCTCGGTCAGGCAAAAGTGGCCAAAGGCCAGCAGGTTACCGACTACCGTTTCTTCATTCGTTCCATCATCCGCCACTCAGACTTGATAACTAAAGAAGCAAGCTTCGACTACCTCCACAACGAGGGTGAGCGCGTACTGCTCGAGGCTATGGATGAATTGGAGGTCGCATTTTCCCATCCGTTGGCCAAGCGTACGGACTGTAATCACATATTCTTAAATTTCGTCCCGACGGTTATCATGGATCCCGTGAGAATCGAGGAGAGCGTCACGAGCATGGTGTTGCGATATGGTCCGAGGTTGTGGAAATTAAGGGTTCGTCAAGCCGAGATCAAAATGACTATCAGAGCAGCACCGGGAAAACCGACAACCAACGTGCGACTGTGTATTGCTAACGACAGTGGCTACAGTATCGATTTGCATCTCTACAGCGAAGCCACGGATCCAAAGACTGGAGTGATCCGATTCGAGTCATACGTACCGAATAACAATTCAAATGTTAATTGGAGACCTGGTCCTATGCACGGGTTGCCTATTTCGACACCGTACCTCACGAAGGATTATCTGCAGGCCAAGAGATTCCAAGCGCAAAGCGCTGGTACCACTTACGTTTATGATTTACCAGATATGTTTAGACAGCAAATTGAGAAAGCTTGGTTAAAGTATATCGAGGAGAATCCAACCACTGGTACCGATGGTAAGTTGTAAAATATAAGAAATAATTTAATAATAATTCTATTATATCTGTACTTTAATAAATAAAAATCGTATTAATTAATGTGTAATTTAATATAATGTTTAGAACAAATAACGATACCCAATCCATTGCTGGACAGTGTCGAATTGGTATTGGACGGTGATAATCTCGTCGAACAAAAACGATTACCTGGAGAAAATGATATAGGTATGATCGCGTGGAGGTTGACACTTTATACTCCAGAATATCCAACTGGTAGAGACGTTATTTTGATAGCCAATGATTTAACCTACTGCATTGGTTCCTTTGGTCCAAAAGAAGATTTGGTCTTTTGTAAAGCTTCAGAGAGAGCACGTCAATTAGGAATTCCTCGAATATATTTCTCTGCAAATTCTGGAGCTCGAATTGGACTTGCCGAGGAGGTATTGTTTTCATGTTTTAGTTTCTTACGGGTATTTTCGAACTCAGAAAACGGTCACCTTTACATTTTTTATGAACATTCATAACTTGATTAAGATGATTGGGTTAAAAGTTATGCTTTTTTTGACTAATAATTACCGACCAAAAATTGTTTACTCATTTATTATTAAAAAAATGAATTTTTCTTTAAAAAATCAAAACCTCAAACTCTTCCTTACATTTTAATCTGTTCGTATGAATTTTTTCCAATTTTTAATGCAATATTTTAGATAATTTTAGGAAATTTTTGGGTTAAAAGATGCAGATTCCTGTAATTTGAGGATCCAAATTATAGCGATATTCGTCTATTAGACCAAAAATTATATTTAAAAAATTGAATTAAAAATCTGAAAAAACAATAATTAAATAAACAATTTTTGATCGGTAATTTTGAGTACAAAGCTAATTAGAGATTTAAAAATCTGAAAGAATTTGTATATTTTATTTGAATCATGAGTAAGGGCCTCTTGTAAAGAATTATTCCGATAATTTATTTATTGTTTATAAAAATATAAGGAATACTCATTTCTTAAGTCCGACATCGCCTCAATGAAATTAGTTTGCATGATGTCTACCGCACGTTATATTAAAGTAATTTGATTATTTTTTTTAATCAAACAGGTGAAAAGTTTATTTAGAATAGCATGGGAGGATGACGAGGAGCCGGAAAAAGGGTTTAAATACATTTATTTGACACCGGACGATTATGCTCGTTTAGCACCATTGAATTCAGTAAAGACCACCTTGATTGAAGATGGGGGAGAATCACGTTATAAAATAACTGATATTATCGGTCAAGACGATGGTCTTGGTGTCGAGAATCTCAAATACGCGGGTATGATAGCCGGTGAAACTTCTCGAGCTTACGACGAGGTAGCTAACTTTAGCAAGTAAAAAATTATGCATTACAATGTTATACATTATTTTCTTACTTTTTTCTTGTTTTCTTCAGGTCGTAACGATATCAGTGGTATCTTGCCGTGCCATCGGTATAGGCTCGTATTTGGTACGTCTCGGTCAACGTGTCATACAAATTGAAAATTCACATATTATCCTAACGGGCTACAAAGCTTTGAACACCGTCCTGGGGCGCGAAGTTTACGCCAGCAACAATCAACTGGGTGGAATTCAAATAATGCACAACAACGGTATCTCACATGCAACCGAACCACGTGATTTAGACGGTGTTGCTACAGTGTTGAAATGGTTGAGTTACGTACCCAAAGCGAAAGGAGAACCACTTCCTGTACGAGCGTTGCCACCTAGCGATCCGATCGACCGAGAAATTGGGTATGTACCCACGAAAGCACCATACGATCCGAGGTGGATGCTGGAAGGTAGACTGCAACCGAACGATCACGTGTGGGAAAGTGGATTTTTCGATAAAGGCTCGTGGCAGGTTGGTATTCGAATATTCAAGTAAAAGAGTATCGTTCGATCATCGCTAGGATTAATGCATGATTGTACTCAATAGGAAATTATGAGACCTTGGGCACAGACCGTCGTGACTGGTCGAGCGAGACTCGGTGGAATACCTTGCGGTATTATTGCCGTTGAGACGCGAACCGTCGAGCTTCATCTTCCAGCAGACCCAGCGAATCTGGATTCCGAAGCCAAGACGGTATCTCAAGCTGGTCAAGTGTGGTATCCGGACAGTGCCTACAAAACCGCTCAGGCGATCAAAGATTTTGGAAAGGAAGAACTTCCTTTGTTTATTTTTGCCAATTGGCGTGGATTTTCCGGTGGCATGAAAGGTATTGTACTTTTCAATAAGAATAATTAAACTGTAAAAATTAACATTATTTTCTCAATTAAAATTCTTGGCACCTTTTTTAGACATGTACGAGCAAATAATGAAATTTGGAGCTTACATCGTTGATGGTCTGCGCGAGTACACCCGACCTATAATGGTTTATATACCTCCTAACGCAGAGCTTCGAGGTGGCGCATGGGCAGTCGTTGATCCCAGCATCAACCCTCATTGTATGGAAATGTTTGCTGAAAATACGAGTCGTGGTGGGGTGCTCGAGCCCGAAGGAATCGTGGAAATTAAATTCCGTCTTAAAGATGTTCACAAGACTATGCACCGAGTTGATCCTCATTTGCAACGCCTTAAGGAAAGTCTCGCTGCTCTTGGAGGTTGCGCTGCCCCAGAAGATCGAGCGCCTATAGAAACCGAGATCAAAGCACGAGAGCGTCAATTAGAATCGATGTACCATCAGGTTGCCGTCCACTTTGCCGACCTACACGACACACCCGAACGTATGCTCGAAAAAGGTTGCATACAAGAAATCGTGCCTTGGCGTAACGCAAGAAGATTTTTCTTTTGGAGACTCAGGTTACATTTTTTTTCAATTATAACTGAAAGTTTAATGTTTCTTTTTTTATTTTTGCAATACGTACTGATTGTTTTTTAGACGACGACTGCTCGAGCAACGGATACGGCTCGATATACTGGAGACGCAACCAGGCCTCGGAGTCCGACAGGTCGACGCGATGCTCAGGCGCTGGTTCGTCGAGGACAAAGGCGCGACCGAATCCTACCTCTGGGATAACGACGAAGCAGCTACATCGTGGCTCGAGGGTCAAGCGAGTAACGACAATAGCGTCCTCGTGAGGAATATGGGATGCGTCAAGAAAGATGCTATAGTAAATCGTATAAAAGATGCGCTAGACGCGTGTCCCGAAGTGAGAGTTGACGCAGTCCTCGAAATCGCGCACAGGTTACAACCTCAGGAACGAGCCGAGTTACAACGTGCCTTGGGCCAGTTAGATCCTGGCTCGCAAGAGTCGCGCACGGACTCGTGCTCCTCGTCCTCGCCTTAGTTACTCCGCTGGACTGGAGTTACTTTTGTAAATACGGTCGTTCTACGAACGATCGCACCAAATGTGTTTAATTTTTTTAATACGGTGGCGTTCGTTGATGGGGAGGAAGCAGGAACCGGGGTTAGGAGGTGGAATACGTAAGAAATTTGAATTTGAATTTCTGATCAGTTCGTCGTAATAAAGAAATTATAACCTACAAACTGAAAATAAATTACATCAGATAATTATTTTATTTGATATCTTTAAAGGTTTTTTTATATTATTATTAATTTGTACTTGTAATTCAGAAAATTGTTTTACGATTTCTTCCGCAAAGGCTTGTTTTTGTACAAATTACTCAAAATTGTTATTCGATACATTCCTTTATACAAGATGTACAATAAAATGACTGAAACAAAGCTAAATTGTATATGAAAAAAAATATATTTCATCATGCATTTGTACAAGTTTAGCAATGAGATATATGTTAAAGATTAGAATATTGATTCGTATTACATACGAAACCAATCTTTGATTTTTTAAATTTAATGCAAAATATTACAATAAACGCTTTTATTCTACTTTTTAAATCATATCGCATTGAAATTGAAGAAAATGTTGCAATAAGACAATAAGCGTGGAAATTTTAAAAAAGTGTACAAACTTTTTTTAAATTGAATTGAAATGAAATAATGAATTTAAAATGTAAAGTGCTGAATATGTGTCACCTCCTACCTGTAAGCAAGCATTCAAAATATGTAAGAAACTAATAATTCCAGGTACAATGTAAATTAGATTGTTTAAGTAGATTAAAAAATATCTCGAATTTGCTTAGTCAACCACCAGATTTGTAAAGTAATTCCTCGAACTGACGGAGGAATTGTAAATTATCTTTTTATTTATCGTCAGAGGGAAATTCATTCATATTATTGCTACTGCTGTTCGCTATAAGGCCATTATTATTTTTATAATCGCTGTTATTGTTGTTGTTATTGTTATGATTGTAACAAACGAGTAAAATATGCCTACTTTTATAACGACGTAAAATTAAGAGTAGATATAATCTTGAGCATCAAGGAGAAGAATTAAATTATAGTAGTGTAATTTCCAGGATAGAACAAATAACGGAGAAGATTACTAGTACGGGTAATTAATTATCACAATTTCTACAATTTATTTTTAGTATTTAATAATATCACTGCGATACATATGGATTCCTCAATTATATAATTTTACTACTATTGGTTGTCCAATAAAACATTCACATTTTCAATGAATTGTAGTTTTAATATTACCTTTACCTGCCATAAGCCGTATACCCAAAATAATTGTAAGACTTAGTACAAATCAATAAGTATATTGATAAAAATTGTTTAATGTAGAGACTATGGAACAAATGAACAAATACAGACCAACATGGACTTAAATATAATAAACATCACGATTTAGCGTGCTCACAATTGCCGTAGCAACGATTCTGCAGATTGTACTCGGGTTTCCTGGCCAAAAATGTAAAACCACCGATGACTCTTGGCTCCTGAATCGCTGGCCAATAATAAAATTGTTGAGGTGTATCGGGCTCGACCTTACTATTCGGCGTAGCCTGATCTTCGACGACTGCAGGTTCGATTTTCTTCGGTTCGTCAGGTGGATGGCAACTTTTTCTCGCTGGGTAAAAAGACGGTTGGTCACGACATGCGATTTGTTGGACGCGGTTGGATTTCGGCGCAATCGGTGGATTGTTCGGATTTCTCGAATTCTCGAGGCCGTTCGATGAAAATCGCGGTACCGCGGGTGGTACTACATATCGGTCTTCCGGTGTCGTTGATTCGGGGCCTTCTTGAATTCCATTCAGCTTGACCGAACGATCCTCGCAAGGAGATTTTTCACGAGTGAGTACCACCGAGGTTGGATCTTGTAAACCGTTGTTTCTTCCGCGTGACTGGAGATTTTCCTTTTGCATACGAATTTTAAGGAGGCTGATTGGTTCGACTTTCCGAGTCTTCGGAGTTTTGGTGGTCGGTGCCTCGGTGACGTTCGAGAGTTGCAGCTGTTTCGTTTGCTCCTCGAGAAGACGATCGAATTGTCGCTGGATGAGAGACTCGGGTATACCTTGTTGGGTCATCGTCGTCACCAGGGATTCCTGCTGCCTGATCATCGCTGGAGTGAATTCTACTGATTTCGCGTCCTATCGATACATTTATTATTTTACTTCAATATACATCGTGTTTTAACGATATTTACTATTTTTTACGTAGTATGCCCTTAGGTTCGAGGTTGTTGCAGTTATGAATGAACAAAAATTATATATTTAAATATTTGAGGTTGACGAAAGAAGACGTTTGAGTTTACAAACCGAATGGTGGGATTTGCATTGACAATTTCGAAAATATTGTTGTCGTTGATAAGCAGGCAAGGGTTGCGTCGGATTCCCTTGGTTGTCTCCCACATTGAAATTTTGATTGGATTCGTGTCGTTCGCGAGAAGGTCCTTTCATTTTGGAATGTTCTTCCGGCATGTCGTAGTTTGTTACAGACGTTTCTCTGAATTCGAAGGTTATAGATTATTATCAACAAAAGTTTTTGTTACGGGAATTAGTCTACCTCTTGTCCATTGCGCAAACGAACGTTATCGAGCGCCGCTAGAATTTAACCGTGACAGAATTTAATTTTAACGATGAACCAAAAAGACTGTTTGAGATTAAAATTTAGCAAGCGTTGGAATCGAAATGCATTGCTTTTTTCATGGACCGAAAACAAAAGAAGCGAAGAGAAAAACGATTCGAGCTTCGAGCGTTGTCAATTAATTTCAGTCGTGTACTCGGTGTACTATACCTATATACTCTTATAGTTGCAAACTTTCGTTATTATATTCATCTCTTATTCGACTTTGTTGTTAAAATACATCGAGATAATGTTACCACCAAATTTTTCTAAAGATTTTCCTTATGAAAATTGTAACACAAGTTTCTCCAAGCGCTGGCCTCTTAAATTTTATTTTTATGTTTGATGAGCTTGTAAGGTAAATAAAATTAAAGTTATAATAATAGAAGTGATAATATTATTTTTTTATTAAATATTTTAACATTTGATATTTTCATGGATTGGGCATTGATAGCCGTGTTATAAAATAGAAAAGGCTCACTTTGTAAAAAGTAAACTTAAAGTAAAAACATATGTCGTACAATAATGATTGTACGGTAAAAAAAGGACGGTAGTAAATTACAAAAAATGGATGAAGTGTTCGGAGTTGGAAAGGATTGGGTCTTCGATTGTACCTATAGAAAATTATAAACGTTAAAGAAAAATTGTCTCAAGATGTAGGAGTAACAATTGTATATATGAAATTCTTTTTGTTTGTTGGTCAGCGAGAGAGATAAGAATATTTACACGTAAAAGTTGAGTTGCACTTGGTGCAGTATCAAACGATGCAAAAACCAGAGCCGTTGGGTGGCTGAGCCGGAATTCCGCGTCTGTTCATGCGGCAGGCGTGCTCCTCCAACCGCTTAGAAGCCTCCTTCTGCTCCTGTCGATCTCGGCTCCAGAGCCTCTCAGCAGCCGCGGAAGCTCTTGGCCAAATCCTCGAGTGAACGTTAGTCCTGTAAAAGTATCGGTCGTAAAAGAGAATGAACGAGGCCAAGGGTAACGGGAATACGAACGAAGAATACGAACCTGTCGACGAATTCGCCCCACATGCAAGCTTCACCACCCAGGACGAGGTTGGCCTGTTCGGGAGTGGGCCGGAAGTCCATGGGGTCGCAGTTGTAGTATTTGAGCCAGTCGCCACCGGAGGCCACGTGGTCTAGGTACCAGCAGGCGCTCAGGAGGACCGGGTGGCCAGCCGCGGTGATGGCTGCCATTTCGCCGCGCCAGTTGCCGGTCCACACCTGCACCACCGTCCCCTCGTGCATGTGGACCCCGTTGTCGAAGACTTCCTGCCAAACGACCGGCTTGACTTTGAGCTCGGCCACGATGTCCAGAACACGTTGAACGTAGAGCTCCTCGAGCTTGTCGTATCGCTGGCTCATGTTGTTCTTCCGCATGAAGCTGTTGATCTCGGGATTGCTGCGCCAGCAGTCGTAGGGCACTTCGTCGCCACCGAGATGGACGTACTTGTCGGGGAATCGGCTCGATATCTCGGCCAGGAGAGGCTGAAGGTACGAGTAGACCGACGGAGTCGCCGGGTTCATCGGTCCGAGTTTCCCGGTTGGTTTACCCGTTCCGTCTGTCTCAAGAGTGCATGCGATATATCCTTTACGTTCGGGAGGTTTGGTTCCGAGGGAGTGACTTACCGTAACACGGAGTCAGGAATTCCGGGTGCGAAAGTCCCCAGCTTTTGGTGTGGCCGGGTGTGTCGAACTCCGGCATCACTCGGATACCCCGGAGTCTCGCGTACTCGATCACCCTGGCGATGTCGGTGGCGTTGTAAACCATCGTGGGGTGGTACGCTCCTTTTCCCGAGAGCTCGGGGTACACCTCGCTCACGTAGGGGAAGCTGTTGTCGTCGACGATGTGCCAGTGCAGGACGTTCAATTTGTTGTACGCCATCCCGTCGAGTGTCCTCAGGATATCCTCGACCGGTAGGTAGTGACGCGACGTGTCCAACAGGAGACCCCTGTGGGCTAGCCTAGGTTTGTCCTGGATCCATTGGCTTTGCACGATCACCTGGCACCATCGTCAAAATATCGTTCGGTTAGTTTGACTATTATTCGCTTACTTATCGACCGATCGATACTCTATTTTATGTACGAATTTCGAATTTCGAGCGGCTGAAGGTGATTAAGTTAACGTTAACTCGCGTTAACTGCGTTCAAGGTCTGCAATTATCTCTTTCGTTATATAATTTTCGAGAGACACTGACCACCTCGACGATTTGTAATTTGTAAAATTGACTTGAATACACCTTCAAACCAATATTTACATCATTTGTATAACAACAGTGGTGTTACACGAAAGTTGATACGAAGCAAATTTAAATCAGTAGAAAGTATTGATGCAAACAAGTAAATAAATAAAACCATCGTATCGTATCTTAAATCTTCATCGTGTCAGGCGTATTACAATAAATATAAAATACTTTATTGTCAAAGTAAGATAAGCTTTTCAATGTTTTCTAGATGTTTTCAATGTTTCCAGAGTATTAAACAAAATTGTAACTCTTCTTTCTCTATATCTTAAGTATACAGAAATAATTAAATATTATATTGCGATGATTTAATCAATTATTTTGATATGACAACAGTTTCAGTATCAGCTACATCTCCTCTACATTTACAATTCTTTCTTTCAAATTTATAACATTATCGTGCTATCATATTTATTGTTTCGGTACTGAGATAAAGGGTGTTTACCTATCGCGAAAATGTTTTTACTAACAATTATCATAAAAATTCTGCAATAATAAGTAATAATCTGAACCCAAGATCTAATCTAGATTAAATGTGTGTTATGTATTCTAACACGTTAATTTAAGATCATCGATTAAAACGATTAAGAGCTGTTCGAATAAAGAATATACAAGTTAATTTGTATATTATCGAATACTTACATTTTCCCCATCATCCGCGTGAGCTAGCAGCTGCGAAAACGTTTCCAAACCTCGAAGAATACCCCAAATGGTATCAGCTGAAACTATACCATTAGAACTGCTGCAACTGAGGATTACATGATCTAAAATGAGAAAAAATTATGTGTATCAAATTATTTTGAGTTTTTCATAAAAAACAAAATCTGGACAAAATAATATATAAATGTTGAACTGACATGATTCATCCGAAGACAAAGTTGGGTACCGATCGCAAGCGCCTTTCAACCGAATCGTAAGAGTGGATAAATTTTTCTCGCAGATGATCGGTTGATCACCTTGCGGTCGTTCGATTCGGCCGATTTTCTTAACGACGTTGAATTCGTTGTTCACTATGTTTCGGTATCTCGTAACCGCATCTTCGAGAATGTCACAGGTTTCTTGCTCAATCTATGTGATGGGATACTCAAGTCAGCATTTCATTTCTATACAATTATTTGCTGTACATATTTATTAAGCGAGATATTGTTTAAAATACCCGAATTTTTAATAACATTTAGGATTTAAAGTATTATGTAGTCTTTCAAGCATTATGATCCGATAATATCTTTTTGATTACATAATCGATAATTGTACAAAATATCTTATCGGACTGATATCATCCGAATAATAAACATGCTTAAGGATGCTCACCGGCTGCCCGTATGTACATTGGATATTCTCTGTAATCTTCGATAAATAATTATTGAAAAGGAAAGTAAAGTAACTCGATGATAAAAATATGAAAGGGTGTATATTTTCTCGGACGTAAGATATAAATAAATTGTCGATAATAATTTATAAAAATATTACTATGCGGATTCTTGCGTCATGTTGTTTTCACCGATTAGCTACATACCGTAGTAGGGTTGACTACCCGTTGATTTAATCAATTCACTGAATGAAGCTGACTAGGAGAGGCCACGGCCTTCGGATCACGGATCTTAACCAAACTCTGGGATATGTTTTGTAATATAGATATATGAAGAAATCCAAATTTTTAGACCCTAACGCTGCGATTTATCAAAGTTATAAGCCACTAAAGCAAATTGTGAAGAAAAAGTACTTTCACTTTGATCGCTTATAACTCGGAAACAAATAGAGATAGACACTTGAATTAAAAACCATAAGAAAGTTGAGATCAAGTAGACACGATTTAAAAAAAAGTAAGCTCAAATTGGTCAATTTGCTTCAAAGTTATGGAGAAAATAAGAAATTGTAGAAATTTTAGCCAAAATTTACAAGTAAAAATTCATTGATTTGTTTGGTTAAAATTTCTACAATTTCTTATTTTCTCCATAACTTTGAAGCAAATTGACCAATTTGAGCTTACTTTTTTTAAATCGTGTCTACTTGATCTCAACTTTCTTATGGTTTTTAATTCAAGTATCTATCTCTATTTGTTTCCGAGTTATAAGCGATCAAAGTGAAAGTACTTTTTCTTCACAATTTGCTTTAGTGGCCTATAACTTTGATAAATCGCAGCTGTAGGGTCCAAAAATTTGGATTTCTTCATATTTTTATATTACAAAACATATCCCAGAGTTTGGTTAAGATCCGTAGTAAAATTTGATTATCTTCTTTTGATGAACAAAAAATTATACGAATTAAATAAAAATACCGTGTAATAATTGTGTTGCGGTCCTCGAGTATAAAATAAACAAATATCGTGAAAAAAAGATGTTTGTTATCGTGCGTGATGTGCTCGTGTACAAGGTAGCCGTTTATTGCAATTTAAAAATTTACAGCAAGCTAACGTTGAAAAATAATGGTGCACTTAAAATGATACGCTAAACCTTAACGTTACGTATATTAAAAAATCAAATTCTATATAGCCGAGAAAATACAATAAAATCCGCTTTTAAAAAAATAAATATTCTTTTTTTATTTTATACGATAACTGGAGCATAAAATAGAACGTTATTATAAATCATATCGTAGAAGAAGTAAGTAACTGCAAGCCTTCTCCTACTCATACAGCTTGAAAACCGTAAAAAATTAGTTTTTAAAAATATTTAAAAAATATGACAGTGTCGTAGGAAAAATTACATAATTTTTTCATAAAATCTAATAGCTTCACCTCGTGACTCGAAAGAAAAAAAAAGAACTCATTCATAGATGCGTGCGCTCGAGTGTAATTATATCGTAAAATGTGCGGTATAGATGCAGTTAATTTTGTGCGATTAACCAATTGGAAGGAGACCTGTTTACAAACACGAGCCGAGGAATAAAAAGACGGAAATTCGCGCGAACGCAACGAGGAATATTAAAGCAAATATTAACCTGGAATTGTATGTTTTTGTCCAACCGTTGAGCTCGGGTGTCCAAATACCTCGTGGCGGGTAGAGGCCAGGGCTCACCATTGGTTGGGATGACCCACGGTCCAGAATCATCGTGCCATTCGAGCACCGACTGACTGGCTGCGATCAAAAACTCGCAGCACGCGATCAACAAGGCCTTAGCTCCCAGCATCTCGGTGAAGCACTGCCGAGCTTTGTCCGGCTCTGTCTTCTTTTATCTCCTCCTCGCCTTACGTCATCGATGTTGCGTTTTCTCCTTCCAGTGCACACGCATGACACGTCTACACATAACTACACACATTGATATCAAGCCGCGGGCTTTTTATTTTTTCTTTCTAGTTTGTTTAAAATCACTCACTTTTAAGTAGCTGCGGACATTTTTCTTCGAACTGATTTTGCGCCATTGCTGGAAAAATAGGGTAGTAAAACATTGATTCTGATTAAATCGATAGCATTGAATCAATCGCTTTTTTGATATTAAACGTGGTAAACGTGGTAAGGTATATTAATGTATAGGTTATATCGGTTGTGATACTCGAGATCGATTTAAATGCTATATCAGGTTGTCCAATCAAACCTTCATTCGTTGGGACGATTTATATCGCAAACCAAAGACAACAAAAATATTGTCAGATGTCTTATAAAATATATACTCTTGCAGCACTCGAGCAATTGTCAATGTCTAATACAAAATTATTAATTAAATAATTAAATAAAAATAATTGTTCACTGCACTTTGTCGATACGACTCAGTGTTGATTATTTATCAAATAGAAATGTATTGCATATTAAATAAAAGCGTAAATAAATATGATTTATCGAATTTATTTAACAATATTAATGAATTAACTATATTGGTGCATCAATATTAGAAATAAAAAAAGCCACGTAGTTACAAATTTGTATAAAAACTCGTTGAAAATTTCCGTCTATCTGTGGTTCTACGTGTTCGGAGTTATTTACTTTGTAACAAAAAACAAAACTAATAATTATAAAATAATAAAATATTTTATTAAAATTTTCATTAAAAAATTTTGATGCGAATGTATGAAAATGAGTTTTTTTAATAATTTGCGAGATTTAAATTTCTACAATGACATTGGCATTACGATGATAATTTTTATAAATATTTCAGTTTTTTTCGTCACGCACTAGCGCTGCATCCGATAAATCTTTTTACTCCGATTTCTCTTTTGTTTACAGAAGCCACGCACGCGAGAGAGTGAGAGAAATGGGGGGAGGAGGGGGGGGGGGGAGAATAGGTGGGGGAGTCGATCACATTGTCAAACCGAGTTCATCGACGAGTGTTACTCGCGCGTTCAAGTCAATCACGTACTGCATATTGTGCACGTATATTTCACATTTCGTTGGCAAAATGTGTTTAAAAAATTCATGACATTCCCTCGCAACTGTATAAATAATATATATTTTAATCTTGTAGTATGCCGTTTTCTGCATATACTTTTAAACATTCGGTACGTGCAATATTTATATAGCGTATATTAAAATACATTTAGTCGTATCGGTGATTTATTTTATTATAAAAATGAATTAGCAGTTAAGACGTGGTAGAGGATTTTTCGTAGAATTAATTACGAAGGTTGACTGGAGGTGTCGAAAGTACGAGAAAACACGAATCAAATAGCGAAAGGGTAAGGGAAATGAGCAAATTATAGGAACAAAGTCCACGTAACGTAAGAGACGCGGTAGAGGGACGGGGTTGCGTGGATATACGTCAACGCGTACAAATAAATAGGGATTGATGAAATATAAATCAAGGCATTCGTACCGATAAGCCTCAATCAGTAAAACCGTTTTCATTTCCCATTCCTCGGGCGTTTGCTGCGGCATTCGAGAGAGCCCCCTCTCGCTCTCTTTTGCTCTCCGACACCCTTCGGAATGAAACCTCTCCCTTCTTTTCGTAGGGTTAAAGGATGTCGAGGCTTCGACACCCCGAAACTTCGCATCGATTTAGCCGCGCCTCTTCCACGCATATTTCTCATCTCCTCGCTTTCTTTCTCTTTCCTTTTTCATTCTTTTTTTTCGTTAACGATCAAAACACATTTTTCTAGCGAGCGCCTTCCGGTTAAGCGGTCTTTTGTCGCCTCCTTTGTCTCCTTCGAATGATGAACGAGTGCCCCTCCGCGGTCTTCGATTAACTTTTCTTATTTTTACCGTAGAAATAGGATTTTCTTTTGTACCGCCCAGCTCTATCGAAGTTTTCTTGAGCGCGCGATCATCGGGTCTATCGTAAAAAAAGACACATCGAGAGAGCTTTCAACGCGTACGTAGGGAAAGTTATGTCTCGAAAAGTGAAACACGACGCATCCGATTTTTTCTCGGGCCTCAGGAAACTAAAAGAAAAGTGCGTTTTACCTCAGGGGAATGTAACTTTCCAGACCAAAAAAAGGTTTTCTCGTACATACCGAAAATTCGAGTTGAACGTGCACTTACGCATCGTCGACGAGTAAGTGTAATATCCGTACATTCCGAGTCACGCGTTTTCCTTCGATCTTTCAAAGGTGCGGTTACAAAAATATTAAAAAAAAACTCGACAGTAGTTTGTCAACGCGACTGTTGATTTAATATCTTGTTTACAATTTTATTTCCACGCATATAAGTACTTTTCTATGAAATTTTAATTTATTTATCTTTTCGTTAAAGTTACATTAAGTTCTGAGTTTAATTTGCGTTTTAATTATTCGTCGTCCACGCAATAATACCTTTCTCCAAAGTGTCGGTGAGTAAACAACGCACGTTGCGCATTACTTGTACTGTTTGCCTGCGCAAACACTCCGAATATTTGGCCGTTCTCGTTTAAGCTTTTTACCTCGTAATTACTTTGCACGTTTCTCATTCCTTTTACTTTTTCGACCGCTGTGTCAACTATCGATTAACATTTTATTCGATCGACTTTCAAATTCTACTTATCGAATAGCTTTTGGAATCCAAAAACGTATTAGCATTTGGGAATATTTTCGTTCGAGTTCTTTTTTCTAATTTTATATTCCGTGAGGAACGATACAATTTTTTAACGTTTGCGGAGAAGAAGTTTCAATTGAGAATAACAATTACTTTTCGCACACCATTTAACGTTCGCATTTCGCGTTGTCTCTCGTACTTTTAAAACTTTTCGAGGATTATACTAAGCTTCCGGAGTGATCAAGCTAATTGGAAATCGCGACACGAAACAAACGGATTGTATAGCGTTTACGCATCAGTCGGAAGTATTGTCGGCCAGCCAAGGTTTACCTTGTAGAGCCGAAAATAATTGATTTGCAATATTCGCTTCGACTTTGTACTTATACACATATTTAGAACATTCTATGCGATGATTTGACATTTTTCTCTCGAATATTCAGGTGACGCAATTATAATTACTGGCCAGATTATAATTAAAGTTCCAGCCAACTAAATTAATTATTCTCACCGATTTTTGTAAATTTTGTAAACTGGAAAAAAGGAGAGAAAAATCGTACGCGTTATTAAGTTTCCAATCAACTTCATCCATATTAAACAGTATTGAACGAAAAACCGTATTCGAGAGCAAACGATGTCTTTCGAAGATCCACTGTACACGCGAGTATTTTAGCTTGTTGCTATCGAAAACCAAAAACAAATAAATTGAATCGACGAGTAACCGTTTAATTAAAAATCTTGACCAATTATTAAAAAGAGAATACACGCGGTTATAAAAACAATAGTAAATTGATAAAATTAATTTATCCGCTGAATTTTATCGATCGAAAGGTATATATAAGTATACGTTGAAATAACGAAAGATATACCTATATAAATTAAATAATTGAATGCCCGTCGTAATATTTTTTAATAAAGGTAAAGCGAACGAAGATGAAAAGTATCCCAGGAATTGCCACACGTCAAGTTTACGAGTTTAATATATATAAAAATATAATTCCGTGCGGCGTCTGCTGATCGCAGGAATGAAAGTAATATAACCTAATATTCAAATAATATTCGGATAAAATAGTGCATATATCTATGAGGGTACGAGCGTGGCCCTTAAATTCATAGAAGGTATGCCCCGGAAGATGAGAAAAAAGCTGAAGACAAGAGGTCTCGTATTTATAGGAGTAAAGAGTATAAGCGATAAAAAAGTAACCTGATAAATATAAGAACCGAGTACTTGGTTAGCATTCCAAGAGAACGAGAAGGGAAAAAACCCTAGGATCTCGGAAAAATTCAAAGCCCAAGAGCCGCGGTGCAGCGCATGGTTAACCAATTGACGTCGGAGGGAGAGGGAGCGGGATAGGGAGGGAGAGAGGGGTAGAGGGAGGGAGGCGGGTGGTTCTCGCCGGGGTTGGTCGGGAGTGCGGGCGCGCGTGCGCGAGCCGGCGAGAGCGAGTAATCGGGAGACTCGACCCGTGTCCCGTAATGGTATTGATGAGACCGAGAGAGACGGAGGATAGGATAGGTTAAGGGCCTGTCTGGCAAAAAGAAGAAGAGAAACGAGAAGAGGGGGAGGGGGGGCAGGAGGAGGAGGAGGAGGAGGAGGAGAAGCGGCTCGCTGCACACCCTCGGCGGCGACTGGCGAGTAGGACTAGCGCAGCAGTCGATGGCTCGCGAGCGCGCGCGCGCCTCTCTACCGCCGGAGCGAGCGAGGCTCCACGTTTTCTCTTCTCGGTGAGCAGTGGACGCCGGGGTGGGTGGCTGTGCGCACCCCGCACTCGCGCTGCCTTTATTTTTCACGCTTTATCGCCAACTTTAACATCTTGACGCGTCGAGGGCTACGGTGTGTGTCTCATCTTTCTCCGCGTTCCTCCTACCCAGACGAGGGGAGACGAGACTCTTGCCCGAACGACTGATGTGCTCTACGTACCTGGAAAACACGTTGGCTCGGTGCAATTACTCCTCCACCACATTATCGACTACTAAAGCGTTTACGTACGCGCACACTTCCTCGTCTTCGCCGACTGGATTCGCTTCACCAACAATCCACGTACGTACGTATTCCTTTTCTTATTGCTCAACTATTTTCGTTGATTGTACACGTACCAACATTCGTATAAACAATTTTATCTATATTTCTATGTCTTCTATATTTAAATGACGTTCTGCCGAGAATTAACGTAGTGTTGTTTCGATCCGGCGCGCGTACCTATACCTAAGGGTTGTTTACACCGTTACTCGATAATGGCAACGCTAAAGAGGATTAAAATATTCTTACAGACGATTAAAATTGTTGTATAATCAATTATACATTTTTTATATCAAATGTATCAAACAACTATAATTCAATTATTAAGTTTTAAAAGCCCACTTTTTCTAAATGAAAAACATATTATTTGACAAGTTAGACAATGTTTGTGAAGCAACAAATAAATCGGTGAAATTTAATCTTTTAAAAGAAATTCAACGACACCGAGAGCAAAAGATCTTCGTACGATTAAAATTTAACTCGAACATCGAGAAACCGACGAAGGTGTAAATAATTTCTCTAAATAAATAACTTGATGTTTCCGGATGATAAGATAATAAAATAGTAATAATGTACAATAATAATTTGAAGATAATAAAAAAGTATTTATAATGGAAGATAATGAAATAGTAATCTTGTCGACTCGAGAAACGTTTTACTTCTGTAAAACTACTTTTTAATTGAAAAAATGATTGAAACATTTGTATAATTAAATTGAAACTTTGAATTGATATTTAGGTTGTCGGGAACAGTATAGCGAAAAGGCTGTAAATGCAGAATACACGAGCAAACGTTGATCAAAACTGTGTTGGTGACTGGATCAACTAGAAATCTCTCCCGAGTACAAATGTGCTACGTTTCAATTAAACTCGGAAATTAAGATCGAGAGGCAGCGATAACGTTGAGTTACTCAAACTTACTAAATTCACGCGCGTGTACCTCGGTGAGTGTATATAGGCAGACTCGGTGGACGAGAGGATTGAGCGAGTTTGTCGCGCGACGTATACCTCGGTTAAACACACGCGCGTACAAGTGAGCCACGAATTTACGTAAAATAATTCCAGTTTCCGAATTTACGTGAATAATTCAAATTCTCATTCGTGCACCAAGTAAAAACGGAAAGTTTGCTCAAGGCGCAACACCGGACCGGGAAAGAGGGAAATTGCAGGTTTTAGTCAGCGAAACACCGGATGCGGGAAAGCCACTCGGTCGAGCTTTCGATTAAAGGGACCGTTGCGGCGTTGCGAGAACCCGCGCGCGCATTCTCTCTCTCTCCCTCTCCCTCTCTCTCTCTCTGTACGTATGTACGTGGATCTCGAACGCAATGCCTTTGTGTCGCTCGAGAATACGTGCGTTATTATCCCGCGACGAGAGTATCGGAATCCTACCGGAACATCCTCCCACTTTTTTTTCCTTTTACAATTGTTGCAATAGTCTTGAATATTTGCTACTAGGCGGTACGACAATTTTCCGATACTCGGCCCGAGCTCTCGATCCAACGGGTTCCAGTGAAAAATTACTTACACGAATGTACCTTTGTATTCTGTTCGCGAAACGTTTAATTGGAAAAATTAATATTCCGTAATAGCTGGCGCGATAACTTAAAAAATAATCGACGCGTGTTTGGAATTTATAATTTATAATCTATATTGAGCGCCCCAACGCTTTACGAGCTTTTGCGGTATTACCTTCGTATTTGTATTTAAATGAACTGTCGCTGCATGACGAACGTTGATACACGCGATTCAAGTGGTTTAATATAGAAATTCAGTTTACATATCCATATTACTAACGATTCTCAATTCTTTTTTATAACATCGTCTACACCGGTTTTCGAATTCACTACTATGTTCTACTTGCTTTTTTCTACCTATATATTAGTACTCAAATTTCCTTCAAGGTAAATTATGATTTATATTTGGTATCGTGCACGAACGAATTTATAATTTTTTATTTTATTTTATTAGAAAACTCTTATCGACAATTGATTCAAGAAATCCATATTTCCGTTTGATTAGTAACTGCGCGAGCTTTTTTTACTTCTTCGTAATTTAGCAACGATCAAACAAAGATTAATTAATTTCAATAAGCGCTAGCCTGTTGCCAGTGTTATCGATTACAATGGTTGCAGGTCGAGTGTACAAAGTATACACGTGAAGCCTTAATTTTGTCGATCCGCAAATAAAAGCTCGCTTTTATTTCGTGGAATACGTTCTCTAGCGATATACGTACATAAGTACATTTCTTAATCAACGTTAATAAATTAGCGTTTCGAGCTTACCACCTGATGCGCGCACATATTATTAACTTGGATTAGAATTCAAACGGATTTATAATTAATTCCGGCATTATAGATTATTCTCGTCTCATTTAGAGGTAGTAATTTTATTTATCATACGATAAAATATCGAATACATATGATAATAACGGTGCGGTGTTTATTATTCGAAAAGTAGAAAATATCGAATGGAAATCGATAAAAGTCGAGAGGGATGGAAATTTGCATGGGAATGGAATTTTCGGTGGGACAGGATGCCGCGCGGCGTGTGCACGAGGGTAAAGAAATTCACGTGCATCGGTTCCCTTTATACACGGGGCTCGTAATCGTTGACGGCACTGCGATACGGGTGCCTCTGCACAAGCACTGACAGTTCTAACAAAATATTCCACGAGTCACTACCACTCGCTATTTTTTTTTACCTCTCGTTTGATTTTGACGATATTATTCGGTAACAAGTAGCTTTTCAAATTTCGTACTTAGTTTTTCATTTCGAGTGCAATGCGGGATGTGCATTTTTCTGCTAACTGAATATTCCTGGGTGTATAAAAAAGAAAAAGTTAATTTATTTTGTGCTTCCATTCCACGGAGAAGAAAACTAATTAAAAAACCTAGGGAAATTAATATTAAAAAATGCTAGTGCGGTGTTTGTATCCAATGAGAAAGGAATATAAGTTAAACTAAAAGCATAACGTGCCTAAACTGCAGGATAAAAGTTGACGTTAATTATCCTGTGCGTCCCGGTAACGAAGGTGAGTTTAATCTTACGCTTATACCGTGTTATCGTATAAAAGAACCCGGTGGTCGTTTTATTTCGGGAAAAAAATTAAATTTCTAAAATTATCCTCGGATTCGTCCTTTGTCTTTAAAGAGAACAAAAAAAGGTATAACCGTATCGCGTTAAAGCATCACGTACAATTTAATCGTGACACTCCAATTAAGAGATTCGAAACCACTCGTTACACAATATCACCAGTCTATCAAAATTTCTACAAATTGTTGGATAAAAGCGAACCTGGCGAATCGTTGATATTCGCGGTGTATCTATACAAAATAAAAAAGAATCGAGGATAATTACGGGGTAGGTTTTAATCAAAGGATGCACGTGCTGCTGCTTTTGCTTTAGAATCCTGTCGTTGTTGCGCCGGCATAATATATCAGAAACTTTTTGTCCCGCGGTAATAAAGCTAAAAGGAAAGTGCGAAGTGAATGTCGATGAACCGTGGATGAGAATCTTTTAGTTGGGAAAACTCGTATCTCGTACACGTATATATATATATATATATGTATATATACATATACGTATATATAGCCTATAGAATGCTTCACCGACTTCGATCCTAGATAACGCATCTCCGCTTTTACGAGATATCGGATTCTCTTGATTCTTTAACCTTATTTTTCTTTACCATTGTTAAAAGCTCAAAGATAAGTGAATAATATTTCATTTTCATCTACGATAATTTATTTAAATAATCAATCTGCACTTTTAGTTTAATAATTTAATTATAATTTTACGTTTAAATTAATAGAATTAAACGGGACATAGTTGAACTCGAAACAAAATTCATTTAAAAAACGACTGGTATCTGAACATCGACCCGAGAGGTCGATTCGAATCTATATTTAATGAGCAAGCTCGTGGACCATAGAGAGCTGTAACGTAAGCTCCCGCAAGCTTCAAAGATCTTTTACAAATCAAACCAGCTGCTAAACTTTCTAATCCTCTTTTTTCCTCTTTTGTGCAAATACTCTATGCTTGCAGCACGAAAGCGAGGGTGTATAGTTACAAATTTATTCATCGAATACAAAAATATTGAATTTCACAAGATTTTATTTATTTAATTATTTATTTATTTATTTATTTATTTATTTATTTATTTATGTATTTTATTTTAAGAATTACGATAAGGCTACATTATTTTGTTATTGGGTGCGAATTTTAAACAAATAAACTCTACTTAACGGCAAAATAACTATATTTATTCGTTATTTATTGTGATAATCTTTAAATATAACAGATTTAATTATACATGTTTTATATATTAGGAAGAAATTTAAATAAACACGCGGTTTTACGAGTGTTTGATCGTTTATTGACTTGAAATATGGATCGTCTAAATAGAATTTATCGAGTATAAGCGTGGAATAACTTATTAAAGAGTCAACTCTTTTCTTAACTTGTAAATTATTCGGTAAGCAGGAACGAAGCGAACCTCCTGCGATGCGAAACTTTGTTTTTCATCTATTATGCGAGAAACGGACTGGAATTTTCAAAAATACTGCAAACTTTCTTATTCGAAGATGGAAATGACGTTACGATTAGCACGTCATTCTTCATGATTATATTTTGAATTAATAAGCGTAGCTTTTAATAAGAAAAAGTTGTAAGTTTTACCGTTGTATACTGATTTATTTTCACAAAAACGCGATAATCGAATATAATCCATTGAACTATTAATAATTTTTCCTCACATATTCTGGAATCGAACGCAAAACGAGAGGATCGCTTTGTTCCTAAATTGCCAATAAATCGAAATATTAAAAGAAAAAAATGTTGAACAATTTCGTACGTAAGAGCCCCGTTGAATCGCACGAGTAAATAGAAGAAAAAGTGCGCGAGCTCTCGTAACGTTATCGCCGCAGTGAGAAATCCTCCAACAATGAACCTGACGAAAGGTATAGCTCGTAAAAAAATTCGATCCAACAGGAGGAGAAGGAGAAGGCGGAGAGAACTTCCGGAGAAGTGGAAGCAGGAAACCCGGCGACAATAGTCGGCACAATGCGGGCGAGCCAACGCCAACGGCACCCGGAGCCCAGGCGAAGACGAACAACCGAATCCCGGGACTAGCCTTCACACTGTAGGTACGAATACTTTTCTATATACCTATATATATACACCTTTTCCTTGTACTTCCTCTCCTCGTTACCCTTTTCTTTTTTTGCTTCTTGGTTTCAGGATAGTTCGACATCGTACGCGGGAATGTTTGATTTTAAGGGAGTGGCTGGTTCGACGCCGTCTTTCAGGTTGGTTGACGGCTTGTGATCGATGGGCTTTGCCTACAATTTTTTTCTTTCCTTCTCTCTTTCTCTTTCTCTGCCTTTCTTTTTATCGGTAAACCGGTGATAGATGTCGAGTGACCGATAGGGAGTTTTGTTTGCTTTTATTGTCCAATAATTGCATAAATTATTGGCTATAGCGAGACTTTTGAAATCCGTAAGTGCATTGGAAATATAAGACGAAGAAACGAAACGTTTGATTAATAATAAAGGGTGAAATTATTCGAGAAAATCGTTACTATTAAACTTTCTTTTTAAAGTTGCGACTCGTCGCTCGAGACGTTTCAGCAAACAAGGTCTAGCCTCGAAAAGCTGAGGAGCGAGACCAGTAGAAAACTCTTGGCTTGGTCAGGCGCTCGTGAATCGCGTAGACCAAATTCTGCGGTATGCTCGCTTTGTAAATACTAAGTAAAACATTTTGGCGCAAAGCCAAAAATGCAATTGACGTGAAATCGATATTTGGTTGTACAAATTGTTGGTATATTTCGAATCGACCGATATGACGTATCTTAAATCTACCTCTCTTTCGTGCTCTCCGCATTATTATTCACGTAAACTATTTTCTTCTTCGGTAATGCCCAGTGTATTCAAAAACTTTCAGAGTTTGCAGTTTTATCTATTTATATATCAAGAAAATCCATTAATCCATTAATTATAAATTAAACACAATACGTATAGTTGTATAGTTGTATAGTCTTTTATATAGAACAGGATGTTAATCAATTTTTACAAATTTTTCATAATAAATCAGTGTTGGATCGTTAAATTTTCTAGTTAAGAATTTTATACATTCTATAGATTATTTTTATTAGAAAATTCTAGTACGCACATATCGTAGGTCTACCGGACAATGCTTTTTCAAATATTCGATAACGCAGTACATTATCGGCGTATCTTATATTTATCTATACGGTGAATTTGATGAAAGGGCAGTTGCCGGAAGTTCTACACTATGATATTTGTAATTAGTTCAATAATAATATTAGAAATATCATCTTTTGAGTAAATGTTTATCATAGTCTATTATAGTCGAATTATACTTATGTTTTAATCAATATTTTTTGTGTCAATATTTTTATTGAAAAAATAATAGATTAAACTATAAAAATTTTCTTATAAAACGGGAAAATTCAGAGCTTATTGCATTATTTGTAATTTAGTATATAGTTTAATTATTACTTGTTTATACATTACGTTGAATTGTATTCTATAGATTTATTTTTTATTGCTAAATATATCGAAATATTGTATAATAATGGTTCTAAATCTTCCTGTAAATATGCTCGAGAAGCTTTAATACAATTGAAAGTTAACAATACACCGAGGAGAACGATATTTATAAAATTCAATACAATCAATACAATGAAAGGAATGTTTATTTGCATATAATCGATTTCTCGATAAAAATTGTGAATAATTGAGTTTTATTATTTTTTTAACGTTTTCAATATGGCATCTGAACTATACGACTAATTGATCCTAATTTTCAAAGCTTCATAAATATTCCTATACTCTGAACATTAATTAATTCTATTATTTACAGTAAATTTAAGATATGCTTGAATTATTTCTACTAATTGTTTCTACAGTTTATATAAAGTATGAACATGTTTATAATCATTTTTCTTTCTAAATTGTACTTAAAATTGTATGTAATTCTATGTTCTTTAAGATGATTTTAAAATAGTAGAAATGTTAGACAATAGTTACAAAGCAAATAAATAAAAGTAGTAAAGGTAAATATAGTTCTTCTCGAGGTACAGAGAAAAAGTATTGAAATAACTCGACAGCAGCTAGAGGCGAAAGATAAAAAAACTCGAATAAATGCATTTCCCGCAAGCAGATAGACGTACACGCGTCCTTGAGGAAGCTCGGGAATTTAAACGAAGCGAGAATGGCTCGCGCGTATCGATAGTGAAGGCGAGAAGTAAGAGAACTGGAAATCGAGGAGGAAGCCGGAAAAACCCGGTGGATGGAAAGGACGAAGGGAAGCAACTGGAAAGCACAGGGTAGTAGCCGGGGAAAAAAGTCTGCACGTTCAGGTGAAAGGTATAAAAACTAGCGGAGCCCGGATAAACCGAGGAAGCATGTTCGGAACGAAAATACGAAGCTGGATGGAGGCGCACATCGCGCGCTCCCGAGCCAAGAAGAAGGAGCGCAAGCCCGAAACACCGACGATCTCGTCCGAGCCGGTGTTCGACCCAACGTTTTTTGGCGCCAGGGACGAGTTTAACGAGGTGAGTCCGTATCCTACCTGGCTTCTCTCTCCTCTACGGAATACGCCTTTGCAGTTTTCCGAGTGTTTCGCGGCGGGCCCTTCTTTCGACTGCCAACTCCACTCGGGAGATTTATTCTTTCGCCCTTTGCCAAGAGGCCAACTCTTTTCTTTCCAATACGAATTTATCTAACCGAGTACCTCTCCGACACTTCTTGAAAATCCCAATTCGTCGCAAATAGACAAACTTGCGCGACGATAGATGCTGAAGCCGTAATTAGATTGTTCGTTTTACCGCTTTGTCAACGTTACTCAATCAATCGATGAAGAGAAGATTGAGCAACGTTTCATAAATTGCATGATTAACATTTTATAATTATATAAAAAATGTTTCCCACAAATTAGTGATATCTAATAGTTTTAGACAAAATGTGTGCAGTGTTGTTAATATTAAAACGACAATAAGCTATTCAATGCCGAAACGTGGTAAAGGTAGGACAATCACTTAATCACGTAAATTATATTCCAACTTTTTCGTCTTACTAGTTTTAGCTAGATTAAAAAAAACATTTACGTACTTAGATGTAATAGATTCGACAGAATAGAACACGTCTGCATGTGTATTTATATATTTATACTTTATATAGGTTATATATCAACCTTTTTTCCCTATGGTATTTAATAAAAAGTTTAACCATTTCATTCAACAATGTCGTAGCGGGAATGGAAAAGATTTCAGAATTCCAGAGTCTCCCGGGAGGGTACTCTACCTACTTCCGAGATGTACATTTAAACTTTGATAAAGAAATCTTACGAATCCGTTGCATTAAACTTTTCGATGAATATTCACGAGGGTGCAAAACGATATTACTTTAAATATTCACCGAATTATAATTATTTTCATTTTTATGAATTTTTATCTGGAATAACGCATATATATCTATATATACGGTTAAATAAACCTAATTATATTTATAAAGTTTGAGATTTTTCTTTTCATTATACATTTACGAGGTACACCGCAATAGTGTGATTATTCGATCTTGCCGACATGTTTCGGTCGGCGCACACGTCAAAACGAGGCCTTTTCATACCACGTACAAGCGAAATGGAAAATTCAGCATTTCTGGAGCGTTGATAAAATAGCTGGTATTACAATGCGGATTGCTGCTTTTTCACGACGAGTCACGGTAAAAAAGAGAAGATGCACCCTTACTCTCTAAAATAACTCGCGTTCCAAGAAGTCTTTGGCGCTCGTGGTGCCTGATGTACTATTTTCAACCCTCTTCTTCTCTCCAATTTTAATGAGTAAAAAAAATTATATTTCTGACCTACGGAGGATCAATAGATAAACGTTAAAATATAATAACGAATTGATATTTCTCCGTGTAATTAATTTGAAAATAAAATAATGTAAAGTATATCGATCGGATAGAATCCGCAATTATTTAGCCTACCGACACACAATGCCAGAATTCCTTGTAAATTTCTCATCTTCTTTTTTATTCCGTAAAATGTCCGATAAACCAATAAGAGATTGAATAATCCAAGTTTCACGAAACTCCGATAATAAAGTTGTTGCATTGTATCGAGGGGAGGGTCCACGCTAGCGCGAGGGTTAAAATAATGCGCGAGTGCATTTAACTTTTTTAATATATATAAAAGTAGAGCGCAATTGATAATCGATATTTCAAGGTAGCTATATATGCGCGCGGAATCAAGTGTCGTGGCCACTTAGAAAGTCAATTATCTATATAGAGTCGTTCAAACAACGAGAAAAATAATGATTTTAATAAACGGCTATTTTATCGAGTCGCTCTTTTAACGAGAAATCGTTGGAAATATAATAATTAGCTGCGATACTTATATTTCATGTAATCCAATTAATTATGATTGTAACAAATTATGCACTATTTCGTTGATGCTGATAATTCTTCACTTTCGCAAGTACGTATTTCGAGTGACATGTAGATAGGTGTACTTAATATTAAAGTCACGTATATATTCATGATGTGCTATTTCTACTAGTGCGTAAAATGCGGTCTTACGCTATTTTTGTATCATGATAGGCGTAAAATTTGAATTTATGCACCGTTTTCAGGTTGTAAAATGTCTGAATTGAAAATTTCCGGATAACATTCGATGATAAGTGGTTTTACATTCTCATTTTGCGCATACTACAGTAGAAATAATTATTTCGTTCTAAGTGGATGAAACTCGAAGAAAAAGCTGCGGAACAGTTGATATTTTTTTCTCTCGCTACTACGGAGGAAACTCGGACTTGAACTCCTGATACGGGAAATCGTTGCGCATTACAAAGTTTATATCCTTGATTGCATACACGTATACATATATATATTTTGACAAAAGCCGCTTGCTTCATTGTTCCATCTTCGCACTGTTCGACCTAGATTTTCCGCGCAAGGCTAAATCGATCTGACTTTTAGAATGAAAAATCTTGTTGGCCATGCATAGATGTATATACCTATACGTATGCATGACCCATTAACGAGACACTTGTCAACTTATAGAAAAAAAGTGTAGACGTTTCTTGCGCTTCTCGTTACACGAGATGCATACACCACCGAGGACACTGCAGGAGAGTTTATTCAAAGTCGCTCGGTACAGAGAATATGTTTATTGACAAACAAGAAGAGCCGAATCAAACCTCGGATATCGAGTACGTAAGCGCGGCTTTACTTGTTCACTGCTCTTTTTTTATTACATTTTATCGAGGTTTTAAAAGGTACGTCGATACAAGTTATAAATCTAAGTGTACAACATCGCGCGAGAGATTACAAAGAAACTTTTAGTTCCCAACTTTTAGTTCGTTTTATTATTAAAAATGTATTAATCAAAAATGGAACGAGACATTTACCGGGTTAAGTGCAGAAGCCTGTAATAATTACGAGGTTCGCACCCCCGTTAAGCTGCACTGGCGCGCGCGTACAAATTTAATGTCCGAGCATTATCCGCGCAGTCGATAAACCAGCTACCTGCCGGCATTTTTAGAAAAGGAAAATGAATACAGTCGATTCTTCGTAATAGACGGTGAAAACGGTCCTCTCTTCTCTCTTCTCTTCTTCTTTTTTTCTATTTTAATAGGAGCGAAGCAGAGAGGACGGTAAGCCAAGTACACAATAGGACCGTGACATGGTTTTCTCTCTTTTTATTTCTCTCGTCTCCTCCCCGGCGTGCCCAGTATATATATCCACGCGAAGATTTTAGTCGCGCGGGCGACGCCCCCCGAGGGTAATGTTTGCGCAGAGGGACTGGATTTTATGCTTCCTCAGCAGGCAACCCCGCACCCACCTACCCCGATCCCCTCCAGCCAGTCTATTTGTACGTTTACCGACTCCTGATCATACGAAATACAAATCTATATACATCTGCCTCCCATAATTTATCGAGATACGATCTTGACGGGTTGATAACTGCCTCTATCACGATTTCGACGTTTTTCAATCCTGATCACAACGCGCAACTTTCTCCTTTTATTTCGTATCACCAATCTTTATCATTCTCATTATACCGATCGAACGTAACTTTTATTTTACGCTTTTTTCGAAATACTCCAACTCTTGGGTAAATATTATATCTGTTTGTTTGTTTACAACGGTGTACATATTGACCGAACGAATCGGAAGAATTTCATTAATACGTGACACGTACGCCCTCCTACGAAGTTTCCACTTGGCTACACGCATTTCGATAAATAAATTTTAACATTATATACATATGCCCGCACACAATTCCTTTTGAATTTTTAAAATAGATTTTATTGTTGCGCATTTACGGGCAATCTTGTCGGTTTGTACAGTTAAAAGGCTTTTTATTCGGTAGTTTATAATCAATCGTTTGACGGAGTTATCTTATAATTGTAATTAAACCAATTATACGTATACGATAGATTTCAAAGTAAAATTAACACGTTGTACCGGGAGGACGTGCGAGTCACGTAGTATATTAATGTTAGTATACAGTATATAGTGTGTATAGTATAGAATGAATTATTGCGGTCGCGAACTCATCAAAATTCACCTCCCAACCTTCGTCGTAATACGAATTTAAAATGTCTCTTGTACACTAACTAAATTTTCCTGCACGATATTCTTTTTAGTTTCCAATGAGTTATATCGTACGCTTTCAACAAACTCGACGCGTGAATAATATTTGTCGTTTGTAATAAAAAATCGATACGCAGAAAGTTGTACGAAACTCGCGTGAATATTGCGCGTCGAGTTGTAAACTATATATATACGTGAAAAAAGAAAATAGAAATGAAAATAAAAATAAAAGACGAGTCGGAAGATATAAAAATTATGATAAATATTTCCGTGCGACTTGAATCGAGCAACGAAAAGAGGTTGTATATTCCCTGAGGATGTACCCGGTAACGCGCGGCACTTTTACGAAAACATTGCGCAATTAGCCTACATACGGGAAAATTTGTACAAGGTGTAACATAAATTTTCATATCAGCGCGCAAATGTTTAATTAAAAAATAGCTCCACCAACTTTCCCGGAGGACGCGATATCAAAGTTTACGCGAAGCATTACGTATTCAGTATATGGATAAAGTAGATGCATGTATATACGCTTATACTGCACAAGTACAAGTACAGGTATACACCGAGTTCATCAAGCCTCCGAGTCTTACTAAACTCGACACGAATATGCACGCGTTATCTCGTCACGTTTTTTTTCTTTCATCCGCAACTTTTGAAAATGTCGAGTTTGGTGGTTTTGTTTTTTTGTTTTTTTGTACGAACTAAAAGTTTCTTAGGCGTAGAGTTCGTCCCGTGGGTCAACTAAGCACGATGCAGAGGCTATCCACTTAAAAATGTAAAACTTGAACTCGTAATTCTGTCGGGAAGACAAAATACCTTGGGTGAGTAGGGACAGATTTAAAAAATAAAAGTAGTAGAAAACAATCCAGGGCATTTTCACGCTGAATATTATCTGTCTCTCGGATGCAATGCTTTTCCCTGGGCGTAAAGAGAGACAACTATTCCATCGAAGGAGTTAAATTGTCTACGAAAAATCAAGTCGATACTATAGTTCACGCATGCGTACATATTAACTAGGCTAACATTTTACTCTAATGTCCTTTGCGTGTGCTCCGAATAACCTTATTATCTGGAATGACAATCGAAATTATTCTTCTAAAGAAGACTGTTGACTGATTAATTTTTACTTCTCTTGAGTTTCTTTTTATTTTTTTTTAATTAACAAACCCATTGTACTAACAAGGGGAGTACATCACCTCCGGGAAACGGATGTTATCCTAACTTTGGTATATCTTTTGCAATGTAGAAATATGACGAAAGCCAAGTTATTACATATACACTTTGACAAAAGTTATTCGTCATGTAATAATAATTTCACTAAAAATTACTTCCACTTTGAATACTTATAACTCGGAAACAAATAAGATAGCCGCTCAAACCAAAAATCGGAAGAAACTTGAGTTAAAGTAGCTATAATTTGATAAAAAATAAGCTCAAATTGCTCAATTCTAAGTAACGCGATGAAGAAAATAAAAATTGAATAATTTAGGCTAAAAGAAACAATATTCTACTTATTATACTTATTTATTTATCAGAAAATATGTAATTACATAGAAGTTACAAACACACCACACAATTCCTACAGAGGTAGACACTATTACCTGTTGATGGATCCAAATAAATTTTTCATATTAAATTTTGGTTAAAATTTCTTAAATATCTTATTTTGTCATAACTTTGCTCCAAATTGAGCAATTCAAGCTTCTTTTTTTAAACCATATCTACTTGAACTTAACTTTCTCCTGGTTTTTGGTTTAAGTGCCTATCTTTATTTGTTTCCGAGTTATAAGCGATTAAACGGGAAGTAATTTTCATTGAAATTATTATTAGATGTCGAATAACTTTCGTCAAAATGGCCATTGGCAAGCAATAACTTGGCTTTCTTCATATTTCTACGTTACAAAAGATATACCAAAGTTAGGTTAAGATCCGTTTTGCGGAGGTCATAAATAAATAAGTACGTATCGTTTAAAAAATATCTGCAAAGAGATCGACGACGAAATATTAATACAATTTCAACTATTGAAAAATTAATGATTCACTTAAACTGTTTAAATTTAATTTGTCTACAACAATCCTATTGTACAAATGTCTGGTAAATTATAAAAGCAATTATAAAAGAGATTGAAATAATAGAATGTTTCCATTAAGAATTAAGAAATGATTCTTTGAAAAGCAAGTTTTTGTAAAAATGTTGTCCTTTTCTTAAGTGTATAATTTCGGATAAAGTGAATAATTTCAAACATTTGTTTTATTACAAAGCAAAAGCGTTATAAAACGTGATTAATTTATGTATGAACGTTGATTTAATTACAAAACTATTTGCAAAGCCATAGTCTACGAAAATTGCAAAGACAAAAATGACCAAAAAAGAAGATAAAATACGACATGAAAAATCGTTTACAGATACTACCAGCTCTACCAATATCGTCGTCGAGTTTCAAGCCGAAAGTAGCACCGAATAAGGTTGCACCTCGGCATCATCAGCAACAACAGCAACATCAACAGCAGCAACAGCAGCAGCAGCAGCAGCAGCAACAGCAACAACAACAGCAATACAATGGTGCCGTTAATCTTTCGTCACCGGAAAGTGCTTACAGCACAGGATACTCGACCGACGGGACGTCTCCTTGCGCCACCTACGCCCCGGAGTACTACATCAATGTACGCCCAACGCTCTCGGGGAAGCAGCAAATCCAGCAGGTGCAACACCGTTCGGTGCTGCTGGACACGACCACGCAGACGAGGACCACAAGGAACGCTTCGAGGCCTAAGGAACCACTACCGACCAGATCGACTCGTACGGTCAGTTGATTTTCTTATATCGATGATAAATTTACTAAATTTAGTATTTTCAATATTGAGTTTAGAAGTGTTTTCATTTAGTTAGGTTTAATAATCAGCATTTTTAAAATAATTTGGTTAAATTTTGTAGTTTATCATTTTTAATAGTCTTAGTTTTCATTTAATATTAGGATTAAAACTAAATTTATTTGAACAAAAATAAACCTAAAAACTCATAATCCACATACTAATTGTAAGGAGATCACCAGAATTAAGACATTGCTGTAACGGTGATTTTCAGGTTATTGATGAAATGTCTCTGGTTTACGATATTTCAAATCGATAAATGTAACAAGAAAATAATTATCTTCGTGAACGTTATTCAACATCTTACTCCAAATAAATCTAGTTGTTCAGTTAATCGGTCGTATCAGAATAGAATCACATCACGAGCAAAGCTTAGTTCCACTTTTAATTAAGTAACCCTGTGTAATAATAGTGCTCTATTTACAAACAAAAAATTGAGAAATAAAAAGTATCTGCGAAATTGCATTTCCGCGGGGACGACAAAATTAACTATCGTCCAACTCAATCGAGTTCAAAGGACATACTTCCTGCGCCACATGCACGTTTCACACAGGCATATGTATACGTATATATACCTGCACTCACCGTTTTAAACAAACCGTTTATTATCGGACGCGCGGGAGTAGCTACTAATTAATCGTGCCTCGAAACCAACCGTGATTCACTTTATCGACCTAATTTTATTTGCTAGGACGTTTAAATATTACGATATTTCTACTAATTAGACCCCTCTCCACTTTTCGCGGCGCTTACTCTGTTCACTTTAATTCCGAGGGCTTCTCCGTTTCGTCAAATTTTAGCTCTTTCCCACCAACGATCCAAAGAAATAGGAGAAGAAAAAACACCACAATATGACCCAGCGTGGTGAAAAAAATTGTCGCGCGTATTTGTATGTATACATGCACTGCACTGGAGAAGAAGACGCACAAAGGAGCAGTTGATTAGTAAGTGGAAGCAGTTGGTTCGATGCGCTTGTATTCCTCGTGGTTTACCAATACACGGGCACCTTGTCACCTATTATGGTTGTACTTATACGGTTGGCCGTATTGTTCTTCGAGTTCGCGGTAACTTGCTCGAGTCAACGGTGACCTCGTTGCGCTTTCTCAAATTTTATCAAATTGTACGCTCTCGACTCCGCAAACTCGATAAGTGTAATTGTCTTGCTCGGTTGCTCGCTTGCTTTGCCTCCACGAGAGAAGACCGCTAGAAACTTAAGTCGATTCTGAGAATACGGTGTACTTTCAAAAATTAAAGATATGTCTCATTTTACGCCAATGAAACTTTCACCGTATCTTCTACAAGTTTTGTTAAGAACACCGTGGTATACTGGTTAATTTTTTAAATCGAGCCAACGTTTCAGATTTTACCGAAATACGGTAAGATTTCTACCTGGTCATTGGTTCTTCACTCTTGTGAATTTCAAGTGAGCATTTATATCCGAGTTATTCCCATAGTTGAGGGCGAGCGTCTATTCCGACGTTTACTTTTTTTTATTAAATTTTCCCTTTCAGAGAAAAAACTGAAAGTTTGTTGGTTATTTAGGTCGCGAACGCAAGTATACCGCGCGATATACGTGTGAGTAACAAAGGCTTACTCGGTTTCGCGTTAATTAGATTTTCCGAGTCTTTCAGCAACGAATGTGATGCGTGCAACTAGATGCAACATTATAATTAGTAGAATCACCAAAAATAAGTTGAACTACTTTGCATCTCTACTCTACCTCTCTTCAAATTATTGTATTCTAATAATCGTTTCTCCATTATTCTATTGAGTATATCAGTTGTTGTAAAATTAAAATTCATCTTTATCTTTGTTAAGATCGTCAGTAAAATTTTTACCCGAAGGTAAGGGTAATAATTTATTTCGAATAAACGTTACACAGTAGATTTGATCGTCTGCAGATCGAGAACACGGGTACGTACTCGGTGTCGGCGACGCGAAGCCGCTTCCTCGACAACAACAAGGAGTTCGAGCACCACCCGTGGCGGAAGCCAGCACCACCGACGACCAGTCGACCGATGGCGACCTCCCCGAAGATTCAAACTGGCCAGCTCACCCGCAAACCTTACTCGACACCCGTCGTCACCGAGTCCGCTTCGAATTATCCGCTCCAGGCGTTCTCACCCCGGAGGATGCCACTCGTCGCTACTACCACCACCCAAGTAATTTATACAATCTTTTTCAATTGACAAAAAAAAGTGTTAAATTGGAATATAAAACTTACTATAGCGCAGTACATCAAAATTAAAGTACCTGCAGCTCGTACAAAAATTACTAGTGGAATAGACTGTATAGTAAACGTTGGTATATTACGTGACGGTAATGTTACAGTTTATGTATACTACTGCGCATATATTAATTATACCATCGTCTTAAGTAGTTAACACAGATTTTATGGCACCTTAACTTCGTGCAGCTCATTTACGTCTGAATGATTCTTAAATACTCGCAATTTACTACAATGCATTTATAAATTAAATATTTAGTAAAATATATATTTTAAATTCGATCAATCTGCTTTTCTTATGCATAAGGCTTTTATATTTGTATGTTTCGTATTTTATTAAAAAAATGTCAAAGAAATTCAATTAAAATGATAGAAGAATTTTTTCTTGAAAAATGAAAATATTTATCTATACATATTCGTTACGCCAGCTACAGCTACCATAAGATATTTCTTGTAATTTATTCTCGGGAAATGTTTGTACTCGCGGAAGAAAAAAAGCTGGCGTAAAAGGGTAACAACGCGACTGTGAAACAAGACGGGCGTAAAACCGAAAGCAACATTTTCGAGGAGTGTAACCGTGGGTGTGGGCGTACATCTGCGTATACGTGTGCGTACGTGCGCGTACGTGGGAAATAAAATGGTTTTAACGACTCGCGCAGGTGATGCCAATAAAATCGCCGAAGCAGCGCTCGCGAGTCAGGACGAATCCATGGCTGAGCGATCGAGCCGCGATGATGGGCACGCGAGCTTGGAGTAGGCAGCAACTTCACAACAACTCGATCGACTACTGCTGTCGCCAGGAAAGCCTAAGCGTGGGGCGTAGTCCGTGAGTATATTCCTCCTCTCGTTATTCTTCCGCTCGCATCGTTACATTAAACGTGCGACGATGGTGTTTAAATGCCTTCTGCGGGTACGTTAATAAACTTCGACTAAATTTTAATCTAGTAAATTTATTACCTTTCTTCAAAGTAAAATAATACGATAGTATTGAAAATGTATACCAAGATCAATAATACGTACAAATCGAAGGGTCGTTTTTAGTAGTTTAAATTTTCAATAATAAATTATAAATGAATTCTGCCTGACCATTGGTCGAGAATGTCTACTTACCCAGATAGCGTGCATAGGTAAAAGTGCTAACTTTTACTAAACTTTTGCAATTATTAAGTTTAGTCATAAAATTGTTTTATTTTTATACGTTCTCGTTTATTCTATACACAACAATAACAAATAATTTCAGGTAATATTTCATGGTAACAATTGCTGCACGTAAAATTAAAATTTACTCATCCAAAAAAAATTAAACCGACTTCCTAACATGAATAGCGTTTAAGCTTTTGTAATAACTATAATGTAATTATAATTAATTATAAAAGTTACTACATACATTAAATTAGGCTATAGTATATAAAAATTACAGATTTTCTTTTAAATACCCTTCATACTAGTAAACATATAAAAATGATGAATATTGACAAACTTTATCTATCGTATACATTTTTTATTTTATATAAAATTGAATTTTAATACGAAGAAAGCTTTTCCATTAAAAATTATAATAGCTTGCGTTACTGTACACACATTCACTCAAGATCCGTCGGTAATCGTGCAGTATACTATAGACATAATGATAATATCCCGCGTGACTGAGGATAATAATCAAAGAATTCAATTAAAATATATAATTAAGTAATAAAAAACATTTTACTCGTAAAAATAATAATAATAATTTTGAATAATACACGGAGACAAGTTTCTTATAAATTTTCCTCTGTGCATACAAAGAAAAATAAGACGAACGCACAAGTAATCTCTTTCAATCATGGTACGAACGAATTTTGTTTCTGGCGAGATAATAGGGAACAAATTAAAAAAGGACTATTTTTGTATAACCTTTAAAACGATTCGCTATAAATATTACACATTTAAAAATTTATAAGATATTATATGTATTGTAATTTTCGTAAAACAAAGATATAAAATATGACAATTTTATGTAAAAAATTTAAATAAAACAGATCATCTCACGCATCCCACGAATTAAATGGTAATTTTTATATTAAATATTGCTACGTGTACTTGTAAATCTTGATTCTAAAATTGTCAGAGTTTTAAAATAAATGTAACTCCTAAAAGATATCTTAAATTACTTGTTGATTGAAGATTAAATTGAAGCGTAGATTAATTTGCAACCTTGCGTAAATAAAAGACGAGTGTGCATTGTCTCCGAAATTAATATAGAAAAGAGTAGAAAGCTACCGGTGATCGTGTCTATGAATCGTGTCGCATTATTCAACATTAGTTTGAATAGTCGGGCGATCGAACGAAGTTCTTTTGAAAGCTCTACGAGAGCGAAGCACACTCGAAACAAAACGTGTGATAAAAAAAGATGAGGCGAAAAAAGAAGGAAGAACAACGACGCGACTGCGCTTCATCGAGTCGCAATCCAATTTATAAACGTAGGAGAGCGCGTATACGGCTCGCGACGCAATACGTGGACAATAGGATTGTTGCCGTACGCGAGAGGTTATAAATAAATAAATAAAGGCTGGACTCGTCTAAGTGGATGAATCGAACGATCCGATTTTCTCAGGGTCAATCGGTGCGACTGGCGAGGCTCGAGTCAACTTAGGACACAACGTACGCAGCTCAGGAGCAAGCCGAGAAGCAGCAGCGCGAGCAGTTGCGCCAGTACTCGAAGTCGGAGCTGCAGCATTAGCAGTACTAGTAACAGCGCGAGCAGCCCCAGTAGCGACGACGTTACGCTCAACGAGGTGAGCCGCCGTTTCGCTCTGTCGCTCCGACGACACTTCTTTTTCTTTTCCACCGATGCTTTCTTTCAGCTCGCGTTCGATTTAACCGGTGTTAACGCTACACCCGACTGTACAGGCGAACCGCACAATTCTTTATTTTTATACTACATTCAAGTTATTCTACGGGATTATTCTAAAAAATTTTTTATTCTTTCCTTATGAAGACGAAATAATTAAGTTTTTAAGATGTACGAATAGATGACCGAACCGTTAGTTTCAGTTGTTTAATTATTCAAAAGAACTACTTCAATTTACAAATGAATTAATAATGCGTTTCGATTGCACAGTTAGCTATATCGTCAACTTCACTTTGATCGAAAGCATCGTTAATTGCCTTTTTCCCTAAATTTTAAAAAGATTTTCCGTTCCGACAAAAAAGAGGTGCAAACGAACGATACCTTCCTGAAAGTACGTAGAATTAACAAAGTTTAAAAAAAATAAAAAAATCGTTGGAATATTAAAACAATAATTTAGAAAAAAAGTAAATATCAAATTTTGATATAAAATAATTCGTTATATTAATTTAATGCAACTTGGTATCGCGTACCAGTTAACTTTTATCGATAAAACTTTTTGTCTAATATCGAGTTGTCGTAATTAAATTAAATCTCGTTATAGTCGCTAATTTACACCATTTGTTCTTATAAAACGTGTTCTTTAACTTAATTATCCGAACTCGAGTAAAATAATAAAGTTGAAATAATGAAAGTTTTTAAAAGAAAGTTTATAAATAACGGTAATAATGAACGAGTTGAAACAATGTAGTAAATGTATATATATATGGGTATAGAAAATCTATATTGGTTACCGATACTTTAATTGAAGACAACGAAAGTTCCTTTATTTTCTTTGTACGAGATAAGGCCGATAAATAAGTATTGCGTTCATTAGCCGAATTAGCTTGAGAAACAATAGATTCATTCGTTTACGCGAGTAAAAAAAATGGAAAGAAACTGTTAACTATTGTAGAGATTACTACAGGTACTACCTTATATAGTTTTTCAAAAATTGATCTATTCGAAAATTACCGCTAAATTTTCGCGAATGGTCGCGAGGAAACGGCCGAGTAAGATGTAATAATTTAAACTGGAGCAGGTGATAGGCGAGTTCGACGAGAACTACTTGTACGATAAAGAGACCGACATAGTGTCGGACCAGAGTCAAGGCAGCGGAGGACGCAACAATAGTTCCTCGGCCAACTTCTCGTCAGACGCGAGCGGCAGTAGCCTCGAGTACCAGCTCGATTGCGTCGGTAGGTCCAGCTCGCGTCATCGAGTCCAGCAAAGAGGCTTCTCCGGGCGCAGGCAGAGACGGCGCAGGCACAGGCGAAGCTTGGAATCCAGAGAGGACGACGATCTCGAGCATCGGGAGGAACTAGACTTGCTCCAGGAAGTACTCAATCGAAGGTAATGCATTCGATCTACCTATATTTACTAATTCCTTCAACAGTACTATTTTTTCTACGTCGTTGCCAGTGTATATAAATTAATTATCCAGTTATTGCCACACCCTTGGAGATAAAATGCCAGTATATAGGACTAGAATATACAAAATAAAAACTATAACTTACAACAACTTAGACTTAAAACTAAATAAGAATATACTATAATCAGAAGATTCATTTTATTGACTTTCACTAAGAGAATCAAATCACATTTTAATAATTATTTTATCCCCTGTATATAGATTCACTTTATTACCTCTACACTTGCTTTATTTCTTTATATTCATAGATTCACTATAAAACCTGTAAAGTTAGATTAACCTGATTTTACAAACATACCTATTACATATATCAAATTTTAAAGTAATAAAACTTAAATTGTTGTCGAATAAAGTGGGCTTCTTATTAATCAAATTGAAAATTTTGATATTCATCTGAGGATATTGTTTTGAAAAAATCACTACAGCAAACTTCAATCGCGGAAATAAATGTCGATTTTACTCCCTTGATGTATAATAGTTATTTATGCACTTAGGGAGTTAAATTCGGTATTTATTCCCGGTATGAAAGTTGCTGCTTCCTCGCTTTAGCTTTTGGAAGTAATTCATCTAATAATAATAGTAATTCATTTAATTTTTGGAAGGAATAATCGCCTTTTACTCCCGAAGTGCATATACAATTTTTCACTCTGATCATTTGAAAAGTCACTTTTGGCAATAACAATTTATTTTTGTTAATTTCTAAATTTTTTCAATATTGTAAATTTATTGATATATTTAATTTTATATAATAAATTTAATTTTATATCTGTAGAAAAACTTTAAACTAAGTGTTAAAAACAAAAAAGTAAGTCTACGATGAAAAAAATGAGTTTTCAATGAATAAAATGTGTCTTCGATGAATTAAATGGGTGTACGGGGAATAAAATGAGTCTACGGGGAGTAAAGTGAGTCTACTGGTAATAAAGTGATTGAAGGAATAAAATGCAATTTTACTTCACTCGTAGAGGTTAATAAAGTAGACTTTTTAGATGATCAGGGTGACAAATTTTATGTATACTGCACTTCGGGAGCAAAAAGGCGATTTTCCGTTGAATTAACTATTACTCTTGTTAAAGTTCGGGCAGCAACTTTCATTCGCGGAAATAAATACGCCTATTTTACTTCCTTAGTGCATAAATAACTATTTTACCCAAATCATCTTGGAAAAGGGTAGTTTCTGTTTTTATTATATCCTTTGGCCTGATACGCTCAAAAAATTCGTTTTAAGTAAAAATGGCAAAGGCAACGTAAAAAGCGACTGTCGGAAGTAAAAAGTACTTTTCCCCGTAGATAAATAAAATACAATTTCACTACTCTGTTTAAAGTCAAGGAAGTAAGGTTTTCGGGTGGTTTGAGTGACAATAACTATTATCTATATTTAATACATAACCATGTGTGGCAAATAACTCTATATCAGTGAAAGGTTAATAAGTCGGCCAGATAAGAGTTTGCTTTTATAAAATGTTAGACACGTCGAAAGTACAGCTTGTTCTCTAAATTATCCAAACCTGAGTTTTAAAAAATGGTACGATATTAAACCGTACCGACCACGAGTCGAACGAGTAAACTCGGTACATCAATCAAAATAGTTCCAAGTTTGAAATTACAAATTACAAACTATAACAAAACTTTCGAGTAAAGAGCAGGCCTGTACGTGCACAAGGAGATTATTAAACGTAAAATCGAGAAGACGGTTAAGTTTCGTGCTTGCGCATTACGTGATGCAATATTGAATAGCTCAATTCTGTATCACATACTTGGAGACGACTATATATTTGCATATTCAAACGTATCGAATCCACTGAACAAATCGGCAAGTTCGCATTATTCAGGAAAACACTGCATTTTTTATACCTTCGAAGCAAAATTCATTCAATATCGTAAAGCTTTTTTATCGCATTGAATGCAGCATCTCGGAAGAAAGGAACGAAAATTGATGCAGTACGGGATAAACTCGAGCGCCCAACGACGCGCACGGAAAATCGGTATTGACCGTCGAGTTTGATATTTATACGATAACAAAAGACTATGTATTTTTGCAAATAAAAATGTGCAAAATTGAGCATCGTGTATTTATTGATTAAATGATTAAAAATTAATAAAAAATTATAATTAATAATGGCAGATTGAAGAAACATAATAGCGAGGCATCAGCGCAAACAAATCGAGCGTTACTGGAAAGACTGTTGATGAAAAATGCGACTAGCGGTCTCGAGGGTAGACGAGCCTCCTCGGCAAATCCAGGTCTAATGCGAGCCGCGGCGAGTAGGAGCGTTGGTGGGACGCCGGTTTCTTTGAGAAGGAAGACACCGAGGTCTGTCCACCACGTTCTTTCACCTCCATCGAGGCTTATTTTCGAGAGGAATCGACAGATTTATCCTGCCGTGAGTATCTTTTAGTCTTTTTCCAGCGTTTTACTAGGTCGAATCGGGTACGACAAACAAGATTTAACTGCATTTGTATACTCATTAATTCAATGAAATTACTTATATTTTTACTTTTTCTTTTTAATCATAAGAAAAGTAATGAGTGTAGATGTAAAGATGTTAACTATCATTGTTTCAACTTCTTGATTTAATCATTCTCAGTTGTATTCCTCGACATCTTATTGACAAAGGAAGCTTGCACATGCTTAATAAAAAGAATTAAATTATTAACAAATTAAATAATTTAAAATTAAATTCAATTTAATTAAAAGACACTAATTACATAAAATTCTAAATTATCAATACCTGTACCTATACAGTGAGCTAAATTTTAATACAAATTTTAATTAATTAGATATAATTACAAATTGGACGATAATTATTGTATATTTTGGTAAAGCATGGTTCCCGATAACCAATGAATATTTAGTGCGCGCGGATATATTATTAACAAACGAAGGGCAAACAACATTTTTAAATTTCATTAATTAATAATCTTTATTCTTTATTCTTTATGGAATTTTATGCGACATTTTAGGTCAACAAGATAGAGAGGATACAAATTGGATTTTATTTTAGCACCGGTCTATTAATATACACTACATTCAAATAAAAAAAAATCAAAAGACCATCCAAAAAAGGGATAACGAAATTTTAAGATAGTGACTTTTATGTTAATTTATTTCTAAGTTTCTCGTGGTTCTGTAGTCATTGCAACGAGTAAGAAAAAGGGAAGTACAACAATCTTTTTCAAAAGTATTGTCTGCAAGCCAAAGTGTACATATCGACCCATTTAATTGGAAAAGACGCAACACAAAGTAATGAAAATGAAAAGGTGTATCTCGGAAATGAATTTTAACAAGATGTCAAGTTTATATCGATGTATCGATAATGAACTAGCTGTAAAAGCATACGTTTATATTTTATTTACTTAAACTTAATTAGATATATATATATATAATTAGTGAGTAAAAAATATTAATATTATATAAACGTATTTCACTATTTAATCTATATGTTCATATATTATTTGCCTTTTTATTAGAATATTTAATTCATTAAGTTAGTTGTTTGAAGTTATTATTCACTATTTCAAAATCATGATTTGTTATTTAGTATTAATCTCTAATGCTTGTATTTGTTAAAGTTTTAATTAGTGATTGTCTTTTCCATTGATTTACGTCAATTTATTTTGAACTCTTTCAGTCACGTCTATTTCAATTGGATAAGTTAATATCGGTTTGATTTAATATTTGTCTATTACGATAGTAAAACGACCGAAGATAGAACCGCGTACTCTTAACCAACTGCCGGTAAAGTAGGCGCCTATTGATAGATGACATTGGCGGAGACTAGTCAGCGGGAATGTTGAAATCGCTGAAAGTTACGTTACGATACCTACGTTTCAGGAAAGCGCAAGTTCCTTAAGAAATATGTCGGCGTCGGAACTGGCTCTGATCGAAGCAGACAAAGAGGCCGACTTAAAGTACGCTCAACTGATAATGGAAGCGGAGAGGATGCTCCTGAACGCCCAGCAGCAGCTGCAACGCGAAGAATCGGCGAACAACAGTCGTCGTGGTTCCTGTGCTTCGGTCGCCGCCGACAGCTCTCCCTCGCGTTTTCCTAGAAGGCCTTACCAGCAGATATCGCAACAACATCAACCCCAGGGTTTAGCCCCGAACAAGCGCGTCGAGTCGATCAAGAATGCCGAGCTCAACATTGAACTTGCTCTGTCCAAAAGTAGAAATTCTCAGCCTGAATTATCGAGTGGTAGCATTAAGGATCTTTTGGATCATTCTAGTCCTAAAAGGCTGCTTCAGCAGGTCGGTTAATCTTCTCGGTTATACCTAACTATACGATCGATGAAAAAAATGAATTATTAATCGAGGATTGTTTGTTACAGCAACAAAAGAAGAGCATCGAGCCAGCGGTAGCTCAATCGATGGCCGCTACGCAAACGGCTGGAAATAATTTGACAGCTTTCCAGTGAGTAGATACTCCATAAATAAATTGTATACATTTTTTACATTCTACTAGTAATAAGATGTTTAAAGCCGCATTTATAAATACCTTTTGGCTCTATAAAATTAAATTACAAATATCGATCCGCATTCATGACCTGTATTATTATAACCTTTGATGCAAATACTTTTGTTTACATTCATTTTATGTACAATATTAAAATTATTTATATGGACAATTTATTATTATTTTTAGTATGATTATTTATAATATACACGTGCATTGACTTTAGTATAAGAAAAGTATTATGCTAAAAGCATTAAAACATTATACAGCAAAAGTAAATCTGTTAAAAATTAGAAGCAGTTATGTACGCTATCCACTGTGAAATGAACAATCATTTAAGAAATAATGAAATTCGTGTGTTGTAATAGGTCGATCGACGTGAACCCACCAATAATGCTCAAAAGCGGTATACAAAATGACGAATTGAATTCGACTTCGGAGCATTTTGCGTGTCCCCAAAGTGAGCCTGTGAAACGAAAGGTATACGAGACTCGAGACGGTGGTCAACTACTGCAACGTCAAGCTCCTCCGTGGCTGAGAAATTCAGATGGAGATTGCGCGAACGATCAACAACAACCTCAGGTACATAATAATCCACGTCAGAATCACAAATGGAATAGTATATTATGCAACAATGGGTGTAATAAGCGGTTTTATTCCCGCGTGTTGATCGCCGTACTCGAGGGCTGGCGTAGTCGGCCCGAGGGTTCCGCCGAGCAGCACAAGGGAACAATCGTACGCCCGCGTTGCATACGCTATTTTTTGCAACAGTGTGAATAAAATCTCTTTAAATCATAAAAAACTAAGAACAAAAAGTAATTAAACGAGGACATCTCTGGAATAAAGGATTGTAAGGAGGAGTCAAACGGAGCGGAGGAAAGTGGGTGCGCAATCAAATCATTATAAAAATACTTTTTTAATAAAATAAATAAATAAATTATTTTTAATTTTATATTAAATACTTAAGTTCTACACCCGAATAAGCAAATTAAAAAATCAAATAATGTTTAATTATTCATAAATATATGAAGTTTTATTTATTTAATATTTAATTCATTTATTATAATAGAAATAGTATTGTAACATAAATTAATCGACTGACGATTTTCAAATTTTACTCCCGCAAGTTGTAAAATTGATTTTTAGCTACAGTGTTTCAAAAAGTATCTTTTGATACCCTAATTTCAAGGATTAAAATTCAATTTTACTCATACTGTTGCGAAAAATGATTTTTACTTTCAAACAATAAAATGTTTGTAAAAGTATACGGAAAAAAATAAAGTAAAAGTTACTCAAGGCTTGAGTAAAAATTACTGAGGTAGTTTACTAAAATTTAGTTGACCACCTAAATTATAATTCAAGTCCAAATTATAATTAAAATTAATACGCACTGCGCGTAAATGCTAATTCTTATTATAATTAAATTATTTCACTGTTTTCTCTTAATATTTATTATTCGAAGATTCACACGATTAAAATGGACTAAACTGCATTTGGTTAATTTTGACTTAAATCCTAGAAAAAAATATTAACCGAGGTGACTTGAATCACGCTTACTTTAGTTTTTTCCTTGTATACAAAATTACTTACGTTTAAAGAGAAGAACCGCCGAGTTCTCGTAGAAATTGTTTCATTGTAATTCGAGTGCTGTGCATCGTTAAGAAAGAAAATGTATAAAATTTGGTGTTGATTGCAGTTACAGTCGGCATCAGCAGCTTCGTCGTACTCACAGCTGAGGAAGCAGATGCTGATCGAGACGTTGCAAGGCCTCAAACAGAGCTTGGAGGACCAGTCGGCGGCGCTAAAGTTGAATTGCCTGCGACCCCTCTAAACAGTTGTGCCGAACAAGTCTGTACTTAATTGTACTTCCTTCCTTAACTTGTACTCTTCCTAAATAGGCTGCCTTGGAGCTATTTTATATATACTGTATTAATTGTGTGTGTGAAACGGTCAGAGATCTGGACAGGAATCGACGTGTAAATATATACATATACATATATACATATATACATATATATATATATACTGAATTGAACTGAGCAAATTCAACGGTATACGACTATTGTAACACGATGAAAGGATATATAGCTACACGTTTTTATTTCCGATAGAGAACCGAACCATACATGGACATTGAAATTTCGTTTTCAATGTCGAGGGTAGTACCGTGATAATGTTTACTACTCTCTTACTCTCCGTGTACTTTGACGTATCTATTTATGATCGATTTAACGGAAATTATGGTGCTAGCGGGTACGATGGTCATATTTAGATCACGATACACGAGTGCAAACGACTGGCTAGAATCTCGCTGTATTTCGAAGTCAGAAGTCACTGGATAACGAGACAAATTCGAATTTGTAGAAATGTACTAGATCCTGGGTATAAATATAGACATTACCCAAGTCCATCGAATAAACATTTTAAATTTCTGATTACGGAATACAGTAGCCGAATAAATATCCTATAAACTATTTTACTCATATAGATGAATTATAATAGCGCGATAGAAATTATTTATTCGCGAAAAAAACTAATTGATTAAGTGTACCTTATATACCTCGTCCTCCAATTGTGTTCGATCGTTACATTTTTATCTCAGTAAAATGTATAAGCGACTCCCGTCTGCATTTCTTTCCTTATCAGACGCATTCGGACATTTATTTTTTCTAGTCAAACGATACTTCAAAAGTGTTCAATTAAGTTAATCGTATGTATATGTAAGACGTAGTGTCGTCTCTAAAAATTTTAAAAAATTACTTTTCGCAAGTTAACTGAATGTTATCAAACCATCAAATGAGATTATTTACGCTACCTATTTTAACGATCGATACGTGGTCATCGTTACTCATTATCTAGATGCCTGCGTTGTGTTTTCTTATAATTGTTATACAGTTGAATTATTAGAATATTTTCGTTAAGGATTATTATATCTGTTGAATCGACGCGACCATTTCGACTGTAACGAGGCATCACCATATTCGTACGTCGATCACCGCACAAACGTTACAATATCGATCGACTGCGACGACGTGTCCATCCTTCATTGTATAATTTCGTAATTGCAAGTGTAACGGTAGAATGCGTTACATTACATTGTTTCATTGATATACAGATTTATATTTGAAAGATATATTTTCAAAGAGAAGTAATTGGTTGATACTTATACTTGGAAGCAGTATTTTGAATATAGGAAGTTTCTAGCGAAGGTACATTATTATAATGCAATAATAAACTTTGGACGATACATATCGGAATAATCATTAACGTTATATAGCGTCATAGTATATACGAAACACTAGTCATAATAGTGAGAGTTAGTGAAATTGTAGTAGTAGCCGTTCGGTTGTTTCTAATCGTTCGAATAAAAAAAACCGAAATTTTATCAACCATCATTAACAAATATTTAATATCCTATTGTACCCCGAGACTAGAAGAATTTTAATTAAATCCGACAAATTTTAAAGTGACTCATAATTATACAAGACTACCGATTAACCGCGGCATGCGTGGGGATATGTCTGCGTGTGCATACTAATCTCTATCTGTGCGTTTGTGTGCGTGCGAGTAATCAAGAGAATTACGTCGAATCCTGTATAGATTTTTAACTGTAACTCCATTCCCCGAATTCGGTGGACCCAGACTGCGCAGGTTACTGCGACAAACTTTCGTACTCACTATTAGCGAAGATTAACTAGGAATGCGACGCAATTTTATAATGTGCAATTGATAACTTAGAGATTGTTCTACATACAATAATAAACGTCACGTTTTCATATTATATCCATTAAAATGAAGTTTCATCATTTATTTACTTTTTTTATAGTTTTCCTGCATGCTTAATCCTTTTATATTAATATAGTTATTTTAATATAAATAATCTTAGGGATCAGTAACAAATTTGAGAACGGTCAATTTAAAATTTTATCTTAGCATATACAATTCTATAATTATAATTAAAAATATATTTTTTTATATAAAAACATTGTTATAAAATTTTTTATCTTTTAATTCAAAAAGGAACAATAGCCAAAGCTTTGCTTTTTTAAAAAAATATTTTGGTATTGCTTTTTATTCTAGAATATACCTGCACATATTGTAATCATACAATTGCAAATAATTATTGAATTTTTATGATTATGTATAATAATGGTATAAATGAAAGTTGTTATTATCTCAGATTTAAGTGTATTATGATATTGATTACCGTTAACTTTACTTTTAACCAAACTTCATAATTCTAACATATATATTGAAGTAGTTAATAATAAAGACGAGTAATTACCTTGTTCGTTTTGTTATGACTTTAAGTCATCAAAAATAGAAAATAGTTTATTTTTAACTAAGTTTTACAATTTTAATATTTGTAAGTATAAAGAATAATTAACAATTAAAGACTTTATCTGGATAACATTACAATATTTGTAAAAAAATTTTTTTTAAATTATAAGTATTAGTTTATATATTTAATATATATATATATATATATATAATTTATATATTTAATGTAAGAGTTGGAATTATTTAACTTTTATAAAGTTATGTTCAAGTTCGTATATACCAACAGGTTGGTTTGTTTTATCACAATAATCAGCCCATTCGCCCTCACTAAGGTCTACATTGGTAAAGGTTTTACCACTATCCACAGCCTTAGCCACCCAGCCTTCTCTCGCTGCAAATTCCTTAGGTTCCAAACCTCTGCAGTCGAATACAACGATAGTTTTGAATTCATTACAATCCTCGGCTGTTAATCCACTGATTGTGTCTGGTAAAATGGTCATAGAATTTTCTCGGGAACAGAGTTTACACTTGTTAATGAAATGATTGACTCCGTTTCCCCTTTGCACAGGTTTTTCCTCTGCCAATGATGCATAATTCCATTTGGTGGAAACTTCACCACAATTGTTGCAAGCAAATTTGAGATACCACCTGAAATCTGGATTGGGGGATGGATTGAGAGTTTCAATGTTCTCCAAGTTAGCCTTCAGCCTCAAGGCAATTTTAACCATTGCAATTAAATCAACCTGCAAGTGCAATATTCTTTGTATATTATCATACATAAATATATGAAACGTGTTCATTAGAAATTTATCATTCATTTTACCACTGTATGTCAACAAATGCAACAATGGAACACTGGGCTTAACCTCCTACGATTCGGTATATATGAAAACGAGTTTTACTTTTAATTCTAACTGGTGGTCTTATGCGGTAGTATAAAAAACAATACTAATTAACAATTTCGTTTAAATATATCGTACAAACATATATTTTTACAGAATATTAGATGTTCTAAAAAAACAAACAAACGGTAACAAACTCTTGTCTTAAAAAAATTAAACAAATACCAGCAAGCAGTACGTACAAAATTATTATCTATATTTAGCAATCTAACGAAGTGACTGTAAAAGAAAAATGAAAATAGTAATAATTAGCTGGTAAAACTTACAAAATTAAATATATTTAAACGTATTCAATAACCGCAGAATCTACCCTCGAAACAAATTAGTAGACATGTCAGAAAATATCGGCGGCGTCGGCGCGTCAGCTGATTTCCAACGATTAAGAAAGAGGAACTGTACGAAAATCGGAACGAGTTCCGAGTTATTGGAACATCGAATAGGAACTACTTGAAAAATATTTAAACGATATAGATGCAATATTTAAACTTCAAAGTTAATATTAATAATTAACTAGTAAAATTAAATCAAAAGTAAACGATTAAACGTGAAAAAATTACGGAAATCACTAAAATATTCCTGTAGGTGCTCTTAAAAATTTAAGAAATAGTTAAATAAATTAACTAATTAAAGTGATATGAATTTCCTACATAAAAATACTATCTAAAAAACAAAGCATCGCGATAATTATGAAAAAAATTGTTAACAGTTATGCAATGCTTCTTGAAAAATCTATAAAATTATGACACAACTAATTAAAATTATTATTAATGTTATTTAATATTTGATGTGTATCAGATACTTAAGATAGCATCTAGAATTTAATATCTAATGAGATGCGTATAGATAAAATTGTGTATCCGAATATATAAAAATTCACAATTAACTATGTTGAAATGGGTTATAAAACTCTTAAAATCTAAACAAAAATTTAATTTATAAAGATGCAATAATCTGATAAACGTAAAAAATCTAATTTTTACTTTAAAGTTAAAAAAAATTATCCATCGCATATTAATTGTAAAAAATGAATGGTTTTTAAAGTATCATTTAAAAAACGTGCCGTAAAGTATGTGTGATAATTACGGAGTTTAGCGTGGTTCTCTCTGGGTCGTGTGTCGCACGGTGAGAAGCAACAAGTTACAATATTAAGTATTCTTGTAGGAAATTGACTACCCTCTCGTTCCTTTGTTTTTCTTCTTCGTTGGTGTGCCCTGCTCTTCTTCGTCTCTCTGCTCTAGTGGTGTCAATTACACACACATACACACACACACTAAATCCTCTTTTCGTCAATCTTCGGCTTATTCACGAGGGATAAAAATTGTTTTTCAGCTTTGTCATGAAAAAATAATCCATAACGTGCAAATGACAAACACGAGGTGTACGAATCAGCTGACCCAAATACCGAAACCTTAAGGTGATTTAACTCTACGATTCGACACGCGCCTTATATTTAGATTATTGATTCTCTGTCTAGGAATAGGTGCGTGCATGCATTGCTTTGTTAAATTACTCTCATCGCCTATGGCCATTTGCCTAAGCTGACGGATAAATACATAATATTTTAATCAACTAAGTGCTATCCGACTTTTAACCTACTCTTTTTTTCCATCGCCTTATCTCGACTTCCTAAGATAGCTCGATGTAATTTAATTTTTAATTTCCTTAATGCCTATAGAATTTTTTAGAAAATGTTTTTTCTTCTTTTTCTTCGCTTTTTTTACCTACCAAATCTCGCAGTATTAAATATTTTTTAATTTTGTTTCATTTTATTAATATTTATTTTATTTTGTTAAATATTTGTTTTTACCGTATATCATATAAAATATCAAATAAAATATACCAACTGTAGTATACGGGGAAACAGTATTTTATTACATTTTTCATTAACCGAATAAATGAATACTTCCTAGTCGACAATCGACATTTGATTAAATGTTTAATAAGTATTATAAGCCAGAAACGAATAAACAAGCCACGGAAAAATTAAATTTTTTGGTAAATCGTACTGTGCAAGTTTGATCAACGGACTGGGAAAAGGAGACTTAACCATGTAGGAATGAGAACGAATAAACAAGAGTGAAATAAAATGGTTTGATGCAGCTTCTTATCATAAAAAAAAGTACAGAGAAAATCACTTGCGAGTTTGTATTTCTTAGAGAAAGGATTGACAATGCGCCATCTCGTTGTACGTACCAGTACCAAAGAGATAACATTTCCATTTCCATTTTCCCTGGATACTACGCATACCTGCACACACATGTACGTGTATGGATGGCTATATAGGGGTAAAATTATCAAAGTCGATAAGGTAGGCCTCGAGTCGGTACGCGCGAGTTGCGGCTCGCCCCCTCGAGAAATAAAGAAAACCGCCCAGTTGCCCGTCGGACGCAAAACAAAAACATCGCGAAACCCCGCGAATCTAAAAAAGGTCGCAAACAAAAAATTCCTCCGGAAGAGAGGGGCGGTGGGTGGAAAAGCGAGAGGAAGAGAGGGATAAGAGTTTCGAAAATCGGGGGGCGGGTCGGGCCGCGCGCGCGCGCACCCTTGGCCTACGGGAGAGTAAGAGGGAGAGAGAGAGAGAGAGAGAGAGAGAGAGAGAGGAGCAGCGAGAGGAGCGGCGAGAGTAGCAGCAGCAGCAGCAGCAGCAGCATCCCCTATATTGATCCCCTCGGTCGCTCATCGCGCGCCACCAGTACCACCACCACCACCCGTTTCTCCGGCCACGCCAGAGCGCGGATTTTCTGCGCCGCCCTCGCGCGCGCGCGCGCCTCAGAAGCCCCGGCGACGATGTCGGAACCTGAGAGCCTCTCCGGGACTCTCGTTGTCCTGGCTGCCTACTACCCTAACCTCGAGGAGCTCGCGAACCTTTGAGGACCCTCCTCGCTTACCGCACACGCAGTGAGTCTATCTAATTTTTCATCTCTCTTTCTCTCTTTCTCTCTCACTCGCTCTCTCTCTCTCTCTCTCTCTCTCTCTCTCTCCTTCTTCTCCCTCTTCATCTTCTGCTACTTCTTCTCTTCATCTCCTTCTTCCTCTTCTTCTTCTTCTTGTTCTTCTTTTGGGTGGGTGGCAGAGTCTAACATTCCAGCATCGGCGACGGGCAAAACGTGTTTCATTGGGTGTGATGGGGTTAACCCTCGGATACAGTACTTGACGAATAGTCCTTTACCGTGGATATATATATGTATATATATATATATATATGTACACATACACACATACGAGTATCTTGCGCGAATAGAGGTCGGTTTTATATATACACACGCGTTACGACGACTCGAGGATTTGAGGTTTTGGTCAACGAGGTTCCCTTGCGGTTACTGTGATCCGAATGTTAATTCGACTTAACGATTCGAGTGACACTTGTGACGATAACGTTTAAAATGTGATTTATCCTTTTATACGTGCCCGTCTACCTAATCGATGCCTTTTATTTTCGAGTCCTCGTTACAACTAATTAAAAAGGTACAGGATTTTATTCTATTTTTTAGGTTACTCAATTTGTATATACTTAATCGAGTGTCATTCGCCTGAAAAGAAAAATAAATTTCGAATCTGTATACCCATGCATACCTATGCGGGTAATTACATAATTCTAATGTATTTTGTAATAATTGTTAACAACAAAAATCAAATAAAATTATTCACGCTTTGAATACCTATACATCAAACGTGCGAAAACTCTAAATTGAATATTTAATTTAGATTAAAAGAGCAATGCAGTCTATATTTATGAGGACATTCCACTAAGATTATACAATTACACATAAATATATCGAGAGAAAAGATTAATCAATTAGTGTGTACGCATCGATAATCAATGCAACAAATTAACGCGTTAAGAAAAAAAGAAATAAAAAAAGCTCTTAGACAGTAGAATTTAATTAAAAGCGTGTAGAGTGTATATGTGCGCGATGATTCTTCACTATCTCCGTGTTGAAAAATACGAATGTAATAATACTAACAGTGTCGCGGGATTATATACTAGAAAATTAATTTTTCAACGCATTTTTCACGACACGTAGAAGATAATAATTTATCTTTGGCGAAGGCGACGATGGTTTCGATGAATTATAATTAAGACGTTGTTGATACTCAAAATAAAATTTTAAGTGTTATCGGTTTCCCCGGGCGTTCTTACCAATTAATTAAACAGCCCAACAAAAGCGAAGATTAAATTTGTGAGATTAATAAATCAAAATCTATCATTATCGAATTACATACGCTCGTGTAGACAACAAAGCCACGTTATTAAAATGACATTGATATCATCACCGCCTACGCGTCTATATATCGTGGAAAAAGAGAAATTATTAAAAAATGTAAAAGAAAAAATGAAAATCAATGAGGGAACGTCATGAAAGCTCGAGAGATAGTTTTTCGCGACCGACGATCCGAAAAGAGAAATCCTTTTTCGCGTCTCATTGTTGGCGAGCGTATAGAAATTACATCGAAGAAAAAGAAAGAAAAGAAAATCAACGCATCGCCACGCGATGACCCGGTTTTACGCTCGAGATACCAGTCATTCCTCGAAAATGTGTTAGAGAATCGAGAGAGGGAGAGATGCGTTTAAATGTGACATTGATATTTCGAGACTGTGTTATATACCTACATTGAATTATTAAGTCCTTTTGAAAATACGATAAACCTTCAATTTATACACGATGTAGGAGTTATGTATAAGATAAATGTATCAGTGATTGGCCATCAAAATTTTGATTATTCAATTTAAGGATCATTTTTCAGATTTATATATTGCATACAATTATATTAATTAATTAGTTACATGCGTATTTGTTGTTATAGACATTGCTGGAATGAAAATATTTTCTTCGCTATCTTTACATTACCGGTTATTGGTACTAAATTTAAATAGATCTTTGGATCCCTATGTATAAAAAGGTAGATTAGCTATTATGTCGTAGAAAACTACCAAACGTACACGGAGGAAAAAGAGTTTAGTGAAAATAACTATAACATTTTGTAATTGTGTGCCAGAATTGACATATTATAAAAATTATTATTTTTTATAGGTAAAATTTATAACAAGCTTTGGAAAATTTGACAAATATGTAGTAAATTTTCCTATAAAATATAGTAATTTGTTATAATTTGTCAAGTCTGTTCTTCAATTACTCAATATGACATGGCAATATTTACCACTACTTTTTTCTTTGTGTCGGTGTGAATTCTAATAATTGGAATAACTGTAATATGCGAAACATAACCTTAATCAAATTACATTAACAATTAACAGATGATATTCAACATTTTCGAATAGGGAAACTGGAGTCTTTCATTATTGTGATAGATTATACTGGCACTTGGAAATTTTCAATATTTTATTAATTTACCCTATCACAGTGATATATTATGTTGTTTATAGGAGGATTTTTTATTAAACATTAACCAGATTTCTTCGACTACTCAGATAAAATTTTTTTCACCATCATGAATAATTCATAAAATATTTCACGTAACGTGATTTTAAGCTGCCACGACGATGGCCCACTATTCGTACATTTAGTTCATATATAAATATATTTCTACATATATATCTCTTGATATCTTACGTAGGCTTGATAGTGTAGCAATATCTTTGAATACAGAAATATTATTTATATTATATGTACTTTTGTTATATATAAAATACAGCATTTTAGTAAGAGACTCAAATTAACAAATTCTTGTATTGTTTGTTACAAATTACAAATACAATTACACATTGATCATAGTCTTCTCAAAACTTTATAAAATTGTAAGGTCGAAATAATTGTATTGGTATAATATTAACGTCTAATACTGGACAAATTTTATTAAACTATATTATGATAATAATTACGTAACTAATTATCTTGTCAACGTCCATTTCGGATAGCGAGTTTATCAATTTGATATATGCATATAGGTATTATTTACATATTCATATACGTATGCGATAAGCCATATATTATTATACATATTTAAATCATATTATTATAAAAATGTATATAATTTAACTTACGACATTTTGAAAAAAAGTAACATCATTGTATATAAATATTTTTTTAAATTTTTACACAAAAAATATAACGTAAAATTAAAGACTTTTGTCATCTAACTACAGCCATCGAATAAAATGGTAAGATCGGTTTAGACAGTTGCTAATGAGATTTTCTGTAATACAAAACAAACGACCAACTGATTTATAAATATTCATTATGGTTTTCAGTTGAATATATGTGATTAGTCGATGTGTATACCAGTGCAAGCGTTTACATTTTTCACTCGAATAGAGATATTTTGTATTAGAAATTGCAATATAGTTTCGGAAATCAACGTACTCTCGACGTAAAGAAAATTTCTATAGTTTACATTAAAATTTACAAAACTTATAGTAAATATTACAATAATTATAGCAAACGTTATTATAAACTATAATCAATTTTACTCGAAACGATAGTAATTTTCCTCAGTTTGACGGTCTGTAATTTCTTTAATATAAACTATTGTAATTTCTAATCTAAACTTTTCCTCAGTACATATTTAATTAATGTAATAAAAAAAAAATAGATACACTATACTGACTGCAGAACTTCAAATTGTCTATAACCGTTAATACATACCGAATTTAAAAACCAAAAAACTAAATCTCTTCGGGGTAAATCGTGTTAAAGGGATGTCGGACCCAAGTTACAGGTATCTACACCTTACAACATAAGAATTATCTTGGAAATATTGAATTGGAAATCTAAAAAAATTCATATCGGTAGCTTAAAACAAAAACGAGGGCATGACGTTTTTATTTTTTAACAAAAAATAAATTTGTTTATTAAAAGGGATTTGGAAATTAGAACCTAGATTTTATAAATATTGTTTTACGATACTTATTTACTTACTAATGAAAGTGCGTGTAAACGCACAAACAATCAATTGCATAAAAGGTCTGCATGTGCATTCAATTTCGAATAAAGTAAAAATAAAAATTGGGTGCTAACATGTAAAACCCAGCACCAAAAAAGTAATTTCTTATTGTAATGTTAAGATCTTTTATTTTTACTTTATTCGAAATTGGTTGCACACGCAGACCTTTTATACAATGGATTAAGTATATTGATTAAAATCTGGGTGCTAACTCCCCTTTGTCCAAGGATTTTCTCCAAAATGTCTCTGGTGCTAGGAACTATCAAAAGCTGTTTCAATAATAATTAATAAGAATTATAAACTGTTAACGCTAGCTCCGTCATGTTCTTAAAAACACAAACTTTCTGTAACGTAAGACAAAGAAAATATGCACGATAATGTACAATAAATAAGTAATGAACCATTGGACATTTCAGATCGGAGAATGGATCCAAGAGGTTCGGCGAGTGTGTTTATCGATTTACCGATGATCATCGTGCTCGGGGCTCGAGCGTCTTCCCGGAATCATCGAGGACACCGTGTGCCCGGGGTAGCAGCGACAATGTAACGAGGGGCCGGTAAGGGCCCCTTGAGTGGCGCTGCAGTCTGCTAGTCCGAACAAGTGAGTGCGCGTGCGCGAGTAGTCTGTAACGCGAGTGCGACGGTCCGAAGAACCCCGCGTGTGTCGAGTGCCATGTGCGAACGTGACTCTCGTGACGGAAGATGACGCGGACGAGGTCCGCCGGTTCCGGGTATCACGAGTTCTTTGCGCGGTCGGCCATATTTCGCTGAATCGTAGTGATAGCGCGACCAAAGTCGCGCACAACCCCCAAACATGGTCGACCTTGGGGGCTACATCATCATTTTGATGAACCACTGTGGCAAAATGAAATTGTATGGTGAGTACACCTTCTCTCAGTCTTATATATTTAACCCTTTCCTAGTAAAGACCAAAAAATAAAATATTTTTGGTCCAGCAGTAACTACCGTAGTAAAAATGTGCAAAACTAAAATATCTTTATAACTTGGGCGTTAAAAATGTTTTAAATCTATTTTTGTGTGAGAAGATAGGTTATTCCTTTCCAATCGATTAAAAAAATTCGTGTAAACCATGAAAAATTAGATACCTATTTATAGGTATCTCTTCAGAATCAAAAAAGAAATCGTTTTTGATACATATATAAACTCACATGATACGATAAAAAGTCATTTTATAAAATTGAACGTGGTTTACAAAACGAGACTATATAGAAATCGTAGCTTCTCGAGTTGTTTAATTCGTAACTGTAAGGTGTTTTTATTTCATCGTATCTATTTTCAAATCTATAAAATATCCATTTATGTATTCGATCAGAATTAAGCGATAATTTTTCCAATGAATAACTTTTCTTGCAAAATGCGAAAAATACTATTTTATCAGCTAGTGAGAATTAGTTGGTCTTACTAGCTATAGTTTATAGCTTTTACCAATTTTTGATACCATGAAAATGATTGTATGGAAGATAAGATTAGGTTACGAATGAAAGAATTTCGATCCCTTTCAAAAATGTCTAATACCTCTTCACTGTATCTTAGCTCTAATCTATACAAAGTTCCGATCACTGGTGAAATAAATATTTAGACTAAAATGTACTTGAACTTAAATTAAATTTATGTTTGATTTTCGTTGAATCATATACCTTAAAAAATTAACATTGCGTTGTATACATAATTTCGAATTGAAAATTTTAACGAAATTCTAAAGAGCCTCGGGACATTATAATTTAATAAATATCAAGAATAATGAAATGCTCTACGTATGTGTAATGCAGCATAGAAGAGAACTGCCCACTGAAGATCGAATAGCGCAGTTTCGCAATAATTTTATCTAAAATAAGGGCACGTTTTATGCATATTCCGATGTTATTACTAGTCTCTTTCTAGGGCATATTTTATTACATTTTTCCGTTTTTAATATGCTAATTGGAACTAAGCGAATATACATGCAGTATAGAATGGGTTAGTTTGATAACTTTTTATTGTTATATTACAATACAAATAATATTGTAATGCATAGCTCGGACAGAAGATAAAAATACAATTATGCTTTACCAACTCTTGAAATATAGCTATAAATAGTTGTATAACGGAATTAAAAAGTTGATTAATAATATTACATATTACATTACACTATTTGTTTTAGTACATGAATATATATCAAACGAACTAACAGCTATTCTATTATATAAATTAATAAAATAATTGTTTTTAACTTTTTTGTATGGGATAAGTACAAATAGAAAAATAAAAAAAAACTCACTAATGAGAGTGACTTTCATACAATATAACTTTATGTTTAAACTTTAATAGTACTTCGAATGTGAAACACATGTTGCGCAACTGGTTCTCATGTAAAGCACGTGTAATATCAAAATGAAAATCGTCTAGTTTTCGACGAAAATAGTTTATAAAAATAAAATTAATGTTACATCTTCGATTAAAAAAGGAGCAGAGGTATAGAGAGAGGGAGAGAAAAGACGAAAATCTCCAAAGTGATTTCTTCCTTTGGAAAGCCAACGTAAATCTATCCTTTTTCTCTCGTCACCAGGGATATCATTAAAGCCTTCTTTCTTCGTAGTCCTGCGCCACAGAAAGAAAACCGAGAAAAAGAAATCGAAGGGATGATATTCTTCGCATTGTTCCGAGAGTTGCTATTTCGCGTAGTTATATATACTCATGTATAATATCAAGAAAATAACGATAAAACGTTTTTTCTTTTAGATATTTCGACGGGTGGTATCTGATCGCAGTAATTAAAACTCCATCTGCTCTTGCGGAGTTTCTTTCATTTTATACTTACTATGTAGATGGAATTGGATTGGGAGCTTTCCGCGGTAAACTTTCGACCAGCTTTCAATGTTGTTTCTATACGTCATTAATGCATTATCTCATTTTAAGTTGTTTTAATAACACCTGCGCTGCTCCCTGTTGCGAGAGGTCATTGAAATTACATTATCTTTCTTCCCGTTGTTTCCAACTTGTGCAACCTTATAAATATTATGTACTTCGGGGTTGTTCGTTTTAAAATATATTCTCTAAATGTTAAATACTTTAATATACACGAGATAAATATGCAAAGATTGTGAATCATTTTAGCTTTTAATTACACATTTAATCATAAAATTAATCTATATCAAGTTTCGCTACGCTAAACGTCTACGCTAAAAAATAAAACAAAGTATTTTTTAAATATATATGGTACGTACGTATTTCTAGCAAAATTAAATACCAGTTAATTAAACAATAATTCATGTCAATTAAAAAGTGTTTACGTACCAATTGATGCATTAATTAAAAACACGTAATATACTTGAGTTATATATGACACTGATCATTCGTAACGATCGAATTAAAATTGAAACGTTGTTATGTCATAATAATTATTAACTGTTTTTATTAATTGTATTAAAATATAAAATATGGTTCCAGAACTTACTAAACAAAAAATGGTCACACGAAAAGACAAAAATTAATTAAATTCTGAGTTTAAAACTGGCGTATGCGGGCTTATATAATTTTTGATATAATAAATATATAAATGTATATATATATATATATGGATACTTTTTAGAATAATTTTTACTCCATGCAGGAATGACCTCCATAAATTCAAGTGTGTGAATACGATTTATCCAAGCTGCAACTGAACAGCCTGAATCATAAAACATTAGAAAAATATTTTTAAATGTCAGAGACATTTTCTAACATGCCAATTATATGCGGCAAAGTAATTGCAGAGTAGTATAATAATTTTCTGAGTCTTGAATCAGACTGCTATAAGGATTAGTGCTCTTGTTAATTTATGTTTTAATTCTCTTTGACACTACATAATTTTGCAGCTTTTTACAATCATATAATCCCACAATGAAATCTGTGAATTTTAATAAATTTTTTTTTTTTGCAAAAGTTTAAAAAATTGTATGTAATATAATATTTATAATACCTAAAAAAACAATGGAGGGTGGACTATCTACAAATAATCTTTATAAAGTTAATTTTTATTTTAATCAATCAGTATGTTTGTTAAAATGTTTAATGTATTTCTTGCGGAGTTCCATTCGCAGCTGGAAATTATAATTCAACACCAAAAATTAAAATTGCTTATATTTTAGTTAATTTAATAATTTAACATCATTATTATTTTATCGAAATATTAGAAAATTACTGCAAATGAATAGTTAGAACTGAAAGTGGTTTAATGATTAATTTATAGTGAATCCTTTTGCAGAGTAATTGAAATTGAGGTCAATTATTTAAAATAATTACAACATAAGCGTAAGGGAATGAATAATTAAACCAACTGCAACATTAATGTTTAACTTAACGTAAAAAGCTTGATTTTACGTGAACAATATATGTACACGTAATTTCACGTAGTAAAGTAACTGAAAACAGGAAATAATTTTATCGGAATCTAGTAGTATCTTATAATCTTAATTTATTTATCGTAAGTGGTCTAGTTGTTATCGAAGATCGCGCGTCTCGTACCGAGAGCAAAGCACTGAGTTAAAGTTTTAATGGTACTTGTAGCTACATAATAAGTCACTTAATGAACCGACATAGTTCAAAGTGTTCGTTTACTAACTATCAAATAAATAATTAACTATATATTTATTTCCGTGTATGGATATTGATACTCACTTTTATTTTTCATTTATTGATATTATTTATTGGTACGATATTATTTAACTAAATTTAATTACTTTTCAAAATGAGTACTAAACGTACATTTTGAGGATAAAAATAATTTTTTCAATCAGAAAATGAAATGTCTTAAGAATTATTTCGCTTCTGAGATAATCTAGGGAAAAAAGATTGTACACCCTCGGGGTATACTCGAACCGTCGACCTTTTGATTACCGGGAGGATCGAGAAAATTTCTCGTCTTTCCAGTGTCGTAGTGCTTCGCGCAACTGACCGGTAATCAAGAGGTTGATGCTTCAACTTCCTCCTTAAGTTACTTTATTTTTTCCTTTCCGATTCTACTTTAAAAATGTATACACATTTTGTACTTTAATAAAACCTTGTTTTAATATACAAATATATAAAAATGATGCTACCTCGATCTAAACTAAATATGTAAAATATTTAAAACAATTTTAAGATTGTTCTTCAATATTCATAAACATGAGACGAAATACCTGTAAAATTTTATCTTTTTCTTTAAAAAGTGAATTATTTTTTGAAACTTTTATTTATATAGGTTGTCGAAGTAATACAAAAGAAAAAAAATTGTTAAAAGCTATGATTTTTATGTTAGCTAATGAAAGTAATATTAGCAGAGACACAAATATAATCTTTTAATCATTCGGAATATGAGACATTAGTAGCTAAAATAGGCTTAAGAAAATAAAACTATTATTTCAAGGAAGAAAGACAAAAATATATCAGGCCGGTTTTCCAAAAACCTATTTATCATTTGATCTATAATTTTATTTATTTCTAAACCTTTTAACGGCCGCGTTGAAATCGTGGCATCGTCGCATACAACAAAATATTCTCTATAAACGCGAATAAAGCAATTTACGAATTTATTTCAACCTATTAAATAGTTTAGGAAAATTTTAGTTTCATTATCAGTACATTGACTATCACGAGTCCTCGCCTTTAATTTAGTAGAGTGATAAATTGCGTTCTTCGTCAGTGTTTTCCCTGTTTTAGCAAAAAATATATTTCTTTTACACAAAAAAAACTAAAGCGAGAGAAATTGAATTTTTGATTGATCTTGATATGATCTTCAAAAGGAATAAATTTTTCCTCCGAGGTAGTATTTTCGTTAATTCAATTTATTTTAAATTTTTCACTCGAACAAAAATCTGTTTATACACCTGTGCTACAATGCACGAAACACATAGGGTCATTGATGCTTTTTCCTCGATGTTTGATAAAAAATGTTACTTAGAATCTATTTGCTTGACTTCCCAATCAAACGTTTAGCGGTATCATGTTAAATTTTAATCGCTGCACATTCATTTACGTTTAAATAAAAAATATCCGATATTTTTTTAAAAGAGTAAAAAATGTTTTAAAAAATATAAGCAAGTGTAAAAATGATTCATAAATAATAAGTGCGTATAAAAACTGTTACAATCAATAAGTTTTTAAAAATTATTCTTGAAAAACAGACTTATTCGTTACTTTAAATTTCGGGGTAAGATATATGTCCGTAAAGTAAAAGGGTACCCTTTGGAAGTTCTAAATTATCCTTTAACACGAGTTGAGTAAATCGAGGATAGCCAATATATTTAGCAGGTCTAGTTAATACGAAACTTTTCGGAAAAGAGCTATCGATAAAGATACCGAGTAAGAAGAGGATTAAAAGTAAAACAAGAAATAAAAGTCATAGCGTGCACAGGAGCACATGGTGGGCACGTGAGCGACATCCCCTTTAAAGATTAGAGGCTCTCAGTGAGCTGCGCCCTCGGTTAGTATTGAAAGTTCTTTTTTAACACGCTGGCCTCCTTTTTTCCGAATGCCTCGTACCCCTTTTTTCTCTCTCACTCTAGCGAGAGTCCGCACACGAACCTAGACCTCGTTTTTCCGGTCGACGCGCGCAACCTCCCGCTTATGCATTTCTTTTTTTAATCTTATTGTTACTGTTGTTGCTGCACAGGGATGATAATCGCTCCGGATCAAGTTTCCTCATGGTACAACTTTCTTTTTTTTGCGTTTACAGGACATCGATCAGTTGTAATTAGTCAGTCCAGTAGTCCGATTCGTCTAACCATTCTCATAACTTTACGACTCTAACGCGTACCTATGTTTAATGTTAAAATATTTCCATCTTTATATTAGTTTACGATTTTTGACTTCTTTTTTAAATTTATATCTGCATAAATTTTGAGAATGCCTGTTTGAGTTGTATACATCAATTATATGAATATTGTAATTGCACGCTAGCGTCAGGAAACAAGTAAGAATACATTAACGGAACCTTTTCAATTTTCGGTAATTCATTACTTTAATATAATGAGCGGGAATATAATCCGAAATGTGAATATAACGTGACATTTTAATCAAATCATTGTATACAAAAAAAATTTCGTACAAAAAGAACAAACCTTTTTGAACAAATGTTTATTCATAGAAAAATTTGGATAAATACCGATCGATTTGTTCTATCCAATTCTGTTCCCTCGAGTAATATACGCACATCAAAAACGAAAAAAAAACACAAAACTTTCAATAGACAGTTGGGATACCTGTATATTCTTCGTTTATTACAAAGTATATAGTTTGATATAATTCTTATGCGTACACGTATTATACGTCAGTAGATAAACGTAGGTATTGATATTATGATAATATCATATATTAATAAATTATTGCCTTTAGAATAAATAATTTTTATTATTTAAAAATATAAAATTAATAAAAAACCGCATTTAATTTATATTCCGTGCTAAAATTTTACCTTTCAAAAATATCAACTCATCATTTTATATTTTTTATGATTAATACTAATTATTGTAGTAATTATATATATGGACTATTACTCATAATAATACCGTAGATATATATAAACACGTTTCTTTTATTTAATAGGAAACTAGATATATATTTTCGTTTTAGCATAAACTTTCTATTTGTTTAAAAATCGGTAAAACTGGAAATAATCATTTTATGCTCATAATATTTTAATTGTACGAATATAGTAATAATATATTATGATTTTATGATTACAAAACTTGCTAAAAGCATGACGTGTTTGACGTGGTTTATCATCATATTTCATGAAAAATTGATGATTTATTTTAAACTATACTGTAATATGAGTTGCAAACGCCAAAGATTTTTATTATCGTATATTTCAATGAAAATAAATTAAAAATCTTATAATTTGTATTATAATTGGCCATTAACAAATACCTATTAAACGACAATGTTTGGTGTAGGTCAGAGATTTTCATTTGTTTTTCAATTAAGTATAAATAAATTTATTCCAAAAGAAATAATGAGTTGATATTTTCTTTTTTCCTTTTATCTCTGGTTCAGGAAAATTGATTAAATTTTAAACATATAATACAAACATTATCAATTTAGTAATAGGTAAAAATTAATTTGAAAAACTAAACACGGTTACTTATTTATGTATTTTTAAAACAAAAATTACTTTTCAATTAAAGTGCTCCAAGCGACCTCAAAAAAAATTAAATATTGTAAATTAGTCAGGGTTATTAATGACAATTCATCAATTTAAACATTTTTTTAAAAAATACCTGTTAAATTCTATTTAAATTTATGAAAATTTTTTGTAATTCTTTAAATTACCATAACTTTTTATGTATTTACAGGCCAATTACAAGCTGCAGACTAATAGAAAGGTATTGCTTCAAGTATCTTTTCTTAGATTGTTGAATGAAAAAATCAATGATGGTGTAGTCGCCTTATTTAAAACATAAATGTGGAACTCTAGTTTGAGCCTTGAGATTAAGAATTCTAATCCAAAAGGATAATTTTGGGTAAAATTAGCAACCAATGCTGCGTGTAATTTTATATAGTAAAAGTTGATAGCTTTTGAAATAAATAGCTGTGAACACAGTTATTGTTGAAAAAAACATGAAAAAACTTTCTTTTTGAGGTTAGAATAACTATTAAATAAATTATTTTCAGCACCTAAAATTATTTTGGTTTTGCAAGAAAACTGCATTCCTAATCTGTACCTAAAATTTGGTGCATTTTAAAATTTCGATCCAAACTGTTGACGTGAAATGATCCATACATTATTAAAAGTTAATAACTAATAATTATTAATTATTAAATTATAAAGTAATAAATCTATTTATTAATAAGTAAATAAAAAAATATTTAGTTAATATGTAAATATTCAACAACATTTTTCGTATACTTTGATCGCAACTATAATTGAATTCGGATGTGTATCGTACAAATCGTATATCGTAAACCTACGATGTACCGCAAAATATCGCGACTCACTATCATATTGTGAAATTTTCTGTCTCGTATGAATAGGTTAAATTGTAATAATATATCTTAAAATTTTGATAATTTCCACGAGGCACGAAAATAATATATTAAATAATTATTGGTAGCATCGAAAGACTTTGGCAGGGTGTAACCACTAATTCCCTTAGATCGGGATAAAAGTTTCGAAGGGAGAATAGAGTCTGGGGCTCTCTCTACTGCAGCCTTGCAGTGGCTATCCGAGCTCTCGGTTTTGCGGGTTTACGCGCCTCGGCTACCGATACAACCAGGGCGCGTCTGACCGTATCGCTTGGTTTTACTACTGAATCTTCCTTTCCACGTACGGTGAGGACGGCCAAAAGGGCTCTCGAGCTCTTCCAGGATTCGCGGCCTGGAATTTTAAATTACCTTCACAATTTTATACCCTTTTTCTCGCTGAGACGTGAAAAATAATATTTCTCTTTTTATTTACTTCCTCGTCTACGGTGTAGGGATAAAATATTCTTCGAATTTTATATTTTTTTCGAATTCTTAGTGAAAAATCAATGTCAATTATAGGTATACTACTAAATCAAAATTTCTTTTATTAGAAACATTGAATAATAATAAAATCAATGGTATAATAAAAAGTTGCTGACTCGTCACTTTTATTTTGGATTAGGCTTATACAAAATTAACTGTTTCTTAAATTTTACATATTTTATCATTTTTAATAGCTACAACCAATTGATATCGTATTGCATACATTAATTGAAAAAACAACGTATGTGAAATGTATATTTAATACGAGCTGTTGTACAATTCGAAAGCTATCGTGTTTTAAACGTTAACGGGGTGCCATAGTTAATATTTATCCTCCCTACCTTATCGGCAATCGCGATTATTAGTAATAAATTTGTTAATAAAACAGTATGTGAAAAAATTGATATAATATAACTGTGTGCCGAAATTCAGATTAAAATTATATTGCGTTTTTGAGAAAAGTCTTACCAAAAATGTGAACCTAACCTCAACGAGGTGAAAAAATTTGATATTTTTGGTAAGACTTTTCTCGAAAACGCAATAATATTTTAATCTAAAACTCAGCACACAGTTAGATTGCCAATAAACGAAGGCGCTTCTTCTCTTATTTTTTCACATACGGTTCTACTATTTTATTAATTAATCATCAAAAATTGAGTATGGAACTCCCTTAATGGATTAACACATTCACTTGAAAGTATTAAGGAACACATTTTAGAGTACTGTATGCGAACAAAAAAATTTCTCAGAAAAATTCACGATAAAGCTGGGTCAATGCGAATACTTACTGCTTAGTCAAAATTTTTACTGCCTGCAACGGTAAGATTTATTGAAGCTATGGTAAAGTCCAAATTATCTATACCTTAAAAAAAATATATGTATAAGTATATCTGTCATGAAAAGTGAAAGACACAGATTTTAAGAATTGTTTTAAAAAATTCGCAAATAATTTTAAACAGTACCGATTTCTAATAGTACGCGTATAATCACATTTGCGATGAAGTAATGCTTTTTCTGTCTTTCAACCTTTAAAATTTCTCAAGCTTGACTTTCGATTCACTATATTTTCTATCTCGGTCGTTTTTTCGTTCAAGTACATCGTTTCTCTCTCACACACACTCTTTCTCTCTCTCTCTCTTCATCTCTCTTCCTCTCCCTCTTCGGGGTTTATGTAGTACTTGTTCCAGTATTTGCCCCTTGCGGCTGGCAACGAAGAATAGTATAAGGCATAAGGTCAAAAGCCACTGTTTCCGTGAAATCAGTCGCTCCCATGCTTTTTTTCTTCTTTTCTTCTATGTACTCTTTTTTTATTTCTATTTTATTACCGACTAGGAAAGAGTCTTTTTCTCTCCCTCTTTATCTCAACGAGTTTGGAGAACGTGTTTGCGCTTCTGGCCGCAAAGAATAGAGCGCGAAAATAATGAGATTCACTCCATTTTTTTCGTTCTTGCGTACGCTGGTAAAATCTTTTCTGAACTCGAGCCTTGTAATTATCGGGCCCAAGCATTTCTTAATTATCGGGTGGCCCTTTTTTCACGTGATAAATTAATTATCGCATTTGGTTTCCGCGTAGAGGAACCTACGTTGCAGTAAAACTAAAACATTTTGACACTTTTATTTGAAACGGATGAATTAGTTTATGCTTTGCTGTTTAAAAATCATTATTGGAATCGAAGTTGTTTCGGTGGCTCCACTTTTCAACGTATACCTTTGTAACGGTACAACAATAACTACTATTTTATAGTATAACCTAGGAATTAAACTGCTTCATATAATATAAAATAAAATTTCCATGATACGCGTGTCATATAGATGTTATTAAGTTAAAGAACTCCGTTTGACAATGTAATGAATAAAAATGGTAATGATGAGCGGTGAAGTTTATTCGTTGAAATTAATTAAATAAATATTGCTTGTGTGTCTCAGGTTCACCAGCGGACAGCGCGGACAGTTTGGAGATAGGCGACGAGATTCTCGAGGTCAACGGACGAACCCTCGAGAATGCGACACAGAACGAAGTAATACAACACATACATCAGGTGAACTCTTTTTCCTCTTCTCCTTCTTGTACTTCTTCTTTTTCTTTTTCCTCTTATGTACACGAAAGTTATTTGAAACGGTAAATCTTGAGGCCCGTCGAGTTTCCGCAACCAAGATTCACCAATTTTACTTTAATCCAGTTTATACATATTATATTTCTTTATTGTCCAGATGTTACTAAAATTTTATTAAAATCCGGAGTACGTACACATTCTTGAAAAATAATGAAAGTAATGTTCCTTTTTTGGACAGCACGGTTATTGTTGTCTGTTGGTTTACGTTATTGGTATCCGGCATCGAAATTAAATGTAATTACTATACATATTTAATTTACTGGGATAGTCGTACTTTTGGAAAATGGATTGCATCGTAACATTAAGATATGTTTTTCTATATAACAATATGAAAGCTGCCACCGTACTTATTCCTGTGGGAGTAATAACAGTTATAAGCTATATAATAATATAATATAATAATAAGCAATATAACTAATACTTATAGATTACGATTGATTGTTTTATTATAGAAATATACAACTTTAAAAAGAGACAAGCCGGAATACGTCAATTTATTTTGAAATTAGATCTAAAGAAAAATGAGTAGAAATACAAATGCAATTTTAGATTAAAAATTTAATTATTTTTATAGATATAGATTATAGATTGCAGACTAATAATCTATTATTCATTGTTTGTACGTATTTAATGCGCTTTCTTTTCATCGGATTTGAAAGGTATTTTTACATTATAAGTAACATCAATCCATGATATTATGTTACGGTAACTTTTTTCATATTTTTATGTAAGAAAAGACAGTCCAAAGTTACAATAGAATTTGAGTTCCAAAGGTATAACACTCTCCTAGTTAGCGGTATTCGCAGTACGTCGCGAACAGAACTTACGTTAAATTAATTCGAGTGTAATGCAATACAGATTGCTTTGTAAACTCAAGATTAATAAAATTTAGCATTGTAATTGCTTTTGGAGTAAAGTAATTGTGTAATATAGTGATTGTGGAATAAATTTACGGTAAATCGGTGCGTAATCTAATGGTAGATTAAATTTGTAAAATATCTATCCTATAACTATGGTAACATTTGACCTGCATATACAAGAGGTCAGTGCTAATATATAGGGAATTCTGAGTGACCCTGCGCATTCGTCTTGTCTGTTTCAGTGCATCAAATCCAGAACAATATGTTTGCGAGTTCGACGGAGGAGTGGCAACAAAATGGGTAAGTCGACATCTATACAGCGCGTTAGAGATACTTTGAATTTAATTATAAGTACATATGATCCATCCGTTGAAGCGGCCACTTTTTATTTATGTTACCGTTTATTTATGGACCGTTACCATGGAATTTACAGTGACAAACGCTGCAAGAATATTAATATAGCTTCTAAAAGTTCCCAAAATCTTTCGCCAAATACAAAAAGAGTGTAATTTGCTGTATCATAGATGACTACACAATTAAAGTAAGGTAAATGTAGTCGGCAGTTAAAATTTACTTAAATAAATCAAGTAATTGAAAATCATAAAATTATATTTAATCAAAAGAAGTAATTATATTTTTTAAATATTTAGTCATTTTTAAAAATGTTTACCAAATCGAAAAATTTCAGTTAACGCATGAAATAGAACGTGCGATTATATACATATATATATTTATATGGGTTTGTATTTTTACTATATACAGTGCTATTTTTTTATACGATTGACGTCTGTTTTTGGATAGATCTGTCTAAACATACATCCGTATAGGGTCGATAGAATTTGATGTACGTTGATTATTGGTTCCAGATAAATATAGATTTTGCCGGTTGTCAGGAAAGATGAATAACGAATGTTTTGTAAGTTTATGAGCTACACGAACGCAGAAGGGTATATCACCCTTTCTATGTACGTACAATAGCTGTATAATGGCAGTGCGTATTCATTACACGAGCAAGAGTACAAAATGAAGAAAATAAAAATTTAAGAAAAATGAACATGGATAAGCAGGTCATTGTAATGACACCGAACCTTATATTGCAGAGTCATCGGATACGCGATTGAAACGCTCGTTATTCCATTAATTATATTCTCGTTCGACGCGCTTCGAACCGTTGATATACTTAATTATTACTTTTTTAAGTAATATAAAATTTTGAGTTGAACTGTTTGTAACAATTGAATTAAAAAGCGTATAAATTACCTTTAATCTGGAGACGCAAATTCTTCTTATTCGATCGAATATAGTACAAAGATATTTTATACTATCATTTTTCTTGGTCGTATGAAAAAAGGATAATAAATAAAATTACAAATGAAAATATAACATTGAATAATAATCAAAAGAACAAGTTAATATCAGAAATGCAATATACGGTATACAGATACATGATGAAATGTAATCTAGTACGAAACAACCGCACGATCCGGAAAAAATATTGAAATATCTTAAAAATCTTAAATATAAGGAAAGGTAAGCATTTGTGCGAGAAATAAGCAAATGCAAATCCTTGTACTTCAAAGTATCGGTTCTCGAGGTATATTCACGTAACGTATCTACACGAAGTGACGTTCCTCGAGTATTCGATCGCTTAAATTTCAAGGGTTTCTTACCCCCCCCCCCCTCTCCCTCCTCTTCCTCTTCTGGACGATAAAGTTTCGAGCTCACTCGCGAGAGCCTTTTCGTGTTAAGCGAATCGCGCACGTTGAAAGACCATTTCTCTCTCCCTCTCTCTCTCTCTCTCTCTCTCTCTCTCTCTCTTTTTCACTCACTCGCACAATTGCTGCAAAGTCGGTTTAGGTGTGTCGGTATAGACGGATATACAGACTCGAAAATGGGGTAGAAATTGGAGATTTGACCTTTCTCGATCTTCCTTACAATATAATCGTTCGTTAAGAAACGCGCATACTCGTATATCCACGATGTTTTATGAAGAATTGATACTTAAACGGCGTTAAACTGTTGAATCCCGTAATAATGATGGGATTACTAATTGTCAAATATAGCATTACGAAACACCTAGACATTTAATAATTCGTATAATAATATGAATGATTATCAATTATGCTAATGAATGTTAATGTGAGAACCAAATGCACATGTGCAGATGGCCACACGCAAAAAAACAATGGGTACCGTATTGTTACAATGATTTACGTACTGGAATTGAATTTCTGTAATCAATCTATCGACGATCTGTCAATAAAAATAGTAGTAAATCCTTTTGAAATGTCGCAAGAATCATTGTCGTATAATAAATCGTCGAGCGGCATAAGCCTTTTCAGTAAAAAAAGAACCGCAATAAGTACTGGTGTGTCCAAATAAATATAAAGTACCGTACGGAGGGCGTGTAAAAATAGTGCATAAAACTCGATCGGTAAAGCAGGATGATAAATGTTAAAATGCGTAAAAGTACTAATAATTGAGGCGTGACATTAGGGGCATAAACCGTGGACGTATAATCTAAAAGTTGTGTGGAACGGTCATCGAAAGTTGAAGAGAGTACGCGATGTACTCGAGACCAACAAACTCGCGATGCAACTGCGAGTTGCGAGTTGCGACTCGACACTCGACAGTCGACGTTCGTACTTACCTACGTATTTTCAAGTTATCGTGCACTCTAACGTTATGCCCCCACTTCGAGGGACTCGGAAGGTTCCGTAACCGATCGTGCTTGTCCGGTTCGCCATCAGGTAAATAACACTCCTGAGAGTGTACGGTGTGTGTGTGTGTGTGCGCGCGTGTGTATATACGTACGGTGTACACGTACTGTAGAGTACAGTCATCCTTTCTCTTTCTCTCTCTCTCGGTCTCTCGGTCTCTCTTCGTCTGGCTGTAGCGTCGGTGCGAGTGTGAGTGTAGCGTAGACACGACACGACGCCAGGTGAGTAGGAGGTGGAACTCTCTCGAGAGAATGCAGCAACAGCAGGAGCGAGCGGCCGGCAGGCACGAGGTTGCGCCAACGACGCTCGGCACATACGTGTCAGTTCGGCTGCCGATCTTTTTCGCGCGACTCGGTTAACTAAGAATAACAACAACCGCGGTACCAACTGCACGGGCGACATTCCCGACGGCAAGGATGAGGGTACGCGTGTGATCGCGATGTCAGGATCGTAGACACGTGCCTGCGCTCGCATTCGCATTTTTACCCTGGTTATTTAGGTACGGTTTGTGCACAACATCTGTGTGTTTGTTTTTCATTTTTCATACATTGCAATATGTGACGAGTGTGCATACGTGTATTACGTGTATGTTATACCCATGTGTGCGTGCGTGCGTGCGTGTGCGTGCGCGTGTGCCCGGGATATATAATATATATATGTGTAATTAATGTGGAACTCGAAAACGAGGCGAAAGTAGGTCGAAAGTGGGTATGTACACCTAGAGCGAGCGGGTTATCAGACGCCTCTCTCGCAGGATTATTTGTCGTGTGGTGTCTCCCTCCCTCTCTTCCTGCCTATCTCTATTTCCCCGACCGTACCATACTGTCGACTAGAGTGTATCACTGCCGTCAGATGGATATTTTCTCTTTTTGATTCATCGGAATATCTGGTGAGAAATTCATTATTATTTTATACATCCACTCGGATCCCGACGACTCTTCTTATTACTTTTTTTATACTTACTTATTACCTATCCTAGTCGTATTCTCGCCGCTCGTGCGCGATCTTTACCACCGGTTAATACGGCAGGATGTGCCCTGTACCTATAGTTTCATCGTACCTGACTAAATGTCATTCGTTATATTTAACTGCCGCACTTTTACGGTAGTTTATGGTGTGCTCCTGTTCGCCGGCTCGCCGTGTACTAATTACCAACGACATTGCCTTAGCCATGCAAGACACCATATGTACATTTTTACGGAGGTGGATATGTAAACGTTAATCGAATTTTACACTATCGACATTCAACATGCAATTTAATTACGTACATATTTTTTTGAGTTTACTGATTAACGTAAAATACCTTGCAATCGGTTTATATACTAATCGCATCGATAACCGGCATTAACATATTACGCAAATGTATAATACTTGAAAAATCTATACATCGATTAACTCTTACGAAGCTTATCACTCGATGTTCTTGATGTTCTCCTATATTGGTTAATTGACAATTGCACAATTACAGCCATGTCTATTTAAATCTTTATTGAAAAAATAATCGATTTTACGGCAAATGAACGCATTTCACTTTTTCACTTGGATTAAGCAATTAATTCTGTTATTTACAAATTGTTTATCCCAATAAATGCAATGTAATTTCTGTTTTTATGTTATCGTTGAATGTGCATTGAAATTCAAATGAAATTTCAAATTTCGTTTAAATGCGTTCCAACGAATCATCGATTAATTTTACAATTAGAATATCAGCATTATATATACGTGCCTGTGTGCCTGTGTGTCTGTATGGATGTGTGCGTGTGCGTGCGTGTGTGTGCGTGTGTGTGCGTGTGTGTGTGTGTGTGTGTGTGTGTGTGTGTGTGTATGCGCGCGAGTATTCGGCAGAATTACCAAAACGCAGAGCTTAAAAATGATACCTCGCGCAAAAAGTTCCTTCGTTTTTAACAGTTTTTTAACGATCGTACGTGCATAGATATATATAGGGTAAATGTACCAGATTGTGCGGGTGTACGTATTTGTAACATTGATGAAAAATAAATTGACATGTTTCAAAAATTCTCGTTATTAATAAAAAAAACTTGATGCAGTATCGTAATACAGTATAATAAATTAACGATAATTAGTTACCAAATTAAAATATTAAAATAATTATTTATAAGTATCTTCTACTCCTGTGAGTAGGGAAAATTTAATTTAAAAAGTACTTATTGCTGAATTGTTGTTAGGAAATAATTTTGAAGAGGGATTTGATATCAAGCCTTATAGTGTTCACAAAGGTAGTAATAGAAACTACAGATTCATATATTTATTGTCTATAGACGAGACACGAAGGTGAAAATTTACATCAGGTGGAATTGGGAGGCAGGTACCGCAACAATGCAGATACGAATTTCGTGTCGATACTATAAAAGATAAATATATTACATCAAAAATGAAGAAAATGTAAAAAAAAGTGTGATCAATTTTTATATTTAATGAAACTTACAAATAGAACATATCTAAAAATTTCTAAAGCCGATTTCCATCCACAAGAATTGGTACATTTACTCTGATTGTATAACATCACATTTAAAACTCTGAAGATCGTGTAATGCTATCGTGTATAGATGCGCACAAACCTCACTCGTCATTTGTTTCTTCGAGGTAGAAAAAAAGAGAGAAGAAATTGGTTACGTCAGGAACTGTCAGTGGCGAGACAAAAGAGAGTATAAATTAAGGACGAACCTAACCTCGTTAACACCGTTGCATACGAAGCAAAGCTATACAATATATATCCACACACACACGCACACATGTATACGCACACATGTACGTGCAAGTTTACGCAAAACGTTCGATTTGCATTATTTATTAACGCAAAGAAAATCGCTTGCCTTTGATACGCGATATGCACGCCGGAGAAGGAGGTAAGCGTAATTCGATATACACGAGCAACAGACAGACTTTACTGGATTGACTAGAGGAATTTTAGACGGGGATATAGACGTATACGCACGAGGACGATATATCCGGCCCTTGAAATGTGAAAGGCTTTTTATTACTTGGTACCACATACCTTGGGTTTACACGCGACTAGACGAGACTCCTCGCGCAAACCTCCGGAATGTCGCATAATCTTGCCTCCTTTTTTCATCTTTTGCTTAATGGTAAATTAATGAGGCAGTAATATCTCTGTGGAAAACCGTAAACACTACATTTGCGGACGGTCGATCTCGTTTCCTTTATTTTTTTCTCTTTCTAGAATGCGATTGTAAATTGTATGTTTATTGCACCTGCCGATTACTGCCGCTCGTACCGCAAATATTATTATAAACAATCACCATAATAATTCGGTAAAAAATACTGCAACTGTACAACTATGATACGTCTCTATTTGAATTACGTAAAATCACTTTTAATTTACATAAGTGGATTAGAAATATTTAAATGCGAAAAAACTACAGTTGCGTAACGCAATTAAACGCAAATAAAAAGAAGTCGTCATCCTTCGTTTTTAACGGATTTATCTTTTTTTTTGTTTCTTCTTGCTCTTGTCCGCGCACGTTAAGCCTTCTTGCAAAGTAAAAAACGAAAGAAAATTTATATTCTCACGTATATTTTACTATTGTGCGTCGGGTGTAACTTTATTTTTATCTCTTTTCATGTCACAACTTTTCATTCTTTTTACATTTGTACCAAAACCATCCTGAACGAAAATGTGGATTTAGAAATGTTTGGATGGGTTAGAATAATAGCGAAGGACGATCGATTGATTTTCACGATAGAAAAAATGTATTGAATTCTACTGTGTTTTTAAGCGTCTCGATTGTTATTCGATTGTGCTCAAGCTTCCAGTCCAGTACAATCTTACACCACTAGGCAGAGTCATTGTCTTACGTAGTCGTTATTCGTAAAACAATTAATAACATTTCTTTATAGCTTCTTTTTTATTAAACTTTTATTTATAGGTCAAGTGTATACTTTTAATATTTAAATATTTTTTTCTCGTGAAACGATATACAAATTTTGTTCAATCAAATATATATACGAAATGAATTAATTAGGACAAGAAATATAAGTGTAATCATAACATTATATCTGAAAATTTTTGAATGTTTCAAAAATAATCGTAAATATTTTAGGTAATATTCATTATGTGGGCAGGGCATTTTTAGAATTTTTTAATAAATTCCACAGCTGATACAGTTATATTTTATAGCATTGATACATAATTTCGATTTTTTTTTAAATTTAGTTTCATCACGAATGATAAAACTCTTATTTTACAGTAATAATAATTATTTTCCAATACGTTTATAATTACGTTAATTATATCATTTGCGTATTCGCTACAAAAATAGTATAACATATGAAAATAGCGTGTTGTTAGTGGCGTGTTAATAATAAAATCCATGTTAGTCAATATTTATTTTTAATACATTATACGTATACGCAAGTATTTGTAATAACGAAAGTCAATACCCAAAAGAATTAGCGGTACCTATATAAACCTCTCTCAAAATGACTACGAATATTACGTCATTACCGTGTCGTGGAAAACTATTATATACCTATACTCCTGTTAAAGCGAACGATTTCGTTATTGCTTTCAGCATGCGTGTCACGATTTTTACGTAAAAACTACACATCGCTGTACTTACAACTTAGAACTATATATGCTCAATCTCGAGGTTTCACTTTATTCTGCAGTGTAGAACAATATTCAATAATTCGATGTTACGATTCATATTTCCTATGTATATATTGTAAAAATTGGAAATATTTATAGTTATTTACGAGTTTTTCAATGAATTTTATCACGCGAATCCATATCGATACGAACGAAATGACTATTTTAATTATATGACGTATTATATACACACGTATACGTATGTGTATACATATTCATGTACACATATACGTCGACGGGTACAACAAATTTATGGACAGAATATTTTATCATATATATATATTTATGCATATAAACCATACAATACATCGTTGTTTCGACGTCGATTCCGCGTTCTCGTCAGTCGTTACTACCGCCGTTTCCTCGTAATCGTGATTGTGATCGTCGCCGTGATCGTTGTCAAATTTCGAAAAGTGGCAAATTTTTCACGTTTCACACGTCGATTTTTCTCATGCTCTTTCTGGTTATCATTGTCACTTCCTCGTGATCGCCTTCATCGTCGCTTGCGTACTTTGTGTCTACAAACTCTAAGATGACCCTCGAAGTTTTGTTCTCAACTGCCTTATGTATCTTAGATTACTGCAATCTCGAGTAAAAAATGAGATGTGTCTTGATCAATATAGGCAAATCGTCGCTCTATACCACACACTAGACGTAATGACAACTAGTCTTTGACTATCTTATGAAGATTACTTAGAGCAGTGAACAATAAATGTATTCCGGTTAAATACGAACACTCTGTCTACAACAGCGACACTGAGATCCAGACGATTTGTCTCTCTGTTCAATTTTGGAATCGTCCACCCTTTTTACCTCAAAATGCACACGTTAACAGTAAATCTACAAATATAAAATTTATGAAAGTTTGTCAGTTTCAAACATATATTATAATTAAGAATCGAAATATAATATGTAAAAGTATATTGATATACACTGAGATAACTTACAGCAAATTTTACTATTAATTATACACGATCGATACTGGCCTCTTTTTACGATGTTTAATACTATTTTTATATGTCATAATTTTTTTACAAATATATGCTATTGCATTTTTACTAAGTTTAAGAAAACAAATTTTTATTACGGCTATAGTAAAATTTGTGCCAGTGAAAGTTGCCATCGGACAGAGAATCTTTCTTTAAAAACAAAATTAAATTTAAAAGTGATAGTTAATATTACTAATAAATTTATTATTAAAAATGTAATGTGTATACATTTTCGTAGGAATAATTGTATGGGTCGCGAGTGAAAGCAGAGTGAATCAGTGTGCATGCGCAACATCATCAGTTTCATTTTTTAATAAATGCGCAATGATTTGGACATAACACTATATTCTTTCAAAAGGTTACACTCTAAATTTGTTTAATATAAAATTTCGACCTATAGAGACAAATGTTAGTGAATTGGCATTAAATTAGAAATTCATTAAAAGTCAAATTATTATCTCAGTCATAAACTCAATTTCCCCTACAAAAATAGCTGAATGCGAGAAAATCTATCACTTAACGGGATGTCAAAAATTATATCTAAAATATTTAATCTAAAATTCACATGGACAGCCTAAAACATAAGAAAAGGTTTCACGTTTTAATTTTCTTAAGAAAAAATCGTTTTAAAATAATAATGAGTAAACAATTTTTGGTCGGTAATTATTAGTCGAAAAAGGTATAAACTTTCAACTCAAACATCGTAATCAAATTATGGATTTAAAAATCTAGAAAAATTTGGGTATATTATATAATACATGCCTAAGGGCCTGACATTCACGATTTTAAAAAAAATGTATTTATTTGTTTGTAAAAGAAAAGTAATAAATTACCATTTTCTGAATCCGACATCCCCTTAAAAATGTTGTGACTCAGTTTTGGGGATAGCTTTGAGTGATTTTTCACTCTAACGAATTTAGGGAAGGAATTGAGGATTAAATTATGTATTCTATAATGGGATGTATTATACATATATATTTACAATGTCTTCGTTATCCGTCGTCAAATTGTGTTTATAAGCTTAGGATTTCTGTAGAACCATAATATAGTATAAGACACTCTATTGATTAAAAAATAAAAACAAATTTTTACCATTTACACAAAAGTATATTAAAAGTAATAAATATTTTATTTAAAAATAATAATATTTCAAAGTAAAAGTTATGTAAAAAAATTATTATTTCGAAATGTAAAAATTAAATGGTAGTGAAAATTAAAACTTTAATACCACAGATTATAATTTGTTTCATTTCGTAAGCTTGTCCACATTTTATCATTAAAAAATGTAATAAGTTATATAAATGTATAATTTTTCTCAGAGTATTTAAGAACTCAATACAAAGGCAGATTAATAACCGATTTTTCAGAGTGAACAAAGAACTCGCCCTATACAGTGAAAGGTTTGCCCACACCTGTAAAAGTGAAAATCATAACTAATTTTGTAAATAACATTGTAAAAGATACATCCCGAGCGAGGTCCAATTGTTAATTGATAAAGGAAATAATTAAATAGTCGTTAAACTCGGAAAATCTTAAAAATTGAATAATGCATTGCGTATGTGTAGATATATTGAACTATTAGTATACAAGAAACTGATACGGTTAATCAACCTAACTTTGATATCGAATATCGATAAACACGTTTGTGGAAAAAGAAGTGGTTACGTAAACCCCATATATTCACGTGACTAATTTATTTGAGTTTTTCATTGCGTAACGAGTTATATACCAGTTCAAGGTTTAGCTTGTTTTTAAACAGTTGGTGTATGTATGCATACACACAAATAAAAGAATACGCAGGAGCTTGTGTAAGTATTGTTTCTACAATTACCGGTAGACACAGTAAAATATAATAATTAACTAAATCAAGAAAATTACTAGCGGTGTACAAGAAAAATAGCAGAAAAATTAAATAAAAATGCATATAAGCGATGCGCCAGCGATAATAAAAGAAACTGAAAGTATGTCAGTAATAAATGTAGCTTAATTTAAATTACAACCCTTCTTCGTGGGTAATATTTAATCGTTCAATCTAGGTTTACCCCGTTTACTAATTTATCGGTACAAAAACATAAGAAAATATCGCGTTGCACATTAATAGCAAGTAGCAAGCGTCTGTAGAGATGACGAGGAACTCGGACAATCGTGTCAAAAAAGTAAATGGAATGTTTGTCTGACACCTCCTCCGACAAATTAAAGAACGTGTCATGCGTGTCCTACAAAATCCAACTATACTGTGACCAAGGTTCATCAACGTCAAAATACACATTCCTCTTTCACTTGTTATTTTATCCGAGTAAAAATTATGTCGAGATTGAAGAGTCGAGTGGTACAGGTACAATAGAGACCCCTCGTATTTCGAATTCCCCTAATGTGGATAGATATATAGTGTATACGTTGCGATGCGTGTCGTTCTCGCGGAACAGCAACTGCACGCTGCCAGGATATGACGACGGAGCGGAACTGCGCGCTTCTGACCGAGGAAGAGGAAGAGGAGGAACAGGAACTAACTTCCGATACACTTTTTTTCATACCATACACCTCCCATTGCACTTGGAAAATTCACCATTTGACCGTGTTTTATACGTACTCACCAATGAAAAGCGGTTAATATAACTTACAGAGTTACCAGTATGTTCTCACACGGAATAAAAATATTCAATACAACACTATCCGATCGAGTTGTTTGTAAATGTTAGAATACCTAATGCAAATTACAATACTTATTACGTTATTGTTTCTCGATATTACACCTATTTATTCAGCTATATATATATACAAACATTTTTGTTTCTGCAGTTACCGGTCTCACATATTATTCAACAGTTATGATATTGTTAAAGTAAAAATAATTGTTATCTACTATTTTTGTACGTAACTGTAATTTATGTATTTTTAAGACAATACAATTAATATTTAAATTAAAAATTAAAATAAAAAAGGATACTGTACATTGTTATTTCATAGTTGGATATTATTAAAATAAAGCATTAATTAATGTAATTTTAAGAATTGATAATCCTTGGTTTATTACTAATATGCATATGTAGAAATATTCAATAATGTTTAGAGGAATATTCTTTCTATATTTTTACATGATTTAAGCTTATATTTAAAAAGATAAAATATATTTAAGGATGAATTGCTCCAAAATTATTATATATTTGTAACTAAAATTTTATACTTAATGATCGAAGTTCAGTAAATTTTCATGATTGCATTACTTAATTAATTAAGAGTTATTGACAATTTTCAAAAAACTGCTAATATTTGTGACTCTTAAATATTAAAGATCACACTACAATTATGGTACAAGATCGGGATAATCCAAATATAATAAAAAAGTACCTTAAGTAATATATGTACAACGTAACGACTAATCGGATTCACTATCACGTGTCACACCACACGTAAATTCGCAGTGGCAAAACCGAATGCCCCGTCTACGAGAGGGAGAGAGAGAGGGGGGGGGGGGGGGGGAGGAGAAAGAAAAAAAGTAAAAATAAGGAATAGTAGACCAGAACGGATGAGCGTATACTTACACCTTTATACAGTGGTCGACGACCCGATGGTCATTCACCTCGCAACTCGCGCGTTATTAGTGCGATAAATACGCGAGCACACGCAAAACTCGACGATAATTTAACGAACGTCCATCCTCGAGTTGGGATGTCGGCAAGGCGATCATCCGAATGCTGCATCCGCAGAACAGTTCTACAGTGAACGCTAAAGTATCGATATTATATCCTTACATGCATATGTATTATACGTAAGAGGAAGATCTTGACTCTTACTTGGCATGCATTCGATTTTAAGTTTGTTATAAGCGCCATCCTCCCAACAGCTATAGATAATTCTATTTACCGCGATCGGAGGTATATTCACTTGACTCGATTGAAAATCAATTTTTTACAAAGCCATTCACAAATCTATTTAAACGAAAGTTTGTTCGATTTCTTCTCGGTAAACTTTTCATTTCATTTATTTAAATAGTCTTTAATAATAAACGTCAGTTTTATTTAACTAAATAAATTTCTTAACGAATTTTCAAACATCGATGTTTAAAATGGATTCAATTCCTATATAGATTCTCAACTCTTATTGCATATTATTATCCATCATAATTATAATCATAGCGTCAAAATGCATCATCTCCACATTACCTAAGTACATTAATAATTCATGTCACATTAATTATTTCTTAAAATACATTTTTTTAACTTAATACTAACCAGGAGAGTGTCACATCTCCGGGAAACGGATCTTTACCAAACTCTAGGATACGTTTACTACTATAAGAATATGAAGAAACTGGGAGTTCTATAGATCCTAGCGCTCTTTTTTACGGTAGATATAAACGAACTATGAAAAATTTGCCAAAAAAGCCCTTGACTTTGATCATTTATAATTAAAAAAACAAATAGGAATAGTTACTCATTAAGTTCAGAGGAAAACCTGAGATTGAATAGATTTGAAAATAAGAAGTTCAAATATCTCAATTTGGTCAAAATTTATGGAAAAAATAAAAATAAAAAGACAATTTGGCCTGAAAAATCAGTAAATTTTTTAATTCAAAATTATAGTCATCAAAATATCGTTAAATTCTTTTTTCTTTGAGTATTTATCTTTATTTGTTTTTGTGATATAAGTGATCAAAATCAAGGGCTATTTGGCGAGATTTTTCGTTATTTGGTTATATCTATCATAAAAAAGAGCGTTAGCGTATAAAACTCTGGATTTCTTTATATTTTTGTAGTAGTAAACATATCCTAGAGTTTGGTAGAGGTCAGTTTCCTAGAGATGAGACACTCTCCCTGTTAATGTTTTTAAGTAAAGATTCTGGACGATTCTAAATTTTAATGAAATTGTTCTCAAAGCTACACGACGTCTATCTTTATTTTTCATATTAACCATCATCAATGCAGGTTAGCAATTGTAGAAATTCTTATAGGAGATTGGAGAAAAAAAGGTATAAATGAAATCGGAAATAAAAGAAGATTCCATGGAAAACCACAAGAATTTTGAGGCGTGACTAAACGCGCTTTCCATAAATTCCCTCTCCCCCCCCCCCCCGCACAACGATTATCGGCGCCTTTCTCGCTACGTGCCAAGGAAAAGTCATAATATAATTGTCAATTGCGTCACGCATGCTAAACAACAGTCCTATCCTGTATATATACATTAAATCTAGTTGGCCAGACAGCTCGTATTAATTCTTCGTTTTTTTACCCCTCACGACTTAAATGGGTCAAGGGTTATTTTTCGGGGTTTACGTGCAGTGCCGATAAAACATTGTGGAATAGGCAGAGAGTGGGAGAGAGAGAAAGAGAGAGATGTGTATATTCGAGGTGTGTGTATCTGTACGGATACAGTTAGGAAACTGGTTTCTCCTTCTCGCGGACGACTACGTCGAGAGATTTCTCTCTGTCTTTTGCCTTCTCCTCTCTTCTCTTCTCTCTCTCTCTCTCTCTCTCTCTCTCTCGCTTTATATATATAAGCTTCGCGCCATCGGGAATCGCCATAAGAGACTACTGTATCCTACGTGAATTTATGGTTATTTATCTTAGCTTCTGTTCAGGGCTTTTTCCTCGATTCACGCAACTGCTGCATTTTTTATCGTTGCGCTCTACCATTTTTATGGATTTTGTTTTACAGCATTGCAAAATTTTGAGAGATGCACAATGTTAAGAGATGTGCTTTCAACTGAAATTATATACCTCACCTTTTGGTTTTACGTATTTTTTTCTTTGCGTCAAGCTTCAGGAAAAAAGTTTTTTGATTTACGGAATTTCGAGCTGAACCGATCGAGTGACTCGTCAATTTTCGATTAAAACAGCTTTTATTACTTACTCAAAAATTTCGTTTCGAGCTGTTAAATCACTCCTCGAGCAACTCGATAAATTTTTCCTACTTCAAAAAGCCGAGTGCTCGACTCGGGTATTTATCGAGTTCTCGCTCATCCCTTATTTTTACAAACAGTGCAAAAATTTCATTTTATTTTATTATTTTTTTTTTGCAAAACAATTCATCTAAATTTTTATTTTTCAGTTTAACAATTATAATACGCATATCACCATGATGTCTAGCTATAAATTGTCAGTAAGTCTTCGATGTATATATTAAAATGAATATGTTATTGATTTCGAAATTAATATTTATTGATTTATATCCGATGTTATTTTTTCAAATGTATAAAAATTTATTTGAACACGTCGCTGTCGTTCTCTTTGATTGTTTACATGCCTATTTAGCTGAAATATTCACGTATTTCATTATTCATTGAATATACACATATTCATCTTGTGTAAAGACAATTCCAGTATAATTTTAGAATATTTTTTACTATAGTATGTACAACGTCATTTATAATTAATCGACAAATGTGTAGCTTTTTTCGGTTACTTCTAATGGAATTGAAAAAAAGTTAACACTTTTTTTGCAATTTAACTTCTTTCTTGCTCAGTATACTTACGTTTTTATTTTGAAATAAGAATTTTAGTCGATATTTCGGAAGTACAGCAATTTTTCTAATACTTTCAACAGTAACACAAAGAATCATTAAAAAACATTTTGAAATTTTGAAAGTTTTTACGTCAACTTCTGCAATGTTTCTATGTTGAATACATATACTCATGTGTAATATCGCACTATTTGAAAGAACCTCGGGATGTATCTACCGTAGAAAAATTCCCAAGTTTAATCGTACGGCTGGCGTGTTTAATTTGAAGGTATTAAATGACGCGACAGCTCTCAAAGTTTCATCAAAATCGACGATTCGTAAATCGTCAACTCCGCATGCACGTGCTCGTATGCACTCCTCTGAAAAGCTCGAGGTACGAATTATCGCGCCCACTATCATCGGATGCTACATATAATTCCCGCGAATCCGGATAATAGGAAGGTTACGCGTTTATTTTTTTCCTCTTTAAAAATAGCGGGGTAAAAAAATTAGAATTGAAAATGTAGAATGGAAAAACCAATAAATAAATAATATTGTGGAATAGTTTCGCTACAGTTTATGCGAGCCGATAAAAAGTTTAGAAATCGTGTTGGTGCAGTAAAGCTTGCGGGACAATTTATACACGCATCGATCACGTCCGGGGTGCAATAGGAAGGGTGGAAATGATCGTATAATACCTTCCGTTATTCTGCGAATCGGTGTGGAGGATCGATTTTCCATCGCACTGCGCGAAAATTCACATCCTGCAGCCACTGCACCTACGCGATTAAATAGATATCGCCGCTGCACGGATCGTATGGTTTTGATGCGAGCAATCCTTTTTCTCGGCGCGGATGGACGCGAAATTCCTTTGAAAATATCCAAGGTGCATTGCCAACGTGGGCATGATAAACAATTGTAAGATACGATTCAAGTAAAGAATAAGGTTATCGATCGTCAACCTAAAAAAGTAAAATAAGAGTATGTATATAGTGAATCTAAAATAGTGCGTAGAAAGTGCGTACGCGGTTCGCCAAGCGAAATCTTGTAGGTATGAAAAATTTAGTCTGGTTGAAAAAGGAATATTTAACGAGTCGTTGAATAAAATAAAAAAGAGTAAGCTCCTGTCGCTTTTGAGATAGAAGGAGAGGAGGAATAAGAAAGAGTGCGGTCTAACTAACTATGTTAAACTCGACGTCGGAAAATGTCGAAAATGAAGGTGTTTAAAAGCCGCAGCTCAAGAAACGATTGACTTGCATCGCGTCGATCATTTCGTTGCATAAGAAAATCATTCGGTTCGTGATTTACGAAGCAATAAAATTCCGTTGTGGAATGTGCACTAAACTGTAGAATGCGTGAAAACAAAGTATGTATATGAAACTTTCTTCGCAAGATCTTACCAGCTCGAGACGGCGTTTGGTTACTGCTTCTCTTTAATACATTCATACATGTATTATACGTCCAACGATCATTATTATTATCGTTTGACCATTCGAGACCTAAGTGCTTACGTGCCTCTTTCTAAACTTTGTCTCGCGCGCAGTCAAATCTTGCAGATCTTTTCAATTATTCTGTTCTTTACAAAATTTATATTTTTTTTCAATTTCTTATCAACAGAGTGTTATACATTTAACGAGTAAATACTCTACATACTAACATATTGCTTAATCTAGAAGTTGTGATTTTGAAAGTAAATTTACTTCAGATAAAGTTAGAATAAAGTTGATTTGAATTTACAGCTTATTGTAGATTATTACCAAGAATAGTATAATTATGTTATAGTAAGATCGAATAGTACTAAAATATGGATCCGATATCTTTATTTTCGGTTATACTCCTTTTTTTTCTTCCTGTTTCTTTCACGTTTCCATTAGACACTTATTCTGGCTATTTGGCATATACGCGGCTTATACTACATCTAGATTGTTGTTTTCAATATCACCGCTGTAGTTTAATGCTCACGTACGTTACCTACCTGCGTTCAAACTTTATCTTTTTAAGGCGAATTATTAGCCAGAGATTTAAAGGACTGAACTCAAAGTATAATTTGCGAAAGTATTGTACTATATCCCCTGCTACTCTTCGTTTTTCTCTTTTACTTTTATTTTTATTTTAACCTATATTACTGTAATCTATTTTATCTTATATATTTGTATACTTATTATTACAGTTGCTTCTGCAATTTGTCACGTACTCACGTAACGCTATTATTTCCTTCTTATTTCATTTTTACTTATTGTTAGTTATTGCCATTTGAATTGTATTTGTTATTTTTATATTATTATGTATACTCTCTGAATAAGCAGATCAAAATCAAATCAAATCAAACCTCTTGTGACATAAGATGCTATCGAAACGAATTAGTTTTATTTCCTTTTTGTTAGAATTTTTGTTTTTTACAAGAGGTTGGTGACCTACATGGAGTAACGATTTCTTCACCTCCTTCAAAATAATAATAACCCGAGAGGGAGTAAATTTGACCATCTTTCCGGTACATTTCGAAGAAATTAATATGCTCTGACAAAATAGTCTCGTCTTCGTTTATTAAGAAACTTATTCGTTTAGAGTGAAATTAGTATTTTACTTTGTCTTTTCTTCATTTACTTTCCATTTTAATCATCAATTCGCCAGAGTTTCTACGATTAATTTTGAGAACAATAGTCAGAGATGGGATTTCCTGAAACTTTCAATTATATCCCTTTTTATTAATTCCTGGATATTAATATCACGATGACCATTTTATTAGCAAACGAGTTAAATCATTTTCAAGCGTGAACGTTGAACATCTAATTAATGAATACAACGTAGTTTATATTTAGTGTTAGATTTTCCGTCATTATTATCATATCATTTTTATTAACGTATCTACTTAATTTCAATAATTAGATTCTTACACTGCATTTTCTATTTCTTGTAGAATCGCATACTATGATTTGTAACGACGTATCCCTAGTAGAAATTTCAATATCAGAACTAGGTGGTAAAAATTGCTATACTAAATAGCTTGTACTGTAACGCTTTTTGGAACATTTTTTTGACACATAATGAAATAACCGTAACCTCAAAACATTCAAATTATGTTTCCGGGTTTCTAAGAGCAGTAAACTTAAAAATTTTTATAGATCCGGTTTGGTTTTTTCAAGTCTTTGTTTCGTTTACAACTGATTTGCGTTCTACTTGCACTATTTACGAAGGTAAACGCGTATTATCATGTATACATGATATTAAAATATATTTTAATTAACTCAAAACCATTTAAAATTTGGATTTACTCTAATAGAGAAAAACAGCGTTTTATTGGGAGATTAAAAATGATCAAATGTTTCGTTTATTTTTCGCACATTCTATTAAAAATATATCTATTCATTACTTATTAAATAGAATACGATTTCCATTAAAAGTAAATAGATTTGAAAAAAAATAATACGCTGAAATACAAATATATCAAAGTATTTTCAAGCTTGTTAAAAAAATTGAAAATTATCGATTAGTTAGTTAGACAATGTACAAATCGATGCTTTGAAAATTCAATTTATGTATTAAAACAATCATTTAATTTGGTCGGTTTGTACACATGTATGTATATATACATATATATATATATATTTGCGTGTAACAAGTTATCATAAATTCTACTCGCAAATTCGAAAAATATAAATTCCAAAGATTGTAAAGATGAATATAGTAGTTAATGCCAGGTTTATATTTACATGTTTTTCAGCTGGAGAGAGTTTGCGAGAGGGAGAGAGAGAGAGAGGGGGGGAGATGGTTGAAATTTATGCAAATCCAACGAGTCGCAGATTCTCATTTTATAAACTGGATATATAGTTATATAAATTCATAGAGAAACTCGTAAGATAAAATTACGTATATGTGCAAACGTAAAAGCCTATTTTATTTATTTTGTACACGCGTGTTGATATGTGAAAAAGTAGACCAAACATTTTCGGGTGGCGGGGAAGGAAAATTGTTTTAATCGACAGTGAACGTTACGTTGTTCCAATATAAATGTTTTATGCATAAAGGCAAATACCGGCGGCATGTATCCCTGCAGACAGTGAATTAGCTTTTTGTCTAGGTTAACTGCGTTTCAACCGTTTAACGAGAAACTGTTAACGAACTCGAAGCAAAATCACCCAAGATTCCGTCGGGTTAATTTAATACACGGTAATTGGACAGTCGCATTATGCGGTAAAAGTCATTCCGGATTATAAGGGAAGATGGTACACTCGCATATCGTACCCTCACCTCGATAAAAAAATCTTGATCTAATAAAATTTTTCCATGGAATTGATAAGTACGGCAGATAAGTAAATACGCGTAACGAAGCGATTGTAACGAAATGCAATAAATTGTAGATCTACATGCAGCGCGATGCCGTCAGATTTGACTTTGGCCTTCCTTTTGACGACTCGAGAGAATTGGCTGGTTCGCTATATTCGCACACGCCAAGAGCCCAAGACCGTTCCCCGTCGTTTCTATCCGTCCGAGTCTTTAACCGACCGACGGCTCTAATTATTTCCTCGAGATGGACGCCCTAGAGAACGACTGGATCAAGAGAATAAAAAAATAACTTGCTATTGCTCTCTGTTCAAATTAAACCATTCGTCTATATTAATCATTCGACCGATCTCGTCGATACATTGAGCTGCATTAAAAAGCTTGTATACCTTTGCGATCGTTCCACCGAGCAACAATTTTATTGAGTTATATTAAACTTGTCCTTTTCAGAGAAACAATTTTTTATTTAATTCTCGATCGTTATTGTATTTTCGCTTGTACAATCGGAACGTCGTTAAATTGTGTACGTAGGTATAAATCGTTTAAACTAGGCTGCAGCCGAGGGTATAGAACGACACTTGTCGATTGGCTATGTACCTTATTTCGAACTGTATTAATTGAATGTCTATCCTTCTATCGATATTGCTTATTAAAACTTGTTATTTAGTTTTTTATAGTTTATTAGTCTTCTGGCTTTGTACATTACTCCTCTGTCGATGTAGATCATTAACCATTTATATTGTTTATACTAAATACACGAACATTTTCATTTCAATAATGCATTTTCTTTGTTAATTCTTCTTTCATCTATAAATATAAACTTTATACTGGTGCGTTCCTCTAAAATCTGTATATGTACGTTTCATTTAAACGATATGTAAATCATAACGTTGTAAACCAAGCGACCCAATAAAAAAGTTTTAAATATTAATAAAAGATTCTCCGACAAAACGAAGCACTAAAACTAAATGAAAATACTAAGTATACAATTTATTCTATTCAAATGTATTGTCCAAAATATTTCAAAATTTTAACTATTTATTATGAAAAACACGTGGTGAACATGTCAAAAATACAAAACTCTACGCACAGAAAAACTCATAGTTTTACGTTATAAAAAAAGGAACGGAAAAAGAGAGCCCAAGAAAAGAGCGGTAGAATAGCTCTAGGTACGTTGAACCGTCAGCGCTATTATTTTTTATCGTCGTGTGCCGGCGCAGCCGCGGCTTCCAAATATAAACGCACGCTTTGCTGTTTTACTCTCTCTCTCTCTCTCTCTCTTTCTCTTATAGTCGAGAGAAAATCTTCGGAAGCAGCAGCGGGAACGCAGTGCGACACGTGCGTGCGACATAGCCGCGCCTTTCCGCGCGCGTTTAATCGAGCTAACCGCGGAAAATCCGAGTCGGAATTTTTTTTTATTACCTTGTGTCTATAGGTTATTATACGAGCTCGCTCTTTTTTTTCTTTTCGGTAGTGCTGTGGCGTGGCGATTCTATATATATATATATATATATATATATATATGAATTCGCTACGCGCGTTCCGTCCAGTCATCAAGTTTATGTGCGCGCATTTACAATGCATCCACGAGTCGTAAACAATATTTATTTTTGACTATAGGAAATCTGACAGAGTATGACATTCTTTGTTTTTTTACGAAATTGGGTATTCCGAATGCTAGAACCAAACAAAGACGAGGGATATTTTAACGAGACGTACGACGAACATGCAACATTCTCTCTATAATACTTATGTGTTGCGTTTTTGTTAAAAGCATCAACGTGTCAAAATAAAAGTGATTTTTGATAAATAGGTTTATTTTACAACGTTACAAAATAATGATTGTCCGGTAATGAAAAAAGAACATATATCGAATAAGAATTGTTGAAATATAAATTGAAGATCTCCTGATCGAGTCACCGAACAAGATAACTGTATATCACTTATATATACTTATTTGTACTATCGATAAATCTGTTCAGCGCCGTGATTATCGATCATCGCAATATTCTATTATTCTCGTGTAAACTGTTAAAATTAAGATTTTTCATTAATTCATCATCGAACGGAAATGCAAATGTCATAATTTAAAAATTATTTCATCGGAATAACAAAAAATTACCGTTAATCGATTAATTGTTTTGTTTGACTGTAAATAAGCGAGTTGTATAGTTAATTCATCATACGTAATGAATAAAACACAAATGAAAAATTCATTGAATTATAACATAAACATTCCAAATAAAATGTACTTTGCAATACAGTTTTTTTTATAATATACTTGATAAATTAGTTCTTTTTCAATCACATTATGCTTTGATATAATTTCCCCAAGTAAAAAAAATTAATACAGAATGTATACAAAATGTTTCCAAATAGTTTTATACAAGTTTTATCATGAAGTTTTAAAATGATTCTATTTAATTTGATAAAAATTGCATACAACGAGTAAAGAAATTTCTCTTTTTCTTATTTTTGTATAAATGAAACGTGTCGCAAATGGTCCTTACAGTAAATATATCTAAAATAGTTAAAAGTAATCGTTGAACACCGCATCTTAACATACGACTCAATTTGCAAAATAGTTAACGTGGTTATTCATAGATAAAGATGCTTCCGTCACAACTAATAATAGTTAACAAGCACCTGAAGATTGGTGGTTAATAAAGTTTCTACCCATCGGAAACTGCAAATCGGATTCTAATAGCTGCACGCGTCGTCGTCAAGCAGGATTTTATTATTTTTCATTGCGAAACAAACTTGCACAGCATAATCACTGATTAGCGTAACGTATACAAATACTTGATGTACACATTCGTCCGCAATCTACAATCTATCTATATAAAATCGTTTCTTTTATGCAAATTGCGTTGGTTTTTTTCTGCTGTCGGAAATTCACTTTCTTTTAGTGTAAATAGTATCTTCGGACGAACAAAATGCCATAACGACGCGTCGCGTGTACACGCCTCGAGCGAATTTCCCATTGACGCGACGCGATATCGCTTTCTCGTCAGGTTTTCGAGATTCCAATGCTCGTTCACTAACGACCGAATAATCAAAAGAAAATCGTTCCTGATCGTTTCTATTTCGTCGTTTCGAGTATAGTACTTTCAATTATCGACAATATTACACAAAACTACAATTTTTCAACTTTATTATTTCCAATTTATGACTTCTTTATGTAAAACAATACCTGGAAATTTTTTATATGAATTTTCTACGAAATAAATCGAGCTTCTAATGGCAACAATCGCCTCCTCGCGGCGATATAATTTGCTTTTCTACCGAATTTATTGCGAGTTTCGCGCGAACCGAATAAAAAAAGAGACACGCGTATCCAGCGAGGAAAGCCCCGTCGCTACGAAAGAGATCCTATAATAAGCATCATGAAGGCGGTATACTTTAAAAATAAAAAAAAAACGAGCACGAGCGTCAAAAGCTCACACTCGAAAATAGTCGAGGCTCGGCATGTGTACGCTGCACGATATGCCGTTATACAGTGAAATCCACGTTTAAAACTTCTTTATCCTTGTAGATTTTCTTGATACGCTATTTTTGTAATAAAACGAATGGCTTTTCTTAAACAAAGACAATTTTTTTATATAAAATAAACAATCTTTTGTCTTGATAATAGAATTTAGGTTAATTCTCGTTAAATAATGATTTTTACAAGTACTTAGTTTGCTGCAATTTATTTATAAGCATAAAGTTCAATTTCCATGGTAACTAATGCGATAGACTTAGTTTAGGTATTTATTCATTTATTTTTATAGAAGGTAAATATGTACACCGGTAATTGATGCAAGCATAGTCAAATGAATTGATAATTCTTTGTATTTAAATTTTAATATGTTAATTGTTTTTGTTATAACGTGCTCTTAAAGTTAGTAGACCTTCATTAAAAAAACGATTCCAGCTTATTAATTGATCGTCAATAGTTTGAAAATATTAATATTTTAAAAAAAAGTTAATATTCCACGCATACGTGAAAAGAAAATAATCGATCAACTGTGTAAAAACTGGAATAAAACTTAAGTGCTGGGATAGTCAGATGGACATTGGTACTTTATACGTTCCAAAATCGATTGTTTAGGGGTTCGTTATTACATGGACGCGTGTATACAAAGACACATAGGATGCATTATGGAAATGGCAAGCAGATCGCCGGATCCTTTGTCGGGATGTAGAACGTGAATGCTCACGTGTGCGCGTTGAAATTTCCCTTTTCTTTGGACTTTGTACGCGTTCATTTGAGGCCACGCGCGAACGAATTTTACCGTATACGTGGTGGGTGACATTTATATGGAAGCTACAAACTTTCGACTCGCTGATTCGAGTTTGTTGTCACATTTTTTTCTATGCGTTCCAAAACAGATCGATATTTCATACCGATAATACGTGGCCTTCATTTATTCTTCTATCAAACTTTCAACCTTTTTAAACCTTTTTTTATTTAATATTGAACCGTTTAACTTCTTTATTTTCAACACTTTGATAAAAAGAATACATTAATGTTTACTATAATTAAAGCTCATTCCATATCAAAATATTCTAAATCATCAAAATAATACTACTACCGAGATGTTATTTATTTTTAATAAGTGAAAATCATATGATTACATTAATATATTGATAATAATATAATGAATTATACAATTTATTATGTGTATTAAGTTTAAAGTTAACTTTGCTAAATATTAGTTTCCTACGGTGCATTTTGGAGTTTGCATTGTTAGAAAGGCTTGGCATAATGCTGCGATTAAACTGACGCTGTTAAAATACAATTCAGTTTAGGAATAACTTTGATGATAATGATAACAATCGTATATATATTAACATTACCGAGTTCACATTTATTGTGCGGTTTGACGTCGTCAATAAGAAGTGTCATTACGCGTATACAAGAAGAGTATTTTACTGTAAAAAATACCGTACCAAAATATGGCGATTTCTCTCGAAATATTAAATTTATCAAATTTATCGTGCTCTTTTTGTAAGGAATATTTTCTCCGTGCGTGCGACATTTCTTGTTTACGGTGATTTAATCACGTGATAGTATGGTTTTCAAATAACTTAACTGAAATAAATAGCTGTTACAAATCAGATTTGTGGATGTAACGCACAAGATGTTAACTGAATTTTCAGAAGACGATGAATTTCCGTGCACACGAGGAATTTAGTCGACGCGCGTCGTCGATAATAATTAACGTTACGTTTACGCGTGATTTACCGGAGCAATTACTCCTTCCTCAAAACAATATAAAGTTAGGACCTATTTCACAATATGAGAAGTGTTGGATGTGAGACGGAGCTCTCGTCGCCGAACGCACGCAACGCGATTCAACTATAATGAAATATTCCTCTTGGAAGACTTACGGGCGTGTAAGGTGAAATTGAAGAAAATCACCGTGAAGGTAAAGGGCCGTGAATCAAGATTGCCGAGTTAGTCCGCAAGTCCGCAAGGAAGCGGTAAAACGAGGCGGTAAAACGAGGCGGTAAAACCAGGAGCCAAGGAGGATTAATGAAAATCCAGCCCGATGGAACCAGCCGATGACTTGAAGGTACGAAAACGCCCAGGTGGCAAATCACGACGAGTCTCGTCGCTTTTGCAACGCATATCCTGGTGCGGATGTAGTACGGAATCACGAATCCCGAGTCGAGGGAAATCTCCCTCGCCGAGCGAGGGTAATCTGATAACCGAGCCCGACGAGACCGACGATCTGGGGAGGCACTTTGATCTCTCGTCCATCAAATACATCGACGAGGACGAGGACGATGACGACGCCGTCGGCGGCTTTGTTTCTCGAGAATATCCTGGTGACGGTATCGGGTCTCTCTTCCTTTTCCGCTTAACCTCATTTTACCATGAGTTTGCCGCATGTCGTGTTATCTCCCAGCACCTGCATTTCCAAGTTCCCTCTGACCTCTACTCTCGCTCAATTGGCTTACCAACCTTTCTTTCGAGCATTATCTCCTATTCAATTACAGAACTACCGAATTATCTAGATTTTACCTTGATTATTCCTCATCCAATTTCTCATTCTCTATATATTTCACAAAATATACAGTATTTTATAAAACCCGAGCTAGAAAGATACACTTGGGAAAGAAATATTTCTTAACTATTTGTGGCACCATCTATTTTTCCTTATATAATTAATTTTTTCTTTCGAAAATTGAAATCCTACTCTCTGTCTACTCAAACTTATAAAAATAATACCCAGATGAATGTAAAATTTAACGAATATTCAATTATTTCTATTTAGTGCTCATATCATTATGCCCTCACTTTCAAATATCTGTGCACTCGAGAACTAAACACATAGAATTTATCCACCAAAAAATTGCTAAATTATTTTTGTGCATAGTATACAAGTATTATAAATAATAATTGAAAAATTTCTAGGCATTATTTATGCATAATCCACCCTATGCCTGTACTTCAAATTTTCTAGTCACTAAAGTCACTTAGTACAATCGGATGAAGACTTGAATTTTTTTAAGCTAAAAATTTAGGTCGACCATCAATTTACTAAATTTGAATGACATAGTGTGCAATGACAATAATGAAGCAAGATATAGCAATTACAATGTACAGGACAAAAAGTTTTAACATATATTTGAAATTGAAACGATAATAATTTACTTTCAAGGATTATCCTCTAGTGTATGCATGTGAATTTCAGTTTTGAAACTTTGGCATTATACTCGTACAATGTAGATTATAAGTAAAATTAAATTAATTCACCTAAACAAAAGAGTAGCTTGACGAGTGCTAGATAAAATGCAGAGACCTTGAGGGTGAAAATTTTTAATATCTAACGCTCGCTAGATGTTCCTTTATACGTACTCATACTTTTCCTTAACATCTCGTTTGCCAACAGTGTGATTCACATGTTTAACACTCTTTATATATTTCAACAATTTGCTCCTGCAATTCGATAAAAAATTTCACCGCGAATCGCAGTAACGTTTTATTTTAAAACGAGGTAAATGCTCCACTGGTTGAACAATTACGAGCGCTTGAACTTGACCTATACTGTAAAGGCTCTTGACTAATCAGACATCAAAACCATTGAGACGTTTAGCTTAATTCTTTATAATAATTGCATCGTGTGATATCTTTAGTCATTTATTAACAGAGTTATCAATCCTCTAATAGTCTGCCAGTTTTTTTAATGATAATTCTAACGATATCAGAGTTTAGTTATACTAACAAGGAGACTGTCACATTTCCGGGAAACGGATCTTTACCAAACTCTAGGATACGTTTACTACTATAAAAATATGAAGAAACTCGGAGTTCTATAGACTCTAACGCTCTTTTTTACGGTAGATATAAGCAAATAACGAAAAATTTCGCTAAAAAAGCCATTGAATTTGTTCACTTGTAACTCAAAAACAAATACTGATAGATACTCAACCATAAGTTCAGAAGAAAACTAAGAACAAATAAATTTGAAAAAAAGAAATTTATGGAAAAAAAGAAAATAAAAAGACAATTCGGCCCGAAAAATCAGTAAATTTTTTAATTCAAAATAGTCATCAAAATGTAGGTATAAATTCGTTTTTCTTTCATAACTGTCAACCAAATTTTTTTAAATCCAATCTACTCGATCTCAGTTTTCTTAAGGTTGAGTGTCTATCACTATTTGTTTATGAGTTACGAGTGAACAAATTTAAGGGCTTTTTTAGCGAAATTTTTCGTTATTTGCTTATATCTATCGTAAAAAAGAGCGTTAGTTTATAGTTGTAAACATATCCTAGAGTTTGGAAAAGATCCGTTTTCCGAAGATGTAACACACTCCTGGTAAGAAATATATTGTATTAAAAAAATTATAATGTTTAATAATAAAATTTAAAGAATTGTGATATATATATATATATTAAATTGTAATATATGTAATATATTGTTACGTATGAAAAGGAGAGAAGCGAGAAATAAAAAGGTGGACTGCGGGATTCGACCCCGAGACCTCAGCGTGCGAATCGCGCGCTCTAACCATCGAGCTACCGTCCACCCGGACAGAGCATCGACGATACGAGCTACACACTTCTTATCTGTCACTTGACTCCTTCTCATATGCCCAAGTCGCGCGGCGATGTCCGTGACAATATATAGTACTTCTATATATCCTGACAATCATAGAATCTTCATCAATAAACAATATACTAATTTATTAAAATACATTTTTCACCTAGTATTCAAACCACAAGATTTTCCAAAGCGTCTAATGCAATTAGTGAATGCTTCACCCTATACGGAAGTCACTGGTCGTTATAGTCCTATTGTGATGCAATTCTTGGCTCCTTGTGCTTTGAATGCTTTAAACAATTAGCTGCGAATAATCAAGTTAATTGGACAGACATGTAATTTTTGTACCACTGACGTCGAATTGATGTATATGTTAATACCTTAACCGGATGTGAAACTCAATTTTCCGTAACCAGTTTACTCCGTTAAATTTTCATCAAACTGTCTGCGTTACGCGAATTTCGATTTATCTCTCCTATAACAATATTTTTTTTCCTCCGCAAATTAGTTACTTGTTCTCGATACTTGTTAAATTATTGACAAAAAGGTTAATGAATCACCGAGCTTCGAATTATTAAAACGAGACAATTGTCGTTATGGAATATAAGTTTACAAAAAATCATTTTATAAAAAGGTTCGTAAATGTTTTATTTGAATTTGTTGCATAATGTATAAATCACATTTAAGTTGAATTTTTATTCAAAGATCTATTCTTCGCGTTATAAATGTTTTTATTATGTAATTCAAAAGATTTTTCAAAAACGATAATACACTTTTTAGTACCCATCTTCGGAGCATAAAGTGCCCATTAACCTGCAACGCTGAACGTTGAAGATATCCGCATATTTATTAAAAAAATGAAGGGAAAAATAAAATGCACCGATTGTACAGTCTGTTCTCTGTTCTCTGTTGTCTGGTCGTCTCTTTCAATTGTTTTCGAGAAATAAACGCGTTAAAATATTCCAGCGATATTTTATAGAATGTCAAATTGGCATTAATTACCGGTAAAATATTTGTTTCGTAAATATTTCGAACATTCGAAAAATAGAGCCTCAAAAATTTGCACTATCGATGATCATCTCTTAAGTGCAATAAGATTATAAAATGTACTTTGGAGCTTCTAGCGTATTACATATGCATACGTGTATGTGCATATAAAATGAAAAATTAAACAATTTAATCAATATAGGATAAAATTAGCCTCTCCGTGAAGTAGAGCGTATCGAGGACTCCCAGGTTTCAGCATCCCCTTACCTATCATTCATTAAAATATCTACAGCAACAATGATAAATCTGGCACAACGGTGTATACGCAACGAAAATGCAAAAACAACCGGTTAAACGTTTAAAATGCAATTTTGATTAAACTGAAAAAATCGTTGATCTGCATCCCCCCAGGAGAAAAAAGTAGGTTAATCCGTGTTGCCAACCGGAAGGGTAGAAAGGAAAAGGAAAAACCGAACCGCAGAGTACATGCGCATGAATTAAAAAGTAAAAATTACGGATACGCGTCGGGCAATGACGCCCGGTGTACATTGCGATACGAAAATAAAAGTTATCCAACCACGACAATGTATACAGATGGATTAACCGGATAAATGTCATTAGCCGGGTCGTCCGAGGGGTAGGTTTAGGAGACCGAGCATATACGTATACGAACCGCTTTTTCTCTCCCCTCCCCCCCTCCCCCCCCCCCCCGCTCTCCATCATCCTCTCGACGGCTTTTATAAATACACGTGTAAAAGCGCGAACTGGAGCGCGATCCTGTTACCCCTAAGAGAGAAAGAGAGAAAGAGATAAAGAATCAGTGGATATATTGTTCCTTGACCTTTTAAATGAGAATTCGACGTTGGCCTCTACGTGAAAATAGCGTTAAGGAATAATTGATTACGACAGTTTGATTATTTTTATATCCTTTCCTTTTCGCACGGAGTACGAATATTGCAATACTTGACCCTTGCTAATTTGCTTTATAACTTTGCTGACTATCAATTGATACGCGTAAAAACTACAATTTATTTTAAATTATTCGCTAGAGAGTTGAAAGAAAAGGTTTCGCGAAACAAATAAATGTACTCGGTTGATCATCTTTTGGAAACGAATGTACATTACACGCTTATACATAACTTATATTGTACTTAATACTTATCAAACAGATCCAGACATTTTGGAGTTACTTAAATATAAATCAAGCGATCGAAAAATACCTCCAGATTTGTGCCGGTAATGTAAAAGTTCGTAAATATTATAATTTATAAATTAACTGACGCTAAATATAAAACTGAATGTATTTTTTATGGATTATGTACATTATGCCGATACGCTTTAAGTTTTTTCTTTGATAAATAACTTGTATATGTATATTTTTAGAAAATAAAGATCGTTGCAACGAGTGGGAGGTTTGTAATTTTAGCCGGCTTTATTTTCCTCATACAAATAGTTCGAAAATAACGATTTTATTTCGTAAATTTAATGTTATCTGCCGCTCGCATTAATTCTTACGAAATGGAAAAAAATATCGACGAGTGAAAAGAAATGACACTATAAATCTGATCGAATCCTGATTGTATACAGATACACACACTGAATATAATTAATATCTATTTAAATTTAGTAAATTCTGTTAGAACGTTATAATTATTTATTTGTTTCAAACGAATCGAGTGAAAAACATCTTTCTTATTATTTTTATTTACACATTTTTGGATAAATCTCCTACCAAGGTCTATCCACTACAAATGGACTATTAATGAATGAACTAGTAATTATACGCGATCAACGAAATACCGTACTTCTATACGTTTCTACTTTTAGTTCTCAGAATTGTCACTGTTTTTGCGACAGTTTTTAGTTCTTTGCGTATACCAATATTCCATTTTCGGCAACATCTCATTATTATGGAATTTTCTCTTAAGAGAACAAGTTTCCTTTAAAATATTAAAAGTGAAAGGTTCTATTTAAGTAAAATATTTTGTTATTTTTCTTGTTATAAGGATAATCATTAAAATTAATCATTATAATTAGAAGTATAAATAGCGAGCTAGGATTTAGGCTTATTGTTCCGATGTTCTTACGCACGTATGGGTATCCTTCTTTATTACATTTTTTTCTTTGAATATGTTGTCGTCAGTGGTCAGTATGTAAATAACTGCCTTATTTAAAAAAACTGTGTTTTCAAGAAAATTACTACTCTTCTTGTTCGCAATTATAAACATTAACGTTACGTTTGTTAGTTAAATAATTAATCTTATTGAAACAAGGAAACGATTGCCAATGATATTCCAAACAAATATTTAATGTTATAACGTACTAACCGCTTTAACGGATGAATGACACGCTTGTGAGTGAATTTGAATAAATGTAAATGTATGTAACAGATATACGAGTGATTTAACATTAACTGGTCGAATCAAAATTTTAAAATACATCAAATTTTAGGTTAAAGCTGGAAAGCCAGATTACTAACAATTTTTTAGATGGTGGAAATAATTTGTTCATAAGTTATTTTAACTTCAAAAATTGAGTTTTTCTCAAATCTAACAACTTCTGTTATATAACATTAAATGTCATTTTTTCTGCAAATATTATGTAGAATCTAACCATCCGGGCAGAATGTTTAATTAAAAATCTATTATTCACAAAATACACGTCAATATTTAGCGTTAAAATATAGCGACTACACCACAATTGATTTTTTTCATCTGGAAATCTAAAAAATACCTAGCATCGAAAGCTTTCTAATGGTATCCAGGTTGTAATTGACCTACACTTTGATAACAAAAATTAAAATATATTTATTATATATTATAATGAATACAAATATAATACAATAATATAAAATAATAGAATATTGTTATAGAATTTGTAATAGAAAAAAAAATTTTTTTTTAAATTCTGAACACCATGCTCTTAGACATGTTTTAACAGTATACTAAAATTTTTTCAAATTTTTAAATTTGTAATTTATTTCTGATTTTTATGTTGAAAATTCATACCTTTTTCGATCAATAATTATCGACCGAAAATTGATTATTCAATTATTATTTAAAAATTGATTTTTTCTTAAAAAATCAAAACGTCATGCCCTTGCTTTTGTTTTAAACTACCGATATGAATTTTTTTAGATTTTTATTCATTATTGCCAACATTATTCTTATGTTGAAAGGTGTAGATCCCTGTAACTTGGGTTCAACATCCTGTAAACACCTAAAAAATTTTTTCAGCCTTTACCTAAAAATTTAATGGATTTTAAAATTTTGATCAGACCAGTTGATGTGAAATCAGCTATATATATTCATTTAAATTTATATGTATACGATAATAATAAAGTATATACTTTTGCGACAGCAGTATTGGATGGACCAAACCCCGGAATCAGGGACGCTTGGGTCATCGCCGTCGAAAGGTAAGGGTTATTATATTAGTCTTGAAATACATATTCTTTAATTAAACGAAAAGTTGAGCTTTGTGAGATAAGGAAAGGGTCAGATGATTAAATAGCTAAACTTTTCTACGCGACTATATCTTTGAGCTACTTTTTCATAACTTTTTAATCATTCATAAAACATTATATTCTTCGGGTTTTATCGTTATACTTTTGCGATTACATGTACCTTTCTATATACATGCACACACACACACACACACACACACACACACCTTTCAATGTTATACTAAATTAACTGCTCCCTTTCATATTTTATTATATTGACCATCTTTCTCTCGCATATAGACGTACCTTCATTACCTCTTTGGATTCAAAGTTATTCCCTCAGTTTAGTACTAATTTTAGTAAAGTTATCATTGCAAATTTTCAATTCTCCGTTACTTATTTGACGAATGATTTTCTTACTGTCTTTTAACCTGGAATTTTTACGACGCGCCAGAGTTTTTTCGTACTTAATTGAAACTAAATGTAAAACTTTAACTGAATAAAAAATATTTTTCACTTCATTCTTTATGAAAGTATAGTGGGTTATGACCGATTATGAACGGGTAGAGATAAGGCAATCTACAATCATTATTCTAACGTTAATTTTACGTCTATTTCTAAATGAAATCAATATAGTCAGTCGTGTTTAGTGCGAGAATTATTATCAAAAATTTTTGGGGATGCATTCACAATATCTAACGTGGATGAAGAATAAGCTTTAAAAGTTTTTATAGTTTATATTTATTGAAAGAACTTTATTTTGTTGAATAAATTGTCCTCTATATACGTAGGAATTGAATAATTGAAAAAAAGATTGAAAGAAAGATAAATCCATTGGCAATTCTTAGCTCGTAAAGAGATCGCGAAAGGTACTCTTTGAAACTTGTTTGCCTCTGGTTTGTGAATATGGAGAAAATTTATTGAAAATTTAATAAGTTGTTAATTTGAAAGGTTCGTTCGAGCGTCTATGCGTCGTTACACGACCTGACGTGCATTTGTTAAAAAATAATTATACGCTTAGATATTTAAACTCTTCTCGGTAAGAAAAATGTTCATTTTCCATCGTAGAATGATAAATATTCATCGTTTTCCACATTTACATAAAATTTTCAATTAAAATTGCACAATTTACACGTACGATAAAACAATCGAATCAATTTGTATAAATAGATTAAAAAAACAAAGTCGGGAAAGCGCGTTTCCCAATAAATTTGAACTTTATATCCAAGTGTATACATTAGATGTACAAAGTACGAGGAGTGTATACATACACTTGGAACACGCTTGAATACTTCCATACGCACACCCACACACATAGACCTTTCAATATGCATATATTTTAAAGCAGGAAGATTTTCCTCTCGAGTTAACTTTATTTCGAGTCAAGTACAGAGACACTTTATTGCATCTTGGGAATATAATTTTCGAGAAAATTTTTAAGTAATCCCGATATAATAAGATTTACGTGTGATACACATCGCTACTTTAAGAAACTTATTAATACTTTACATTTTCTCATGAGGACAATAACTGAAAATTAACTAACTTTTTCTTTAATTCCGCAAAAGGAGAAATAATTAAACGAGAAAAGACGTAAAGCCTGACCGAAGAGAAATTCTGACTATGACAATTAAAATTCTTTGGTTCTGAATGTTCTCAGTAGCAGAATCGGTTTATTAAAGTAGCAGAATACTTTATTTTAAATAAATAATGTAAATGAGAGGAGAAAGATAAAAACAAATCAACTTGTTGCAGAGGTGCGAGGGAACGATTGCAAAGGCTGACCGCTTTGAAAAGGATTCAGCCCAGAGATATCCAGGCAATATTGCATCAACAGGTAAGAAACTTGAAGAAACGCATCCACATATGTGCGATTTACTTTTTTATTCTATTCATATATTTTTAATTATATTTTTTTAACTTTGGAATTTTTATCGAATACTTTTTTTGTTATAACGAAAAAAAATCAAGGACTCTTAATGTCTGTAAACTTTAATAACTGAATATTATAAATATTATCCAGTTTGTTTAGTTAGAAGTATTTTACTTTTATTAGAGATTATAATAATTAAATGGAATATTTGTGATATAAAATATGACAAAATATAAAGTACAAAACAAATACAAATTATAGCTTGGGGGAAGATAAAGTTGTTTAAAAAAAACGTAACCACATTATAATCAAGCATATGGTTTTGCTTTGTTCTTGATCTATACTTTTATTCCAATAATTAAATTACGTTTCACAAAAAGGAAAATTAGGTACTTGCATAGATGTAATAATATTACTAAAAAATTATAAAGGTCTGTTCTAATTAATCAAAACATAGAATATGTAAAATCACAAATATAAAAATATTAATAAATAGGGTTTAACAACACGTGGAAGAACTTGACGAACTGCTTTTTTAAAAAAAATGTAGTGTTAGTGATAAACAGGCACTGTCGGTATTCAAAAATTCTGTTCAAATTAGACCTTTATCATATCTGGCAGAAAAGATTTTTTTTACTTTCTTTGCTTTCCATAAAGACAAAGTAAATAGCATATCGAGCAAATTGTGAAAAAATGGTAATACGTACCTTACAGTGGAAATTGAATAAAGAGTGAAATAACCAAAGTTATCTCGTCGCATTGAAATTCACTTGGTCGACTTGTATACTTTGGATATTAAAATAGAAAATGTCGGCTAATTTCGAAAAAACTCGAGTCGATGCGAAATAAGTGCGATTAATCTGCTCGAATCGACAAGCTAACCCTCCTGCGATATCGAGAAAGTCCCCGAGAAAAGCGGGTTATATAGCGCAATAAATCTCGACTCGAGAGCGTCGATTAAAATGTAGGTTAACGCCTTTGCCGACTCTATATACGGGGAGTACAAGATAATCGATGGTCCTCGCATTATTACGAGATCTCGAAAATCTTGGTTCCTTTGGTCAACAAAAAATTTTGTTTACCCAAACATGTACGCCTGGTCACCCATTCTTTTATTTTACCTTATGAATCAAGGCTCTCAATTTTAAGGCAAATATTTATTCATAAAAAGACAAACATATAAATCTCATTTGCTTTCGAGGGAAATTCACTATAAAAAAAATATAATGGCGAGACGAAAATTTGTGAAGTTACATTCATAATGCATTGAATTTTCAACTGTCCATTTTCGACTGTGTTATTTAATTATATTTAATGGAATGTCATACGTACACTCGCCTATATGTATATCTGAAAAAGAAAATGTACGAATAAACGTATAAAGAGATTGCCAGTGATATTCCCGAGTTTTACCTCCAAGGGCGGAGAAAACAAATTTTGAACGATGATTTTCATTGATAATATATTTGGAATTACATTCACATTTGATTAATTCGTGTGGTCACTTTTGATGCTACGCGCATTATCGTAAATTATAAAAAATGTGTAATAATAATCGATAATCTATTAGCGCGAATCGCGGTTGAAATTGTTACCCGAAGGATGAAACACGGAGGATGAAAATATGTCGTGGTTAGTTTAAGAGCTGTTGTTTACTTTCTTAGTTGAAAAATAAGTGATAAATTATTCGGTGTGCTTGTTACTTTACGGTATCTAGAAAGTCTTCCTTGAAATAACGGAACCAATGCGTAAAGAATCTTTTAACCAAGAGTAGTATATAACAATCATCTTCTCCGCGCAGTACATTGTTTGTAAAGCTGCCTATGTAACTATAAATAAATAAAGATTATTTCCTATTTGTGCAATCGATGTAAGCTAATAATTGCTGCCTTCGTTCTTGGTATGGTCGATACGGTTTTCCAAGATACATCTGCTACATCCGTGAGAATACTGTGCGGATAGGTTTTTGGAGAATTCTTTTTATATAGTGCAATGGACGATCGAGATTAGATTTCAAAAAAAAAAAATTTATTACAAATAATTAATATATATTACTATTTTATTACTTAAAATATTTCTTAGAATGTACCTCAGAAACCACTTGATCGAATAGGCTCAAATTTTAAAACAACCATTAAAACTGTTATTAATACTTAATATTTAATACTAATAGAACACTATAACAGAAAGTACTTAAAAATATTTATTTACAAAATTATTTATCTATTTGTTATGTTGTAAAATTAATTTTTTTACTTCTGTTGCACATAAGTGGTTTAAAAATATGTTTTATTGCAACTATTATAATTTCAGCTTATATTGAGTGAAGTAGTTCCTGAGGTATATCGTGGGGTTAGTGTTTATAACTTTATTCGTTATAAATTTTTCGTATTTTAACATTATTCTATATAAAAAATCTTGGACCAGAGTGATTAAAAAGTTATATTAGAAATAAATTATCTAAAAAATACTATTTGTTAAAATGGTTATAAATTGTTGTAAATCAAAATGCATAATAAATTGTTAATTATTTACTCAAATCATTTTTTATTTTAACCCAGCTTTGTACTACAAATACAATTACAACTGGCAATATTAGCCAACGAAACGTCGGCTTTTAACGAAACACATGTGATGACAAAATTCAAAATTTGAATTCAGATATAATTATGGAAAAACGACGTTATTCGTAATAACTTGAAATGTCTAGAATATACTATAAAATGTGAAGAAGCGAATGAATAAAAAATTTAATAAAATGTTCTTCTCTGTGGATTATTTAAATTATATAGCCTACTACTTTTCCGAAAGCAATTTTCTTTGTGCAAAATATATTTTAAATATTTTTGGTCATTGTGAAATAAAGTTTTTTTATGACAATTTTGTAATAGAAAATACGATTGAAATTTCGTGGTGATTTAATTGTACTGAGTTATTCTTAGGACAAAGTAGTGAAAATCAGCTTGTCTCAAGAGAATTGACAATTTAAATTATACAAAGCTACATTGGAAATATTTTTATTACTTTGTTTTTAAAAATATATAGTTATCGATCAATAAGCAGCTATTGCGCTTAAATAATGAAACGAGTTTAAAATTCATTAATATGCTTTGTTCAATTCCTTGGTGAATACAACGTGTATGTAAGATTTAAACAATCGAAATGTGTACCGGCTTGCTTTAACTGGCCATATTTCCGTAGGTTTAACTTTGAAATAGTATTTAATTGAAAATAGTGAATTTATATTAATTTTTTTTCTATCTTCAGGGACAGCTGGAGTTTATTTTCTACTTCATTGTTAGTTAAACAAAAGTACGACTATAGCTCCGCGATCGGTTGTATAAATTAGACTCCTTTTGTAAGATTGAAAAATCACGTATTACATTCTCGAAAGGAGAAAAAAAAACTAAATTGAAAGGATAAACAATAAAGTCGAAAAGCTCAAGTGTATTATAGTATCCCTTTATTCAGCAAAAATAATGATAATGCTCGTCCTTTAGTGGATACTCAAAAGTGTATATATACTGCGTTTGCATTTTATACGTACCGAGTTCTTCCCTATAAATTTATACAAGCGTGCATATCTATATTTGACCTGATTCTCCTGTACGTGGATGTACGTGGATGTACGTGGATGTACGTGTGCGTGCGTGCCTATGTGTGGGCGTGCATGGTGGTAAGAGAACCGGGGTGGAGGGGGGTGGAGGGGGAGCGGCGGTGGGGCGGAGGGGCCGAGGGACATACAGGTTACCCATATAAATTTATACGTGAAGCCATTCCTCGCGTTAGTGACTGTGTCGACACGTCCAGAGCAAAAACATTGACGAGAACGACGACAAAATGATTTTTATTACACCCTCTTGTACGTAACGCGTAATGATATATATTAAATAATTTTTTTTGCACATCCTGGTAAATACTGAAATATTGTTATTTATTCATTGCAATGGAGATTTAGAACGATTAATTTATGCAGCATTTTCCCAAGCTGCCTACTTTCGGAGAAAAAGAAATTATAGACAACGCTCGAATCGCAAAAATGTTCAGCGTCTAATTAATATTGGTATGCGCGCAGATGTGCAGTAAGCGAGTCCATGTAATAAAACAAAGAGATGATTAATCCTTTCGTTCACATCGATTACAAAGATGCGATTATATGCAAAAAAGACAAAATCCAAAGTAAACACGCGTCCTTGAATGTTGTGCGCATGCCAACCGCTTCTTCGATATATAGCTGACATAAATTTCCGTTCCGCTAACGTTGATTTTCTTCCTTCGCGGCTCTCGCGATTTCCCCGTGTTTCTCTTCGCTTCTCAGCTCCTCTTCTCTTCTCTTCTCTTCTCTTCGCTTCTCTTCTCTTTGTTATGCAATAACTGATTCGTATCTCCGATTAGTCCGAGCTTTGATAATTCATGCCTTTGCATTTTTCTTCTCATTTATTTTTATTTCATCCTTCCTGCGCATTCTGTAAATTGTTGGTTTACCTATTTCCTTGCAAATCCATCCGTGTTTAAAAATTTAGAATAACCGTTTGACGATTTTGCGTGGATTTAATTAAAACTTTACGTGAACCGTTAAATAAAGATTTGTTTAAATTTAGTTGCAGGCTATTTGTCGTTAACATTTTAGAAACATAACGTTGTAACTGCACTTTGTTGTAACGAGAGGTAGAAAAATTTTCTTACCATAAATATCGTAATTATGATTTACATGTAGAAATTAAAAGTACATCGAAACAATAACGAGGCTCTCACAAGATTGTTTTATCTATAAAGTTAGTTAGTTTCTCGATAACAAATGCTCTTTCTCTAAGTTGCAAAATTTTTTCCCGAATGCAAGAAACACGTATTCTTTCGTACTGGTTACGTACACCCGTAAACGCACGCTATCATCGCAAGCATAATGGGAAATCTATTTGACAGTTTGTCGAAGAAGTTTAACGTTTCCACATGGCAGATACAGAGGCAAATACAAACGAAATGTAAAAACGTTCGAAAAAAAATACAAAGAGTTAAACAAAAAAAACAAGTAAAGAGAACTAAGAGGAAGTAGTCGATGAGACGAGGCGGATTCCGTCAAGGTCTTTCCACGGGAAATTGATTTTTTTTATACGAGCTATAGTGGTACAAAAATAAAATAGACGCTGAATAATGGAAATTCGTTGCTTTTAGATAACCGAAACTGGAGCCGCTTCGACGAGCGAGGTACCCGCCGAGAAAGATGCGACCAACAGCCAGATCACGGTGACACTTGCCGACAAGTCAGTTGTTTTTCTTATCTCACGTCGAATACACTTCAACATTTTGTGTAACACCTAAATTTTATTTATCTTTTATTTAAATTTCAAACGTTATAAATAAATTTTTCACAACATTTTATTAGAAATAATGATAATTATATTACGCAAGTAATATATGCATGATTTATCAAATTATTTGTCAGTACATATACCTATCGGTGTTCCTCGAAACTCGTAAAAAGCTATTTACGAGAATATTTAAGCTATGAATAACTTTGGTGAGCGCACGCTCGTACAGGCTAATTACCGATACTCAAGTTGAACGCGCTTACCTAATTAAGACTTACTTTCTCACGAAATGACCAATGCCAATCATCCGATAAGCTTACCATTTTTTTTTGTAATCGTCGAGGAAAGACCAAATTTCCGATCGATCGTAACCCGCAGGAAAAGCAAACCAGATGAGAAATCTTCGTCCCGTACTTCTCGTTAAAACGAATCTTTACGTAACCTCTTTTGAGGGCATCCTGACTCGCGGGCAAGGTTACGCCGTTTCTTACGAAACGCGATCGCGGATAAATCTCCTTTCTGATATAACCCGAATCTTCATTGTTTTTTTTTCCTCGGTAGTTCCCTTTTTTCACCAACACTCTTTCTTTTCCTTTCTTCTAGCTTTTTCATTTTCACAGAGGCGCGTGCGCGTGTTACTCGACTTGATGAGGAGACTTGCTATTACTATCTTTCCTTTTTTTGTCCGTACAGAACCTATTGTTATTCGTTTCCCAGATGGTTTTCCATTTTTTTAGAGGATTATTCGGTCTTTTTTTGCGAATAAGAGTAGTACTGATCTCGGAATCAGAGGGAGTCCTTAGAAATATTACGATATGTAGCTCAATTTTTAATTTTTAATGAAAAATATGCTGGAGACATAAATTACACTAAAAATTAAAAATAATGGCATATTAATACATATTGTAGCAACGTAAGGATATGTACTTGGACTCTATTATAATTTTCATTATATCTTTTAGAATATATATATATATATTACTATTTCTAACACAATTAACAAAAATTTATAAAACTTATAAGAATAATTGCAATAATTTAAATATGCCTTTACGTAATTGCAAAATATGTAGTAATTGTTACTAAAGGCGTAGTTAACAAATTCAACGTACATAACATCACTGACAATTATTTTAAAAAAAATTGTTCGGGGAATCGGATAAATTCATAGAATATTATAATGCACCAAATAATAAATTATTAATGTATATTATTTTTTGGTAAATAATAACTCTTTTTTAATGTCATCGAAAAAATGAATAATCTTTGATTGTTTGATTCGCGAATAAACAGAGAGCCAGGATCAAATGTGTACCCGAAGCTAAGCAACGGCACGATCCCCAAAAGCATCAGCAAAGACTCGCCAGATCAACGGTCAAGTTTGGAAAAGCAGCAAAGCTGCCCCGAAGACGCGGATCTTCTGGTGAGCCAATTTTTATATAAAATTATAAGCTAGAGAGAAAGAGAGAAAGAGAGAGAGGAGGCGAATGACATTTGTTTATCTTTCGAAAGCTGCAACCGGCGCTCCAGGTGGATGGAGTCCGCGCGAGCGAGCGTCGTGCGAGCAGTCCATTCCAGAATGGCCGTACGGAGGTCCTGATTGGAGAACCAGAGGGTGGCCCGAGGTCACCCCGCGGCTCCACCTCGTTCACGGTCAATGACGCGCCTGGTTTCCTGAACACGACCGACGATACCGAGCCGATACTCAGGTTAGTCTTTCCTTCTTACTATGACTATCCTCCCACTATTCGTATATGCATGTATACAGATTACGTTGTTGTGGGATGACCTTATAAACATAATTATTTAACGAGACGACGAGATAAAATATTATTATAAAAATTAATATCGCAATTTTTCCATCGATTACCTATTTTCCGTTCTTACTACATGTTCTATTTTTTTTTAATTTCTTTATAAGTTTAATGAATTTTATCAATTGTTAAGGAAAAATGGGCAATAATTCAGTATACCAATTAAAGAGCACTCTTATTAAGCTAAATATAAACCACATAAAAGTTAAGTAAAACAACTTGATTTCGAGTAGACGACTCCAAACAAAATCATCGTAGGGTGCACGTTTGCAAGAAATGTATAGGTACACTCGGTTGTTTCTCAAAGTAGCCAGGAAGAGGATCAGAGATCCACGAGTTGGTCTCACGCTCGCTTTCACCCGAGTCCTCGCGCGAACGCGCGCATCAATTTGTTTTCTCCTCGATTCAATCCACGTTTTCCTTTTGGCTGTACGCCAACTACGCACACGCGATGTACATTCGTCTCGGGGCTTTGCAGGGAATCTCTTTACCTACTATCGGAAAGGAAGGAAGGAAGAAAGGAAGGAAAACGGAGAAACGATTTTTCGTTCTCGTCTCGAGATGCCGGTACTGTTGCGATTTCTTATATAAATTATAGACAACGCTCGAATCGCAAAAATGTTCAGCGTCTAATTAATATTGGTATGCGCGCAGATGTGCACTAAGCGAGTCCATGTAATAAAACAAAGAGATGATTAATCCTTTCGTTCACATCGATTACAAAGATGCGATTATATGCAAAAAAGACAAAATCCAAAGTAAACACGCGTCCTTGAATGTTGTGCGCATGCCAACCGCTTCTTCGATATATAGCTGACATAAATTTCCGTTCCGCTAACGTTGATTTTCTTCCTTCGCGGCTCTCGCGATTTCCCCGTGTTTCTCTTCGCTTCTCAGCTCCTCTTCTCTTCTCTTCTCTTCTCTTCGCTTCTCTTCTCTTTGTTATGCAATAACTGATTCGTATCTCCGATTAGTCCGAGCTTTGATAATTCATGCCTTTGCATTTTTCTTCTCATTTATTTTTATTTCATCCTTCCTGCGCATTCTGTAAATTGTTGGTTTACCTATTTCCTTGCAAATCCGGGGCTTTGCAGGGGCTTTGCAGGGAATCTCTTTACCTACTATCGGAAAGGAAGGAAGGAAGAAAGGAAGGAAAACGGAGAAACGATTTTTCGTTCTCGTCTCGAGATGCCGGTACTGTTGCGATTTCTTATCTCACGTGAAGCGCCCGTTATTTATTTTATTTTTACCGACGAATCCTGCGATTGCTACTTACATTATGTGACATTTAATAATGTTTACAAAGTTTATTATCATTTTCGTAATTCCTATGAAATATCGTTATTTTATTAATGGAACCATTATTCGTCGTTGAATAATGCACTGTTCGTATAAAACATTTAATATTAGTTAAATAATTTAATTTGTCTTAAATATTTCTTACGCGTTTGCACCAATAGTACATTTTATTCAAATAATTTTGCCATAAGTAATCTAATCCGTTGTGCCGTTATTTTTACTGGATTCAAATGTTAAAACTGTATCAATAAAATGTAGATTACAACAAAATCGTGCAAACTTGTAATTCGAAAATTTAATGTTACTTTCCTTGTACGTTACAATATGTCTATTAATTGCAACATTCATAATTATGCGTAAAGATTTATTTTATTTAACATGATAACGTTTCTAGTGAAAAATATCGTACAAGTTGTAAAGAAATTTGAAACGCATAAACTTGGCTAATGTTTTATGATACGATTATTAAATATGTAACGCGACGTCGAGATTAATGAAGTAATTTTGTGTTTAGTAATCTTGTGAAAAATGGTATAGATACCGAGTAGAGAGTGTGCTAAAGCTCGAAAATTGACTCGACTGTCCTTTCTCTCTCTCTCTCTCATCTAAATTCCAGCACTCGAAAGCTCGAATACTCGTTGGATTCCTACAGGGAATCCAGAGCTCGATCACTCGTGGTAGCGAAATTTCCAAGGGCTCTTGAACGCGCATCTCGAACAATGCTGCGGATGCTCGATCCTTTAATCGACCTCTCGCTCTTCTCCGATATCGATCGCGCTTAAGAGACAAAAAGGTTGGATTACGAGAGAACGCGACACTTAGCTGCTCCGTGTGCAGGAATGGGTCTACGCTTTATTTTCTTTTTCGACGAACAATTAGTAGTTATATATGGAAAGGATTTAAAACTTGATGGAGAAGAAAGATACGTTTGAGGCGGAATGATGACAGATAGAAGATGGAGATTGGGTATAAGGCTGATGGCCATTCTTGAATAAATTCTTGGTACGCGTAGGATTATGGGTGTGAGCGAGAATCGATCGAAACGGGATGTCGCTCGAAAAGTAATTTCTGCTCGGAGCAATATTGAAATAGTGTAGTATTATTTTATTGCGTCTTTTAGATGATAATTGAAACAGAGCTATCAATAGACACTGCACGCGCGGTGGGAATACCGCACGAGATTCAATCCAACAAATTCAATTTCGATTGAAAGCCAATCAATATGTATATTTATCAAAGTGCAGTCGAGCAATGGAAAACCGCCGAAATCGCGCGAGTCGATCTACACACCCACGCAAGCGCAATGAAGTTTATTCTTCGACACGGGAAATAAAACACCACCAATTGTGTGGTACGTATATGAACGGAAAGGAAAGAAAGAAAAAGAGCATAAAGTATGCATCCGTTGTCGAAAAATATCAAAGAAACGCGCGAGAAAGGATCGTGCACGCACCTAGGTACGTTTAACGCGGCGATCTTTTTATCAACGCCGTGTCGAAGTAAGATCGAAGCAAAAAGTGTTTACCATACGAAGAACCAACAACCGAGAGTTGACTCTGCCAATAGCTGTACGTGTGCGAAGGAGTAAATGTGCATTGGTCTGCATATAGAGGGAGTCTCTCTCTCTCTCTCTCTCTCTCTCTGTCTCCGTCTCGCTGGAAGAAAGAAAGAAGAAATCGTGGCGAGAGGGCTCGGCGCGTACCTTTCTTAATCCCGTGACAAGGCTCTCAGGGCCGTAATGCGCACTCGATGGGTTCGCGTCGTTCTCCAATCGGACCCTCTTCTACTCTGCGTACTTACACGCTTATAAATAGAAATCCATTGGTCATTTTGTTCTCGAGGTGTCGTTGATTCGTTCGAATCCGATAGACGGCTTTGTTCTTTCTATAAGATAGTTTTGATCTCCTCGAGTCAAGGTCAAGGATGCGTATACCGTGGCCCGGCTCCTGCAGTCCTGCTTCCTCTCAACTCTATTCTGCATTGCGTAACTTTGATTTCGATGCTCCCTACCGTGTTGGGTTTTTAATTTACACACAGTCAGGTACTCGTTTCTGTGCTCCAGTCGATCACAGCCGTAATTGACAAAAATTAGGAAACAGTTCACGCTTTTTTTCTTATTTTCTTTACCGAGCCGAAGTAAGAGGTAATCAAATTTTAAAAATCCGCAAAAACCGGTTGAAATTATTCAGGCGAATAAAAATATGAGCTCCCAAGAAAATTGAAGCAGCGATTTCGGGTAATAAGATGAATTGAATCTCATAGGTTATTTTGGGCGTGATTAATTCGACGGTGATGAAAAAATAAAAAGTAGGAGAGAATCGAGGTTGAATCATACGGCGAAGCATTTCGCGAATAGAGCTGCTATATCTACGAGGGACCGATAAGGTTGCATTGCAGTGCTTTCTCACGATCACCCCGCGTCTTCCTGTCACTCGATCCACACACTCCACATCGATATCCTATGCCTTTTCGATTTACGTGGCTTCGCCTCACTACACGCATACGCATATACATCTTATATCCATTTGTAGATCAATTTAAATGTCCAAACCAATTACCAAATCGCTTCGAATCCACGGAAGAATGGTGTGAAAAGAAAAAAAAAGAAAAAAACTTTTCAAAGCAAATGAACGAATTAATTATTAGTGCGTATGCATAATTGTGCGAGAGGCACTAGGCATACATCATCAAGTAGATTACAGTTATTTGGATATACATATACGTGTTAATCAAAGTACAATGGAATGGGAATAAAAAGAGATAACACGTCAACGGATTACGTCGATGTGTACACATTCGATTAAACGAGTACCCTTATGGATCAAGTCGACGTATAACCACTCATCGAAAACAAACTCGATCAACTCGCTCTGTCTACTTTTGATCGTTCTAATTTTAATTTGACGTTTACGGGTTAAAATCGCGTACCAATCGACACCTCGGAAGTTCCGAGTTCGCGACGACGATTGGACGCAGGTTTGAATAATTTTGTAAATGTTCCATCATACGGCCGGTAAAGTCGTCAACAATGCGTACACTAACGAGGCATTTCCGTAGAGGCAATGTACCTGTATAAAGAGCAGCACCGATTGACTCGCCCATGCCGAATAAAAGCGCTCGCGGAACAAAAAAAAATAAATAGAGGATCGACGGGGATAGGAGTTTAAGGCCCGGAATCGACACACCCGCGCTCCCATTGTTCGACCTAATTTCCAGGAAAACGTACTCGTTCTCTCTCTCTCTCGTATTTTCTATGTATTTACCTATCCGTCTGGTATATTCGTTCATTATGCGCAAGTATAAGTATATATATATATCGTTTGCACGCACCTATACACACACGCACACACGCACACACGCACGTGCACGCGGGCAGGGTTGCACAGTGTGTATTTATATTTGCTCGCGTAACGACGTTTCTCTTTCCGCGGATACGTAGCTAGATGCTTGGGAAACGTGCCCCGCGGACCTTAACAATTGGAATTCAATTCCGAGCTCGCTTTCGATTCGATGCCTGCTTATTTATATATTTTTTTCCTTCTTCTTCGTCTTCTTCTTTTTCTTCTTCTTATCCTTCTAAGATACCTTGAATTTTATTTACCTTGCATAATTATTCGACGTTGTACGATTGTTAATGCCGCAAAGATGGTCAGACTTTACGGATACTTATAGACATCGTTTTATACTCCTTCGAGATATTTTTGTATATTCTTCTTCGTTTTTCAATAAATATGCGCAACAAAGCTTTGCAAAAACTGGGCAAAATTTTGTGTTTATTGCATTTTAATATTGTGCCTGAAAAAGTGTGGTTACGGGTCGTCACGATCAAGGTAACGCATTGAGTCATTTTTTATGTTTTAAACAAAAAAATTCTTTAGAGTCAAAATTGTCAGAAAACGATAAAAACTACGAATTGTATGATGTTTTGAGAAAAAATGTTTATGAAAATTATGTTGCCATTATCGTATTACATGCGTAAAACATTATATTGATTAATCACACATTGTCTCTATATGTAAAATATAGCCTTTTCTATTTAAGAAATCTCAAGTTTAGTAATAAGACTATATTTGAGATATTAAAAAGAAAGCAATGGCAAACTATGTTTTTAAATAGGATAAGGAAATTGGAAATTCAATCCTAACTCGGTGATCGAAGCGTGCACTTTTGCGCCTCGGTTTCACCATGCGATTTTCTTTAACACGTGACACTCGTTTAGAATCAAGAGCTAATTATACATATATAAAGCTGCTCGTCGATTGATAATGTTCGATGTATAGCAGAGTAGAGTATCAACGGTGAGAAATCAGGTCGAGGAAAGTTTTGGGAAATGTTTCTCGTCGTGGTGGGGATGGTCTTTATTTTATCGCTTATTAATCGCGAGAACTAAACACATTGGTTTCCTGAATAATGTAAGGCTTCTACGCTGCAACGTGCACCTTTCCCCTTTGTTCCTTTTAAGAACAACGGAATTAATTATTGTTATTATTGTTATTTAATTTTCATTATTCTCCATGCAGTATATTCCTATTAGAAGAAAGTTTTGCCCGATTTTGAGGAACAAGCTATAATTTTTATTAGCACGTATATAACCAAATAAGAATCAATTTTCGTACCAAATAAAACATTCAAAATTTTATTGTTTTAAATTTTATATTGATAAAGATTTAAAACAATTAAAGCATTATCCAAATTCAAAGTGTTAAAATTAATAACATATTTATCTTTGTACTATGCACATCGATTTTCTAATAATATTATTCATTTTTATCCAATTAGTTGTAACAGTTTCTTATTTAGGCACAAATATAATTTTCACGATTCCAGTGTTGTTCTAATTCGTTAATCTTTTTTAATTATACGAACTGTATAAAGACACAATCCAATTTTAATTATCTTTGGTGTATAAGCGTTTTTAAAGTAACATTCGTATTTAAAATAGACGTGGTTAAAAATAATTTGTTATTACAGTTTTTTAAATGTTTAGAATAGTCGAATTTAAACGTGCGTTTGTAAACTTTGTTGCCCAATAGTTATTCAAGTTACTAGGAATTTATGATGCAGTTTTTATCATTCTTGTCTTACAGAACCCGTTACTTTTTGAAAAATTTTTGAAACGAACACGTATAATGATTTTTACAATACAGAAGGATTTCACTAGCGAATGTCCGTATATGAAAAAGTTATGTATAAATAGTAACACATACAAATCAGAAGGGAAAAATTTAGTAATATTGTAGTTGTTTAAAAAATATTATTTTAGTTATTACTTATTTGAAAAGTAAATGAGAGGTAACTATAATCGACCAAAAACTATATTCGAACTGTCGTAACCTCAAATTACACGTTCATTCGCTTTGTGTTAAAATTTCATCATAAACCTATCTTTACACTAACATGGTTATCCGACCGTTTTAAATTTTTTCTTATAAATAACCATAAAAAATGTATTATAAAGGAATATCAAACTTGGTATGTTACTATTCGAGTCATTTACCGATTAAAATGTATTGTTTTACAAAAAAAAATATATTATATTGAAAAACGAAATAATGATATAACGATACTTTTTTAAGATGTAGTCTACAATTATGCACACTTTCAAAGTGATTAGTGCAGTTAATTTAATGAAAATAATTGTTTTAAATATTTTTTTAAATATCAGTTAAGGAGCATTTTTAAAACAATTGAGCTTACGAACTACTCCATCAATCATGTTAAATAGTAACGGGCAATAGTAATAGGGCAATATTTTGTCTGATGATTTTCTATGAATTGTAATGTAAAATATTAATTTTATTTAAAAATAATAATTTCCAGTCGGTCATATTAAGCGCGAGAAATTTGATTTACTGATGATGATTGATTGACATCCCCTTAATGTGTCTCCTAAATAAGTAGTTGGTAATAGAGTTTTAGTAGAGATAATCGCAAAAACATATGTTACTAAATAATTATATCCAATTGTGTGTTTCTTAAAGAAGTATTCTTCCGGTTTTGGTGTATACTGTTCATTGTAGCTTGACGAGGATGGAAGGTATCCATCGAAATGCTGCCAAACAAAAATAATGACGTATTCTTCTAATAAATAAAAATTAATTATTCCCAGTTATATTAACGCTGTTCAACTAATAGAGGTGTTTCGTATGCGCTCGATGTGCTCGTCAACCTCGACGCTTCTCTCTAACGTCGAGGATCCGCGAATACGTGTATTACACGTATCGCGTATATATATTTGTATACGATGCGCAAGTAATTAATTATATACTCTTTGTTGGAACGTTGGGTTGAAGCTACATTTTGTCCAAGAAGATGATGCTTTTTATTTGGTTATAGCGATGATAATGTTCGTGAAACAAAACAGCAGATTAAAATTATTAATTACCCAGTAATGTATGACAAACTATGAAATATTATTAAAATAACGTTCTCTAAAAAAAGTGACGAAAGAAGGCGAGTAATCAGAAATATGTTAGGGTACGAGAGGTTGACTTTGTGAGATGGTAAATTTCTTCTTTTCACATGTGCCTTAGAATTTTTGAGTTTCCCCTCTCGTATACGCAGGACCTCCCCTCTTTTTGTCGTCGGGTAGCTCGGTGACGTCGTAAAGAATCGTGTCAGACGTAACCTTGACAATGGGCCGCCGGTGTTCACCGCGGTTCTCATCGGCGTGCGCAACGCAACTCTGCTCTCTCGTCGACGAGCTCTGTACGCTCTCTGTATATACACGCTCGGCTCGTCCCGGTCGTTTCGTTAACTGTTTTTCAAATAGAACAGTTGTTAGCTCCAGCGAAATAACGAGTTATCTTCTTCGTTCGCGTATTTTTTTTCCGCGAGTATACCTGTGCATTACATTGCGCATACGCGTGACCGAACGCAATTACCTACATTGACCGCGGTATCAACTCGATGTTGATATGTACCTACGTATATATGTACCTACACGTATTTTCTTTTACGATTTCTATTCGAATTTGCATTATTTTTTACAAGCGAAAAATAAGTGAACTATCTTGTTCTCTTGGTAGACCAGTGCCGAAAAAATATATGATATATAATGCTCGCGGTAGGAATTGTACTGGATGGGCATGTATACATAAATACATATAAATATTGCCAGTTGACCGATAAATAGATAACCTATCGGGATTTTGATACTAAACTATAAAAGTGACTCAACCTGCAGCTCATACTTTTTTATAATACTATCTCTTAATAGTTCCAAAAGATATTTTATTACTCGACGATGTTACGGAAAACAGTAGAGTCAATTTTTGGGTAATTTTCATTTAAACAAAAAATTATTTAATAAAAATGGTAACGAATAATTATTTCGAATAAAGTATTAATCATAAATTATTGGTCATGCTAAAAGAAAAAGAATGTAAGTGATTTAATCAGTAAAACTGTAAGCAACACATTCCTATGAACACATAGATATCAATTTTTATGCGGCTCAAGTTAATTTCTACAAGCATCTATTAAATGTTAAATGATCAAAAGCGATTAATGGATAAACGAAGCCAAATATAAATCAACTGTATTACAAAAGTCAATAAAAAAGAGATAAATCTTTCTAGATTTATTTTCCAGTTTTAATATAACGGATTCTTCAGCCATTAAGTTGAAGCCTTAAAGAAAAAAGTATTGAATAAAATAATAGTCTGGAACGTTTACATCGAGAATCGTACGCGTGCATTTCAAAAAAATAAAAAAGATAATAGAACTCGTCAATGAAGCCAAATAAAAGAAAACCAAAGGATGTAGGTATGGATGGGGTTAAAAACAACACCACACGCGAGAACCTAATTTCAGACTTGTTTAAAAGAAGCTTACGTGGCGTCGGTGCGAAAAAAAAAATCGAACGCCAATATACGCTGTATGCAGATAGAAGATCCAAAAGGAAAGCCTGTATCGGATGTATATGTATAGGTTTGGGTATTCGGTACGCGTCGAACACGCCAACTCTATAGAACATCGGTGGAAAACGGTGCGGTGCGGTGTGTACATCATAATGTGCGTCGGCCTCGTCATTAGCCTCCTCGAGAGAGCCTCCTCGAGAAAGAGAGCCTCGGGAATGCGCGATTTGAATTTGCAACCGAGACTCGGCGGGATGGACGAGAGGGAAGTATACGCGCTCACACACACACACATGTCGTTTCTTTGCCGCTAAATAAAGCTTCAAACTTCCATTTACTCTCGGAAGATCGAGCAAGAGCTGGAGGATTTTCATTTATTTCTTACGCGAGTTATATTATTTATTTCAAATAATTCATTAATTAATAATTTAATTAATAATATACGAATTGCTCTCACAAAAATATGTATTTGCATAATTGCGGGGAAAGGATAAACTAATTGCAAGTAACATATTCGCACGGAGAGAGAAAGAGAGAGAGAGAGAGAGAGAGAGCGATACAATCGGTAATCCCAAGGCTAATATCGAATCCCACGGAAATTTGTTAACCGTGCCAATCACCTTCACTCGAGAGAGAGCATGCGAGAGAATAACAACCGATCAGCTGATTAGACGGGGTGGATGTACGTGTGACTAAAATAATTAATTTTTCTCTCGGATTATTCGTTAAGAAATGAAGCGTCGTGTGGCTCGGTTTACCTTGAGAACCACTGAAGAGGACAACCGAAGAGACGCCCGCTTTTGTGCGTGCGTATACGCTCAGCCATAGATATTTGTAGTATGTATACATATACATATACCTGCGTAAACCTCAACTTTTCCACGGTGAATTCACACCAAAATCGTCGAGATATAATTGAAATGTTCCTCTCTCTTTCCCTATTTATGTTATAAACGAACGAGTTGCCGTATCTATATTTATCGAGCGATAAGTTCGAAAGTATTGAAAATAAATTGAGACTTTAGCGTAGAAGTTTCCTTTTTTCACCTGCGCAGTGGTGTCCTATCGCTTGAGAATCCCTGCGCACACACACTTAGACTTAAAGTTCTATCCCTGTAAATTTTGGACGATTCACTCTGCTTCTCTCATGGGTCTACATTTCTCCCGAGCATATATCGTTTAAGATAGGTGTATACGATATAGATTCACGTTGCTGCGACTTATTTTATATCATAAATTCGCGATGCACTGCACGACCACTAGCGATTTCCTTATACCGAATTGACAAGTACTAGAACTCGAGTTGAGCATTATTCTAAAATGATCTTTCGCACCCAAGTATTAATTTCGTTAAAAATTTTAACCGAGCTCCTTCTCTCGAAGTACAGCGCGTTGCATCGAAATAATCCGGAAGAGATTTCCTGTAAAATGTTGAATAATAAATTCCGGGGTTGCGTTAAAAGAAAAAAGAAGTCAAGTATAATTAAGTACAGTTTGAAATCCTTTCTTCGTTTCATAAATTATTCATCGTGATTCGCATAGGTATAGCGCGAGTAGTCCAATACCCAATGTACACATACAGATATTTATCGTCTACACCCGCGTGCGTACATTTGTAGAGGTGAGGGTATATACACACACACATATATATAGGTATACAAGTACATATACAAATATACAATCCAGCCGGTTGAAAAGGTCCCGGTTTAGTTGTATTCCAAGAAGCCAGAAGGTGTTTCCCCTTCGTTAACCTGCTCGCCGGAAAAGTTTTCTCCCCTTCGGCCACTCGGGTGTATACCTGCTCTCCAACGCAGGTTGGTGCACCTGCGCTTCCTGTTGTCGTCGAAGGGGAGACGAGCGCGCGCGCCCGCCCGCCCGAAAACGAAGACACGAAGACGGCCCGAACGTCTGGAATGTGCTCTACGTACCGAAAGGTGTCGGGCTTGCGCTTTTAAAGTCTCTCGCATTACTCTTAATTTTTAATTTCATTCTTTCCATTCGTAACGAGAACGTAAAATCTTTACGTATTGACTCACTGCGGTGCTTTCCTTTTAATTTATCATTTTAATTTTTATATTTAAAGAAAATAAATGTGATGGACGATATCATTTATACTATTGTATGCCTGCGTTGTTTATTCAATGCTATGACTGTCTAGCCTCTCATTGAATTGTAAAATTTATCTTCTTTATTCACATCGTTTAACGATTCCTTAAAGATCTGGGGTATATAATTGTAAACTTGGACAAAATTTAAAACGAAACGTAATTATCAAAAAATTATGAAAAGAAAGAAAAAAAAATTGACCGCGCGAATCTCAATGACCGGGGGAAATCTCGAGGTATATATCGAAAGGAAAAAAAGGCGAGCAGTCGACTTTTTTCTCGGTTTATTCGCCCGAGGATTCCCTCGCTTCCGCTTCCCGAAGGGCGGTCGCGGTCCTATTAAAGGGAAAGTTACGACTCGCTTTTAGACTACGCTTCGGATTTAACATTCACGACGCAGTCGTATACGGCTACCGAATCATCTCGTCCGTTTCAACCGAGATGGGGTTGCTACGCCCTTTTCGTCAATTTACGACGAGAGTAAATGTTTTACGATCTTTCGACTCTTGCTTCTTATTTTTTATCACTCGTGTAAATAGATTAACTCGAATGCGTGTACGCGCGTCGCGCATACCCGATACGCAAATTTATTTTTAACTCGGAAAGCTTATTCGTTCGTACGAATTTTCTGGGGCTTTGTTATTTCATAAATATGTCTATTCGCATACTTTATCACCTGTGTATATTAATTGCTATTTCTTACTTTTGTGTTACAGGTGAGCGAATATTACGATTTTGTCATTTGGTTACGTGAGTTTAATTAATACTTAAAATTAACGAGTACTTAAGTATAATGTATTAAAATATCACACGATAAGAAATGACTACAACTTATACAACATAGAGAAATTAATTTATTAAAATTAAAATGGTAGGTTTAAGATTAGTAGCGTTTATCAGAATTCATTTATTGATTTACTCGTATTTTGTTACGATATATGAGTTTTACATGTCCATGGTACTTTTGTCATATCTATAACTAAATATATTTCAAAAATTAATTAATGTATTAATCATATAATTTATTAAAACATATCGAATTTATGGTCGAACGATACACCAGCAGTGCTCGTCCTTTAATTCGATGTTTTATAACAAATTATAATAAAATAAAGAGAGAGAAGCAATAATCGTTTCCCCCTTGAAAATACAATGGATTAATCGAAAGCTTCAATTACTCATTAAATATACGAATCGATAATTGCACCCACGTAGCTAAATAAAATAAAAACACGCGACTGGCGATGAGTCATATCCGTATACGTTTGTGTGCCCAAAAAGTCCATAGTGTCCCGGTACACATATTGTGCATCGTTACGATATCTCTCCCATTCACGATAACGCACAGGGTATAGGGTAGAGGTATACGTAAGAGTAATTAATCCTGTAGACCACGACTGCCTGTGTTGTTTTTTCTATAAAGGCAGGTGTACGTACGAGTCATCGTTACGCAAGGGTTATCCTATTTTAGGGTCCTTGTGAAATAATCATCATGGTGTTACGAGGGTATGCGTAACACTACTGGCGTGATTTTTTACATTTTCTTGAAATATTTGCTTTTCCTGGTTTATTTTCCCTGGTAATAATTCTACGCGGTACCGTTTAGATATATGCTTATCCGCGAGTGTTCATTGAACATTTACATATAGAACTTAATGAAGAATAAAAATCCCTTACGAGGGAATGAAGGAAAGGTGTGGCATTACGTAAAAATGTGTGAACGTCGTTACGCAACAAAAGTATAAAAAGTGGAGCGACGATTTAAAGAAAACGTAGACGATGTCGATTGAATATGAACGTATTACGCATAGGTGATACGTTGTGTCGTATCGCGTTTATCTACGAGCTCGTTTAAGATAAACGTTATTGTTAGTCGCTATTAGTCACCTCGCAGTCGAGTAGCTAGCTGTTCTTTTTTCCCCTGATTGAACGTTCGTTAACCTCTTTTTCCTCTGGTGAACGCTAATTCCCTGATCACAGCCTAGCTCTCGAGCTACGCAGTGTGCAAGCTAAAGCTAAAGAGAAGGAGAACCTGCACCGGTGGTATATAGCGAATATCCGTATCTGGATCAGTGGGAAAATCGGAGGTACGAGATCGCGAGAGGAGGGCGTCCGCGATAAGGAGAGCGATAACAGGTGTACAGCCGAGAGGCGAGTCGGTGCGATAAAACGGAGGAGCAGTTGTCGCGTTAGCTCGCGCGTGTCACGTCCGCGCGCGCATTCTCGCCCTTCGGAGTTGGCGCAATGGTGTCGGTGATAAGCGAGCTCGGTCCCGTGTGCCACGAGTGCACCGAACGTTGCTGGGACTACCTCGAGCGCATCAGGAACCGATGCCGTCGATGTCTTTGCAGGTGACGAGTCCACGACCCACCTACCACCACCACCACAATTACCTCTTTCTCTTCCCGTCTCACTCGCATTCCTCGCGTTATCGCTTACTCGGTAAACACCGCCGAGTGCCGGGGATATATCGCCTATATGTATGTATATATAGCTATACGCGCTACTCGTTACGTCTCTACGCTCGGCTACCTGCATTACCGATTGTTTACCTATCACGCACTATCGAGCTTCTCTTCCTCTTGGTTTCGCGTCTCGAAGGACTGCCTCTAGGTAGTTGTTACGTAATGCGATTGATTAACCTTTTAATTTAGTAAACGGCTCGTTTTCCTCGTTTACCAGCCACAGCGCGCAAAGAACCAAGGGTAGACGCAAGCGTAACCGAGTTAAATTATAAAGTTTTAAAGATCAGCTTTACTCAACTCGATAACCGGATCTCGTAAAGATGGTAAACTTGGGGGTTACAGCTACAATTCTATGTAGAGGAGAAAAAAATATGTTGTTGCAGATTGTATATACGTAGTTAATCGCACGATCACACGTGGTATGTATCGCGTCGTCTTCGCGTCGTGTTACAGACATTCAAAACGACGAAGGCTTACAATTTTATTTAAAGTATTCTCTACGAATCCCGAGTTACGTAACTTTCATTCATCGTTTGTTATTTATTACACGTATATCCCCGCGTCATCGTGTTACCTATCCGCGTCCATTGTATCAGCGTATCAACTTTATATCGCGCACGCAACAATTATACACCATATTATCATTTTTAAAATTTTTTTTATATAAATATAGCCATCGAGAGTGGACGATCATTTAAATAATTTGTTCGAGTCACTTTTGGATGGAAATCGAGTTGGTTTACGATATCGCGCTTGAAATAAGAAACAAAGAAACACGTGACTGTTTTATCAAGCGAGACGTTTGCGTATGGCGTTACTTAGACGGCAGAACCTACCACCGAGAGAGAGAGAGAGAGAGAGTGGAGTCGTGTTAAATTCCAGCCATCTTTGATTCTCGGATGTTCGGTCTACTGGAATTCAATTGCTTTCTTATCAGCGATATCTTCGAGCGTACATATGCCTATACGCTACAAAAATATTTACGACAAATTCATTTTAGGGCTTGCGAAGGTTTACCGAAACCGAGTCGAGAGTAAACGAAACGCGATAACGCGAGATAACCGCGGCGCCGCGGCCGGTGTATGTACGCGGACAGGTAGGTGCACTGTGCACAAGAAGAGTAAGGTACGAGGAAAGTACAGTTCTCACGATCGAATAGATGCGAGAAACGCAGCGAAATTTCGAGGAACTCAAAATAATAGGAAGAGGACGACGGTTCTTCGGGGAGAGAATAAGACCTCAGAGTGTAGATCGGACCTTTACCTTTACGTGTCTTACGTGGCTTTTTCCTCCGACCGGCTATGCAGGGATTTTGCGCGGAATCTTCTTTCACTCGAATGTCCCGTGGGAATAGCTCTCTATACACACTTGAGTTCTTACCGATTTCTTTATCCTAATTTTTCTCCTATTTTTCCATTTTCCCTCTAGATTCCCGAATAACGTGCTTTTTCCAAGCGCGCGGGTTATTATTTCTTATATACTTACGCTGATCTTGATGGAATATGTTTACTTTGTCAACGAGCGGTGTGATTTTATCTTTTAAAAGAATTTTCACGTTAACGTGATATGCCTTAAATTTAGATTTATATACTTGTATTACTTTTGGGCTGTTGCATAAAAATAGTTAACTTTGTTAAATATTTTAACAATTATATTTTGAAGTAAATATTCAAATCGTAAGCGTACACGCGAATAAAATGCAATTTGCACCTATAAAATACAATGTTTCTCGATTCGTTTGTAATATATCTATTTTAATAACTCAAAGCATTCGAGACGAACAAAGATAAGATTTGTTATCGAACGAGAATTGCAAATATTCAAACCGTGTCGAACAATAACGCGATTCACTCCCATGCATGTATATTAAATCAGCATTTAATCGGACAAGTAATAGACGCAACGAGTTACTTAACACCTGGTTGAGCACACGCAGACGATTGTACCTAAATATCTAACGAGAGAACGAAAGTCACGGCTAGTTGAGACGTTCGTTCGTCTGTACTAATATCTATATATATATATATACTTTTAATTTATAATTATACTTCATGTAGTTACAGCTTTGCGTTCAGTAACTGTCAACTTGCTATAAATACATTAGAGATTTTTATTTTCAAGCGAGGCGATGGGATGTAGCAGGGCGACGCCACGATATATAATAATATAACGTCGTAGTTACAAAGCTGATCCTTAAATCTGACTGTGCGAAATCGTAACCTACCAGTTTTTCTATACGACCCGATAAGACTGTATCTCGAGCGCACATTCACAGAAATTAGAGTTAAACAAATAGTGTATTGCGTTAACAACCTATATAAATACACGTTCGTACACGTCGCCTACTAGAAATTTTGAATTATTAATTCTTTTGCGCAAAGTGGTGCCAATTTTTCAGAAGCAATTTTGAAAATTCGCGCGTCTCTATAATCGTTTAAATTATTTGCAAATAAATGAGTTGTTTTGACATAACAAAACTAAAGCACTTTTTATCAGTGCGTGGGAATTATAGTTGGTCATGCAATAGCTAAATCGAGAATTAAAACATTTCTCAATGTCTTGCGAATAACGGTTCCTACCGGTACATAAATATTATTTCTCAAAATTTAGTATACGGTGCACCAAAAGAAAATTTCAACTTTGATAAGGCGTATATACATGGCATGTTAGACTTATAAAACAACCGCCCACGCAAACATCCCTTAACAAAAGAAAGGGACTCCCTTCTCGTATGAGGATTATAACGTTTGATCGTGATCAGTGACATTCGAGATCTCTCCCCTCGTAATAAAATGAGTAAAATGAAAATTCAAACCGAAGGTCACCTGCCGTAGGTTTAAAAGTCGCCTCCTTTAAATGCCCCTGTGACGCATCCAGGTATGCGGTGGAGAAATGAAAAAAAAACCCAAAAGAAGCGTCAGCGTCTCTTTGATCCAAAGGCCGCCTCTTCTTTTTTTCAGCCTCGATTATCCCAGGCCTTGCACTCGATTTATACACCCCTAGACGTCGGCTTTCAAAGACATCTTTTTTTCTTCAGAGGTCTTTCGCGGCAATTTGCATCGCGGTGAGTTGCATCCGACTGTTACCGATTGAGCGAAATGGTTAATTCTTATTGCGATTTTTTATGTGCTATTATAACTATGATTAGTAACACTAAATTTAAAAAATTCTTGTATTTTCATTATTTTGGGTATTTCTATTCAGGTTTTACGTAAACACTTTTTTGTTGAAATATAATTTTTTATTCATTAAAGCATTGCAGATTTAAATTTTTAATCAAGCCACATCTCTTACTATAGACTTCTTAAGATAAAGTACTACAAAAGCGCAACAGCAGGTTTTGAGAGAAATAAACGAACGATTCAAAAATAACAGACATGATAAATATTCTTATAGTGTATCGATATTCGACAAAACGTACGCTAATGTGTCCTTGCTTCAGTGGATGCTAGTACGTAACAGGTGGTTTGCTCGTTCGTAAATAAGAATTGAATATTGACGAATGCAAATTGAACGAAAAGTCGCATTTTATCAACTATTGTTGAGGAATCGATAATCGGACGTCCACCTTGACACTTTCTCTATATACACATAATAAAAGTGTATATCTAACAGAAACGCATTCAATCTCTACGTATTTGCAAATTTTTGATTGAAATATACTGCTCGGACATATATAAGGAACGTATGGCTACACTTTAATATTCATAATCTCTGTAAGATGCACAAGATAGTGTGAAAAAAAAGTAAAATAAAAATGGAAAAATGTTTAGTTTCGAATTAGCAATTAATGCGTCAAAGTATAAATATTGAACAAGTGATTGCCTGTGACACAGAGATTTATCATTTATTTTTAAATAAAAAATTAACATCTGGTTCGTTCTGTTTATTTAGTATTTGCAAACAAACATTGTTCACAATTACGAAGTTAATAGTATTTTTAATTCTTCGTTTTTGATATGATAAAATTCCAGAGCCATCCACAACGCTCGTCCATCACTGTGTGTGTATCGTGGCATGAAATTAAAAAAATATCTAATTATTATAATATTATTTAAATATAGGGAAGTGCACTTGTCCGGTATTATTTCGAGAGGGAATTTTACAACGTAAAATATTCGAAACGTATACGAAGATTAATGTTTTATTGAATGATAAATTATTTACATTATATATTTTTTTCGAATAGATTGTCAAAATGTCGATTGATAATGTTTTACCAAGATCAATACATTTTTTATATAGTGTAATTAATACGAAAGATTAGAAATTGCGAATGAGAGAAAACTAATAATAGTAGAGAATATGTAGTAAAAGATGATGTTATACGTTATTTGTTAAATAAAAGTTAGTAAACGTGGTAGTCTAAGAAAATATAAATTTTTGGTCGGGAAAATTCTTCCGACAGGGAGATAATCGGGCGCTCCTTTATGCGAGGCCGAGCAACCTTGAAAAGGCGCGTCGCCGTGGAGCCAAGAGCGAATCAGCTGTGGGATTCCAGAGCGCCTTCTCTCTTTCTCTCTCTGTCTTTCTCTGCGTTGCATACCTCTCTCTCTCTCTCTCTCTCTCTCTCTCTCTCTCTCTCTATACCAATATACATACACACGTACTTTGTTTGTGTGTGTATGTAAGTATATAAACACACTATCGTCCAAGTATGCATCTCTCTCCTCTCTCCTCTCTCTTTCTTTTCTCTCAGTCAAGCAATCGCATAGCTCGATTTTAGCACGGAATTCGCGATTTTCCACCGACACGGACCCCGCGTCCTCTCTACCTATCTCTCTTTCGATTTCGCTTTATATAAGGGCTTATTCATTACTATCCTTTTTGGAATATTTTGTTAGCCGCAAAAAGTTTAACAAATTAGTCAAGTATTAGAAAAAAATTATTTTTTAAATATAGTTTCAAATTTACAATTCAAAAATATTTCCTTTGAATAGTACATTTAGAAGACAAAATCTAATGTATTTAATTTTATCTAAATATTATATAGTTATATTTAATCTATCTTTTGAAGTAGTAGATTAAAATGGAAAAAATTGTACTCTAATCGATTTCTGATCAAGAGAGAGAGAGAGTCGCACGCAGATTTCACTGTAACTGTAACACGTCTTTTTTTACACTTACCGCAAACTGTATTAAAATCGAAGTAATAATATCATTTTTGCCGAGCGACGATTAAATTTAAGCGGTTAAAGTCAACATTTTTCTTTTTTGTTCGAATAACACCCGAGAATGCCATTTATGGAACACAATTTCATATTGCTGTTGTAATTTTTCGAATCTACTCGTAAATAAAATTTGATACATAGCGAGATGTCTGGTTAGCATCTAACTTTATTGGCTTCAGATCAAGTTTCAATCTGTACCTTTGATACGGATACTTTTAAATAATTATTAAACTCTGTTTCTAACAGAAACATATAAGTGCATCTTATATAAGTACATATTAAAAACAGATTTTTTGAATATATCGATTAATTAACCACATGTACTTATACATAATCCATAGTTCAATAAAAACATAATTGACTAATGATTTAAATTTAACGTTACAATATTTAGATCGGTAACACTTGTAACCAATTCGTTAAAGGTTAACGCGGAAAGATATAAATAAATGTAAATAGAAAAATATTCACAGCTGCGGCATACTAAACGTTAGAAGTAAAAATAACGTAATTTCAAACGATAATAAATCTGGTATAAAATTTCGCTTGCGGTCAAATCTCGGAGACTTCGATGCCGGGTTGGCGCATCGAGCGTCAAAATTCCCAATAATATACAATATTAAGGTACCTGCACTTATAGGAAATAACGATTTAACAAAATTTGGTAAAATATTTATAGATGCACTCGTGATTATTAAAAAAATATATTTGAATCAATTTGGCAAAAGTGTGCAGCGTTATTTCCAAGTGTTTCCCGAGTACGAAGTGTCGCGGAAAATTCCTTAATGGGAAGAAAACGCGGGCACGCGGGGGAAGCATGGCCACATGCGTGTAATTCCGAGAGATAATTCTACCAAGAAGAACGTTTGTAAGGATACATTCCTAATACAAGTTGAGAATCGTACGTAAAAATTTGAATCGGCGAATTGAAGGAACGTTTGAGAAAGTTCGGCACGACGGAAACTCAAACGGCGGTAACTTTGAATAAGGATACGTGACACTTCTGGTACCAATACGGCCTAGAAAGAGATATAACATATCTCTGTTACAGGAATACAAGAATTTCCCAACGAATAACAAAGTATAGTCGTACATTTTAAATTGAAAGATTTGAATAACAAGGATCGCTCAACCGTAATTAATATAGAAAAGCGATAAAACTATTTTTCCGATGGAATAGAACGTCCCGATTCCTAAGCATGCGAAAGCGCATAAAGATGGAAAGCTCATTACCAAAGTAAAATTGGAGTAAAAGCACATCACGCGACCGTAGGTAGAGGGTTCGATAGAGGGTCCTCCCACAATGCAGAAAGGTGCTCGCCACGCGCGCGCGAAGAAGGAAAAACGGCCGGCGTGTATATAATGTATATATACGTATTCGTGACCGCGCGCCTCGAGAGAGAGAGAAGAGAGAGAGAGAGAGAGAGAGAGAAAGAGAGAGAGTGAGTGAGCGAGCGAGCGAGCTAGAGGGGGAGGAGGTAAGGTGCAGCGGCGGCGTACCGAAGCCAACAAACTCAGTCTCGCTCAGAGTCTTGCCCGAGAGCGTCGCCGGTATCGCGTCACCGATCGAGTGGACGTATTCGTGTACATACCCAGTGCGTTGGATGCATGTTCGCCGTGATTATATTGCGAGGAGCGGTGCGCGGGAGGTGCGAGGTTAGATGCTCCGAGTGGTGCACTAGTGTTCATTGTTCTTCTTGCAATTCAAAAGGTCTTTAGGGTCTTTCTCTCTCGAGTCTCGAGTTCTCTTCTCGAGATGGCCGGGCTGGACCCGCTTGAGTAGTATACGCGCTTGGTGGGGTTATATACTCTCCGCTGCTGCTTCAAGAAGTTGCTGGTGCTCGAAGCGTCCTCTCGGTATAATAACCGAGAGGGAGTCCATGAGGTTTTGTCGGCGCACGCCATGAGGATCCTCAAAACGCTCCACTGGTAACACTCCACTTTCATCCTCTCTAATACCGCCGAAAACGGAGAATCAATCCTAAATCGACTGCGAATCCTCGATCGATCGGTTCACGAAACCCGGTTTATTTCGTCAAAACTAACCTGCACCCGCAATACTTGTTTTATTCCTTTACTTACAGAGCTATTGTTACAAACCTGCGAATTTTCCACGTCTATAAAGTTGGAAACTATGAAATGCAATACCTTTGTCTATTGATTGACGCAAATGTCATTTCGAGACTTACGTCAAGGTGCACTATTACGCTCTACACTTGTTTTTCTATTTTTTTATCCCAAGATTTTACAAATTAAAAATTGCAATATATCATCGTTTTCGTATTAGTCGAGATTTTGTTTTAAAATTAACTACCACACACAGGAAATATTTGACCTTTTGTTTCTTAATACGTTGTTCTTTGATATTATTGTTTAAGTGTATAACTTATTGTGGTCAAAAAAAAAGAAAACACAAGTTTATCCAGTATACAATAACAACGAAAATTCAACGTACGATAAAGCATGTAAAATTCGCTTCTTCGGTATATATATATATATATATATATATATATATGTACACAAGATATAAATTGCTCGGCTCAAAAGAAATCGAAAATATTCATGCTGGATTAGCATAACTCGTTTAAAATATAATAAAAATTACACGAGGATAGAACGTTTTTTTTTCGTACTCATCGATTATAGACTGAATTCCTGTCTTCGCTTCGTAAAATTAATTAATTAATCCACAAGTCGAATTTGGATTTTAAACAAACGATACGTACATAAATAAATAAAGATATTTTTGTGGTTATTATTCAGTGTCAATTCAATTATCTGAATATTTTCAACAATTTTTTACTTTGAATATGGATGTTAATAATTCGTTCAACGTGTCGTCAATTTGTAAAATTTTATTGTATTGCTACTTGTTTCATTAGATCAATAAAATTTGACATTCGTTTTTGTCTCAAAAGCTTTAGAACGTATGCGATCGGATGGTCTACTTCACTAATAACAAAAACTACGATGAAATATATAGCCAGACTGAATTCAACGCAAATAATTAATAATAATTTATTACAACAAAAAGTAACTGAAAATTTATTTACTTCTGCAAAAACAAAATTATACTACAACATTGATTAAGTAAATCAGTTAATAAAATCAAATTGCGTAATAAATAAATAAAGAGGCTACCGTTCATTAGGTAGTTTAAGAAAAAAATAAATGAGCGGACGGTTATATTTCGAGCATCGGGAAGGTGGAGGCTCACGAGCGCAAATGGTACGAGGGTTTTGCGGTCGCGCGAGGCTTCTTTTATGCACTCGCGTGTGTGTATATGGATGTGCACCTATATATACGTGTGTGCACCTTGAACGCGAAGCTGCTCCAAAAGCCGCGACACGAATTTTCGAACGAGGCTGCACACTCTCCCCCTTTTTCGTCTCGCTCGCTAAATAACCGACGGGAATACAATACAAATTCTTAACGAATAAGTCATTTATCTTTTTTTTTAATATTCAAATTTGTAAAAGAAAAATTTGTTCGTCGCGTCTGACCCATCGAGTCTCGAGTAAAATAACAAATACTTTGAGTTCCATGGATTTCCAACGAAATGTATATTTATGTTTTGAATTACTCATTCATTGATTGTAACACGTTTTCCTTGAATGAAGTTGAAAGTATATTACATACACACATACACACATACATCACATAGAATATTCCCATACGCGAGAAATGCTTGACGTAATTATGATAAAGCAAAATTCCTACAAATTGCTTTGCGATGTTTTAATTTCTTCTAACTGAGTACGCTAATATATATATTTATACACTGATAATTTTTAGATATAGATGAAAAAAAGCATATGTTAATTTTAATAGGCGTTAAAGAGATGTATCCACGTGTTCTACTTGACTAAAGATTATTTATCGTTATAATATTATAATATTGTAATTTTAAATATTTGGATTAGAATATAGTGTTCTTGATACGACAATAAATATGATGTTTTCCAACATTCTTTTACGAGAAAATATAAGTTTGGATAAAGTAACAGTCAATACAAAATTCTACATAACGTAGATTGATCGTTGCTGAAATTCGTAAAAGAAAAAGAAGAAACCTAATGACTAAATGTCGTAATGCAGAATACACGCGAAGCCACATGAATCAGAAATATGATTAAGAACGATCGATCCAACACTTAAAAATACACTGAAAATAGGTACGTCGATTAAAAACCAATTTGCCGCATCGAGTGAGCCACGACTCGTCGCGTACACTTACGCGATCGAAAAATAAACGATCGGTAAGGTAGATCCCAGCAAGTCAAAATAATGGCATGTTTCGTACCGAAGGATGAAAGCTCGGCTCGCATGAGAGGATGTAAATTTAAGCGAAAAATGCGAAATTAATCGAAAAAAAAGATACAAAGAGAAATGGTAGCATTGGAAGTCGAGAATATAAGCGCGAAGCGAGAGAACTCGACGTGTTTACCCTTGCGAGAAGGCTCGGTTCCCAGGTGAGCGCGCGCGAGTCACCGCGAGGGAATCCTACGATTCCGCGTCACGCGGCTACACACACAGACACAGACACAGACACAGACAGACAGACACACACGTGCACACACGAGTACGTGAATGCGCGTCGACGCCCACGATCGGGCATTCTAGTCACCGCGGGGATACAGCCGTGAAACCGGATGGGACGACTCGCCCGAATAACCGAAGCGTTGTGTGTGCCTCGCTTCTTTTTGTTTCTCTTTTTCACGATATTTTTTTGTCGCCGGCAGCGAGTTCCTCGCCAAGGTGCCAAAGGTCAACAAGCCAACGTCGAGGCTACGAACGCTCAGGCGGCAAAATGCAATTAGGTTTGTCACGATGACGATACCAGAATACACTTATACTCGCAGATATGTCTAGCGTAATTATTCTACCTCGAATTATCTCGCTAGTTATAGTTTGCTTTCGCGCTTGTACAATGAGTAGGCTAGATTTATTCAGGAATTTCTCATCGAATATATTATGTAACAGTCGATACTCTCGATGCGAAGTGTTGCATTACCAAAGTATATACGCGCACTAAAAGAGTATCATTCATTTCCCTCGCGTATAAGGACTAAATTTTGAAGCAAGCTTGATATTACGAGAGAAAAAAAGTAATTTTTCATTTTACTCTACAAGTGAGCGAGCGAGCGCGTGCTCGTGAATTTCCTCCCTCGCTTACTCGCGGCACAATGCGCTACTCATCTTTTTCTTCCTTAAGACGTGAAATTATTATATATTCTTAATGAACGGTTATAAGCAATTATCAAGGTATTACGCGAATTAATACAAGTTAAACAAGACTTTGTTGGATTAAATTAACTCGGTACGTTTAACAAACTCTAATTATACTTTAATTTAAAACACTATTCCGCAAAAGTATGTGGAACATTTTTTTCTCCTCGAAACTTCATTACGCAGATTGGTAATACGGTGTCATCGCCAAAAACATTAACATTGAAAATGCGGTGCACTTTTTCTGGTGGGATTGTGTTCGTGATCAACTGTCTGTACACACGTATACTTACCCATTTTAAGCTAACGTGAATTTATATTTAAAATAATTCGCGTCACGCTCTTAATTTGAATGTTAAATTATTTAACTAGCCAATCTCAAGGTTCTGCATTCCTGAATTATATTAGATAAAATTTTAGCTCGATTACGCTCAAGGTACGCTGTTGATATTCTTCAGACAATATTTGTTTTACCGAGTTTGCGTTAAATATACTCAAAAATGAAAATTTTAATTGACTGAGAGAATGCGTTTTCGAGAATGCAAAAAAGTGTGCGAACACAAAATTAAGTGATCGATTTAATCGTTAAAAAGATTAACTCAGAATATAATACGAAAGATGTAAAGATAAAGTCTAGTTATATGTGTATTTAGAAAGTTTTAATCGCTATAAATGTATTATTATTTGTATGAACGTTTGAATTTGTTGCATCTACTATCGCACTGACAGAGAGCACAAAGAAAGCTTACAATAGTTTACGATTGCCGCGGTGAGCAAATAGATTTAACGACAAGAAAGTCATGTGCAATTTCTCCGTGTCCAATTCTCATGGATTACTTCACGTAATGGGATTCTCGGTGATTTTATTGTCACGAACTCTGTGCGGCAATGCTCCAAATAAATTGGAAATGCATACGTAAGCGCAACAATTACGTACAATTATATCGTTTTTAACGTGAAATAAAACATTGTTTATTGTTCAATATGGTACACTCGTTCAAAGATTTTCAAAGGGAGAAGATTTTTTAACTCATCTTAGAAACTTCCAGGATGACGCACCTGACGCAACAGTTTAGGATGAATTAAAAAATGAATCAACGTAACGAGATGCTATCTGTCCCCTTAAAATGAAAAAGGAGAAATACAATTTCCGAGGCACAAGGTACGACATTCTTGCGTGGATCATCTTCACCATAATCGTTGACTTCTCATCGTAGGAGAAATGGCTTATGGATCTAATCTTTATCTAGGACTCGTCAAAGAGTCTACCGGTATAGATATATATAGATACGATAGACGCGAGGGAAGCGGGTGTGTTTTTCTCCTCGCTAAGCTATATATACCAGTACTCCCTTTAAAAGTAATCCGGATTAAAAGCCGGTAGAGAAACCGGCCGAGCTTTCTAGCCTATAGATAGATACACAAACATTATACGCGTGCACGCCTAAGGTGCCCGCTTTCAGATCAGAGTTCGCGAAACTCGATTTCGATGATGAATAATCACTCCACCGTGCGAATCCGCCAGTCCTGTCGGTCCTGTCGGTCCTGTCGGTCCTGTCGATTTCCCTAGAGTACTTTTGGTTCGCCAATTTTTCCTTCATTACCTTTGTTTCAGCCCTATCATAGTCGGTTGTGTCGTTTGAAGTTATATACAGAAAGCATCTTTATCGAGCAACGAGTCCAACGTTTTTTCCTGTTTTTTCCTCGAGTGTCATTTGACAGTTGGGCACGCGATAAATAGTTCAATAGAAATCCAGGCTTGCCGCTCCTCTTACTCACAATCGGAGACTCGAGCACGTATAGCGATCGGCAAATCGATTCGAAGTTGTCGCAAAATTGTGTCAAAGTGGGAAAAAAAGTAGTAGCTGCATTAGAGAAAATAATGGGAAAACGCAAACGTCTCGATCTCGTGCGCGCAGCCTCGCACGGGCGAGCTCGTGTATGTGTGCACATATATATTACATGACGGCATGACGCGTGTATGTATAAACTCTCGAAACGAAACGACTCGCATGACTCGCGATCGCTCCGCGAAGGAAGTAGCGTAAAAAGGAGAAAGAACCTTAGACCGGCGACGGTAGGGGAATTTGATCCCAACAGGCTCTCTTTCTCTCCCTCTCTCGAATGTCTTGAAGAAAACGAGTTCTGCGTTCCTTCTCTCCCTCTCTTTCTCTCGAGCGCACGCAGGAAATTTCGCTTTGACGAGTCTCGAAAATAAGAGAAAACCAACGACGGTTGGACGTGCCGTAGGGTAGGGAGTAAAAAATACGCCGCCATGGTATAATGAGTTTACAGGAAAGAAAAAAATATTGGAGAATGCCAGTTGTCGCGACTCGCGATTCGCGCGCCCAAATTTCTGTTAGACCTGCGTCCGCACACCTATACGTCCAACGTACCCATCCGTGTGTGTGCACTATGTCTATGCAGAGAGAGTGAGAGAATCGAATTCGACCTTACGGAGTCTCTATACGCTTTGTCTTGATTAAGGAATCCTTTTAGTTTAATTGCGTGGTTCAATTACTACGACCGACCGTATAACGGTTTCATTACTTATAACCAAATGCACCTTTCGACTCGATAAGACCATTGTCTCTCTCTTCTTCTACGTGTCTCATGTTTTATGTTTTATGACGAGAGAAGAATCCGGAAAGAGTCGGAAATAACCCTTATAAGACAAACTTTAAAATCGTATACTTTATTTCTCGTTATTTAATTCACCGATTTATTTCATGCATGTATTATTAGTTCATCGGTATAGTAGCATATCGGTTGTATATATCGGTAGTATATCGGTATAGTACCATTTAAAAATTATTATGCAAATCTGTCCGTATACAGTATATTAAACGAATTAAGTAATAATAATTATTTGTATAATATTACTTTAGTAAACTTTCCACGCCCTGAACTTTTTAAAAATACAATTATTTTAAACTCTCAAAGTAATAAACGATTTTTAAAATATCGTATGCGAAATATTTTTTTTGTTTGCAACGCTTTCTCCGTAAATGATATCGTTGACATAAAGTAGATACTTTATTTAAATACTACAAGTGATAATAAAAATAATATAAATATTTTTTTAATAAATACCAAACTTTGCAGTAACGATGCACGTTTAATATGAAAAAAATTGTAAAAGCATAAACAACGTATGAAATGATAATCCGTAATCTCAAAATGTAAAGGTACGAAAATTAAAAAAAAATCGAGCTAAAAGAGGTAGGTTTGCTCCCATTTAAAATCTATTTGTACTTACATACGCTTAAATATAACGCGGCCCAAAAACAAGAAAGACGAAAAATTTAGAACTCTCAAAGTCCGCAAAACGATCTAAGAACGTCATATAGGAAAGTCCCTCGTGGAAACTATACGCACAATACAACCCACACAGACAGAAAACAGTCTCGCTTTATAACCAGAAATAATACATACGTGTGTACAGGTAAACCCTCCGAAATTTCTTCCGGGGGTGAAAGCAAGCGGCCTCGTTTTCTTCTCTTCGTCAACTTCTATACATGCCTCCCTTTGTATATTTTGGTAGACGAGCGACAGTTTTTTTACGGTACACGATCGATGTAATTAACCGAGAGGAGAATAATAGCTCGCATTGTTTATCGATGTGCGGAAAGGAGAAATTACAACCTGATCGAATAAACGAAAGGCTGTGTGTATCCACGCTCTTCCGCAGTTTGATTTCGATACGGTTGACAGATATACACCGTTCGTTCATACGCGCATAGTTTCTTTTATCTTTCCATTTTTTTCCTTCTCTCGAGAGCGGAAGCGTCGTTAATTGTTGTGCGTACCTGCACGAATAATAAAAATTTATTTATTATAACGTTGAGTGATTCTTTTACCAGTTGGTTATATTATTCATACTTACGGGAATTGCTAGAAATGATCGCAGGAACTCACATTTCACGTTATTTGTATTTATAATGAAATGTTCATTGTTACTAGATCGTGTATGTGCTGCCGCGGTATATTCCAAGTCTGGTTTCACGCTTGCGCAAGATTATGCATGAAAACTTTTTAGTCGAAAGTAAATATATATACCTGACGTTTGCATCACGAGAATATATTGTATATATATTAACCGTTTCTTAGTCAACTGTGACGTTCAAATACACACTAGAATCAACATTTCATGACAGAACGGGGTTTCGTTACTTACATTTCTCTATTAAAATGTAATGACTTTCTCTATATAGGTTGTTTCAGTAAATATATGCAATATTTTGGAATTTCCATATACCGAAATTAAAGTAATGTGAATTAAAATAATAGAATTGAGTGAATTAAAAGAAACTGGCAACACTTAGAAAAATGTGATAGATGTGTCATCTCTTGAAATAGGAATCAAGTAAAAGCACAAAAAAATAATTGCAAGCGTTATTTTGCGGCTAAAAAATCAACACTGGATAATTAGTTTTTTACTTGCATTTGGAAATGTAGAAAAAAAAATAAATCGTTTTACTATCCTTGACGGTATTTTCTTAAGAATTTTTAAATAGAGGTATTTCCTCCCCTTGCTAAATTTGCTAGATACGAAATAGCTTTCAGTGACCCTTAAACGGGAAAAACCTGTAAAATCGGTCATATAATCATTTTCCTGGAGTTGTCTATGACGCATCTTAGCGGAACTTTTCTGTAAAAAATCTAATACGTATCGAACAGTGTTAAAAAAACTGTCGTACATCTTTTACGATTCAGCATTTGAACTTTTTTAAAAATTTGCTTTATTCGAATAACTTGTGTATTTTGCAGTAGAATGTATAGAGTTGTAATAAAAAATATTTTATTTTATAGTTTTTTTTTAATTTGGTTGTGTCTGTAGCATTAGTTTTTATTGAAAAAATGTAGAAAGCTAAATCTTTTTTATTAAAAATGTTAACTATGTTTTGGTGTATTATAATTATTTCTCAAAAAAATGTAGGGACTTTAAAAGCTGTTGTGCAACAAAATATTACAATTTATTGTTTTGTTTTAGTTATTAATGACTTTACTTTGATACATGAAAATTATAAGTGCACATTTTTGAATATTTTATACTGATCTAAAGCTCATATTTGAAGCTTCTAGGTATGCGAAATTAGTAAATTTATTGATAGATTAACTATATTAGCAAATAAACTACAGAATAATAATAAAGAAACTTAAAATTACCCTACAATTCTATACTTTGAAATAGCGATTATCGCGTCTACTAACAAAATAAAATGTTAAACGATGTCAAAAATGAGTAATCATAGGGTACAAGAGAAAGTCAAATTGAATCAGCTGCACGCAGGTGTGCAGGTAAAGTAATGATAATACAAAAAAGTCGATACAAAACTGGCGCTCAGAGCGCGCAAAAGGGGGAATTATGCGTCATCTCTCATTGTTGATGTTTGAATAATGCCGATAGAAAGTTACCATTGAATCAGCTAACTTTGTCACTTCCTTTTACTCGAGCACGTGTGCGGCTTTTCCGTAACGCATTCACCTTTGCGTACGTTATCACTACGTTGATTACTCCACGGGTGTTTCGATTTTGGCTCGCATTTACGCGACAGGGCCAGCGTGAGATTCTTACCCTTTTTTAAATATTTCATTACGTGGGTGCGCACACGTGCGCTAGACTCAACGAAAACTCGTTTCACGTTTTTACGCATTTCCGAGTACACGCGGATCATTGCGTAACGAATCCGCGCACGAGATACGCAACGTAACAAGATCAGAGTTCCTGAACAACAATGAAATTATTTCGTAAGGTTTATGCTTAGGTTTACATTCCCCTCCTTCCTACAGTTGTAATTTGCCTCTTCACTATTACTATTGCGAATTATTACGGTTAAAACATTAAAATTATTATAAAAATACCGAGGGTAAAATAGGCATTTGTTAACTGACAGCTATTGCTTTCCATTAAGCTAGTTATTATAGATTGTAAGCTACTGTAGATAGTAGTAAAGTAAACGCGAAATGGAGAAATGGATCGTAAATTTGAAAAGTTGTTTATCTTGACGTTGCAGGTCGCGCAGTCGGAGCACCCCTGGCGTGCCCAGCATCCCCCAGCAGCACCAGCAGCAGCAGCAGCAGGAGGCTAACAAGGACTCCGCGGGCCCCGATGAGATGTGGGCCCCGGGCTCCTTGGTCCACCACCGGGAGCTGCCCGTCGACGTGCCCGATACCCTGCTCCAGCAGGCCTACCCGAACAAGGTAATACAGAAAGACCCCGCGCGCGACCTCGTGACGCCAGCCTCTTCCGCTTGCCAGAGCGCGGAGCCACAGTCACCCCCCGGGCGACCCCTTAGCGCTAGCGAAATCTCCCTAGACTTTGTACAAATCTCCAAGAGAAACTCTCGTGGGATCGAGCCCGTTCTCCTCATAGGTAACGACGACGGCGACATCGACGTCGACGTCGACGTCGACGTTGACGTCATCGTCGTGGACGTCGACGAGCTTGAGGAGACGAGTCCGATCGGTAAACTCATCATCGAAGATATCGTCGCGATAGACACTGGTAAGCTAGACATCGTCAAGGACCCCTTCCGCGCATCCGACGACGAAGAGGATCAACTCGCGGGTCACAAGGAGACCTGCGTCGACGCCGACGAAGACTACCCCTTCGCTAAGGAGGATTACCCAACGATGCTCAAGACCTGTAGCGACGATTCCGCGAGTCCGCGCAGCTCCTCCGGGAGGTCCGACAGTACCGTACCCCTGGACAGCAGCCTCGTGCTCCGAACGAACGAGCTCACGAACGAGCTCGCCAACGACTCCTCCATTTCCCGCGGCTCGAAGCTACCCCAAATATTCGCCAAGAACAACGAGAGTACCGGTAGCACGTCCTTCGACAATCCCGCCTACGGTCTGGCGGACTTCCAAGAGATTCCGAATCTGGTAATCAGGCCTGACCGGGCCTCCGATCTCACCCTACTCATCAACGAGCAGACTTTGAACAAGGTGAACGGTCAAATGAACAACAAGTCCAGCAAGTCGATTATGGAGAGCGAAAAGAAGTCTTCCTCCGCGAGCGCGAAGAAAAAGAAACGCCAGAGTGCCAAGATTTCGGGGCCCGAGGCTGAGGAGCTGTTGAGAATAGGCTCGACCGACGAGCTGCTCGGTATGGAGCTCGCGTCGATGCCGCGAATAAGGAAGAAGAAGCAGCACTCGTCGAGCGGGTACTCGACCCTGAGGAGCGACGCCTCCGCCGAATTCGACCAAGTCGACCACGCGTCCTTCCTGATCCTGGGCGGGAAAGTACCGCGAGGTCGCCGTTGACTGTCCCCCGGACTTTATACCGTTGCCTAAAAGCCACCCGGTTTATCCGCCACCGAGCAGACCGACCTCGCAATCTAACACCCTCGAGACTAAGCGCGTCGCGGACGATAAGCTTGAGGATAAACCGAACGAGAATAACAACGAGGTTAGCGTAAAGACGGACTCGCTGCAGAGACGTGAATCGGAGCGCGCTAGGCCCAGAGAGAAGAAGGTAAGGTCGAGGTCGAAGGTCAGGAGCTTGCTGATCGAGGGCTTACACTCCCTCAAAATCCCGGTGTTCGAGCACCGCTACACGCTTACCACTGCTTGCACCACCACCACCACCACCACCACCACCACCACTACTAGTACCACCTATCCAAACAGCCCGTACAAAAAGCGCTTTAGCACCCATAGTACTAACGCCACCTGCACTGCACACAAATACCTATGCACTAGAAACATTGACGAGTCCTTGAACGAGACCCTCTCCAAGTCCTTCGTCTTCTCACCGAAGAGCCCGTCGAAATCGCGCGAGAACCTGTTAGATGACGAAGAGGATCCAGTCCAGAACGTAGGGTTCGAATTCCTAGCATACGACAACCCTTGTCTCGATATCTCCGTTTGCGTTAACGAAGATCTGTTCGACGACACCCGAGCAGTCAAGACGTTTACGACGTTCCTCGGTGACGGCAGCTGCAACGACGAGGCCAACGAAATCGTCGAATTCGAGAAACTCCCGGTAACCATCGAGTTCGAGGAGAAAAAGTTCCAATCGGTCCAGGAAAGAAACCAAAACTCGAGAAACTCCCTGAGGGAGGTCAAAGTCTACTTCACACCTAGAAAAATCGAAGAGCTCGAACCGAAGTTTCTGGAAGACTCTCCGAACACGCAGAATTTGAACAACTCGAGACTGTCTCTGGCATATCGGGAGTCGAAGCGATTCGAAGAGCTCGAAACGCATCGGTTGGCCTCCAAGAGTGAGCTGGACGTGTCGAATTGTTCGACTGGGACGGACTGGCCGTTCTCGAGGCTGCAGACCTCGTTGTCCGACACACAGATCGCGTCCAGCACTTTTTTGTCGTTGAATGGCTCGGGAATAGTTGAAAGTGCGACACCGAGACTCGATATCGAGAGGGCGAAGGACAATAACGGTGATGGAACTGCCAAAGATAAAGTGATTAACCAAGCCGAGGAGGTTGAGGTGAAGGTGAAGGTGAAGGTGAACCTTGAGCACATCGAGAACAAACAGGTAAATTAGTAAAAGGTGATGGGTTGAATTCGAAGCCATTTCCGGTATACGCGTGTTTCATATTTCATGGCAATATAATTATCCATGATACGTGTACGAAGTTTTTTTTCGTATGGATTTTAGTTGCAATTTCTCTTCGGTTGACAATGAAAATTACATTATTTGTATTAATTATATTTGCCGGTGTTTATTCTGATCAAATAAATAATAAAAATTTACATGGTGCTTAAGAAATTATTTTGCATTCAAAACAATGTTTTTCTTAATTGTATACATGTATTGGAGATAGTAACATTTTCTTTTTTCAATACTTATCATTTTTCATAAGATTTTAACGAAAAAGGCACAATTTCAAATTTAAGATATGTATATATGGTTCCATGACACTTTGCCGTATGACAGTTCGCCGTTGGACACTTCGCCGTCGGACAAATCGCCGTGTTACTTTTCGCCGTGTGGGACATTTCGCCGTATGGAATTTTGCCGTATGTGACATTTTGCCGTAAGGAACTTCTCGCCGTAAAGTAGGAAAAAATACTTATGAAAAACGAATGATAACTAATCAATTAATCACAAGTACTTAGGCGATTAACTTTGAGTGTAAACAAAATCATATATTGAAATTGAAAAATTGTTTGTTATTATAGTCTAGTTATAATTACAAATAATTTACCGATACTGTATGTGTGTAACAACAAAAGTGTAATGGGGGGCTGCGCCCCCCAAACCCCCTGCTCAACCAATAACCCTATAACCCTATAACCCAATCGCGTACGGCAAAATGTCTCATACGGCGAAATGTTATACGGCAAGATGTCTCATACGGCGAAATATTATACGGCAAAAGGTCTCATACGGCGAAATGTTTACGGCGAAGGGTCCGACGGCGAAGTGTCATACGGCAAAATGTCCGGTTACGGTATATATGATTGCGTTACCATCTTCGGAATTAAATTAGTAACGAATAATAGAAACGATCGATCGAGCAAAAGTACCGGAAAAGGTTTACGAATCATCTTGATAATTAAGTCTGAAGAATCAAAGGACGATTGAATGATCCATCGTGTATCAAGGTAAATCGTAGATAGAATTATCGAGACCAAAGTATACATTGAAGATCATTATAAAACGTCAGGAATTTCAGCATATGGGTAAATTAGAAAAGTAGCATTTGCACAGATACGAGCACGTAATTTCCTTAAAGTAAGTACTGGCCTACCCTTATTCCCGATCACTTCCTGTAAATTTTGTTCTTCCTTGCTTGAAACTCAATTACAAACGCGTATCTACCACTTACAGCATTATAATATGGTATAACGATGTGATATATTTTTATAGGTTTAATCATACTTGCTCCTTATAACGAAACTAAAAAAAATTAGAGAAATGAGTATCGCCTCAGGTTTAAGTTCACATGCCACATTGATATCTAACTGTTACGCTTACTAATAATTACGTATATGTTACAAAACTATGCTAATCGAATTGAAATTATGATAGAATTTTTTTTGCAGAGCTACCGCAATACTGTAATGAAATATTTTGTATTATTCTTTATGTGCATATATTCTCTACAAATGCGTATAAAAAATAGAAAAAAACAAATGAATACGAAAAAATGAATTTTTAAATATTAAGAATAATTTCAGTAATAAGTAAGGTAAAAAACTCAATATTTGGCAGATTTATAGCATATTTGTGAATAAACGATATGTTTAGAATGAGAACTCAAGTTACACATTAATTGAAGAATTAATATACATTTATAGGCTGAATTGCATGAAATAAGTAAGTTCAGGAACCGAATGTTCAAAAATACTGCTGCTGTTGGATACTGTATTTAAACATAATGTAGTACTTGAATATCGGCCCGAATAAATACGTAATATATGTTTAAAGTATTAAAGAGACCGATTAACTTCACGGAATAAGTTTTGTGTTTTCAGTAACAATATAAAGTGCCAACTATTGTTATCGTATTACCAACTATTAGACAATGGTTATCTTAACTCCAATTTTATCCTGACATTCTAACCATCATGTATTTCGTTTTTTTAATTATTTTAACGTCGCTCTTTTTATGTTCCCAAATCGGTGCTAATCAGCGACAAAGGTCATACGATGTCTTTTTGTTAGGAAAGCACTTGTTGAAAATATATTCTTCAGTGGGCCGGGAATCGAACCTGGGACCTCCAGATTACGAACCCCACACCCTAACCGGCCGAGCCATCGCAAGCCTTTTATGTATTTGATTATTATGATCAATAATAAAGGCTAATATAGCCAACAAATATAATTACATAGCAAAATAATACTTTTATACATATTATTAGAATCATTTTTATTCAAAAAATTGTATCATATATTATTAAATTAATTTAATTTTTTTAAATATTTTAGGTAAATTTAATTATACTTTTTATATTTTCTCTGTTTATTTTTTCCCATAAATTAATAATAATCCTAACTATTTCTCTAATTACTAACTATTTTTTTCTAATATCAATATTGAAGTTCCATAAAATAGTCGTGACTAACGCATATAATTGGAAGATTTTGAATAATCGCTCTCTGGTTAAGATAACCATTTTCTTACAGTAAGGGTAACTACATCATTTCTTGAAAGATTTCATTGTTATCTATCATGATATTAAGAATTAAATTAACATTATTTTAGTGCATCTATAAAATTTATATCATATTTATTTTTAATAATCTTATTTTCTGCTATTTATAAGTATCGATTTTAAATTTTCCTATATCCAAGTATTGGGTACTTTATCTTATTGGTTCGGTTTGACATTTTCAGATTTGATGCGTTGTCAAGAAAGATAAAAGTTGATAATACATATTTTGGTAGCCAATTTACTCTACACAAATAGATGTTTTTACGTAATATGTACATTATTCTTTATACCATTATGTACGATTATTGACGTAATTAATCAGATAAAATTTTTTGAGTAGAAGAATCTATTTGTATAGTTCAAATTTGTGTAGAGTTAATTCGGTGTAAATGATTTTGTAATTTTTAAATTAATTTTTGTAACTTTACGAAATTTCTGTATTGATAGAAGAGGATATATTTATAAAAGTATTAGTAATGTTCTAAAATTTTTTACAGTTTAATCTATAGTGTTTAGACTGAGTAAATTTTCAAAAGAGCTGATTTAAATTGATTTATCTGTAACAACATTGCTGATTCAATTAACATATTGTTCCTCTATATATTAATCGAATAAACGAAATAAACTGTAATGGAGAGTTTAATAACTCGCGAATGAAAATATACGTAGCTCGATAAAAAACAAAAAAAAAGCCAGAGTCGATGCAAAAATGAGAGGCACACTAATCCGTAACACGTGTTGTGGATGAATTTTTCCAGGCCGGACTCAACGGCGTCAAACCAGCCATTCCTCCGAGGGATCAGAAGCGAGCACCGGCTCGACCGCCCAAGGATAATCTGCGACTCTCCGCTCAGAACAACAATGTCGAGGAGAGCGACCCGAGCAAGCCCGAGCCAACGCAGCAACAGCTGCACTCCATTCGAAAGTTCGAGGTAGGCTAACCATACCTACCCATTTTTCTACAAATTTCTTAATTCCCATCCTGAACTCTCCTTACCTTTTTTTGTACATTTATCATAGCCCACCGATTCCCCGGCCGGTACCAACCACCCGTCTCACCGGTCATTCGTTGCCGGCGCTTTCTTTTTCTTAAAAAAAATGCTGATGCCTCGATATTTTGACGTGTAAAATTAGGAAAAATGTTTTCGTTCATTATGTAAATCAACGTTACGATTGATAAAATTTATTTATTAGTGCAAATTAAATTTCTTTTAACACTGATAATTGTTTTTTCGAAATAATTGCAAAATATGTGTATTAAAATTACAGCGTTGTATATACATCCGATACTTTTGTAAAATTTTGTATTTCCCTTTTAAAATCCAATTAATAATGCCACTTCCAGCACGACAGCTACACAAGAGCCCTCGTTGAACGATGATAAATGAAGTAGCTTCCAGATATTCTAAATTTTCACATCGTCAAGTATTAGAAAACTCGCGGTTCTCAGGTCTTTACAAGCTCATAGCGGGAAGTAAATTAGGGAAGTAGAAAAAAACCAGACACGTGCACTACGATCAAATCGGATCCGAGCCCTATAGACAAAATATCTCTCTCTCTCTCTTTCTCTAATGGTTTCAAGGGCAGGGTGAAATAGGCTCTCGACCAAGTGAAAGCAGCAGCACGCATTACTCGATACCCGCTTCTCGTTTCACCAGTTCTATTCATTTTTAACTTTTTTTTTAAGTTCATCGTTTGCTCTATTATTTTTGCCTGGAATTTAATGGTATTGAGCATTCTTTTTTTCTCTACTTTTTCTCATAAAATATACCTAGGAATGATAATTGTCTGTACCTGTAGATTTCGAAATGACATATTTGTAAGTTGTGTTTTCGTTGTTCACGGTGGGATGACGACAGTTTTTTCATAGCGATGAAGCAGAGTTGAATTACTCCGTTTGCGCTTGTTCAAAATAGCAAGGTTAAATAATTACATTATTATGATGCAATCCCTTTCTGTTTATCATCATTAAAGAGACGTCGAACCCTGAAATTAGTCATACTGTTTATATTTTCTTTAAATATAAAGGAAACAATTTTATTATTATGTATCCTTTTCATCGAGGTCATTGACTATCATTTTTGCCGCTTTTATAACAATTAGAAGGTATCATCAAAAATTAATTTTTTAAAAGCTCTTCCATTGTTTTTTTCCACGTTATACATTTCTTTGTGAAATTTTTAACATTCTTATTAATATTTTAAATGCAGTTTTTGAGATAATGAAGGTAGATCCCTACAATTTGAATTTCGGCTACGGTATAAAACATAATCAATCATTAGTGTATTTCTTCAGACGTTTCGCGTCACTAAACGATAAATAAATTTCTATTAGCCTACCGGAACACAGAAAGTACTCATGCAAGATTTATAAAGAAAAAAAGTATTACCAACTTAGTACGAGTATAAAGTTAAAATAAAAGTACAAGACAAGAAAGAAGGGAAGCTCGTGAAATGAAAAATTTGAAAGAAGTAAAAAAGTATAGTCAGCATTCGAAATATTAAATAAAAAAAAGGTTCGACTAAGGTCGTTTAAAAGTGAAAAAAATTGATCTAGAAAAATAAAGAAAAAGATGAAAGAGACGAATTGTTGTTCCATGATGTTGCGGCTGAAAATTTCGCTTCCCCATGCTCGCGGTTCTTCGCGGGTATAGGCGGTTTCTCGCGGCCTGGAATCCGAGGAACGGCTCTATATACTCTTTTCTCGTCCACGTTCGCGTATAATAATGCGCGGTGGAGATTACGGCCGAGGTGACGTGCGCAGAGCTCGCGAGAATAGACTACTTCGAGGGAGGGCTTCCTTTTTATCACTTGGACGTTTACTTTCTTGTACTCCTCACGTCTATCTCCTTCTCTCTCTCTCTTTCTCTCTCTCTTTCCTTTTTCGCTTGTATCTCGATTCAATTTTAATGTCTTGCAACGTTCCCCTTTTTACACGACTCCGAGGCGAGTAACAATTTTCGTGCTTAATGTTATCTTCCATTTACTCGTCGAACGTACTGTTAAATTTCCTCTTTTTTATCTTTGCTACGTTATTTATAAGAATTTAAATCTTTTCCTTTTTTACGACGAAAAAACATTTTCCACGAGTCACACAAACATTTATCAAGTTGTGTATCGTTCATACTAATTTTTCGTAGATCAAAACGTTGTATAAAAAGAACAAAATACATATTCTTGATCAATTAAAACAAGTAAAGTGTCTACTAATGCATCGGGAAATCTCAAAAATCAAAGCGTAACTGAAAAGTTAAATCTTTGTGTCATCGCTAACAATGGATCCATAAAAGAAAAAAGAAAACAATTACGGAAATTCCTCAAGAATCTTTTCAAGTGAGAAAAAACCTTGACACAAATTAAGTACCCGAGAGAATCGTTTGTGGACAAAAAAAAAAAGAAAAACATTCTTGTGTAGAAGAGAATTTTAAAAATATATAATGCAAATTATTTGTAGTAAACGGGTTTCACAGTTCAATGTACTTCGACTCGAATTATTTGCGCATTTAAATACATACCAAAACAAAAACTATTAAAAATAAAATAATAATAAAAAAATTAAAAAAAACGCACTTTATCTCTTAATAATAGTGTATTTGTTGGTGAATTAAAATAAATATGGATAAAGAATAACATACGTATAAACCATATTCATCTTCGCAGAAAATTCTCATTCGGTGTAGAGGCTACTCCTCCGTACACACGCGGCACTGAGAAACGAAGGAGGAAATTCTTTGGTTTTGTCGAGAAACTTGCGGCTGCGGCTATTTTTTTTTCTTTGGTTGCTTTCTCTCTTTCTCTCCTTCCCTTGGTTCGTCGACAGGTATAGATATATAACCGAGGAAACGGGAATTCGGAGCGCGCGCAAAGGTTGAAAGTGTCGCTTTTTCTCCCTGAAGAATTCTAATTTGTTTTCCTCCGTGATCAAAGTTTTATTAACGCAAAGGCTTCATTACACTCGGGCTCTCGTCTGCCCTGAAGCACGTTTCGTTCTTCGTCGAGCAAAAAATGTTGTGTCGTAATATAAAATTATGTATGCAACGAATTGATTTAAAATAAAACTGAAGGTACAGTTTAAGAAAGGGGTTGCGTTAAGAAACTTTTGGTACCCGCATAAATCGTACCTCTTTTTGTCTGATGCGGGATGCGAAGACGCGTCAAACAATTTGAGTCCACACACCTTGAATGCTTGAAATTTTCGCCTGAACCAAGTAGTTGGTATACTGAATTCGTTACGTTTAAAAATCAGGGAGTAAGTATATAAAATTGACTGATGTAATAATTCTTGAGTAATGTAACATTTATCACTTTCGCCATCAAATTATCGAAAGTTTTCTTAAACCTTCGATTTTTGTATCAAACGTATTTATAAAAATAAGCTATTAGACTATTAATGTTTTCCAGAATGTAGAAAATCAATTTTACATTCTACAATTATTTTGTTTAAAATTTGCAATATTCGCGAAAAGTCAGATTTTTAATTTTGTTTCGCTAATTTATCATAAAATATATCAACATTAATACAGATAACATTGGACATTTTCAATGCGTGTAGAATTGATAGCATAAATGTAAAATTGTGATAAAAGCCTTAAAAGAAGCGAACACGATATATAAATGTAATTCATGCTTTCAACGAAAAGTCTATAAGTACCTTAAATCGACAGCTTTCTAAATACTTCTTAAAAGTTATATTAGTTTGAAGAAATAAAAAAAGATCTCTAAAACTTTATATGCTGTGTAAAAATTGTAAATAGTTGTAACTGTTGCAAAAACAAAGGAAAACCTAGGCTAATCTATTACTTTTTTAAGTTTTAATTAATCATCTTAAATGAATTAATGACTTCAATATATTCTAACCTATAAAACTATACCACGTAACTTTTACAATAGTTGAAACTAGAAAGAGTAATACTCTGAAATTAAAACATGTTTCTTAGTACTTGTTGTATTAAACATTTAAAAATGGAGATATTCACTGTTTTGATATTCTCTTAACATGAAATAAAATGACATTCGAGACGTGTAAGACAAAACGAGTTAGTTCATCCCTGATATTCACAAATAGTTGAAATATGGTAATTCTTTATTTTTTTCTCTGTTGGTAACAAACGGCAAATGTAAAACGCCCACTTCGGATAAGCCTCGCGCATTCCTTCCATTAAGTCGACGCAACTCGATAAATCAGAGTATATACCGATAATAAGCTTGAAAATATAACCACGCGCGCGTTAAATAAAAAACCTGATAATCAAACGTACATACGTACGCAGTGAACCACGCAATTATTAATATGCATCTTTTGAAAACTGCGGGTGAAATCATTCATTTTGAAAATATTATATATTTCACTTGCATTCTTCGTGTACTGTGAATTCAATGATACATTTGAACAATATTGATCGACACTATGCAAAATAATTATAATATATATATATATATATATATAGTAAATTTGGTAACTATTTTCTTACGAGTATAGTAAACTGTGGTTGCAAATAACTTTTAAACTAGATTAAGACATTAAAATTATTACGAAAAACGTTAAATTTAATTTAAAATAAGTTGCCGTTAAGAAAGCTGGCGAGTTTTCACGACAATTGCAAAATTAGACGTCTCTCTCAAAACTTTTTCTCCCACCGAGGAGAATATAATTTATTCATTATTAATTCGGAACAAGGTAGGAAAATAATTTATACATACGCGTCAAGTAAATTTAAAAGGAGAATTTAATCTACGTGAAAGTAGTTGAGTATAGACTTGGCTTACATATACGCATGCGAAATTAGACTCTTTCCAGTTAAATATTTCGAACCTAAATTTTCAACTTTAAACGAGGCAAGAAACAAATTATACTTTCGAGAAAGTTTAGCCCACCAGATGAATTTTTAACTGAATATATAAATTTAACAATTTTAATTATAAAATCACTCTAATTTTTGGTTTTAAAGAGTCAGTCTTGTTCGTTTCCCTTTTCTTTTCTTGCGACATGTCAATCGTATTTTTTGGAATTAATTTTTTAATAATAATTAAAAAGACTGAAGATTCAATCGACACGGCGTAAGGGTTACACGCAAGTGAACGAATTTGAATAGCTCGTGTTGCAATTGAATCAAGTAAATATCATCGAGACTTTGAAAATACTTGTCCGAAGCCTAACTCGTATAGCTTTCGCGGATACGTAAGGCTTCTTCTCCGTGTAGACTCGCATCGATAATTGGGTTAGCCAACGCACGAGTATAACTTGGTTAATTTTCGAATTTCAGCAGGAGCTGCGAAAACGAAAGGACGAGGAGGATCGACAGGAAGATCTTAAATCGCGGCTGCAGCCACGAGGATCCCAAAAACTTCACGCACTCGAAAGTAGTTCGATCACTCTTCCGGGTCAAGAGAATTTGGCTTATGCCCAGGACGAGGTGACCGGACCAACAAGACCGGCTGTCGAGCCTCCGGAAGTTGAAGAGCCGCCTAGACCGCTTAGTTAGTTTTATTTTCATTACTTTTCGTACTATGATTATATACTTACAAATTACTTTAATTCAGACATATATGTACTTTAAATTCGTTGAATGAAAGTTGCTTCGCTCCAGTCGAGCCCAATAAAAAATTCAAATTTTCCGGGCGCCAAATCCATCAATTTTTCATTGTAATACAAAATTCTTGGTAAAATATAGAAAACACTTTTAAGTTTTGATGAATTATGTTCATTTGTATAACGTACAATGTATAATATTTAAAACAAATCATTTAATTATTGAATTAATTGGCATAATTAATACATATAGTAAATAACCTCTATCTGCAATACAGTAGTGTTTCTAATTTTTACTAAATATTTATGTATATTTTTATAATTTAATAGCTTTATGCGCAGGAGTAAATTTAAATGTTGATTGACTTCGACATAAAGTTAAACATGATAATTTCCAATTTATTATCCAGATTTATTCAATTTCATAGTTACGTTCCGATTAATTTTGAGGGAGTAGTCAAACGAATTTCTACAAGTGCACTTTCTTAGTGAAAGTATTGCAAGCTTTCTTTTTTTAAACTACTAATACACGTGCTCTTACAATAAAAATAATATTTGAATTATTCTTTATTAAAACAAACAATACGGTAAATATTATCTTCATAATAATTTTCAAATGATACAATTTATATGATCAAAGCTTTTTTCCTTTGTCTTAAAATTACCTTTTAATAATTATTTGATAATATCTATATTTGGTACGTAAACCTTTTGAAGGAAGATCAAGTAATATGCAGCCTTATGATGATTACCTTATGACCATCAATGCAATGGTTAAATTATACCGTACTGTTATTATTTTTGTAGCGTATGGCGAAGTTGTGGCGACTCTGGAAAAACTCCAGTTCCAATTGCGAAATATCAGTGGAGCTTTGGGTATATCGGGTGCAGGTGTCGAAGCAGAAATCGAAGCTGTACGGACGCTCCTCGTACAAAAGCGATTCCGTACCGCTCTCTCGACTCATCATGCGCTCAAAGCTCGACTCAGGTCCGGCAAAAGTCTCAAACTTCATACGGACGACACTTCTACTCTTGCGAGAGAGGTTAGTATCTTTATAAATGAGAGCATCATCCTTTCTTTTACATAAAAATTAAGAGATTTTTTTATTCTTTCGGTGCACGATTAAAGTTAAAAGACTTATCATTTTACTTAATATTTTGTGTCAATAAGATTATAACAAGAAAAATGACAACAAATATGTATTGTTTGCGATGCCTGAAAATAATTTAAATAATTATGGTATTAAAGTTGCAAGCGCGTAATCTACTAGCATAAATATGTGCGTAAAAACGACTGCGTCTTACTAATAGATACTAAAATAGAATCAACCATTTTTTTACTGCTTGTTGGATCGTTAATTGTGCACAAGGATGTCACACCAATTTCCTGAAAGAAAAAACAAACATTTTATATTTAGATCTATAATTGCTACTGCTAAGAAAATATATAGGCATGTGATAAAATTCTAACAAAAATATAAAGTGAATAAAAATGTTTTTTGATCGTTAAGTGCGTGGAGGTGCTGGAACAGTGGACGCAATCGGCGACGGCCGCGGGTACAGCACCCTCGGGTAGCTCCGGGGAGACGATAGCAGCCGCCGAGGAGTTGACGGGTCTTCTAACCAGCTATGAAATGGAAGGGTTGCTTTTCGCTCACGACTCGGCGGTCGCGTGCGTCGACGGATTGCAACGTAAACACGGTGGATTAGGTGATTCTGGACAAGAACCACCCAGCCCCTCGCCGAGTTCCCGAGATTCGAGGCTCGCCGATAACATTAAAATCATCAGGATCGAGAAGACGAACGAACCACTTGGCGCTACCGTCAGGAACGAAAATGACGCTGTTATCATCGGTTAGTATACATTTTAACTTTCCTTTTAATTTTACATTCTTCTTTAAAATAAAATTTATCTTTAATGCTGATTTTCGGGTTAATTTTATCTTTATCTCCATATGGATGAATATTTTTATTTCCATCATTTTACACGCTATTGATACATTTAAATAAACAATTATTTCAACATGTAGGACACGAACAAATAGACGCCATAAACCTGGAGGTGAAAGAAGGTTCTGTTCATTAGTTATTGTAATATGAGTTTTTTTCTCCTTTTTTTCACGCCGATGGATGACGATTTTTTTCTATAATTATATTAACAGCTGCTTCACAATTTAACAACTGCAATATAATCTATCCCTTCTCTCCCTCTCTCTCTCTCTCTCTCTTAATTTGCTTGTTTATACCTTCTGAGTTTCAGTTTGTAATTAATTTAACAATTAATTTGAATGTTTATTCATCTACTTGAAGATGACATTGTTTGCAAAAAAAGTATTGACAATGACTGCTTAAACCATAATGAACGATTAAAAGTTTATTGCATATTAATGCACTCGCATTTTCGTGACTTTTTATCAGTTGACAAATTACTTTATTTAAATAATTGTACGCGCAATTCTGAATTCGATTTAATAATTTAGTAATGTATTAGTAAAAAGTACAAGAAATAAGAAAACTCGTTATAATGTAATATATCTAAAATAAAAATAATCAAAACGTTTACGCACTTATGCACATAATGCTTAGTAAATAAAAAAAAAGATTTATTAAAATTTTCGAGTTGTCTACTTTAAATTTTCATTAAATCAAGGTATACAAAATTTAAGAAGATAAAATTGAATGTTCTTTGTAAACGTTGAACATGTACATTTGGGTACGTATAAGTTAATACACTTGCGTACAATTATTATTATTTTTAATTTTATTTAATGCCTAACAAAAACTTACTGATCTCAGCCCAGACATGTTTTACAAGTGAGCAGTTAAAATGCGCGTGTGTAATTGATTTTCTAAATACTACCAGTTAACCAAAAAAGTAAAATACTGTTTTAAATTACGTACCAAATGTAAGAACATATACAAATTGAACATTATTATGTGTTCATTCTTTTGGTACTAAAATAATGATTTGCCTTTTATTATTGGATAGAGTGTATTTAATTGAAATATGTTGTGTGTCAAATAAAAACTAGGTCGCGTAGTACGAGGCGGCGCTGCAGATAAATCGGGTCTGCTACACGAAGGCGACGAGGTGCTCGAAGTTAACGGCGTCGAGATGCGTGGCAAAAGCGTAAACGAGGTCTGTGACATACTGGCGGGAATGCAAGGCAGCCTCACCTTCCTCATACTACCCGCACCGACGTCGACGCGAAACAACGCCAATCGAAGAGAGGATTCTAAGCAAGTATGTCTCGAATTCAAATATTTCGATAGCTCGACGAATCCACGTTTCACGAATACGTGGCATCGTGTGCAGATTATGAAAGAAAAACTAATTTTACATCGATAAATTAGCAGGTACATCACGTGAGGGCACATTTCGATTACGATCCAGAGGAGGATCCTTACATTCCGTGTCGCGAACTAGGCGTGGGCTTCCAAAAAGGCGACGTACTCCACGTTATTTCTCAAGAGGATCCGAATTGGTGGCAGGCATATCGCGAGGGCGAAGAGGACCAAGCGCTCGCCGGCTTAATTCCAAGCAGAGCGTTCCAACACCAGTATGTTGGAGATATCATTTACTTTTCGTTAAACATCTCGTTCTTATTTATATAAACATATCCATTATTTTAAATATGAAAAAAAACATTATTTTTTATTTCTAGAGCCTTTATTACTGTTGTTTTCTTTTTTCTAATTAATATTAAAAAATTTTAAGGTTTGTTAGACATATATACATTGTATAATTGTAGGCGCGAGTCGATGAAGCAAACGATAGCTGGTGACAAATCGACGATACGAGGATCGAAGAAATCAAGTACACTACTTTGCGCAAGGAAAAATCAAAAGAAAAAGAAGAGAAGTAAGTTCGGTTCGAATTTCAACGACGACGGGTTCCCTCTTTACACCACCACCTCGATCGACGGTAGTACAATATTTTATAAATGTAGTTGTGACTGTCTTTATAGTTACATGGTTTTATACAATAAAATATCGTTTATACTTTTAGATTACGATAGCGAGGAGGTATTGACGTACGAAGAAGTGGCCTTGTACTATCCTAGAGCGAATCACAAAAGGCCGATCGTTTTGATAGGCCCGCCAAATATTGGTAGACACGAGTTAAGGCAACGGCTGATGCAGGACAGTGAAAAGTTTGCAGCTGCGATTCCTCGTAAGTAAAAACTAACCGTCGATTTGTCTAAATTTTACGCGATTGCTTATTTATTGCTATGAGAAGATAACGATAAATGATACGTTAATGAAACGTTTAAAGTTTGGTTTATCCTAATTAAAAACCCATAAATTTTAAGGTATTAATTTTTAATAGCTTTGAGATTATCTCAGCTATATTCTAATACGTAGACACTATTGAGATGTGAATGTCGCGAATGACTCATGACGATATATACTGCATATATAATGTATAACGTCTTGAACGAATACTTTAAACACAAACGGTAATAAAAATTGCATTTCATTTCATAAGTAATAAATTGGTCGTTTTAATAGAACGAGTGAAAAATATGTCCGATTTTGGTTATTTGATAAATTCAGCTTGCAAACGTGGACTAAGTTTGAATCTAGTTCTAAGCTATAAAAACTGCTATTAAAAATGGTCAAGGCCAAAATATAATAAAATGAAGTTTATCTGCGTAATTACTCCTGGTGTGATAAGAATCAGTTGTAATCGACACGAACGCTTAAAAAGCAAATTAGGTTTATATTCCGAATTGCTTCACGTTTATTGCTAGTGGGAAGCTGCAAATATAATAATGTGAATGTTTTGAGATTATATTAATTTTACTAAATTGCAAAAAAGTGAGCCACTTATAATTTTTAATGTACAAAATAGTTAAAATACATTAAAATTAGAGATAATATTATTCGAAAAAAGTCTGATTAAAAGAAAATTTGTCGTTTCAGATACGAGTCGACCGCGTAAGGACACCGAAGTCGACGGACAAGATTACCACTTCATTTCACGGCAACAATTCGAGTCGGACATTCTCTGCCGTAAATTCGTGGAGCACGGAGAATACGAGAAAGCGTACTACGGTACCTCGGTCGAAGCGATTCGTACAGTCGTCAATTCCGGGAAAATCTGCGTCCTCAATCTCCACCCGCAGTCGTTGAAGATCCTTCGTAATTCCGATTTGAAACCATACGTAGTGTTCGTGGCACCGCCTAGCCTCGAGAAGCTCAAGCAAAAACGTATCAAGAACAATGAGACTTACAAGGAGGAAGAGCTTAAAGATATTATCGAAAAGGCACGTGAAATGGAAGACAAATACGGGCATTTGTTCGACATGATCATCATAAACAACGACACTGATCGCGCTTACAATCAACTGCTCACCGAGATCAACTCCCTCGAAAGGGAGCCCCAATGGGTACCGGCTTCCTGGGTACAATAGCATCGGGCCAATACTGGCCTCGATAGGCTCGAGTCTATGTACGGAATTGAGAGTATAGAGAGCGACGCTGCCTAAATTTTTTTCTTTTTCCTTTTTCTTTTTTATTCTTTGACAAATTTCAAATTTCTCGTTGTTGTTGTTGTTGTTATTATTATTATTGTTTATTCGATCGATGTGAAGATGCGCGAGGCTAGATTTACTTTATCTAACTAAAAATTCTGTTTTTTCCGATACCAAAATGTATACTCTACAGCAAAATCATTATCGTTATGCCCAACAACAACTAGTAGCGTATACACTCGTTAAAATTGTTGACGGTCTTTTATTTTCTTATTTTCTCTTACTTTGATGCGAGACGAGCTAATTGTGCGATGACAAATTTGTTAAAAACCAAGTGAGGAGACAGAGAGAGAAGAAAATGATATGTAATTTGAATTGTTAGAGCCAGTCTACTATTATCTCCATGGAATATATCCTATTGTATAGACTTTACAGTTTTTTCTTTACTCTCTATTATATTAAAGTACAAACTTTTAAGACGTTTATTAAAATTGTTACTTCTGAATAAAGATTGTACGTTTTCTTCTATTTTTCTAAACATCTCAAGACTTTTTTTATAAATTTTAATACAGTTATTCTAAATATATGTATTGTTTTTCTTGTTTAAATTAATCTTTTTTGCTAAATATATACGAAAATTTAGAAACAAAACAATTCATATATACATGTATAGTCTGTGTAATAACTTAATTTATAATGACACATGCAATCGATAAATTACAGATCATTATTCTTTCTCTTGCATTCTACCGCGTGATACCATTTTTTCTTTTTTAACGATAACGGCACACCAATTTAGAGACTAAACGATCACCAGATGATCCTCTGCAACAACGTTTAAAAAAAAGACATGTTGTCGACAAACTTAAAATATATTCTAAATTGCCAAATTTGGTTATCGACACATATTGCACTTTTAAGATAATTCCAACAGCAGCAGCAAAAAAAAGACAACATGTGAAATTTACAATGTCATTGTTAAAGTTTATATGAAATAATCGATTAACAAAGCAACAATAACCACCGTGTTGTAACGTTCCGTCGTTTACAAACGTAACTCGGAAAAAAAATCCAATCTTCTAAAATTACTATATAAATATTAGGTAAAAGAAAGAAAAAAACTTAATAATAAAACTATCTATCGGTGATGTAACGTTTTATTTTTGTAAATGTTAATACGACTGCGTTTTACCATATGTGTATAATCATCGTTATGTCTCCTTTACACAATAATTTTTTTAACATAAAATTTTACCGACTATTATTGTAACTCCGATCAACGGATAAGTGTATTTTCTTTGTAAGACTAAAGAATACCTACAGAGACAAAGTTATAAATATAAATGAAGCGAAGTAAACGACTTAACAGTTAACGTATAGACTAACTCGTGATTGTTTAGAGAAAAAAAAAACAAAAAAATCGTGTTTCCGACACACAAATGATTAAGATTAACGTAAATATAGGCTCGTTGATAGTCGTAGCTCGAGACTATGATGATAATCGATTGTAAATCCGTGAAAAAATTAAAATAAATAAGATAGTTTTGCTCGGGAAAGACTATATACTAAATATGTAAAGAAGAGTAAACAAAAAAAATTAATAAATAAATCTGTGCAACGCTTTAACTTCGGCGCGAAATACGTACGTTTTAATTTATATCTCGATTTATATCTCTTCGATTGGTGCGAAGATCTAATGTGTTTCACCGATACGTCCATTTTTCAGGATTCAAAAAATTTTGACTTTTTTCTTCTCAATCACGCGAAATGCGACTTACGTTTCGGATGGATTTTTATACTTTAAAAATGATAAAATTTGATGACGATCGAGCTTTGCACTGTAAAACTGCCAAAGTGAAATGGAGTGCTGCATCGTGGAGGATGATGATTTTATATACTGTTAAAGGTGATAAGAAATAATAATAATAATAATAATAATAATGTTTGAAAAAAAAATTAATTAATTAAATAAAATAAATAAATAAACGATTGCTCCGCGTTACACTTAATCGTGATTCCGTGATATATAAACATATATTATATACATATATATGTGTATATATATATGTATATATGATTTTACAGTGCGGAATGCGATCATTCGTTTAGAGAGGAATCGACCTTTTGCAAACTAAATTTTTACACGCACTTGGTACTTTATTGAAAGAAAGAGAAAAAAGAGAGAGAGAGAGAGAGAGAGAAATGGAGAGATTGAGAGAGAGAGAGAGAGAGAGAGAAACAGTAACAATACGCGAAAGGAGGTAATAATCTTAAAGAAAAATTTCCGGCAAACTCGAGCTGAACGGCGAAAAAAATAAAGAAAATAAGACTCGTTGTGCCAATAAAACATACCGTCGTGTAAGCCGCAGAAGCGACTGCATATTAGAAGAAAAAAAGCAAAATATATATATTCATATAATATATATATATATACATATATGTGTGTGAGTGCATGTGTGTGCCTGCGTATGCGTGCTTGCGTGTGTGTATACATACATACATATATACATAGTGAAAGAGAGCGAGACAAGAAATGTGCCAAATGGATGAACGACGCGATGACGTTGAAATTGCGCTCAAAAGGCACCGTACCGATTTAGGGGCACGTATAATTACTGTTTATGTAAATATCTGTGCAATTGTATAGAAAAGAGAAATGCAAAGTTATTATTATTATTATATATAGAGTTAATTTTCACGAGAAAACGCATGCAGAGTCGAGACGAACTCTCGATAAGGGTGTTGTTTGTTTTTTATGGCGAAAAAAAAAACAAAGAAATCGTATACGCCGTGTGTGTTTACATTTTATATGTCGTTGTAGCGAATCAAGCGAATTTTACTTTATTTGATTTTTTTGCCTTTTCTGCTTTACTTTAAGTAAAAAAAGAAAGTATAAAATTCACTACAATGATGGTATAAAAGAAGGACGAGGAAGCGAGCGAAGGATGAAATGTTGTATTGATCGGATAGTGCGATAAGTAGATGTGATGATAATGATGATGATAATGATATCGAAATGATCGCTCGTTACTCCCAGTCTTGTTGGATTAAATTTTAACAATCATTGTGATTAACGTCACCATTTATTAATTACAACTGTATTATTAAGAGATTACAGAAAAAATGTGTACATTAAACTATTATTGATATTGATTTTATGTGTAATATAAACGTTGACGAAAAAAAAAACAAATATAATGTTCATGAAAAATAAAATGAGAAAACCTACAAAACTGGGTATACATATATAAATATATATTAATACGCACATACAAGGAAGGTAAAAGTAAAGGAGGAAGTAAATCTTTATAGAGGCGTTGAAATAATGATATTCATTGTTATTCTAACGCTAAATCGACGTCCGGAAGATGTAACAATTTTGTGTTTTAGTTCTTTTTGCCGATGCGCAATCGAAACGCTATCCGACTTGAAAACAATCAAAAAAGAATTATTTAACCACACACTACACACGCACACACACACATAAACACATACACACCCAGACACATACACATACATATACTGTAAAAAGAATGAAAATAAAAATCCCGCGCGGAGATGGATGAACAAAAAAAAGATAAGTATATAGGACCGATATTAAAGCGTCGAATTGCCTTTCGATTCGTTTATAGAAGACCGCAAAAGACCGAATAAATAAATAAATAAATAAATAAATAAATAAATAACTATAAGTAGCAATAAACTGAAACTACATACGTCGATCGCGGCTTTATCGTACTAACCGATATGTAACAACAAAAAAATACTGAAACTAAGAAACAAATAAAATGGAGCGCTCGATGCCATACGATGCCTGAGTGCAACGACGATTCAAAAAAATAAAAAAATAAATTTAAAGGAGACGTTCCTTCGATCGAGTGTTCGAGTCCACATTTATTTATATGTATATATATGTATATGTATCTGTATATGTATATATATATATATACACAAACACACGCACACATATATACATATATATATATAAATATACATGAAAGCATACGATGTATGGGTACGACGGAATTATTGCGAGCTCGAGTTCACTTTGTGCGTCTGGAGTTCTATGTTGTAGGAATGTATATAAATTAATGCGTGGAGGAATATTGTTTTTATTTCTTTTTTCTTTTCTTTCGAGCCTTGAATGAAAATTATTATTTTTAATGCTGGTAAATCAATAAATTAAGTTAATCGATAAATGTGTCTACTAATTTTCTTCACCCTGTACTTATTATGTCAAATTTTATCAATTATTTATTAATTAAATAGATTTTCTTTTGAATATATTGTATAAATAAACGAAAGGCAACCGAGAAGGCAACATTTGCCCTTGATAAGGACACTATAGATTTTAATTGGAGTTTACATAAATAGCCCGATCGATTAATTAATATTGCGTATTACGCAAACGAAAGATGCTGCGGCTTTTTAAAAAAAAATCAACGATTCTTTTGAAAAGTATAAAAGTAAGTAGAAAATAGTTGTGGTTCAGTACATGTTTGTCTTGCCATACAGTTGCCTAAATAAATATAATAAAATACGACCGACAAAAATTATGTGATTCAGCTTATAAACGTTTTCCAAGTGTACGTACCTTTTATTTGATTTGAACGAATATTGTGCATCAAAAAGGTGACATAAATTTCAGTTTTACAATTAAGTGGATTTCTACAAGATTGAAATCGTGAATCAAAATCTGTGTGCACGTAAATATTAATCGATTGATTGGGTTTTCACTCATTTTACAGAGAGCTTTGAATATATACGTTTTTATCGCGGTGCACACAAGTGGAATGTAATTAATGCAGAATTATATACAATTGATTACGTGACTCAGTTGCGCAAACGAGTCACGTGTACTTGCGTCACGTGATCCGTCAATTAAATGTATAAAATTATTAATGCGGGAAACGAGGATAAGAGAGGTAAGTACTTGCATCTCAACCTTATAACCTTTGTTCAAATTAATTATTTTATTTTATTGCCCTTGAATTACCTTTCTTTACTTGTAAACCGACGCGTAAGAGATAAATTATTATTATTTTATTTTCAAAAAGAGGTCTTTACTTGTTAACTTTCATTTGATTGAAATAAGGTGTCGCTCATATAGCTACAAACGAACGTTAAGTTAATTGAAGTTATTTTTTTTTATATACATAGATATTATTTTTTTCGTCGAGTAAAAATGTAAGGTTTTGTTTCGTAAACCATATACAGAAAGTGTTATTTCACGAAATACTACGTATAGATGCATTTTCGTATTGTCCAAGTTGTACGCCTGTACCTTGTTTTCGAAATGAGTCCAAGGAGGTCGAGTATAACAAAAGCGTTTCAATCAATTGAAGTAATACATATATATATAGTATTAAACGATTTGATTTCGAGCCACGGTGTATATACAGCTATTATTATCTACCATTTACGTTAAAAGTTTTAGGAAAAAGAGGTTGCTACCCTGGTACAAAATATAGCAAAATAAAACAATTTCTAAATAATTTTAACAATTAATGTAGATAATGCTACGAACTACACACGCAATGAATTATTTAAATCAAGAAATATTAATTACAATCGAAACAATCAAACGTTTTTCACTTTAAAATTAAGTATGTACTGTAGACTAGAACACTACTGAAGATTTCTATACCAGGGTATGCGATTGTTTATTAGATTTTTTCTCAAATATTTAAAATTATAAACTAGATTTTTATTTTTCAAATGTATTGCACATTATTAATCATGGATATTATTATAATGGATTATTAGCATCGAATTGGGAGCAGAAAAAGAGCGATGTTAAAATAATAAAAAAATTGTAATGTTTTGGAGAATAAAATTGGTAATAATGAAAATTTTAAATTTGAGGAAAAATCATCTTTGCCGAACTATGCAAGTCGCACGAGAACTAATCGAACAAGGACTAAGTATATAATATTTTGTAAAAAGATAGCTTTAGGCATACTTCACCTCTCTTTTTTGTTTGAATATACGCACTTCCTGCATAACTTCTATTAATTATATACTCAATATGTAAAAACCCAGGCCACGGGTTGCAGTTTTGAAAGTGTGTTTTTCAAGTAAGATATTTTTTATTAACAGATCAACGTACGTTCAAAATTTATTATATATATATAGTGTTGATTTTATTTTTTAATAAACTCATGTTTTAATTCTAAGACTTAAAATTCCAAGGAGCATATGATCAAATTAACATTTTCCAAAATTTTTGACATTATTTTCCACGAACTAAATTATATCAGATATTCTATATTAAAAAATGGAAGGATTTATCATCGCGCGAACTATATTTTAAAGATTATCACAAGTATAGTTTTATTACGTCAGTCGCATTTTTGATATTTCCGTGTCCTTAAAATTCATAGATAATCCTTTTTCGACACGTCTTGCGGGAATAACCAGATTTACGCACGCTGATAAAAATGATGTATGCGTAAATCGAGTTCTCGCTTCTCGGCACGTTGTATAAAAAAATATTGTTAGACTGCATTTCTGCGAGAAGATGATTTTCTCCCCCTTCGTGTGACCTCCTCACACTCGCTTCACTCGTGCGCGAATCGACACACTAAAAACAAATCATATTCTCGCACTAGTATCGAAAATTACTATTTGTACTTATAATAAACTCTAGCTCGAATTGATTAATTTAAAATCCTAAAGGAGATATATCTTATCAACTAGGAAAACAAAACATTGTAAGTTTGTATATAAGTACAACGAAACACTCTAAGTATATTGTATATATATACGCACATATAAATTAACCTGCTCGACGGAATGTAGAAAGTCGTGGAATTATTGTACTACCTTACTTAAAAACTGGCGTGCGAGAAATTACCTATACGATTTCGTTCATTATTTAACTTTTATTTCCATTGTCTTACTTCAACGTGCTCTTATAAATTCTGTCTTTTTCTATAACAGTTTAGGACATTTATTTACTTGAACAATTCGCCGAACGTTGCGTCGAAATATAAAATACATTTTTCTCTTTTAACATTTTCAAAAACATAATATATGACGAATTATTATTTACAATAAAAATCAATGGAGATACTTAAGCGGCTCTGACACATTTGCGCACGAGTACAAAAAATTAATTACTCGTTTCGACTTTCGATGCGTATAACGGTATATGTTTATATATAATATATATAGACACACACAGGTACATACATACGGACCTGCAAACTCAGAGTTTAGAGACAAAAATCTAAATACCAATTGGTAATTGAAAATTCCTGTGGCCGAGTCGAGAAGTTTCTGGGCCTCATGAATTTCTCCATGGACACGGAAAATTCCATCTGGGGCTGTAAATGCAGACGCCGCGAGGGCCGATCAGCTTATTTAAAAGTCAATAATGCATCCTCGTCGCGCATATATATACACAAGTACCGGGTTAAATTTCTATTACGAATACGTCGACGAACTTGAGGAATAAGTATATTACAAGTGTTCTATTATTATTTAATTCTTTATCTCTGACTCATCGTTGCAATGCATATACACTTGTATACAGTTATGTATTACAATTCGTTGTAAGATTTTATTAAAAATAAAAATGTTCTCAATAACAATGAACTATACATTTTATAAATAACTTTCCGATGACCTTTATTCTTTATTAAAAAACTATATAAAAACATCAATTATTTAATAGTTTAATGTATATACCTATATATTTTATTTATTCGGTTCATTATTATTATTATTCATTATTAGCTTTGGTCGTACACGAATTCCGATCTAATAAATCTTGGTAGGGAGAGAAAAAAATAGAGAACAGAAAAACACAAACGATTCGATCAAAATCACGGTGTTCGTAATTCGTAATACGAGTATAATTGCAAATGCGACCCTGTACATATGTTATATGTCACTACCTGATGGTCATCGGTGTATACTTATTATATTTATATACATAAAAGACGTAAACATACACAGTCAGATTTGAGAGTCGGCGAACCCTCTCCCACTTTCTCGAACGCTCGGGAAAATACGTTCGGGCCGTGCGTACTTATATACAGCACGGACCTTACGAGTACATTCTAGAACTTTCTACGAGATTTTGCGAGATTCCGCATTATCTGGTTTCTCCGTAGGGTAACGGGAAACGTGTTGCCTAAAATTTTAAAGAGACCCCTGAAGATTAAAATTGTATGCCCTTTTGCGAATTGCGATTCGGACATGTAGTGTCAGCTGTTCGACACGTATGTATATTGTATATATGTAGAGCTATATATATATATAGAAGTGACTGGTGGCGTTCGTGCGAAACTTCACGAACGTTCGGAACGTTTGAGAAACGAACTGTAGGAACGTTCTAGTCGAGACTCGATTCTCGAGCCGCCTGCCGCCTGCCGCCTGTGTTGCGGTGGTTCGTGATTCGCTAGCGGTGACGTGCTCCGGGCAGCTCCAGCGTCCACATCGTACGCCGGATTGGAGGAAACTCGCGAGTCTCGCTACATCGAATCGGTGATCATGTATATGCCCGCGAATCCGCAACTCCCAACTCCGACGTCACTCTGCTACTCTTTTGCTCTTTGGGTGGGGGAAACAGGTCTTTTCCCTCGGGGTTCTGTGACGTCTTGTGTATTATTGTGTATATATATATATTATATGCGCTATATTTCACAGTTCCCTTCACACTTTCATTTAAAACTCTTCGTCGAATAAGTATTATTTCTCTTGTTTATTTTGTTATTCGACGACCTCGATGGGTTATTGGTAACCCTATGAAAGGATATTAAGTATATTGACACTATTTTAAGAACATGCATGTTTCTGATGAAATATTCAAAAACAAGTGTACTCTGAAATTGTTATATAATAATGTATGTGTATACAACTTGTTCACTCTCAAGTTTTGATAATAACTAAATAAATACATTTGTTTTGATTCTATTTTAAATTAATACACTACTTAACTGTAATTTAAGTATTTATTTTATATAACTTTCACACATACACGAAATTACAAATAGTTTATAGTCATGTAGCACGCGTGTATACTTATACTTACCTATACTGCATATTATTTAAACGAGTGAGCCCTGTGTAGAAATATAAACAACTCGCGGTATTGTTACGGTAATTTTGGTAATCCGAACAAACCTAGTGTCCCCAAACCCAGGGAGAGAGAGAGAGAGAGAGCTAGAGAGCTCGTACCACCTGATCGAGAGTCACTCTCTCTCTCTCTCTCTCTCCGTCCCTCCTTCCCTCTTCTCTCGCGATCTGCGCAACACAGCAGTATTTCCCAAAGGTTCAGTTCCGAGCGCTCAGTACTAAAATGGTCGTTTGTCTATCTACATCACGTTTCCCTTGCTGCGCAATATAGAAAGTCGTATATATCTACGTACACCGTACACGTACCTGCCAATCGTCTCAGTTCCACTAAATTCATCGAGGAGATAACACTCGTGAGCGTGACGAACCAAAAGTATTGTTCCACATTTCATCCGAGTATTGCGATTTAAACAGTCGCCGAGACGAAGGGATACGAGAAGGCCGCTAGCGAGATGGCGGGCAAGAGACACATAATACACGATTACGCGGAGGACAGTTATACGGACGACGACGACGATATGGACATGGAGATGGAAATCCCGATCGAACGGGATGACGCTCGTCGTAAAAAGACCACGGAGAGAGCCAGACCTGGTAGGCCCAGGAAGATGAGCCTTGGTACCAGCAACACTTCCATCGAAACTAACGCGACCAGTTTTGGTGTTGATGCTGGTATGGCTGGTATTACCAATACCGTGAGGAGACGCGGTCGCGGACCCTCCAAACGACCCTGCCTCAATCGAAACGCTCTGATGGCACGGGAAAACCGACAGAGAAAAAAGGAGTACATCGAAAAAATCGAAAGCAAGCTCCAATTTTTCCAGCAGGAAAACCAGGAGCTCAACAACACTATACAGAAACAGAGTATCGAAATTAAAAGGCTGAACAATGAAGTTGCTTACTTAAAGAATGTTCTCAACAACAACACTATGATTTCCACTCTCCTCAAGTGCATGAACGACAGCCTCAGGAAGATGCACAACGGTAATGGTGATGGGAGCCAGAGCCCTCCTACTAATGGTGCCTTGGCTGCTATGGCTACCTCGACTAATGGTCTTGCCAAATCCACAGCTAATAACACCAACACAATTGTCAGGTAATTTTTTCTTTCTCTTTATACTTCAAATTTTGTTTAATCTCATTTCATATATTAAAACTTGACTTTCATATGCAAATTAAGCAATTTCACTCCTGTTAAGTGCATTTCATATTCATTAATGTGACCTTGTTTAGTAAACTGTAAACAGGCAAACATTATAGTAATAACATTTCTATACGTTTATAAAAAAAATTATGTATAACCACTGCTAGCTTTTAATTTAATCTCAAGAATACAATCTCTGCTTCTGCCTGTATCTGTATATTTATGTATATGTATACATTCACACACACATACACACATACATAGATAGGCCTAACAGGCTAAAGTGAATGCCACTTACTTTGCACCATCTGTATCACTTTCTCAAATTAAACCCATATGTTTGTTGGTTTAAATTACAATTGTAAAAATCATATTCTTTATTAAGTGTGTATATATTAATTTAGATGGTATATAATTTGAAAAATAAAAATAAATTATATTAAGTAAAAATATTTATTAAAATTAATTAAAATAAATAGTTGCTATAGATTGATTGGTAATTGGTAAAAATAATATAATTACATAAGGCAAAAAGTAATTTTTTTTATTACATACTTATTAAGCTTTCCTTGTTTGCTATATACAATGTTTTGATTTATATCAATAATCAGAAAAATACAATTCATAAGAGATTACATTAACATTTAAAGTAAATGAATTATTCATTTAATTGAAATACAATAATAAATACAAAATAGTAAGTTTTTATAAAACTATATTTGTTATATTAGATACAATCAACGTTGAGAAATACTAATTTCTTCAAGAAAGTGATACCTTATACTTAAATTCTACCAGTTTTTTTTAATTAATAAATGTTACTGGTAGAAAAAATGGTTTTAATTTCTCTTTCTTTAGTGGACAAACATCAAAGACAAACAATCTATCTGTGCCTCTCCCAGGGTCCACGAATAAAGATAACACAGAAGTTACTAGAGAGGATGGACAGAGATTAAGTTATGGACAAACCAACAGCATGACAAAGATAGCAAGGAAAACAATGCCAATTACAAATTACAGATTGCCAAAGACTGAGGATCCACCTAGTGTTGAAAGTATATTGGACGAAGAAGACAAGAGGTTTATACAGAAATCCTCGCCAGTATCAAGTAGTAATTGTGAGTATAATATGGACAGAAGTTCAGCGGGATATGATAATCAACTACCAACAACGCCAATGAGTACATTATCAAATTCATTGGACAAAAATGAAGCTAGCTTATCCGACACGGATTTTAGCCAGCTTTCATCGTTTAACGTTGACTTATTTGATAATCTAGACAAGCTTGATGATGTGAATCCTTTACAATTTGAACCAGATGCATCAGATTTATTTAACGAAGACACATTATTTCATACATTTGAAAAAGAATCTGGCATTTTAAGTAATGATGTTATTGATCCACTGGAGGTCAATATGATGTCCGATGCATTAAATGAGAAATCATTATTCAGCAGTCTAGAAAATGCAGGAGTATGCCTCCATATAAATTCGAGTAGAGTTTCGCTGGAATACTGTTCAATTTGTCATTTAAACAGCTTAAATTCTCAGACTGTTTAGTATAATTGGCGAAGATTTCTTAGAATCGCACTCAAGTAATTTTAAGAGGCCAAACAAGCAGAGGTCTACAAAAGGAGTTCATGAATGGGAGCATTAACGACGCAAAGATCCTTCATCACCGACAACATAACATATTTACATATATATATCATTACATATAATTATATTATTTATTTAGTAACATATTTACAAAACGTAATCCGTGGATCACACATGAACCACTTTTATTTTCTCAGTTCCTCGAATTTAGAATGCAGATTTTAAATAAGACATTGTAAGATAATCGCGATTTTTGTTTAATTTTTTTTAATAAATATCGTTTTTTAGTTGAAAAAAATTAGAGGATTCGATCGTGTATAAATGTAGTTGTTTTGTAAGTTAAATGTTAAAAAGTTGTACGTACTAATGGTTGAGTAGACAAAATAAATAAAATATGTATATGTACATTATGTATACGTGCATACATACATATACATATATATTTATACATATATAAAAGGTATATAGTCATATTTACATGTACTTTTAATCAAAGTAATATAAGTGTATAATAATTCTATTTATAAGTAGAGATATATTCATTATGTCGAAAGTAAGATGGTAAATAACGTGAATAACTATTTTGTCTACTCAATTTGTTATTACATGTGTATTCAAATTAATTGTTTCCTATGAAGGTTTGTGCTATTTGTCATATAAATGGAACATAATTCAACCTATTAATTTAAGAACTAGATTAAGATATTCTTGTAAAACTCTTTCGAGACTGTAAGAGTACTTTTAACTTTTTGCAGGACAGCAGTTTGGCAAACTAAAAATGGAGTGGCAGTTAAGAAATTATAATTAAGAGGTGGGCATCGGCTTCTATCAGTGCTAGACCAGTCAACTGATCTTCAATTTTTAATTTACTTTATTAATTTATTTTATTCGTTTATTTGTTTTTGCATTATAATTTTTAATCATTTAAGTTTTATCTTTTATAAATATAGACTTGAGACTGAAGTCTAGCTGTAATGAAGTAAAGTTTGAAAAGATATATTAATTATGTTATTAAAATACTTTTTCAGTTTGCAATGCAAAACTGGATTTTAATTGAGAAACCATTGCCTGCTCATGTATTATATTGACATTATTGTATAGTCATATAAGGTTGAGTATAAAAGAATCAGTATCAGTACAAAAAGCTACAAATTCTCATATTTGTATATGAGATGCTAGTACTTAAACTGCCACAACAATGAAGATATATAAGACTATTTATATTCTTTTGTAGTTGTATTACATTTTTGTTGTTTTTTATATTAAAATGTTTTACATGTTTGTTGACCCAATTTTATGGGTCCTTGTATGGCTCTGTTTAAATATTCACAAATTAACTTAAGTTTCAGCTGCCTCGGATGGATTATTTAAACAACTTTGGATTTAACGGAGCTATCATTAGATAACTGCCAGCTGCTGATCAACCTTAAAACCAGAATTAATTTAAGAGATTTGCGTCGGTATATATATTAAAAGGATCTTTGTCTACGGCCCATTCATGTTTAGTTAGACTTGTAAAAAAGGTGATAATAATATCTTTTTTATAAATTGAATAAAAATGGAAACAAACGTAGGCACTCCTGAAATAAATAACGTCAATTAAAATTTTATTAATTTAACTAGGTTAAATAATAATGATTATTTGACTACACGTTTATCAATAACAATGTTTTTTAAGTTAATTTTATTATAAATCTAAAATGATGATAATTAGTAATTTTTTGTTGTATCTAAAGAAGTGGGTGGAAGATAGGTGTGAAAGGGGTGTCCATGTTTGAAAAGAAGCCTAAAGACAAAGTATTTCTGGTATTAAGGCATTAATTTAATCTCCATTCTTTTTAGTATTTTTACAGGTCTCGGAAGAGTTAATTAGACGTCAACGTTATGTTGCAAATGTACTGTTTAAAAACTCAGCATATGCAACTAGACATATACTATTTAAATATTCAGCATATGCAACTAGACATTTGTACATAATCAGAGATTCTGTTTTTAAGTTTATGCATTTTTTTGTACTATAATTCAAGAAGCAGATAAAAAATGCTTAATATTTGTTACTTCAGAAAGAAAAGAAAAAAGTATCTTGGTGGACATAAAAAATACGAAAAGCATTTTATATTGTCCAAATTTTTGTGATGAATAAAAGAGAAAGAAGCGGAAAAACCTTTCTTGTTCTTTTTACTGTTTCCTTCTTACAAACTATCACGTATTGCATTGTATTTTTTTATGTTCAATCATTATGAAAGACAAAAATTAGATTTTGTTTCAAATGAGTTATTATGTTCAAATAAATCAGTATATTTACATACATAACTTAAAAATATTGTGACAGTCAATAATATTAAAAATTAAAAATTTGTGTTTAAGCAATTGTATATTTAATTATCATGATTTGTTAATTTATAAATTTCATTAAGTAAATTACATGTTTCTTCATATTAGTTTTAAAATTGATACATCTAAGTATAATTGAATATAATTTATAATCATATGTTAATTTTTTTATAAAAGTTATAATAAACATTTTTCAAATTCAAAAATACATGCCTTTTTATTACAATATTTAGTTTAACTTATGACAATAACATTGATAAATCTAGTATATTAGTTATAATTTTTATGTTATTTTACATGTAAAGTATAGCAATTCATCTATTTTCTATTTCAAGTATTAAAGAAAATAGGAAAATAATTGATTTTACGACGTCGTAAATTTTTTAATAATTAGCTGAATATGAATTTTATTATGTACAATATTATAAAACTATTACGATGTTCTTTTAAAAGTATAGATGCAATTAATCAAACGCCCAATCTACTGAAGACTCCTTGTTTTCTAATATGAGTCACTGTTGGTTTATTATTAAATGTCACTTGTTTTGTCACTCCAAGTCGTGATTTTGCTGGGAGCATTACACTTTCTGATGCTGTAACAAAAAACAATTGGTAATTTATACACTTTTGTAAATTTTAACTATTGCTCAGTAGGTTTAATAAAATATTAAAACATTGAAAGAAAATAATAATGTAAGATTTCAGTAGACTTTTAGATTCAAGTAATTTAAAATATGTAAGATAATAAATGATTTTTTATAATATCAGACATATCTTACCCAATTTGCCAGTAATAGGTATTTTTTTTGTGAAACTGCTACTTCTCACAGAGTTATCATTGAATTTTAAAGATTTTGTTGTTCTTATTAATTGTCTAACACTTGTAGACATAGCTTTTTTATTGGCTTCTTCATCTGCACGCATTGTACCTATAGGTTTTTTTAGAAGAGAGTTTGTGGTAAGTATTTTTGTACCAAATGTCAAAGGTGTTTTAAGAATGCCTGGAGAATTTACTCCTGCAGAATATCCATTTCTTATAAACCTTGTAAACCTTTAATTAAAACATAATAATTGTAATTAATTAATATACATATAAAAAACAATAAAATTAATTTAATTATTATCATCTTACTCAGGTGTAGTGGTTTCCAAATCTTTACTTCCAAGCCGCTTAAAAACACTAGAATTTCTTTTAATAGTATCACTTCCAATACCAGTAATGCTAAAAGTAGGAGTAAAAGTAGAACTAGGAGCATCTATATTGGTGGTACTTGATACCATACTATCTCCTAATCTGTGAAAAACAGTTCTTTTATTATCAACAGCTTTTTTTAATATCTTTTGACTTCGTGCCATAGTTTCTTTGGGAACCGTAACCGTGTATTTGACTTCATTGTTGCTAAGTTTAATATGCTTTTTTGGCTCAATCCTACCCCACTTTCCATCTATGTCATCATCTTCGTCACTGCTGTACTTTCGCTTTAATGGACTTGTTCTTGGCCTCTGTTCCGTCTCCATGTAATCTGAATACATTCGAGATGTCTGTGTAATAGGAGAAACCTTCTTTTTTATAGTTACATTTGGTTTAACAATTGAACTTGAAGTAGGCCTGAGAACTTTTGACGTTGTTTCAACTTTAACCTTTGCATTGGAAGGTTTTGCTATTGGTTTGGCATTCAATTTTTTGACTACAGGTTTAGTAACCATCTTATTTGAACTAGGCGAATCTTCAGAGTTTACCAGAAACTTTTTACAACTAGTCTCTTCAACAACTTTCTTTGCATATCTCAAAATAGCAATCATATCACCCATAAGCGTAATACCCATTTCTTTAAGACTGGGTTTATCCAAGTCGGGTAACATATCTGGTTTTATCCGATTATTAGAGAATATGAGAGCATGCCTAGCAGCAACATCCGATGGAAAGCCAGCATTTTTGAAAAATTTGACCCAATATGCTGAAAATGAAGAAATATACCACGTTTTAATAAGAAATAGTATGTATTGAACTCTAAAGATAGAATCAAAACAAAAATAGCTGTGTTTCTTCATTGCCAGGTTAATAATATTCATCATTTAATAAAAACAAAAAATAAAAGAAAAAATAAATAATACACTTACTTGATAAGGGAGCCTCCATTTTTCCGTAAATTCCTTCACTATTTTTTCAATTTTCAGTATGTACGTGGGTGTCGGAGTTCGACGAGTCCCAAAAATAGAAAATTAACAATGAACTAGGTACGCGCGGCATAAAATCGTCATGATCGTAAAATAATGGAGACAAAAATCATTAATCGTACCTAGATTACCGGTGCTTAAAAAGATTTGTAAATACTACGTAAAAAGTATTCGATATATGCAGTTAAGTAATAATTATAAACATTTTCTTCCGGGTCTTTAAAGAAAACGAATAACTAGCGTAAGGCAACCTAAAGGTGAAATCGAACCAGACGTAGGCGGAATGTCGGAAAAATGAACGGCCAGAAGTCAGAACAGAATGACGAAACGTTTGTGTTCCAGGTTCCTTTTCTATATATGGTGTAAGTGTCGCAATCAACTTCAATTGAAGATCATATAAATATTCATTTTTATTGTAATTTTAATTTGTTTCTACCGCGTTTATACTTTGACAGAGTGAATTAATTGATGTATAATTAAATAACATAGTTATAAATAAACTAACCAGTTATTGGAAAATTGAACAAATTATAATCGATATAAACTCTTTATGTTACCATCCGAGTCTTTATCGACTAGAAAATTATACTGCTTTTGTAAAAATTGTTTTATACTCAAATTTAACTAAAATGGTTAGAGCATATCTAATTTACAATTATTCTAAGATTCACAGTGATTAGTAAAGTAATTTATGTAATTCATTATTTTTAAAATTTATAAATAACTGCGTAGTGCGCAGTGACTAAAATTAAAAAGAAATTCATCTTGTAAACAACGTGCTGGTCTAATCATCTTGAAACTTAGCACAATCATAGATTACAGTTTAATGAAGGTCACTGTTCTTGTAATCTTACCTAAATTTGAATATAAAACAGTCATTATTGTTAAAATAGTCTTTTCCAGACAATATTTTTAACGCGGGAAATTTGAATTATTAATTGGATTTGACATTTGGAGTTACCGACAGAGAAGTACCATTTACCAAAAATTAATTTTTAGTGAAGAGAACACAGCCTTCAGCCTTTACACAATAATCTATCATCACATAAAAGTTTATAATTATCCATGTACGCACTTTCGACAACAATTGTTTTAAAATTTTTAGAATAATCGTCGTATCCGATGATTTCAATTTTTCAAACAATATTTTTCAAAAATGTGTGCAAGGATAATTCTGAGAGTATGTGTGGTGATAAATTGCGCATAGGCGGAGGGCAATGTTCTCATGATTTTCATTAGATTTTTGTTTAACAATTAATTTTTAAATCGCGGTAACAATTGGCTTTATCATCGAGATATACCTAAAAAACTGTTAAATATATAAGTGCAATACATGCAGTGTGTACGTGTACTTATACAGTAGTTGAATTTTGTATACCGTATGGAAAATCTATGTCTCCAACGTAGCACTCTTTCGTGATAATGAAAAAGATATTTTCTACAATTCAAAGCAAGTTATTATTATACTAATGTCGATTATTATTTAAACGTTATATGATAAATGAATTTATTGATCTTTACAAGCCAAAGAAACATTCCTCACATCTCAAGTAATATTTTTTTTTAATATATAATATTAAAATTATAAGTAATTTTAATATTATTTAAACGATTAATTATATATTCTATGAAGTATATTATAATGTTTGTGCAGCTGGGACATATACATCTTTTATTTTGTCCAGTCTCAGAACCCTATTAGATATTTTATTTATACTCAAGCTATAATTTTCCCGCAAAGCTTTTATGCGATGTAATTCGATTGAATTGTTCAATTAATTGGCGCTATCGCCATTGTTAACGCACTGAATTAATAAGGTACACGGTACACGGTGAGGAAGATCTAGATTTTGACAGTTGACTACATATATATATCTACAGGGTGAAGCGCGCATTACGATAAAGAAAGCCTGATATAATACAGGAAAAGCTGTTAAACGAATTTTTCGTTATAATAAAAAATAACAATGAAACTTTAGGGAAGAAAAAAAATATCGAAATTAGGTCAATGTACGAATACGCGAGAGGTGCGGTGGGCGTTACAGTAAATAGACGTTGTATCTGAGTACCGTGTCAGGTTTCGCGGGGCGTTGACGTTTAGCTCTTGCTCTCGGTTAGTTCTCCACCGGCAGTACAAACCGATTCTCGCTCTCAAAATTTTTGAAAAAGTAGCGGCGGCGAGAGGAAAAAAAATGGGTAGGAAAACGAAGTTGATGAGAGTGATCTTCGTAATTCTGGTGAACGTCTTGACGAGCGTTATCGCGGATTCATCGCTCGAGTGCAACATCCTTAATTCGAAATCCGCTGCGTTGAGGCTCCGGAGGCATTTATTTTGCGAGTACGATAATATGGTCAGGCCAGTTGTACGCAAAGAGACACCTGTCAACGTTAGCATCTTCTTGGCACCTAAACACATGGATTTTGTAAGTTCATTAATTTATTACTTATACGCTTATTCGTTCCTCGAGTTAGAATAAACATCTTATTATACTCCGTGTTAATAGCATATCGGTCAGTTGATTCTCTTTCGCCTGATTGTCTGTGCTTTATTGTATTTGTAAGTGACCATTTTTTTATTATTGCAGGTCGATCGCACTAGTACGTTTATCCTTCACACCCTCCTCAGAACCGTGAGTTATCTATAAGATTATAAAACTGTGTCTATCATGGGTCTGTTCATTCAAAATGTTGATTATCAATCGCCAATAACATCACATTACACGCATTATTAAACAGGGTCATCTAGAAGTATCGAACACCCCTTCCCCCACCACCCTGTGATTAATATAGTTAAACGTTGTATTTCTATATAGTAGATGTAAATAGGGATTTCCGTTAACAAATACTTAAATTATACGTTGAAACAACCTTGAAGATAAACGCCAAGGTTAACTTCAAAGTCAACAATCTTCTTTTTTTATTATTTTAACGTTGCTCTTTTTATGCTCCCAAATCGGTGCGAATCAGCGACGGAGGTCATACGATGTCTTTGTTATAAGAAAGCACTTGTTGAAAATACATTCCCCAGTGGTGGTTGTATCAATCGGCCGGGGCCGGGAATCGAACTTGGGACCTCCAGATTACGGATAATTAAGGTGAACAATCTGATCCTCGTCCAAAACTGAAGTTTTTGTCCGAAATATTTCTCTCGAAAACGCATATTTTGAGTGATGGGGAGGGAGTCCGATACTGTTTAATCACCCCGTATCTTATGAGTTTTAATACAAGATGTAATTATTTTCTATGACAACCCTCTATAAAGCACCATGTATTTTTATACACAATATAATTCAATGTTAACAAGATGGTTATCAACAGTATTGGAAAGATGAACACTTAACGTGGAACCCGGAAGATTTTGAAGGTATATCAACGATCAAAGTCAAATCCGATGAAATTTGGGTACCAGATATATCAGTCTACAACTCGTAAGTGTATTTAATATACGTAAATGTAATAGGCATATTTTATTTAAAATATATAGTCAACATTTTAGATGCTAAATCAATTGATAATAAAATTGATTCAATTTGTAAACGTCCAAAAATTATTATTTACTAATTTTTCGAGTTTAAGATTAAGAGCATTGATTTCCGTGAATTGTATCTATAGAAAATTTGCATTCGATATTGCCCCATAAACGTTCATAGAGTTTATAATAGTTAGTTGGCTCCTATGCCCAACGACCTATCTCATTTTGTCAGGATAAAACCATTTATGTTATTTTTGCAGAATAAAACGACCTATCTCGACTTTCGTAACTTAAAACGACCTATCTCAGAAGTAGTAGAAAAAAATGTTGCTACGCCAAACCCAATATAATTTTTAATATTATACAATTTCTATCATCTTGAATTAACTTATTTTTAATTATAATTTTATATGATTACTATGATAAAAAACATTGTAATTAATAATGATTTATTATAAAAATAAATGTACTAACATGTTAAATAAACTTTTTTAGTATAAATTAGATTTTTAGTTGTTACTTTTTTTATTAAACACTGAATATAATAATTTTAATTCTAAATAATTAAACGTTTCCAAAAAGATAGTTACCAAGATATAATTTAATAAATAAATTAGAGAAATAATGATGTATAATATTGATAAAAATTAAATCTATAGTGTCTCATTTACACTTATTAAATAACCATAACAAAATTAAATCAATCTTCTATAAAGTAATAGTAAATACTATTCTTTTATAATTTATTAATTACGCCTGACATGCCAACTTTTTTTCTAATACTGTTGAAATAGGTAATTTTATTCTGCAAAAACGAGATATGTCGTTTTATCCTGACAAAATGAGATAAAATCGTTGTGTTTAGGAGTCGTCGAATAAACTATAAATGGTCAAGTTATACGCATACTAACTAATCGATCGAAATGAAAATATCTCACTTGTTGAGGTAAATGTAAAATTTCAAGTTAACTATCGAGCGATCAACAGATTGAATTTCACAATTGAAAGTTTCAAATGGTTAGATTAAAATTTAGCAAATAAAATAAAATGGGATGAATTATTCGTTTAGCGGAGACATGGATACCACGCAAACGGGCATATCGAAGACTATGTGCTTAGTTTCAAATGAAGGTAACGTAATTTGCGTACCCGCGGTCAAATATTCATCGCAATGCGACACTGACTACACTTACTGGCCTTACGATAATCAAACTTGTACTATTCACATGGGCTCGTGGACTCACACGGGTGAAGAAATAAATATCAATTTTAAATCCGATTATCCTGTAAGTTGTAAAAATTTTAAGATGTATTTCTCCTGCGTAATACTTGAAAACGTACTCAAGTTTGATAGTAATTCATTATTAACATTACAGTACAACTTTACGGATTACATTCCGAACAAGCAATGGCAGTTGATCAAAGCTAATACAAGGAAGCGCAGCCCGAAGTACAATTGCTGTCCAAACGACACGTTCCCTACGTTAACGTTTGAATTTAACATGCAGAGACACTCGCCAATGATTCACGCAGCTTTTGTTACCCCGGGTATTGGTAAATGCAATATTTAACATACAACTTTCGACATCATTGTGGGCCTAGCATACCTACATTCTTCACGTAAAATATCATAAATTTTATAACGAATTAAAAGTATAATAAATCCTTAAGGTAGTTCTCTAGCGACTCTTGATTCAAAGCAGCGTCTTCTCATAAAAATATTGTTATATATTATTTTTTTAAATTCAAATCACATCATAAATATCTAATTACTTACTAAAATTACATTTAAAGAAATTAAATATAAGTCACGCGCAGTGATGATTTATTAATTAATAGTTTTTAACTGATTAACGTAGTTCCTATAAATTAAGGTTTAAATTGCATTATTTTTCTTTATGATCGTAAATATTTTTCTAAAATGCTCAGTTTAATATATATATTTATATATATTTTAGGATATAAAGAAAGAGCAAAAATTTCATTTGCAAGAGCTTTCATTTGCTATTATTTATTTTGTGACCTCCGATTTCTAAAGTATAATAATATGCAATTTTTTGTTATAATTTACTTTCACGTTAAAATAAGTATTTTCAAAGAAAAAGAATTTGTAAAAGAATTTTTTAATTTAAATATCTCACCTTTTTAAATATTGAGGAAATACCTTAAAATCAACATGTTCAACAAAAGGAATAAGTGAAGATAAAATTTCAGTTAAAATACTAGTGCACTGACAAAAAGAATTGCTTGCATTAAATCGGCATGTCTCCTGAAAAAAATAAATATCTTTGTTCACAAATAACTTCGATGTAAAAAAAATCAAAATTTCTTTTTGCGGGAATAATGAAAACATCCTATATTGTTTCAGTGTTAATTGCAATCACATTGACGGTGCTGTGGCTAGATTCTAGATCGCTCGAAAGAATATCCCTTGCCGCGGTCAACTTCATTTGTCACATATTGTGCATCTACGATTTACATTGGATCGTACCATCAAACGGAACTTCGCTTCCTCACATTCGTAAGTACCTTTTTCGAACTATCGAATGAAAATGTAGTCCATAACGTTTGAACAATCGTACGGAGCATTCAGAACATTCAAACGTTTCAGTAATATTTTACCGGGATTCAATGGCACTAGCGACGTTTGCAATGATCCTGACAACTTTGTTACGAAAAATTCAAGCGAGCAAAGTGCCAGCACCAACCTGGATCGCATCGACGGTGCAACTGATAGCGAGCAACCGAGCCGGCCGATTGTTCATCGTCGATGCCAAGGAACTCGTTAACGATTTGGAAGATAATCCCGAGGGACAAGAGTCAACGCCCAAGAATAACCAAAACGACTCGTGGCGAAAATTAGCGATTATTCTTGAGTGGCTCGGTTTCTTCGTAACCCTCTTCGCTTACGTCCTTATGTTATGTCTACTCATACCCTCGTCTGGGCAGTACACCAGGGTTAAATAATTTTAATATTTTGAAAGACTAACACAAATTTTTAATGAATAATTCCACCATTTACGCAGTATAAACTCGTAATGCATTTTTCAACAATTCAATACCATACATTTACTTTTTTTTCATAATATTCTCTAACAATAATGAAATGGGCTGTTACTAAATTTTACAGACATTTTTTTGTTTTTGTTCATTTGGTGGATGGTTCGAATACAAGGAGTATAAGTTTCTTTTAATTATCAGCATAAGTATAACTACGATGAAAATCTTTTTCGGTACCGATGAGGTTTCAACTATATTTAATAACAAAGTATATATATATATATATACATGACCTTGATATTTTTACTTAAAATAATTATACTTTGAATTAATAAATTTAATTTAAAGTATGACGAACAATCATTCTAATTTTAATCCTTTTAGTGTAACTAACATTTCTATGACTGTCGTGATAAAACAGTACCCAATTGGTATATTACATTTTTTAAAATTTAAATTTATTCCAATTAACTTTTAAGTTTCAACTTTTGCGTTTTCGTAGGCACTTAACTTTGTACTATTCAGTTTTTGTATCCTCGAGATAAAATACTAAATGAGTTAAAACAACCGGTCAAAAATTTAAATAATTGCGTTTGAATTTTTTTTATTTTAAATTATATTTATTAAAATCAGTAAGAATCTAACAAGCACGTGATATACAATGAATTCAAGCATGAATGCGTGATAAATTATGTATATACGCTTTTTATATTGCAATGAGAAACTAAAAAACTTCAAACGCTAAAAATTTGAATTTTATTTTATGTTTGGATATCCTCTTGATTGTAAAAAACAAAAATTATACATACCTAGCTATATTTATAGTTTTTGTATCAAACAGTTTTCACAATTTAAATAAATACTTGTGTCTACTGTTATATAGTCTATTCAAACACATTCAATCATAAAAAACCTAATACCAATCATAACACAAAGATAATTATAATCCATCCCTAAAAGATTTAATTGGATAAAACGTGTCGATAAAAAATTAATAAAGTTAAATAGTATGATTTGGGCACGTTCTAGCTTTTGATTATTTACAAAAACTTGTGATTATTTTCGATAGAAAAAACACTAGTATATAGAAATCCTAGTCCTCCTCCCTTTTTCCTCTCGAAAAAATCATTAATAAAATTATTTATACATAAATGTACATACTAAACATTAAATTTCTTTACCAACTAAATTAAGATAATCTTTAATATAAGTATATATATGAAGTCCAGCTTTTAAAATAAAGGATCGAGTTGGAATGAATGACACATCTGCTTATTTAAATGTATATTTAAGTTTTTTATCTACACTAGATCGCAAGTTAAGCATACATATCGACCTTTTTTCCCATAATTTTATTTTAAGGGGATGTCACACGCCCTTGTTATTGACCAAGCAGTATAAATTAATTTTTACAGTTATTTAACAAATTCTAATATTTTGTGGAAAACTTAAATATAGTTATATTATTTATCTTTTCAAATTTATATACTACAACACACTTTTAAAGAATATTTCCACCGAAAATACATACATCACTTGTTTTTATAGCAGATATTGTTTATTTATTATCATAGTGCCGTACATATTCAATTATTTACAGCTTTTCCAAATGGATTTTTCATAAAATAGAAAGTTTTGTTAATTATATAGTAAATGTAATAATAAACTTATTTTGCTTGATAAAGTATTATTCATTTGAGTATTCTGTATCATATCGTCGGTTAAGAACAAGAAGGTACGTCCTATGTCTCAGAAGGTGCGGCAAAAAGGTACCTATTTCAAATGGCGTGGCAAAGAGTACGTATTTCTTTAGATATATTTTTCTTAAATTTTATTTTTTTCTTTTTTAAAAGGCAATTTGATTGTATTATTATCATAATTACAATTTACATTTCAAAAATTAATTTTTAATAATATAATTTGCATCAGTAATTTTTAGTTAAAAACTTATATAAAAACAAATTATGGCTATATTGAATGCAATTAGAACACTGTGAAGAAGTGTTTGTTTTAGCAAAATACTTAAAATATGACGTTATCAATTAATCGACGATACATTTATTTTAATAATAGTTCTAAAAGTTGCGATATGAATTTTCGTAAATTAATTAGATCGCGGAGCAACTACTTTTAAATACGTGTGTATTTTAAGGGTAAGTAAAATTTGACGACGTAATAATTATCAATTAATATTTTAATATCGGGGTGGATCAAAAATTAAAAAAAAACGTATAAGTTTTTGCCTAAAAATAATTATACTTAGAGATTTTTTGGGATTGCTGAGTGTAAATATAATTGCCATACTTTTAATTGGAAAAAATTCAATAACTATTTTTGTAACCAATAAAGTAGTTATTTAAATTTTTTATCTGTCATGTTGAATGCATCGATCATCTTGACAATGGTCCCAAAAACACACGAATAACATTTGTCAAGCAAAAATATCCAATAGAAAAATGTATGCTTTAAAGAGTTAAACAGCGAATAATTCATCGCAGAATCGGAAATCGGAGAAAGGTTCTATAGAATATGACTGCGCGTACATACGTAAAATGAGAGAGTTTGACGTGTGTAAATGAAAGTTTTACTTTAATCCAAGTTTGCCTTTACTACTAATTGTGCGCGATGGATCTGATTAAAATAATTTTTGGGGGCGGTGAGAGTCACCGCGCATCTCTCGCTGCGAGAGTTTCAAATTTCACGGGGCGTATATCTAGCGTGGCGTTTCAGTAGCTCTTCGTATGATTATTCGCGACGACGCCACTCGACCGTTTATTCTTTATTTTCTATTTTCTGTTTTCCTTTAAATTTCCCTTGAACAATGTACCCTCCACATCGCTTCACCACTATTTTAATAATCGGATCGATATTAATGGTCGAGGGCGGATCGAAAGTTAATTTGTGCAAAGACATCACCAGCAAGTCGGTCGACTTGCAGCTGAAAACTTACTTGTTTTGCGATTACGATTCGGACGTGAGACCAGAGGGTAAAAATAAAAATACAACCAACATCGGATTAACGATAATGCCCAAGATCGTTGACTTTGTGAGTACTCTCGAATAAAAAAGTTCACCGACAACGTGAGAAACGTTGCGCGTGCACTACTAGCAAATGCCTTGTTATCGCTTCGATACTGCTATGAAAACGTAACATTTTGTAATGTAGATACTTTAACAGGATGACCTGACCGATACGTTTAACGTGCATACCTGGATCGTCATGGTAAGTTTAATAAAACTTTTTATTAATTAATAATAAAGAAAACGTATTGAAAGACTTAACGTTAGAATTGGACTGACTATCATCTAACGTGGAATCCCGAAGATTTCAACGGAGTGGACAGCCTTCACGTATCGAGTGACGATCTTTGGGTGCCGGACATTACCGTTCACAATTCGTAAGTTGCACGTCCACGCGTTTACTATATACCTATAATATACGTACTATAAATACGTATAGCGTACAAGTATTGTTGTCGCTACGAGAAAATGGACACAAACTGTTTACAACGTGCCCGTGAAAATCATCAAATATTTTAATCGTCTACGCGTATGTACAGGGGAGATTTGAGCAAAGAACAATCGGGTATTCCTGCGACTCATTGCGGACTGAGCAGTGACGGAGGTGTAATGTGCATACCTGCCATCAAGTTTGTAACGCATTGCGACACCGATTACACCAATTATCCATACGACGTTCAAAACTGCAGTATCGACCTAGCACCTTGGGCCTATCATTCCGATGAAGTTCATTTGTTCGTCGCCCACGAGGTACACTCTATATTTTTTACATCATCGATATTTTTCCAATTTTTATAGCACCTGTCGCAACTATACAGACAACTATCATTTCCTTAATTGAACGTATACTAATTCTTTTTTCTAAATCTGCGTAACTCTAAAATTAAAGTATTCACTCACCATTTCTATAAAATGTTCTTGTATCTGATGTAATATTACTTTCAACCAATTATATACGATTTTGAATCAAACAAATGATATACGCAATTAAATTAAGCATACAAGTATAATTATTTTAAAAAAAAGTAATTTTGAATATACGATATAAATTTAAGTCAGTCGAACAAACAATGCTCCAGATTTTGGATAACTTAAAATTTCTTGTTTCGAGAAAACACATTTAATGCGTTTTAGAGCGCTTACATCGCAGTCGCGAAAAGTGGATTATTATAATATAATGTACATTTTCTAGCAAAAAAATTTTCATTTTTTTCACCATTATAAAGAGGTTTACACTTAATTGATTAGAATAATAATTGAGTAATAATAGTTTTGAAGATAAGCATATTTTTAATCAATAAATTTAAGGATAATCCAAGTAAAAATAAACGTACATACTTCGAAGTTGGAAGTGCAATGGATGTGTATAAAAGAAAAAATGATAAATATTTTTTTAGAAATGTTGGTTTGCGATTTTTAAGAGTTAATTCAAGTTGTAAAAAAATTTTAACAACTAATGGTGAAAAACGTACGATGTTTCGTCTAATTTTTCGTCTACTAATATATTTGTCAAACAGTTAACAAGCGGAGTTGAGTCAAGTCTGCGCTGTACGATTTCTACAATTAGTTGTTAAAATTTTTTTACAACTTGAAATAACCCTTTGAAATCTATAAACCAAAAATTCTAATAACGATAGAGGGTGTTTACTCAAGAATATATATTTTTTTGTTAAAATTCGAGAATTAAAAATCGGGAAATTTGAATTTCGATTGAATTCTACATAATTATATAAATATTATTTTATTGTTTGCTAAAAATATACTTGAATTAGTGATATTGTATACAGTTGGTGATGACGGATTACACGCCGAATCAAGAGTGGAAAGTAGTGAAAACGTCGGCGAATTTGGCAAAGCGCGATTACAAATTAAACTCAAATTTTAGTACTACGATGTACAGAGTTCAATTTATTTTCCAAAGGCGAGGTGCTGTCGCCCAAGTTATTTACATTGCTCCAGCTATTGGTAAATTTTCTACTATTGGTTTATTAATGAGGTTTATTATTAATGGAAATGACTGATAGGTAGATTACGATTATTAATCGATTTTTTTTTAGTATTGATGGTGATGACATTGTGCACACTGTGGCTGGATTGTCAGTCGAACGAACGTATGATAGTGGCTAGTATCTGTTTCATTTGCCATTTTCTTTGTATTCAAGACATGTACTTTAAAGTTCCTAATAACGGCTATTTTATACCAATCATATGTAAGTTACTGAATTATTTATTTGATTAAGTCGATGACCTTCTAATTCAACTGTCTTATTATTTTCAGTCGTATTTTATGAAAAGTCGTTTCTCCTGGTGACCATAGCTCTGATCTTGACGGTGCTTCTCCGAGAACTTCGAAGCTTGAGTACGACTCCACCCGAATGGCTAGCTTCCGGCACTTCTCTCGTGCTACAAAGCAAGGCTGGTCAATTGCTACTCCTCAGCATCCTCGATCCCAAAGCTTCGGCATTCCTCGAAGCTTCAGCCGATGACAATGCCGATTTGGTTACTAGCGGTAAACCTGACTCCACCTGGGAATACCTTACTTTGCTCATTGGCTGGATCGCTTTTATCGTTATCTTTGTCGTTTACTTGATTTTGTTCGCTCTTTACATGCCAACAAACTCGATTTCATAACTTTTCTTTACGGTGAGTTGTTTGCGTTGCTTTACGCTGATAGCGGTTCATCTTCTTTTATACAACTATGTATATTACCAGACAAGTGCACAACCTTGACGAGTGAAAAAAATATGTTTTACTAGATTAAATAAACTATCAAACGGTCTATGTATAGAAATAAGAAATATTATACTTGTTACTCAAAAAAATTATTTACAATTTATAATTAAGATAAGATGCTACCACGGTTCTGGTGCACCCTACGTAACTTTAAATATTACTCTGTACAAGCACTAGAGATTTACAATTAAATTTTTTTCTTTGTAATTATACGTAAATTTTAGTTAACGAAGTTAGACCGAGTGTATCTGTAATGCTTAAATGTCTATGTAACTACTATATCAAGAGGTTTCATTGAAATAATAACAATACATTTTTTATAAATACATTTATTACATAAAATGATATTTTGGAGTATCTATAATTTACCCACGTACACACATATTTATAAACGCATTACTAACACACAAATGCTCAGAATAATACATTGCGTACAGTAAGAATAATTACTTGGCGATTAATTAATTATAAATAAAAGTTTAATTTTAATGTTCTTTTAATGCGGTGACTTACTCAACTTATGTCCTCCCTACCTTATCCACGTAAAATATCACATTAAATTTATAAAATTGTAAGAGTTCATTACTCTCCGCTTATTAGTGATCAAGAATATTTGTCAAAAATCTCTTACCAAAAATCTCAATATTTTACTACAACATTAGGTTATGTTAAATCACTTGAAATTTATTTTAAAATTATCGGTAAGAAATTTCCGAATAAGTATATTAACATTTCCGCCTAAATTTTAACACGAAGATGGGTACTTAATAAACGACAGTGAACTGTTTACAATTTTACAAATTAATGCCCTTTTTTAATTACATCCAATTTAATGTCACATTTTACGTGGATAAAGTAGGGAGGATACAAGTTAAGTATGCTTATGCTATAGAATTAGTAACATTTTTACAATTATTTTCCTTCTTTTTATCTTATTAGCATTCTTATACACATATTACATTATATACATAGAAACTTAAATGTTTTAAACTTAATACAATTGTTTCTAAATTGTATATTTTTTGATAAAATATAAACAATTTTTAAGAATAAATAGTGTACATTCCTAAAATATAATAATGTACTTTAATCTTAACCGAAATCTTCGTCGTGCATGTTACATTGATAAAGAATTTATAACTTACTAATTAACGAGGCACAACTTTGAACGCATAAAGTGTGTAATTTAACTTGTATCAGAGAGCAAAATAACAATTATATAAAAAAGGATCTGTGGAGCAATTCGTTTGATAGTTTCAAATTTTACAACACTTTGACTTAATAGGATGTGTACCCCAAAATTAGAAAAATGATTTAGTTTTTATTAAGCAAGGAATTCAATTTATCGAAGAAATCGTACTGTAATGATGTTGTGTTTCCTTTGGAGATAATCCGTGAATTATTTTTTAATTTTTTTATTGATAAATCAGCGAGATTTTCGGGCAACCGTGAATCAATTGTTTTATAATTATATATTACCGACCAAAAATTGTTATTTACGTATAATTAATTAATAATTATTTCGTGAAAATCTCTCCGTTCCGCTACTCTATTGGTTTTAAATAGTGTTTGTGATATTTTTTATAATTATAATGTTTGTTGTAATTAGGTTTAAACATTTTTAGATGGTTTCTGCAATTTGGGTATCACATTCCCTTAATCCATTTTTAAATTAAAAATTTTTTTATTCAAATATTAAACAGTAATACGGATCAACTGTTAACTCACACTTTTACTCTTTTAAAATTCTAAAATTAGCTTAACTGTAGAATAAAAACTTGCGGAATGTACAATGACTTTGCTAAATATTTTGATGCACTTGTTAAAGATTTTTTACAAACTATACATTAATAACTGAATTTTAAATATGTTTAAAAACTATATTTCAAGAGCTGTGTTTCTATGCTTGCATATAGGTATCTTAATTTTATATTTTTTATGAAGTTTTATTTAAAATGGTCGTACTTAAACTTATCGTAAAAAGGTAATTAAAAACCATCGTGTTATAATTTTCAAAAAATGCAATACTTATCAAAGAAATCAATAGTTTAGACCCAGCATTTACAGAAATCAAGACAGCTGAAACAAAACTTTTTCTACTTTCAAAAAACAAATGTTTGACTCACTAAATAAATACAAAATAATCATCAATTAAATCTATAAAGAAAGAGAAGTATCTGTACTCTTTAAATACCAAAATCATCAGCAAAGTAAAAATAAATTGTTTTTAGCCAACTGCACAAGATGTATAAGTAAAGGATGGTAAGAAAAAATTAGATTTTCTATAAATGAGTATAATTACCTAAGAGTCATTATGCAAGGTCTGTATACTTATAGAGTTTTTTTTTAAATTAAAAAATTGTATGCAGCGTATCCTTCTATTTTTGGGAATTGTAGATAGATCTAGGAAAAATGATTAGTACTAAATAATAATAGCTTATGATAACTAAGCAAATTCAAGTCAAGTAAAGGATCATTATCTTGTTCAATTTTTTTATATTATATATGTACTTAAGTTCTTTCACTAGGCGAGAAGAATCAGTTAATTATTTGAGGATGATCCGTTTGTTATAATCTTTTATATAACCTAAACGAGATACGGCAGAAAGATTGTGAAATTTAAAGGGTAAAAAAGAGATTGGATTGAATTGTTTAATTCCGGTTCTTATAAACCATATAAGTATTGAAACCGTTTACAAATAAAAACAATATTCAATCACGCTTTACATTCTACACCTTATCACTATGACAATAAGAGTCAAAGATATTGTTGATCAAATAGAGAACATTAGAGACATAGATGTAGAGTCCTTTAAACCAAAGTTAACTCTCGATAAACCAGTTGAAATAGCTAAAGCGTCAGACTCAAAGGACATGACGACCGTATCGAAAGAAAGTAAGAAGGAAAAGAAACAACCAGTTCCCTCACATAAGTCTCAAATTCCAAAGTGCGAGTTTCAAACACTCCTAAAGACGACTATACCCTTTCCACTACAGTCGGTCCCATTACACCAGATTTCGACCTATTATCCATCAGCATACATGATGTACCATTATGTGTACTAGATAAACCTAATGATGCAAAAGAGCTTCTGCTTTAGAAGGCAACATGATGATTGGTATTCACTTATCTCCCACCTCTACTTTGGAATTCTTTTCTACATTCAAGTATTAAGATTAGCTAATAGTGTCAGTATGAAACACTTGAACAGGCGCTCTTAATAGATAGATTCCTTGACAGCTATCCTCCAGAGACACTATCAATTCCTGGATCTTTACTAACATATTTTGAAAGTTTCTCAGTATCAATATCATATTCAGCCGATAAGCAATATAACGCTATAACTCTCGTTATTATTCCAGATGTTTTCAGCCTAACCCCGCTTCTCCTCTCTTAGAGTTTCCAGACGACGATCTGGCCATGCTAATGTTACTTAACATGCCCATGATTCTTGGATTCATCAATACTGTAATCTCCGCACCAGAGAACGCGATTTCCGACTACGGAAATTCAACTACCTTCGACAACACGGCAGACAGGGTTTTAAACGGATATGCTTTCCCAACCAACGCCTGGGACGATCTTGCAAGAAGTTCCCTTATGACACCACGGCTACTTTATCAAGTCGAGATCGATGTAGCATCTTCGACAAGCTTCAAGGCAGCAGCGACTCACCTCAATCTCCCTACAATAGCAACCGCAGATGACTTTCGTAGTCTAACCCGATTCCTTGGCCTTACAAACGACTCATGTATTGGAAACATTCTATCAATTATGGAGACCTATTCTCATACTTCAGAGGTTCTCGAACCTTAGGAGATTATATCATTAAAGGTCATATTAGTGGTCTAATTTTGACTCACTATCCTAATTTAAGTGATCCACAACCTCAGAACAACTTCAACGCCTTAACGCACGCCTTCCCGGCCAATGAACCCTTTGTCCTTGACGCATACCACACGTCAACAGAGAGAGACCTTCCACCCACAGCCGCCCTTACGGCTCAAGTAGCACAGCTTTGCATTGCACCAGACTTACCATTCCCTTAGTGGAGGATGATTGGTACAATTGGATCCACACGCTTTGGACCATATTGGCAAAGACTTCCCGACCAGCGACAATTCGCACTAGAAACAGTTTACAAAGAACTGCCTTCCTTAATCAAAAAGGAATTCTATATTGCGAGACCAGCCTCAAAAAAAGTGATTGGATACGCAAGATTGTAACATAGATCGTACAAGCGATAGATGTAACCAAATTTATAAACCTAAAAATACAAATATTAATATAAGTAAATATAAAAAAAAACCCGTAATTATTCGAATCGGACGCATTGTCAACAAATCACAACGATTAGATTGCGTGGAAACAGTGATCTGATTAAAAGTGTTTTGTATTTAGTTTAAATATAAGTCAATAAAATAATATCGTAACTCTTCAGTTTATGTCTCCAAGATCCTTCTTTATAAAATCATATACTATTCTGTATGACAGATAATTTTTACATTTCACTTTAATATAAAATGACGTATTTTAGTACTTATACTTGCATCTAGTTTGACAAAAAGCAGTATCTTATCAAAATTGTATTACAATAATTGTATTAAAATATTCCTTTGTAAGAAATGTTTAAACGCATTAAATATTCTTTGCCTTTTAAATTAAAAGGCAATTAAATTAAAATAAAAAATGTATACATTCGAGAAACAGTAATAAAATATATATATATAACCAAAGTGTATGATCACTACAATGAACAAAATAAAGCTTATAATAACTGTAATCTAGAAAAAGATTCAGTCAGGCACATTCTTACTTTTCAGACTATAATAATGTTGAACGAAAGACTTACAAATTAGCAAGTTACTGTGATTCATAAAGGAGATATTTTTTTAACATTTTTGGCAGAGGAAGTGAATCAACACCTGTTCTCTTAGTATATTGCAGTATAGCATCCCTACATGCACTTTGGAGAGTCAATGAAGCTAAAAGAAACATTGAATCTTAGATATAAATAGTATTAAGTATAAATAATGATAACAAGATTTTAAATGTTTAAAAAAGTACATACCACCATATAATTGTACAATTCTAACTTGTTTTGTTGTTCCATAAACATCAACAACGGCATGCAAAGGTCCAGCTTTGTAAGGAATGTCTCTTGCAAAAACACCTTGATCTTCGCCATTGATAATAAAATGCATTTCTGCTTTGTCGGAACCTGCCTGTGGTACATACATAACACCTATTCTACTACCAGTATCTGTAGGTAGAATATTCTGGGAAGAACCAACAATGTTAGGCCTCAAAGCGCTGTAAGGTATAGTTCCTCGAGAAGTGTGAACACTAACTCCGTCAGTTATTAATCTCTTTTCTCTGATAGGAATACCTTCACCTGAAGATATAAGATGGGAGTTATGTGATGTATTATTCGTACAAAATGTATTTAATAGAAATAGATAAAAACCAATTACCATATCCAGTACCAGCAATACCTTCAAAACTGTCCCAAATATTGGAACTTTCTGTCATGGCAAATGCCCAACTAGATCCCAGTTTCATTAAGTTTGGTAATGCACCTTCGAAAAAAGGTACATTAACCTTGATACTAACAGGATCAATTTGCGTCAAGCCTAACCTCATATGACCACTCCATCCTCTCTCATCTTTCTCAATTTCCAACAAAAAGATTTCACCGGGTTGCAAGGGTTCTTCGCTGAACACTAAAGCATTGGCAAAGCTTGTTTTGCGATAAGCTACCGTACTATCATCGTAAAGAATTATGTTTCCACCGTGACAGGGATGAAATCTTGTTTTGATTCTCCTTGTAGTTTCTGACATTCCAATGAAAAAAAATCTAAAACAAATCCAATCAAACGAATAATTATTACAAATGAATTAATTTAACAGTTTAGATAATTATACATCATAAAATAATGGTTAAATATACAACCTGCTAATAATGTAGGCAATTCGTCAATAAAGGGTATAATCGTTGAGGTTAATCAGTGGGTTCCTCTTGCGAAATTACCACTGGGAATCTTGTTTGACGATTGCATGACACACACGACATGCAATCAAGGTTACATCGTGACGCGGGGCATTCTACCTAAATAGGTACACGCGTACTTATATTCTTGACGAAACAAATACAAAATCGAGAAAAATGTTTCTTCTCTTCTCTCATGTAAAGTGCCTAGGCACTTTTACACCGTACTCCCTTGTGAATATAAGTGACAAGCAATATTTAAACAAAACGCTGTTCTCTAGCATGTAACCCAACCAACGGGTTAACAATGTAAACTAGCACCCACACCACACGTCTCGAGACAGAAGAAAAGAGAAAAGAAAGGATGTTTTATCTATATTTGGTACGTGTATACGTGCGAAAATATAATCGACCAACCCTCAATTGACTGTTCGTATAAGTTATAACTCCAACTCGGTATATACGAAAGTGAGAGAGTGAGGCGTGCAGTAGAGTAGTGGTGGGGAGGGGAATGAAATGAGGATAAAGACGATCTGATCTAGTACTCGGTCGGTACACACGTACACGGTAGAATCGGTAAAACGCGATATTATTTAAATATCAGCTGTATATATAATTATTTTCACACGAACCCACGAGTGTTTGTACAAATCCTTGTTTAAGCTTATACCAAATAGTTACATTAATTTGGAAGTACTTATATTGTTCCGCGGAGGAATCGGCGACACAACATTCGAGCTGCTCTTTTCAATCCGAATTCCGAATTTTATACTTTATGTATATGTGAGAATTGTAAGGTATGCTCATTTCTGTATATATACCATACCTCGATATATCGTACCGTACCAGCATTCAGCACTCGGCACTCGGCACTCGGCAGTCGGCAGCACACGTTGTATTTGTACGTACGCGTATACATCCTAAAAAACAAAGGTTAATTTAATACTTATTAATAAGTATAATTGTCATGAATATTTAAAACACGTGTAGAGGTAATTATTTACTTGTGTGTCGACCTATCTTTACATCTTTACATTATATGTTTCAAGTATGCCTTTATAGTAATAAAATAATAATAACTTAGAATGTAAGTTAAGCTTTTTACTTTCATTTTAAAAACAAATTTCATTTCCTAAGTAAGTACTTAAGTATCTATAACATTGATCTGCACTCCATTTTTTAAATACAAATTACTTTTTCTTTTTCAAAAATTGGTACTAATCAAAATAAGGTTTTTTTTATCTGATAGATCATTATTTATACATACATATTTTCTGCATAATTATTAAGTAAAATAAATTACTGCAAGTACAATAATATCAATTACTTACAATACATTGCATAATGCTCATTAATCTTTGATGTGTATATACATATACAACTAGACATTTTACTTTTGTTTGATTTATAGACATATCTACTGTAAATAGAATATCTTTAATGAAATCAACATACTTTTAAATGTAATAAGTACTTATATACATAAATATGCATTAAACTTTTATATCTAACCTAAAATTTGGTTATTGCATTACTTCCTTATAATAAAAATGTATTGAAATATTTACAAAATGGAAACAGTTGTTTATAAAAATTAGAAACTTTATGTAGAGTAAGTCAACCATTAATCATCTATATATATATGTATGTAGAGATAGACATTTTAATATTGTTTCAATTTTATGCAATTACTCTTAATGCATAGTACCTATGCAATTGTACTAAAAGAATATATATTTGTATTTTAATGGGACGTCGGACCCAAATTACAGGAATCTGCACCTTTCAACCCAAAAATTGTATCTAAAATTGAATTAATAATCTGAACACAATTCATAAAATCAATTTTTAAATAATATTTGTGTAAAGTTTTGGTCGCTAATTATTAGTAATAAAATAATACGTAAACTTTCAACCATCAATTTGGGTATATTATTTAAAATATGCCTAAGGGCTGACCTTCAGGGTTTTTTAAAAAATTTAGTTATATGTTTATAAAAAAAAGGTAAAAAATGACCATTTTCTGAGTCTAACATCCCCTTAAATAAGGTTTGAAATTATTCAATTTAAAGTAATCTGAAAATAAAAATTTTGCTAAATACTAGTGTTAAGGTTAAGTAAGTTTTTTAACTAAGGTTAAGTAAACGATGCTAATACTTGCTAAAAATTACCTTCAAATTTCAAACATTGAACAATGTCAAATACTGCTTATATCCCTGTGTAATTTGGAAAATATTGCCTAAATTTGTTATTAAATAAACTTTCTTGACACTGTAGAACATTACATAATTCTTCAAACTAAGATTTATTATATTAAAGTCCTTTATATTCACCAATATTAAATACAAACCTAATTTCGATTAAAACTACTTACAGGCAGATTGTCTTAGGTTGTGTTTAGCACTTTATAGACATATTATGTATTAAATGGCACTTATAGGATAATGTCATACCTTTGAAATACAAATTTCCCCTTAATTTTGAGATATGTTTTCTTATACTTATAAAAATATGAAAATAACTGCTGTAACTGATTCTTATGGGTCCTGTAATAAAAGGTAAAAGCTATTATATTTGGAATAAAATCATTGCTAGTTTAATCGTTTGTAACTAATTGTCAATTAAAAACAGCTATTTAAATAAGTTTTAATAAAAAAATTCAGATTAATTAGTTTTCAATATAAAAAGAAATAAATTTAGATTTTGTACTGGAGCCTCAAATATGATGTCAATTAATTTTTAAGTAATTCCAAAATTAGAGTTAAAACAAAAATTATTTTTAATGAATTTTCAGTTTGTAAAATGTATTAATTTTATAAGCTAATAATTCATTATTACTTAATTATTTTTATTATAACTTTGGAATGGATTGACACATATTTAAGCTTATTTTTTTAAAAATGTACATATTCAACTTTAGTTTTCTATCACAACTGGATTTAGATGACTATATTTAATTACCAGATAGATATAAATGCTCATAACTTTTTATGGAGGATCCATATGAATAAGTCACATCAACTTTTTTAATTTTTGCACGTAAGAAAATATGTAAGAATCTTAAAGTTTTGGCAGAATTCATGTTGTGAAAATATGGCACTAATTAAATTTAAGATGCATAATAATATCATAAAATATATAGTCCTTCTACTTTATGTGTTTTCTCTAAATATAATTCTAATATTAACATTATAAAATAATAATTTAATTGCTTATAATTTATGATTTTGTAACCACCAATACTATATGTATATTACAAATAGAAAATTAATTGGCACATAGATTCCATAAAATTAATGTATCACTCCCTTTTATTATGTAATACATTATTCTAAAATGTAATACAAACAAAATTATTCAAAATTGTTTATGTTTCACATTAATTTAATTTGAGTGAATATTACAAATAAAAAATTTGCTGACAACATAATTGAACATGTCTGAATTTGAATAACATGATTTTAAAAAATTATACAATTTTTTCCAACCCACTTAACCAATTAGATTTAGAAATATGAGCACTAAAAAATTTCATTACAAAATAAATAATGATATAATAACTTTGCTAATAACAAATTCTTTTAGCTGAAAAAATATACCTAGGGATTGTTGTTACTATAAAGACTTTTCCCAAAATTTTAAGTAGATTGAAAATTTTTTATGCCCGAATGCATTTGCCATACAAAACTCAATTTTCTTGGTTTATATTTTTTTAAATCAAAATGTAATTAAATTACCTAAAATTTAAAAAATTAAATAAATTCTAAAATCAATTTTGGATTCTAGACAGATAAAAAAAATATTTAACATGTTTTTAGTAAATCGAAAAATTTTACTATTACAAAGTTTCCTCTATTAATCTAACACTTTTCATTATATTTTAACAAAAATTATTTTAACTATTTAGATAATTGCAATATAATATTTGCGGATAAAAAAAATCACAATTTTAAAAATGACTTATATCACACAACAAAAATATACAATACACAAAAAATACACAATATTTCTGCATATAGTTAATATTTGGTTTTGTATTTAAGGTAAAAGTATATAACTATGGACGATGGTGAACGAATGCCCAAAGTAAATTTAGAGACGGATAGTCACAAACTTACAAATCTTCAAAAGGAATATATGCAAAGAGTACAAGCGCAGAATATAAGTAGAGTTAACAGGTGGACAACTATTCGTCGTCGAAATCGGATTCTTGGAAGTGCATTAGGAATTGGTGTTGTTTGCATATATTCTTACACTTTGTGGGCCATTAGACAAGAAAGCTTTTTAGATGATTTTAATGAACCTGAAAAAATTAATGATTGAGTTTTGTTTGTTAAATAAACTTTTATGATTTATATATACTTAATCTTGTAATATAATAGAAAATGACATCTCTACGGTTGCCACCACTTCCAACCGTTAGAGACATCATTAAGATGTATCGTTTGTCAGCTGTTAAACACTTGTCACAAAATTTTTTATTAGATGAAAGAATAACAGACAAAATAATAAAGTATACAGGAAAACTAAGAGATGCAAATGTTTTAGAAGTAGGCCCTGGACCAGGCTCAATTACACGATCCATCATTCGAAAATGTCCAAGAAAGCTAATTGTCATAGAAAAGGATGATAGATTTAAGACATCATTAAATATGTTGAAAGAGGCATTTACAGAGGCTAATGGCAGTATGGATATTGAATTTAATGACATACTAAATGTGAATATGAATAATTTATTAGCAAACCAAGAAAAAAAAGATTGGGAGAATGAAAGTCCTAACATTTATTTAGTTGGTAATTTACCATTTAATATATCAACTCATCTTATCGTTAAATGGTTGCATGATATATCAGAAAGAAGAGGAGCATGGTCTCATGGTAGAGTAAAGATGACCTTAACATTTCAAAAAGAAGTTGCAGAACGCATAGTTGCTGATATAAAAAGTGATCAACGATGTAGGCTATCAGTCATGGCTCAAGCTTGGACACATCCCAAACTACAATTTATTATACCTGGTATTATTTTATTCATCTTATTATTTCTTACATGAAACTATAATAAAAGTAGTATCTGTGTAAATAAACCAAATTTTCGTTATAGGAAGTAAATTTGTACCAAAGCCAGATGTAGATGTTGGCGTTGTATCATTTACTCCTTTAAAGCAGCCTCGAACACATCATGAATTTAAATTTTTTGAAAAAGTCACAAGGCATATGCATTCTTATCGACAGAAGTATTGTATTGCTTGTGCTGGGTAATTATTATTTTAAAAATTGTTTCAATTTTAATTTTTATTTTATTATATTTTTTAAGTAAAGGAGTTTACCGCTGAGACGTAATTTTTATTAAAATGAAGATAAAGTATTATTCAAAATAGAAGTTCAGTTCTTATATACATAATTAAAATTTTTTAATTTTTAAATTGTTCATTAAACCAAGAAAAATTTATTTTGAGGTATTTCAAAAACTGTATTTTAAATATAAGATTAAAAAAGCTTCTGCAAGATATTTATACAGAAAACACCTTTGCGCATTATATTGATTTTGTTTTTAATATTTGAAACCTTTTTAATTAGATAAAAAGTGACCAATGATCAGAAAAGTTTAGAAGATAGACCAAAATTAAATTTTTAATAGAATAAATTTTATTTATAAATTTGTCAGAAAATAGTTCTACATTTTATTCAACAATTTTTTATTTACTAAACTATTTTCTTTACCACTTGATTTATGTGGAATTTATGGCAAATATTTAGATGGATTTATTATTTTCTTTTCCAGTACTTTATTTCCACCAGAATGTCGAAAGCAACTTTCGCTTATAATGCTAAAATTGGCTGATATTGATCCTCAAGTTCCAGTGTTTCATCTTTCAGTTGAAGAAATTAGCAGATTGGCAAGTGCTTATCAATATCTATGTGAAAAGCATCCTGAAATTGTGAATTATAATTACATAGCCTCAAAGAAAGTTTTAGGAAGTAAATATACCAAATCTATAACTATTGAAGAAATGTAACAATTAATTGTGTTTAACGTTGATGAATAAATTTAAGTTTTGTTAAACTTGTACATAAATTCTTTTAATTATTATTGTTAGATAATAAATTGTTGTTGTAAGAGATTGGTAAACATCTTAAACATTAGCGCATATAAATGGATAATGCATTTGAATCAATTTTGAAATTATATAAAGTAAATATGTATACTAACAAAAAGTAACATAAGTATGTACAAATTTTTAAATCTTCACTAAAATTCAATATAATGTAATTGAATCTTCAAAAACAAGTACTTAAATCACCATTACAAAACAATTAATATATTATATTTTTTTAATTAAAAAAAATTCAACTTTAAAAATTAAGTTTTTCTTTGTTTATCTTTATTTCTTTTCTTTATTTCTTTTCTTTATTTCTTTATTTAACCCATTAATAATTACAGATTTATTACATCTGCAAACCCTATAGAGATAAATAAATTACCTGTACATAGGCTAGGGTTCCACTTATATACTAACTTAAACTAATTAGTTAATGATCAGCTGCATTTCTGCAGCCTATAACTAATTTATTCTTAAATCTAATATATTATTTTATTTAATATTCCAATAACAAACAATGCAACACCACAGTATCTTAATAAACATTTTAAAAATGTAAAATTTATTTAAAACTTTAATAATAAATTATTGTCCTGTATAATAGAAATAATTATTTATTTTAAAACACACTTATAAAAAGGAATAAAGAAAAGTCATTGTAAATAACAATTAATTAATTTTTGTTAAAATTTTATTGTGTCATCTATTTCGAGTTTTAATAATGTTAGATTTTTTTGATTTTATAAGTATCAATTTATTTTATTTAAGTACCAGGCTCATCTATATACTAGATACATCTCTGTAGGATGTATGTTTCGGGTATATTATTAATATTTAGATTTTAATTGCATATTTTATTATAGGTAAATAAATAAAAAAAATGAAAACAGTGTACTCTGCGATTTTTTTGAAGGAAATTATTAAATTTCAATACAAACAATGTGTAAAATAGTTTTCAAATTGTTATGCCAGTGCTTGTATATACTGTTTGGTGTGCATAATTAAGTAACTTTTATATGCACTGCATAAGTATATAAGTATAAAATAAGTCAGAAAAATAGAAGAGTAATTCACAATCGACATGTTCCCCACAGTCGGAATTCCATGTTCCCACATTCCGAACCCTGACTCGGGGACGGGGACTCCGCTGCGCTACGAGTGCTGCGACTGCTGCGCTGCGAGCTAGGTGGCAGAAAGCAAAGCTCTCCAACTTTCGTATAGAGAGTAGAGACTATAGAGATGTGCATAGCATAGTGTGTAGTTCTGCAGTCTGCACATTTAATACTCTATACTTATCCAGATTCCAGTTAGTCAAGTTTGGCGTTTGGTGTAAATGCAGCTAAACCGTGCGTCGAGACGTTAAACAAGTGTCCTCGAGTCTCGAGGTACCCTTCTCGACGCCACACGATTACACGCTTCGAAAACGTCATCACGGATCATCCGCGTGGATAATAAGCGAGTCGAGGACGATTATTCTCTGTCGGACGGTAGCAGCAATAGCAACACCAACGGCAACAGAGCCCAACGGGCTGCTCGGACGCCACCAACGTTCTCGTGGCTTCCGGTGTGGATTTTGTCCCCGTCTTGTCCTCGACCCGCTCGCAAGACGAAGCTCAAAATGCCCATGGTAATTAGCTAGACCCATTATTTACTTTAAATTCTGCGATTTCTTTTCTCTATCAATCGAGTATTGGGTGCGGTTTTTGTGGTTAACTTCTCCCATTAATTACATTATTCAGAAGCTAGTTTGTTCTAATTACTTCCTCCTTCCTCGTTCAATACGTTGTTAAGCTTATTATTTATCAATTGTCAGACCAATGAGTTGTTTGGTTTCACATTTTCTAGAGCAATCACACACCTCTGGAAGACATGTCAGCTGGTCGAGGGCAAGGTGGCGGAGGACCTCCACAAAATTGCTTAAAAGTTTTTATTCAACGGGATTATAGCGAGGGCACTATGGTTAAATTTCAAACAAGGTTTCCTACCGAACTTGGAGATAGGGTTGGTATTCACTTTTAATATCTACCAAGTGTATTTATTTGTCAAAGAGTTTCATAAAAATAATCGCTTTTAAAATTTCATCAAAGAATAAATTAACGTCTTTGAATAAATTTGATTAACTAAATTAATTACTAAAATATAAATAGCTTAACAAATTTTGTTAAATTTTATCTATTGAGGATTTTATGAAAAATAAAAGTTACATACATAACAAAGGATCCAAACAATTAATTATAAATTGTGAATTGCAAATTATTTACTATTGGAGCATGTTTGCTGTAATATAACAATTAAGTGATTTTATCATTCTTTATTGAGATGCACTTGGTATTTATCAAATCTTGTAGACGAATACTTTTATTTGTTAATCTTTGTTGACATTTAAAAAAGTATATTTCCCAATATAAGTAATATGTATAATATATTTCAATTATGTAAACATAAGAATACAGATGACTATTTGTTGTTTCACAGTTGGACCGACAGTCATTCGAGTACACGATCAATCAACTAAATAATTATTTTGCTGAAGCTGAGCGAGCCAGTTGCTCGACGTATTGCGAGGGTTGCCTGGCGTGTCTCACTGGCTATCTTATATATATTTGCACTGAGACACACTACGAGAAGTGTCTACGTAAGGTTGCCAAATTCGTGAGTGAACAGAATGACAGGGTTTATAGGCCACGCGGGCTTTTATTGACTGATCCAACGACACGCGGCCTCAGGCTTATAGAGATCTCGGTACTCGATAGGCCCGCGTCGTGACTGCATGTTAGCCGATCTACCGAGATCTTCATGTGACCTTAGCGCATCTGCCGTTTTTTAAAATGAAAAGTTAATCCAACACGTTCGCGCCTAGGGCTGCGTGGTGTCCTCCAATTTTTTTTAAACGTGACACCACAAGCGTCGTGATCTGAAATTGTCGATAGCTATTACGAAGTGTCAGAGTTTAATGACGTGTGTGAGAATATCGAACGAATTTAATCCTGCACACTGATGTTTTCGTTCGTTTCTTTCATTGGGCATGGTGGACACGTTACACAAGCTTTTGTTGAAAGTACTTGATGATAATGATAATGTGGATGCATTAATTGATAATAGAAGCCAAAGATTTGTTGATGCTTAACATCAGTTTTTTTATCTTGATTCAATTTATCATAATTTTTATATTAAGTAGTTTTAAAAATGTATTTAAAAAAAGTCAAATTACTTTTGATAAGTTTGTATGTTTACTTGAATATAAACTTAAATTATCTCATATTATGATTCTGAATTTTATTTATCATCATAACACATTGTTAATACGATATTTTAACTTAAAATTTTTTTAAATATTTTTTTATTTATTTATTACTTTTTTCAATTATGTATTATTATAGTAGCTAATAAAAATAATTAATATCAATTATGCTAACTTTGTTAAACAGAAAAAAGTGCATCTATTTTTAAGCCTACAAAATTTAATAAATATTGTAATTTATTATGCAATTTGAAACACATTACAAAGTTAACATACTGCAAACTAATTTGTTTTGTAAGTTTGTAATAACAAAACCAAAATTAAAAAGGAGAATTAATATAGACTTATTATAAATTAAATAACATGTTTCGTCTTTTTAAATACGTAATTTCAGTTTAATAATTCAAATTTTAATACTTGTCCAAGAATTTAATTATGTTTGTATAATGTAATATTTTTTCTGTATAAAAATGTTTAAAGCTATGTGTTAAAATATGATGAGTCAGGAACTTGCAACTAAAACTATTTGTGACCACCATGTTTGAGCGACGGATAATCTTAAAATATATACTGAGATCTTCTTGTTTATATCAGTGGTGACAAAGAAGCTTTTCATGATATATTGAAATTTACTTGATCAGTGCTATCATGACTGATCCAACAAATCTTCCATTGTCCTAGGTTAGAATATTTTTTATAAACATTGTCCAAAGTCAAAGTGCAATATAGATGATCTTTTTCCTTAAATATTTAAGTATTAAAATTACTCCAAAAATTAATTTGGAATAAATAACATTCTTGCCTTAATGAGGATTGTTATTTCTTTGCTGCCACTGTCGTTTATTTAACAATCTTAGTATCAAATAGGAGAGGGCATGTTTTTATTGTGCATTTATAATATAAGAATTGTTTGAAAAATATATATACACATATATATTTTAATGTATTTTATTTTTTCAAGATATTTGTTACTGTGCAACAATATGAAACTGCATTTTATTTTATTTTTTTAAAAAGTCTATTGTGTTATAGATACTTGCACCATTATATTTCTTTTGTATGTCAAATGTTTGCATTATACTTCCAGTTTTAATCTTCCGTCGCTCTCATTTATTTACATGTAGATGTAACAAAGAGGATATTTTTATTTTCATGCAAATAATCGAAAGGAATTTCAGTTCATTTGGTAATTTGCGATACGTTTGGAACTTTACTAATTTAATAAAGAACGTCATTTTTTGTGTACCGTTGGAAGATCTTTGGATCGGCTAGAAATCTGAACAAGTGCAAGGTAAGAGTGAGAAAAAGAACAAGTTTGCAAATAAGCAAGATTACTAGATATAATTTGTAACGTTTGTTTAAAAACTAATACATTACTACTAAGTTATAAGCAAAAAGATATATTTTGGAGAATTAATTTGAATTAATATCATTGAAACATACGTACAAAACATGGAATAATTGTAAAATGTACTAGACTATGTAATATTATATATGTATTTATATTATTACTATTATTATTGTTATATTATCATTATGTATTACATTAACAGAATTAGAGTGACTTTGTTATACGACAGGATAAAGAAGCATGTTACCATACCTCAGTTTGTTACCCCACAAAACAAAACATTTTGATTATCAAAAGAATTATATGTAATTACATCTTACCCAGAAATTATGTACACATGATCTCTATTACAACCATGGTTGCATGTGACATTAATACAGCAATGAAATTTTTTTAAATAAATATTTATTGTTGAAGAAAATCTTAAAAAATTCTATTTTCTGCTAATAGATAGAATAAGTAGCAATAATATTATTCAAAAAACAAAGTTTGGTAACTAGCTTTTTTTATCCAAGCCTGCGTGTATTATTAAGTATATAATTAAAAAAAGATAAACTTGCTTAAAGCAGTTGTCACTGTTGCGCTACAATTGGAAAGTAAGGGATGAGTAATTTTATTAACGGAGGACATCAGATTTTAAAACCGAATGAAAATCCATTAGTTTGAGCGATAATTTAAAATATTGTTGTATTATAAATCCAAGGTCCACATGATTATTACTAGATGAAAAGTCTGATATGCATTATAAGTATACATCGTACATTTTTTTTCTTAAATACATATATTAAAAGTTTATTTTTATGAAAAATATGTTTCTATTTATTGGATAAAGGATAAACGATTGACCTACATAGCATGATTTTTACACTATTATAATGTTTGATGACATTAATTTTCTTTGGTAAAAAGAAAAAAAATGGAAAGAGACAAAAAAAAATTGTGCGTTGTAAATTAATAATCGGAATTATTGTAAATAATTTATTAACTGCAAAATATAAAGGAAAGACGTATATATATATATCTACAATTTTTGAGTTTGAATTATACATTTTATTAATTCCGAATGAAAATGTGCTCTGTTCCTTTTCCAAAAACTAAATTTTACAAAATAGAGAGCGTGAGAAATGAAAAGCAAATCGTAAAGATGCGTCACTGCCGTGAACTAGATATTTCAAAGAAAGCTATAAAAGTACGACTAATTTTCCGCCTTTTAAATGACATATACTTATATATTTATTATTTTTTTAAATCATTTGTCTCGAAAGGTCACAAAGAATATCGAGAGCAGCTGCCTTGCGTTAGACGGTCTGTTATTAAAAACTATTAAACGAAGGCGCCAGGTGCATGGATTATTTCGCGGGATACTGTAGAGAGATAGAAAATTGATAAATATGGGGATGATGATGTGGAAAAATTGTTATATATATATATATATAAAATTATATATATAATTAATTTACCAGTAGGGCCCAAAACTCAATAAAGATATTGAGAGTCAAAAATAATCGTAAGCGATAACCGACGTTCGAATGTAATTTCTAAGTGTTTTATTAATAAAATCGACGCAAGGTAAAACTTGCATAAGTCATATTTAATATTATTTTTCATTTTAGTTCGTTGATTTTTTTTGCGTTAATATACTAATAATATTAACTTTTTTTCTTTTTAAATTTTTTGTGTTCTTCCTCCCCTTATTAATATTTCTTAATTCGATGATTCTGTTTATTTTGCACAATATTGTTGTTGTCCGTTTAAAATTAGATATCCATAATGATCAGCTGCAAATATTAATAAACTATTAAAAAAAATTAATTTTTTTTTAGTGGATAAATACAATTATTAAAGTTGACCCAAGGAAACATTTTTCGTACATCCGTTCAGAGTAACATTTCTGTCCGTCAAAGGTGACAACATTATACGTTGATTTGAACTTTTCCATAAAATAAAAAGATAAATAGGTGTAAAGATCTTGGTTGCAAGTAGAAAGGATGTCACATCGAGGGTGGGTTTCGTCACTTTATTTCAGAATTTTTATTAGAAAATACAAGGATCACATATTGCAAGGGAAGAGAGACGCTCGTTTTCTTTTTTCCATTTTTTGTCCATTTAGATGAAAGAAAAGTCGAGAATATTTATTGTTTTCTTTTTTCCATATCTTGACTTTCGATGTCGTCGCGGTTGGTAAAAGATTTTTATATAATCCCGAGATGCCCATTTTCTTTTTTTTTAACCTTTTTATATATTTTCTTTAATTGACCAAGCACATAATAATAATTATCGGATCTCCTTCTCATCATTACTATATATATTTATATATCTCGCGACCCTTCAACTTGAATGTACTTTTTGTTATCCTCTTTGTTTTTTCTTTACAGCTCTACGATATTTTTTTATTCAAATTAATACAAAAAGATTGTCGAAATTCGAACTCTACGTCCTTTCTTTTTACTTATTATTTCCTTCTTGTTTTCTCGGTTTGCCCTTCCATCTACACTTATATAAGAGTTACTTTTTATTACTAGATTAAGGTATTTATTGAACGCGTATCGCGCGATTTTGGAAAAAGTACGCGTAATGTATACTTGTATACGGCTTGTTTCAATGGTTATTCTTTTTTGATTCGTATATTATATATATGGTCGATCCGCAAGCTCTCGGGCAAAAAAATATGTCGACGTGGTTGAATTTTTTTATGCACTTATTTCCTTTACACACATAATACTTAAATGTATACGCTTTCTTCTTTTTTTCCTAAGAGGAAACTATTGGTTCGAATCGAGTGAATTTTCAATTTTTTATTGTAATTGAGTGAATGTATGTTTATTACTTTCTATCGTACTTTATATACTTGCGCACTTATTCTGTATCTGTCCACGTTTCTGTAGTAATTGAACTATAGGTAAATTTAATTTTGATGCAAGTATATACATTTTTTCCGTGAGAAAATCTGTACTATATGACGTTAAAAAAAGCTTTAAAAATATTGACACAATTAATAGTTATTCAAGACGTTTCGATAATTTGTACTATTAATTTTATAAAATATATGTGGGATTAAAATGCTTGAGAAAATAGAAAATTCACTCGAATTTAAGTGAGTTGGTGGGATCCTTTAAAATACACGAATCTCAAGGTGATCGGTTGAAAAGTTCACTTTCATTCATAGGACAGTGCGAGCCTTGTCTCACATTTTAGTTCGGACGTCAGTAGATCGTTCGTTACATCAACCTTCTGTACAATCTCACAAGTTAGTCTCATCACTATGAACGCGAGAGGCCGGTTGTTTCTTATTTTTAACGAGATCGGCGTCTTCCACTTCAGCGCATCGTCTCCTCTACCTTTGTCAATGAAAAGAAAAAAACTATATTTTTCCTGTTTCCTCCCCCCTCTTTACCGCGCACGGTTAGGAATCAAAACATTTAGGATAATTCGAATTATATCGTACCACTTAAACACACCGACTGTGAAAAATTTGACATTCATATTTTTAAAGATTGATACGTGTGGTAACATCTCGTACATATTTATATATAGATTTTTATTTTATTTACACAGTTGAAAATTCGTGCACAGCTCGGTTTAACTTTACCTCCTCGATTTCGTTTTCCGCTCTTCCCATTGACAAAGATGAAGGTTTACAAACACCTGACATTTCCCTTTTACACATTTCTGTACAGTTCGTGTTTATACATTTAGATTATTATACCGATCTTCAAATGGGTTTTGATATTCTCTATAATGCGTGTATAGAAAAGTCTATTCCCGCGATTGAAATTTACAAAAAGAGATGCTTCTTTATTCGTCGGTTTTTACTTTAGGCATTTGACATTATAAAAATACCGTAAAACAATCAGTTTTCTTTATCGAGATGACGATCAAAGAGCATTCCTGTAGAAAACAGTATTAAAGTATCGGAATTAAAATGTATGTCGTATTTTTTTCCCTTCTTTGATAAGTTTCGTCAAGGTATACGCGCACATCTATATTATATACCAGATGAAAGATACTTCAAAACGCAGGGGTGTCTACTTTATTAGTGTCTTTACGTAGAACCACCCGCAGACGCCACGATCGAATAAAAAATAAAATCAAACATAGTATTACTTTACAATTAAAAGATTTTTTTCATCTACATTTATATATATATATATATAATATATGTCATTTTTTGATTTCACTTCTCGGTATATGTACACATTATTTAATAAACAATGTTTCAATAATTTATATATACATAAATATATGTAAAACGATTAAACTCTTTACAATGCAACGAGAAAATGATAAAATAATTGAAACTTTATAGAAGTTGAACACATATGTACATTATTTTATTTTGTTTATAGATTCTTTTTTCGTTCTCTAATACGTACATCATAATATTTATACGTATATATATGCATATATATATATATATGTGTATATATATATACACATATATCTACTAACTCTCGAATAACAAATACGTATATGTGTAGAATGCAATAAAATTTTTGGAAACGAAAAATTTCTTTTGTTATATAATTTCTTCTATATAAAAATCGTGTAAAATCGTGAGATCTCTCATTTCAATTATGTCATTTTGTTTATACGTTCTGTATCTCTTTTAAATTTCTCAGCGTCATCATCCACGTCCAACGAAATCCAATCGGGATCAATTTCTCTTTAAATTTAATCTTATACCAAAATTATTATAATTGCCTCTTACGATCGTTTTACTCGAGGTCCTCGGTTCAACATGATCAAGTCATTATTCGCGCTATAAAATTTGTTCATCTTTCATTGCTAACTCGTTTCGACATACAAGATTTCGATGCATTTACGTACGTCTCTTACGTCGTGGGATTTTATTTTCGCGAGAATCGAAAAATTTATCGTACGCTTTGCGTGTATGTGCATTTCGATAAATGTTTTTAAATATTTTAAAAAGTTTTGGTTAAAAATTCGTTTATTCAATAAAACGTGCTGTTTAAAAGTACAAACGAAATAAGTGTATACTATTTTACTTATTTTTGTAATCGAATCTCACGATCCTTCCCGAATAATCCAACGAAGATGTCCATTAGACACGTAAAACCAAAGTTCGTAGTTAAAAAATGATCGTGCACGTTTGCAAATGTTTTGATTGGCTCGTGAAATAAGTCATGAAACCCAAGTTGAATTTTGATCCTGTTTATTGTGTTGTTGCTGTTGGCTTTTTTTCGATTTATTCAGGTATACTCTCGAGGGTTGACGAGGTCAATCGTCATATGAGTAGACACAGCTTGTTGCGATTTTTTCGCTCGGGTATCAAAGCTTTCGTATTCGCTGAATTACTGCCAGTCGTGGTCGTCGTGGATTTTGCACTTTGAGCCCCGGTGTTCGTGGCCACTGAGCCGGCGGCCGTCGATGTTGTGTCCTCGGAGTTACTTCGACTGTAGAGTGATCGGCTCAATCGATTTTTCACTCCTTTGCTTAAACTTCGACCGCCTCTTCGGAATGATGCGAATTTACCCAGTGCTGACTTACTGCTTTCTTGTACCTATCGACAGAGAAAATAAGAAGTGTATTTTATTTAATCGTTTATATCATTTATTTTTAGAGGTCTGCGATGGTTCGGTCGGTAGGGCGTCGGGTTCGTAATCTGGAGGTGTCCCAGGTTCGATTCCCGGCCCCGGCCGATTGATACAACCACCACTGTGGGGATGTATTTTCAACAAGTGCTTTCTTAACAAAGACATCGTATGACCTTCGTCGTTGATTCGTACCGATTTGGGAGCATACAAACAGCGACGTTAAAACAATAAAAAAAATACCATTTATTTATTTAAAACTGAAATCTAAATTAAATATACGTCTAATTTAATTTTATTCGTTTATGCGCAATTAAAAAGATGAAAAATTTATAACTGAAAATAAATTTGAGGTAAATAATTCAATTAATAATAGTAATTATTAATAATTATGTTTGAATAATAATTATTATAAATATATATTGCAAATAATTATCATGGTTTTGATAGACTTCAATTGTAAATGTTAAAGAGATATATTTTTATTCTTGATTTTGTGCACTCTTTTTCCTGGCACTTCCTACCGTTTATCCCCCTGGGGACTTTAACGGTGTCCACCTACCACCTATGTGTGGGTGCTTTTATCCCTCCCTTAAAAACCCCACCATCTCGCATTCGCCCGGGGTTATGCCCGTGGATGAGGGAAACCTGTGAAGCAGGGAAAACCTCACCCGAGATGGCCGGTGTATTCGAAACATTCTTTTTGGATGTCAAAGTCACATTGCGTAGGCCTTGACACCGAAACCGAATGTTTCACACCTCCCGCTCACGTTGTGAAGTGTGGAAAATCACCTAACCGATCCCGAAAGCCGCACAAGAATGGTGTCACCCATCCAAGTACGAACCGCACTCTGTGCTGCTTAACTTTCGTGATCGGCCGAGGTGCGTCTCCGCCACTCCGCCACCGCGTCGGTTGTTAAAGAGATATATTATATCTAAATAATTTTGAACGTTATTTTGTTTATTAATTAACAATTAGTTAATTATTCCACATTTTTTTATCTTTACATTACTGAATTTTTTGGATAGACACAAACCTTCATTTTTTATCGTTGAAAATCTCGATGTAAAAGCAATTCTTTTATTTCGTTTAAACATCGCGCGGTGTATGAAATTTTTCAGATTTTTAGATATAAAGAAAGTATAATTTGTAGAATAGCACAAAACAAATGTTTTGAAAAAAATAAAACTGAAAGTGTATATATGTTTTCAACAAAAATCGTTTAATATTTTTCATTCTAGAAGGCTCCAGTAAATCACATTACAATAGCGTTATTGATTTTATATTAATCATTATTAAGAACCGATTGAGGCTATTTCGTAGCACACATATAAAGTATATAATTTAAACTTAAATAAAATATTAATTACGCGAATGTAAAATAATAAATTGTCGTACGATCAAGATGCATATATCGATAGTAATTCGATGCAGTATAATAGGAAACGCGGATCGTCCGATAAATAAAAAGGATCGATACAACATGTCTATTCGACAATGCATTATCGAGTAAAAGTATATTAAATACAGTTTGCAGTTAGTTTTTATCACCATCGAGCAGCATTATCTCATTCGAAAAAGTTGAAAGTACACGACTACGAGAAGAATGTCTTAAGCATTTCGGTATATACGGCGATGCGATTTCATGAATACTAAGCTAAAGTTTTAGCCGATTAACTACTGCAAGAACTTGGGAAATTTCTAGTCCAAGTTTTTCGAACATCCTGATTGTGCTCGGTTTCTATGTGTGTATGCGTGGGTGCCAGTAGTCGTGAGGCATTTTATCCGAGCGCGCGAGTCGATGAATTTCGGGCAACTCGTCTATGAGAATAGAGTGGACACGTTACTTTGAGGAAAAGTTGAACGACGAAATTTCTTAACTTTCGTTGCACTTGTGCACTACTGTACGGGGTAAACATTTTCATTTATATTCATGAAACGGCATACTGCATAATATTCAGCCTAGATTTTCAGATATTTCCCTCTCAAGCGCAAACTCTCAATGTAGATACTTTCATTTACATCCTTCGACTTGAATTACAAGATCTACGTATATATATATATGTGTGTGTGTGTGTGTATATACATCGCGCTGTATTAATTGACTACTCGTCTAAATGTTAATTTAACTCTTAACTTTTTCTTACGTACAAGATTACACATTTTTTAACTAATATCGTAATTTATATGCGCAAAGAAACAGTAAACAAATGTTATACCTTTGAGATGAGAGAAAAATAGGTATGTTTAACGGAATCGGAATGTCGGACCCAAGTTACAGGGATCTACACCTTTGAACATAAGATTTATCTTGAAAATATTGAATTAAAAATCCAAAAAAATTCATGTGAGTAGTTTAAAACAAAAGCGAGGGCATTACGTTTTGATTTTTTAAGAGAAAATAAATGTGTTAATAATAATTGAATAAACATATTTCGGTCGGTAATTATTGGTCTAAAAAGGCATGACTTTTCAACGCAAAAATCAGAATTAAATTGCAGATTGAAAAATCTGAAAAAATGTGAGTATACTATTTAAAACATGCCTAAGGGTATGGCGTTCAGAGTTTTTTTAAACAATCTATTCTTTTGTTTACAAAAATAATATTAAAAATGACCATTTTCTGAGTCCGACATCTCCTTAACGTTTAATGATATATTATACGTTATTTTAATAAATTTGGACTGCATATACATGCCGAAGTTGGATGGAATAATAAGAAAGCTCAAAAATCGATCGAGTATCTGTCCTTCAAGGACTTTTGTGTCGGCTTAAAAGTTAATGTTGCAGAAACACACTGCTTCCAAATTAATTTGAGATATTTGAATTTTAATTTCGTTTAGAAACTTTCGATAATTTATCGCTTTATACAGATATTTCAAACTTTCAGGAAAATTCGCGATTAAAAGGTTTTACTATACTTCGCGTTTTCTTTTCTTAATAAAACAAAAAAAAAACTTTTTAATAAGTTAAGTAAATTCTCTGGTAATACACTCCCATTGACATTATTATCAGATTTCGTCATTCTTTTTTTTCCTCGTGAAATCTATTTAAGTAATATGATTAAAAGAGTGAACTGACGAAAGTTTAATCACAATATAATTATAGGGAATAATAAATAAGTGTATATTTATCAATTGATAAACTTTTATCGACATTGAGGTTTTGCCGTTCGTTGTTTTGACGCTAGACGCTTAATAAAATTCGAGAGAATTAGATATTGCACTTGCGGAGGTAAATGCGGTACCTCGGTAACCGCGCACTTCCTTTACGTACACCAGGGTTAAAATTTGATTAGTCTTACCAACCGTTTCTACACCGAGGTTCGTTAGACACGTCGCAAACATTTGTGTCTTACAAAAGGTTACCCGAATATATGTGAACATTGACGAGGAAAGAATACGCGAGAACGCGAGATAATAGTGTAATATGACTCACGACGTCCTTCTTATCGGCGTGAGCGCAATTCAAGGTCGTGACCGTGAACTCGATATCCTTAGGCTCCGTGGAGACGAATTCTTCGACTGGCTCCTCGATGGTATCCCTGTCGATCCAGGTTAACCCCATCTTGACCTTCTCGGCGAGATCCTGCCAGTGCTTAAGATTGTCCATCGTGCCGTCGTAGAGGGGCTGCATCCAAGGGAACGTCTCCGCCATCACCTTGTACAGAGGTAGACATATCCCGTCGATGAACTCAACCTGCATTTCGGGCAGCTCGTCTCGACGCTCTCGGTCCATCATCGCCACCGGCTGCTGATTCAATTGCAATCGTTCCAGATCACCTTGGTCGAAAAACTCGTCGGCTACCAACTTGGCCACTCGGTGCTGAATCTCCCAGGGTTTCGCGATCGCGCTTACGTCGCACGCTGTCATCATCATACCGCACAGTACTGGACAACAAATACATGCATTTTAGCCGATCAACCTTTTTTGCTCATTTTAAAATATTAATTATTATTTACTACGTTAATTATTAGATACTACGTTAAAAACTAGACATTTTTTAGGCTGATTAATTATTTAACAATTTTGTAATAAAATTACATTTTAAACAATTTAATTTTGGACATGCATGCTCTAATTCTTTAGTCTATACTGCACTGAGAACAATATTTTATTAAATTTATTATAGAATTTTTTCAAAACGTGATATTAGATCTTTTCAATAAGAGTATCAATGTACAAAATACCCTGTTGGTGCAATTAATACTATTACCGACAATACATGATATATAAACTCAGTATTTACATTTTATAACCCAAAACGAATCATCCAATTTCATTATCCAACTGCAGAAATACCTATATATATATATATATATATATTTAACCGCGTATATTCATCGAAAGCAAGCTAAACTTTGCTTATTAGATTCATGTATATATATATATATATATACAACTGTGTTCCAGTTTAGTCTAATAAAACTAAGACGGTACGATATTTAGTAAATTGTTTCGATAAAGCTTGTATAAATATAAATTGTTCGATCGATTTTACTAGTTTTAAAACGAATCAAAAGTTTTTCCTTGTATTTCACCTTTCACCGAGATAGATATATGTATATATATATACACACACATTCGTGTACGAAACTTTGTTGAATTCATTGTTGCCAACGAGTTCTTTTAAATTACATTTCGAACTGAAAAAATCGTCGAAATAAATATTTAAATGTTTGGAGAGTATTACTATTATTACACTGAAAATACACAACACTAATAATATTGAACATTTATATAGCTCTAAATTTTAATTTACATTATTAATTACGAATTTACATTAATGAAAATATATTATATTAATGAAATATCTACAATTAGGTGAGTCACCGAGTGTCTTGAATAATCAATGTTTAAACAAGTTTTATTTTAACATTATATAAATGTACAAATGGTTTCGATTATTCAAGAATACAAAAAGGAAGAAGCAATAAAATTTTTATGTCAATTAATCACGCAACTCTTTTGATTCGCAAAGTTCAAGAAAGCACGATCGAGTTCACCATAAATAATTTAGAAAATTAGCGGAGCTCATCTATGCACGGTCGATATAAACTACACTTCTACACGGAGAGAAATATTTAGAAAATATTACAAAGGAGTTTGGTAAAAATTCCCAAACTCCCAAGTAATGTGGTAACAGACCGAAAAAACCGAAAAAATTACCAAACTGCTAAGTAAAATTTACAGTAAATGTAGTAAAATTTACTCTAAATGTAGTAAAATTTGTGGAGTTAGCGTACTAAATTTTACAATTAAGCTTGTAAATTTTATTAACTCTGATTTTTTCCTATACTGTTTACGAAATTCTATAAACAACAGTACAGCACGAGATACCGAAAAGAAGCGATAAATAAAATTTTTATTGGAATCGCGTCGTTCGTTTGTTTACTTTAAAAGGACGATTCGATGAAACACATGCAAGTGACGCGGTGGCGCAATGGTAAGGACTTGGATTCTCAACCCAAACTTCGCAGGTTCGATCCCGATGACATCCAGAATTTTTTTCACTAATTAAATTTCATTTAAATATTTAAAATTTCCATAACACTCGAATAATATAGGTACATAAACTCAAAAATAAATAATATGGGAGGAATAAAATTTTTTTTCTGATGTTAAAAAAAAAATTAAAATTACAATTTAGTTTGGTAAAAATTACGAGATTCGCAGTTTGTTACCACATTACTTGAGAGTTTAGGAATTTTTACCAAACTGCTTTGTAATATTTACAAATTATTTCTCTCCGTGTACGTATCTAAAACTAGAATTGATCAAAAGAATACGTAACGCAAATAGACCACAAATAGACATACATGCGCGTTTCTTTAAACATGTATTTTTATTTGGATTTCGTTAAATTAAACAGATCAATTTTGTTATAATTGTGAAATAAGTAGAACGAAAGCTGTATGCGATTATATGTATATATAGATTTTGAACGAGTGTTTAACCGAATAAATGATTTTTGGGATGCAGTCTGACTTTGAAAAATAAAAGGCAACGACACCGTGGAGTGGGAAAAGAGAATGGTAGGATAAAATACAAACGTTCTTTCTTCTCCTCGCTTTGCCAGTCGAATTCGCCCTCGTCGATCAGCTCCATGAAGCGGTTCTTCTTTTTAAAGTAGACCGCCAGGTCCGTCGAGAGTATCGAATTCTCAACGACCCTCATCACTCTTCTGTAATCCTCCATCGATAGAGTTTGAAAAATATTATTGCTGTCGGAATTGAGGATCATGACGCACTGGTCAAAGTGATGATGCTCCATCGTGCTGGTCGAGTAGAGGATCGCGAGGGGTGACTCGGTTTTCGTCTGAAATGCATTGTTCGTACCGCGGTGGTCAAGATCGTGACACAGGCACGCAACCAGCAATCCGAGAATTTCAATGTCGGTCATGAATCGTTCCATCTTTCCTGTCTTGAGCATCGCAAACATCGTTTGGGCGACGTTCAGCGCGTGCCTCCAATTATGATACTTCACTGGCCTGTTTCAAATTAAATTTACATCTTGCATTTTTCTCTTTTTTATAACCTTTTGTCGTTTTCAACCGGATTCTTTACAAATCTGACTTAATTTTCCCGCTTATTCAAATAAACTGATAATATATATCCATCAAATTAATTGCTCGATGATTCATTTAACCATTTGGTAATACAATTTTTTCTACATCGAAAAAATACACTTTCTCGAATAATCGTTAAAAAGTAGGTAATTGATAATTAATAATTTTTTAAGAGTAAGTTTTTTAAACAATTTTTTAAAGTGATCCAATTTAAATTTGTCCCGGATCATATCAGATCTCTGATTTAAAATTGTATGCTCTCTTTCTGTGTCTCTGTAACATTCATGTAGCACACTGACATAAAAATGTGTTACAATGATTGGTTAAATAGATCGATATAATAAGCAATGTTCCCTGTGCAATCAATCAAAAATTCATGTTATCGACCAAGTATCATCCACGTATTTATCTAGATTCTACTTAATATTGATTTCTCATTTTCCTGATGTTTCGTCGAGACTCGAAAGGTCGCCTTTCGCGTGTACGTATAAATATTAATTTGTTATAACAAATTATCGGAGTAATTAACGTAATATACAAACGAAACAAGATGAATTTCACTTTCGAAAAGCATGGAGTATTTAATTAATTAAATATAGCATAAAACAGCAAAGGTACTGTATCCTTCAGTTCGACCAAATTACCATGCAGTCGCGTATCCGAGAGACGGAGAGAGATTGTCAGCTATCAGTATCCTAATTTTGTATTTCATATAGCAACATTCTAATTAGATACCGACCTCTAAATAACCTGTCAATTTTCTATATATATCTGCGGGTATAGACGTATCATCAAAGCTGTTAATCACAACTTTGCAGATACACAATACAACATCGTTTATTTTACCATTCCCATTCCAAGTAATTGCATCTCTAGAATCGATTGTTTCATTAAATATTTTAATATAATTTTATTAACAAGTTTAAGAGAATTGACAAAATTGTCTCTCTCAACTCACCGTGAATTAGCAAAGTTAACGCGTGATACACGAGATTTAGAGTGGTTGATCGATCCCGTTGGGAAATTTGTTGAATAATGCCGTGAACGCGACACGTTTGTTCCGTCGAATTGAGTCCGCGTGAGCGAAAAGATAAAGTGTAAGAAAAAAAAGAGGTGACAAGGAAGTTAACTGACCTGTAGTTCTTCTTAACGCTGAGTATCCACCTGCATAGGACATCGTACGGTATGTGAAACTTGTTGATAAGATCGCAAGTCTGGAACATGCGAATGGTGGCCTTACAGGTATCCTCGTCAGTGAGATCGAAGTCGATGAAGGTGAAACTGTACAAGTTGTAGTTCTCAGCTGGCAATATCTCGTCGGACATGAGTTTGAGAGCGTCCTCGTTGTTGGCTGTCGCGTGGTAGCTCAGGCACTCGAGAGCCACTTTTTGCTTGGCCATCAATTTGCACGCGGACTCGTACATCTGCGTGTTGTGGATGCCGAGGCCGCAGAATATCGCGAACGCCTCGAAGATCGTCACGTCCGAATCGGTGAAGGAGAAACCGTTGTCTTTGTTGATCAGCTGAGCGACCCCGATGACGCTGCGTTGTCCGTTCACGATCGGCATGCAGAGGATGCTGCGCGTTGGCTCCGTACCCACCTGACGCATCGACATCGATCTTAGGTTATCGTAGCTTTATTCACGACCGACTCTCGATTTCCACTATTAGTTACTAAATTATTCGTTTACATTAGTCAACGACTCGATTTTTCACGTATAATTTTCACGTGTAATTTTTAGTGCGTTCGTCGTAATCCGTTTTACCCTGCAATCATTTCGGAATATCCACTAGACTGATTAAACAGAGATCATTTTCACCGAATTGAAAATATAATCGAAGAAACGACCAAATAAATATTTGAGTTAATGTTTTACTTTACAAGCTGAACAAAATTTGAATTATTTTTTCAACAAAGTACGATAAGACGCGTCTTTGCTTACAAACGATTTATCTCTCTGTAAAACTTGAGAGTAAAGTACAATCGCGTCTTCGAGATATCCCTTACCAAAAATATCAAGCGGGTCACTGGTAATAGTCAAAACTTTTTGGTAAGTCATTGAATCGACAACTTGATTGTAGTTTCGTCTAAAATTTTGTAGAGTGATTAACTGTTGGCAAACAAAGCCGCGTCTTTCGTAGTTTTTCAAATAATATAATATTTTATAAATTTTACATGACGCTAATTTCAAAATACCAATTTCATTTCGAATTTTACGGTTGCTATAAAATATCGTATGATACTATTATGAGAAATGTTTTTCATATATCATGATATACTATACTAATAATAATTAAATTGTTTGTTCAGCTTGGTTGATAAGTCACCTCGTTAAAGTCAACAGGTATTTGTTCTCGTACGAGACTTATGGGAATTACACACGGTGTATCGATATATACACAAATACTCCTTTCGTTCAGTGTGAGAAATTCGTTGAATATTGCAACAGTCTCTATCATTAAATATTGATAAAACGTTGAATTATCCGGAATACCAAAAAACGTAATCGTCATTACATTAAAAACATCCGTATTGCCATAAGTCGCAAAAGTCAGATAAAGGTATATACGAAACGGTGGTTGAAACAGGTGTATATAGGTAGACAGTCAAAGGACTGGCAAGTAGACGCGGTGAATTGTAGGAGTTTACCTACGATTATACCATAGTACGGTTGTAATCGAGCTGTGCGCCTACACAATCTCTATACTATGAGGAATAGTATAACGTGGAACGTATACGTATGTAGAACTGTATATATACCGTATTATTTCGTAATGCAAACAAGGGGGGATTTGTCGAAACGAAAAACAACCGACAAATCGTTTTGCCGATCGAATAAAAATATTTCACTATTTTCCCGCTGCGTTGGATAACGAGGAAAAGATTAAAATTACATTTATTAGGTAATAATAAAAAGCTATTTCACTGGCAGGCTGCCTCGGTAAAAGGTAATTTCCGTGTCTTCGGATTCACATTGTCAAACTGACTTATATAAGAGAATAAATTATTTCGTATTCTCCCCTTACAATGGACGTCTGCGTAAAAGAACCTTACCCTTATGATAATCATATTTTTACAGTAATAGTAATATAAATATCAGGTGTATATACGTCTATATATATACACATACACGCGTCTGCACAATTTAACAGACGCGTGAGCAAGAAAGCAAGAAAGACAGAGAGAATAAAAGATTCGCACGCACGCACGCGCACACGCACACATAGATATATATATATATTTATAGAGAGAGAGAAAGAGAAAGAGAGGTAGAGGTAGAGAGGGAGAGAAAAGGAAGATTATTATGCATAAAATTGAGAAAATGGAGGCTAATGTCCCTTTTAAGTTTACTACTTCGTGGAACAAGGTGATCAGGAACAGCGTTATCGTTCTTTGCACTATGTTGGTGTAAAGCTCCATTAAGGTACATTATGAATTCCCGTATAGCCGTTAAAAGTAAATTTAACCTCTCTCTCTCTCTCTATATATATATATATATACATATATATGTAACTCAACACTAACAGTCAGTTTGCACAGTCAATTCTTATACACGTCCTCGTAACCTACGATGACCTGGCGATACTTTAACCTTTATAACTATATATACGATTTTCTTATTACACTCGACAGTTCACCACGATGGGATTTCGATTATCAAGCTAACACGTCGCGATTTTATTTTATTCTTTCTGTCTCTCTTTATACAATCGTATTAGAGCTACATTAATACGAGTGTAAATTTTGTAGGTATTAAACTAGTTAGAGTTTACACATAGGTATACGTATAGTTATTCCAATAGTTATAAAAGACACTCTCTCTCTCCCGATGTATCGCCCCTTGATCATTATGTTAATTTATAAATTTCGAATAAATTACTGCACGTTTGAAACTTTGTTGAGGATGATGGAAATTCACGTTAAAAATTCAAATTCTTATTTTCTTTTCAAAGTGAAAGTTATCCAAGTGAAATACAGAGTACAAAATGAGAGTAATATTTTCTCAAATATATTATATGTATTCACTATTTTCTCTCATTTTACTAGAATAATAAGAAAATGTAGAGAACGAGAAAAATATACATCGTTGACTAATATACAGTTGCGTTCAATTTCAAAATATAGTTCTCTTATCGCGATGAGGTAGTGTATATAAATTTACGTGTAAATTTACATTTCGATTGCTCAACGTGTTTAAAATTACAAAAAATGCTTAGACCAAACGATACGAAACTCAAATTTCGAAGTCACGATATAAGAGTGACTCACTAAAGATTGGTCGAAGGAAATCCATGACCCGAACATGCGATACGTTTCCTTGATCAAATAATAACCGCGAGCCTCTAGTGAACAAATGGAAAAAAGTCGTCAAGGTGGGTTACGAGAGGGTGGAGGTTTCGAAAGTATATTATATATATATACACCCAGTTAGATATTCCAAAAAGATTGCACGAACGCACCAGAGGTCCAAAGGTTAATCATCAAATCTGAACTGGATATTAATATTTCAAACACGCCAAGGAGTATATCAGCGTAGATTTTGCATAGGATAGGGACAAGTTGGCTAACTAAATTTCTATCTAGCGAACTCACTTGGAAAACTTGTCGTTTCGACCAGGTAGCTACGTCACCGATGTTCAGGATCTGACCAGTCGCCGCTACGTACCGAGCAATTTGGCCCAGGGGACTCGTAAGGTTCTCACTCGTTGGACGATAGATCTTGGCCTCTTGAGTTCCGTTTTCCATCTCGAACACCATCGTGAACACGCTACCTTCACCTGCCTTTAAGGGACCGAAACGAACATTCACGATCTTTTTCGTTAAACAATTAATATTTCGTGTTAATCAATTAATATTCATTCGATTACGCTCACTAACAACGGCTGACCAAGCGTACGCTTATTCTACTCGGTATTTCTATCTATCTATCTTATCTATCTCTCTAATCGCCCGGTCGAATAGAATATTAATGGTATTTTAACCAGTTTCTTTTTTTAAAAAAGTCAACGTCTCACTCGCTCGATCAATTATATAACTTATTTATTTTTAAACGTTTCGATAAACCTTTTCGAATGTAGGTAGAGCCGCGCAATCGATTTCTCGTTTGAATTAATTCTTATTCATTTATATTTCAGTTTTTTAATACCGCGCGCGTATATCGAGCCACACGAATAAACAATGGAACTTTCCGTAAACCAAAATAAATAATTTATAAATATTGATATTCGAAAGAAAGAATGCAGGTAAAACTTACGTGTTGTTGCAGTATATCTTCCATATCGATATTGTTACTCTGAAAATAAAATAGTTCCGATCGTAATAATATTTCATAAATATATTTTTTGAAGGATAAATGCCCGTAATATACTCACTTCTCTCCTCGAAAGGGGTTTTCTTGATTCCTGAATGGACTTTCCCGGCCGCTCGACAATTTTCTCTAAATGACCCTAGATTATAATTAAATGTATATATTGCGCTTCGTTACTTTATTCCTCCGAGTAAACATTTGCATGCGTTGCTGCACAACGAATAAACATCGTAGAAATTTTTTTGCTGCGTTAATCTGCATTATACGCGATTACCTTATTACGCGATGCATTAAAAATTGTAAATTTAATAATAATAATTTAATACGAGTATATATTTCGTTATTATTTCGAACAGTATGGAATATTTCAATATTTATTTATTATTCATGTTTTTGAAATTCACGATAATAATTTACTGATTTTGCGAATTGTTTATTTATATTTGGACCATCGGGTGAAAATAATGCACCAACAGTTTTATCGCGATCGAATACATAGTACAGTCTCGATAATAAAACGAAGGAATAGGGCCGAAAGAAAGTAAGAAAAATCAGAATTACCGCCTCGCCGCAATCCAGGTCGAGGAGATAAACGGCGCATCTTTCACACTTGAGTAGCTCCTTGGCCTCGGTCATGATCTTGGTGACGAGGCACTCGAGATTGTTCTGCTCCTCAAAAATGCTGCGAGCCAGATTCAGAAGTATTTGATTTCTTCGATACTCGAGTACCGATAGCTCGAACAGCTGGGCGTTTTGAATACCGATACCGCAAAACGTTAAGTAACGCTGGAACACCTCGACGTCGTGATCGGTGAATTCGTTGCTCCCGTTCGTCTTGTTGATTATTTGAGCAACCCCGATTACGTCACCTTCGTAATTGCATATCGGCATCGAAAGGATCAAGTTCGTTTTGTATCCCGTTCTCATGTCGATCGTGCTGTTGAAACGTGGATCCTGTAATAAACGCGAATTTCTTTTTTCCTTTCTGTGTTTCTCGATCGATGGGATAACAATTTGGTTACGTCACAATTTGAGTTTCCGTGCACAAAGTAATTGTACCGGGTTTCTTCAAGAATTAAACAAATTGAAAGAGGGAGAGAGTGTGTGTGTGAGAGAGAGAGAGAGAGAGGGAGAGAGAGGGAGAGAATTATTTATTTATTTAATTACTATCGCTATCGGATATTTACGTATAATTACGTTTTTTCTCGTAATTACTTTCCGAGAAGAAAAATAATCTTTGTATATGATGATAAATATATTTACGCACAGATGCGATTAAAGGGGATAGCGTCAGATTATTCATTAAAAATTCATTATCACGATATTATTACGATGAAGGAGCTAAACCGTTAATGAAAATTATTTTTTATATATAGCGACACTTCAATTTGAGACGTAACGTCGTTTTATTGTTAATCGATAATTTCCCCGCATCCATATACATTTATTTAACGAATGGTCAAAGATTGAAAAAAACAAGGTTAATTTTCGTTCGCATGGTCTTATCGAAAATAAGTAAAAATCAATTGGACGAGCTCGAGTTCGACACTAGTTGGATCGAGTTCTTACTCTAGCTTTCAATTGACGCTATTTTTTTGTAATACGCTTACCTTCCCTCTAAAGGATTTTTATATACAACCTGCTAAATGCAAGTTACTTCAGAGGAGCGTACTACGAGTGAGATTAACTTCCAGATTACGATTGACATTTTATTTGAATTTAAAGACAAAGCCGGTACTTGTCGTTGCGCTTAACTTTGCTTTATTAACAGTCTCAGGTTCTTTATTAAAACGCTTGATGTTTTATCGCATATAAAATATAAATTTCAACGAATTTATAATGAATTAACAATTTTTTGAAGGTGAAACTAAATACCATTAAAATGTTTATCGCGATTAGAGAAAAAGGAAAAGAGAGTCCTGGTACATGTCTTTTTAGAGAGACAGTCTGTGCCTTTGTCGATAAACAACAATACTAGAGAATCGAGTGGATGGAACGCGCAATATTCCACATCAAACATCCATCATGCAAAATCCAATATATCTCGCATCAGGGAAGTTCCTCGAAAACTCGCCGTCGGAAGAGAAACGAACAGGCTGTGCACAAAACGTACAATACATACGTAAAATTATTCTTCTCGAGGATTGATCTAATAGATTTGAATAAATAAATAAGACGAATGAAATTTTAACACCTATTCGTGTACAAGATGTCTATCGAATAGCTTTTCATCTGGCATCGGTAGTGCATTTCAGGATAATCCCGTAATGTCGACTAATGAAAATTTCCATTGGTAATTTAATCTCATTATCTCGTTATCTTATAATTTACTGATACGCTTACACAGGTATACGCGTACACACGTACACACGTACACTTATGTATGTATATAGTAAAGATTAATTTTAAATCAATAAAATATTGCGAGGCAGCAAATTAAATCGAGACTATATATACATAAGTACGGGTTATACATTATATCGTTGGTTTCAATATTATTATGTAGTAAAAATTTTATACTTTACGTAAGACTGCTTTTACCTTTAATAATAACGTATTATGTATAATATTCACGTTTCACCTTAATTTCACACGATTAATAGGTATACGATGGACTTATTGGCATTTAACATAATAGTTGATAAAATAAAATAATAGAATTATCACAACAGTGGTTTAATAAAAAAAAAAAAAAACAAATTTCAATGATGGGTTTGCATTGTGTATACTTAGGTATATATTGTATGACGATTTCTAGAGAAAGTATATATAATTTTGTCTTAGCTGTTTGTACGTAAATCAATTGTAAATGCGACAGTTGACTATAGTTAAATTTTTTAATAAAATTGGTAGACACACGATTTGATTGTCTAAAATTTAACGATTAGTTAACGCATGTCAACGCATATTTCATCCGATGTTCGGATAGAAAATATAAATTGTACATATGTACCAATATTTTGCTCTAATTGTGAAATAAACGAGATAAACAATGTTCAAAGTAAAGCTAGCATTATTAATAACGTCACTCTAACAACTACCGTAATATAAAAAATAATAATTCAATCTGTAGAGAAAAATGTAGTGCGGTACATTCGGTCAATTCGATTTGACGAGATTAAATTTAATTCGCCAAAAAATGTTGAGGATGACTGTAGATGTGTTCGTTGTAGATAATGAAGAGAGTTGAATGAAACATCGAGCAATTTGGGATAGAGTAATGTCAATCGTTCGCGATGAGTTAAAGCCAATGGGTTTCTTCACCACGACACGACGAGAACACGACAAGTTTGGAATCACCGCTCCACCGGAAGTTCAAACTCTGAACATCATCGCGACTCAAGGACATCGATCCCTCTCCTAGGATGTTTCAACTCACTGCTGAATTTCCTTCGATGCTTATACGTCAGAATTGCACGACACATGTAAAGTAGCGATGCCTGGGATCGTATACATAAGGTATTTTAAATTAAACCTCCTGCTGATGTTATCTTTACATTTCATGGGAAAATAAAGCCAATTTTAGTGCAATATATGCCGTACGTCTATATTGACAAAATCAACCAATTTTTAACTAACAATAAGAAATACCTGAAATTCGACTAGAAAGGTTAGACTTATTATAGTAACAATTTAACTAATTTTCAGCTAAAAATTCTATTTAACTATTCTTCAAAAATGAAGAATTTCATTATACTTTATTGAATTCCAAAGTTTATTAATAAAATTTTATCGTGTAAGAATAAATTATAATAGTTAAATAATTGTATGAATATAACGCTCATTTTAATGGATTTTTAAATTAGTTTCGAAAAATTAGTTTTGAAAAAGAGGATTTTTGAGAAAACGCTTGATAAACAGCATTTTTAATTAAAAATAAATATTATTTTTAGAAATACTTGAACACTAAACGATTTTGAATGAACTAAGTAATAGTTATAAAAATTAGAATATTTTTAAACAAAAAAGTATTAGTAAATTTTCTCTAGCAAAGCACGTTAACCATGAAAATTATTAAACGATTTAAATGTCGTAGTACGATCAACGTGCGTTGAAATTTCTCAAATTGAAATAATTCGAAGGAAATGTTTGGAATATAATGTATGTAAATCGTGTATGTTTAAAATAACGCAAAATGTGTCCCTCGAAAGAAGAGTAATTGTTTTTTTATAGGCAACGTTGGGTAGGTAAAAAACGTCCATCGTGGGTAGGTATAAAGTATAGCGCGATAAAAGCGTATTTACATAGAGGAAAAGATAAAAGCAATGCATCATCGGAGTATGAAAGTTAAACGAACCTTGTACGCATCCTTGATATTTATGATCTGTTTGCTCTGGGCGACGTATCCAGCGATGCCAACGCCAAAAGGTATCTTGATCTCTTCGTTTCTCGCGCGTTGAACCGCTTCCTCGAATTCCGTGTCCTGAGTCACGTCGAACAGCTTGGCTACGAGGTATCGATCCTCCAGCGGGCCTTTCGCCAAAAACAAGCTACCCCGATCCGCGTGGGTCAAGAGACCTACGTTCACCAGGATTTTGTGGCAGAGAATGTTGATGTCGAGCTCGTTCGCCACGTCGCGAATCAGTTCCATAAAAAGTTCTCTCTCGTCGAGCCTGTTTAGCTCTTCCCGGCGAACCAACAACGAACTCGACGATCTGCTAATTTAAACGTTTCTTTTTCGCTTATGTAGGTACATCTATATATAACGACCAAAGTACTTTTTCTAAATATTTTTCGAACAATTTTTTACGTCAGCCGATTCTTTTACTTCTTTTCCATATTTAACATATAATTTTAGTGTGATTACAATTTTTTTGTCATTTACTCTTTATTTGATATTTTATTTATAATTTTTAGTTTGAAAGGTGTAGATTTTTCTATTTCAAGACTGATTCGTGTAGATGTAACAATCTTAATATTTCGCACCCTTCGATTTGCGTGGTTGCACGAGATACAAGTGAATTTCTAAGAGGATCCGATGGGATTTTGCAATTTGAGATCTTATCCGATGGCTCACTGGAATAGTGTGAATATTGAACAGACCCTCCTAATGGAACTAAACTCGTGACACAACAATCCCACGGATTTATTAATTAGAAATTTATAGATAGATAATGCATATTTGTTCCATCTAGTAAACGAGACAATAATTCATTATATCGCGAAGCCCGAGTCAACTGCAAAACTCACACACCGTTTAATTTACTTTTTCGTTCGAGTGTAAAAAACGAGTGTGCACTCGAATCGATTAAATTTTCAATGTACTTGCGCACGAAAAGTAGCTGTGCAACATTAATGAAATGTAAACGCTTGATAAAGAAAAATAATTAACAGCTACTCTAAAGTCTACACCGATTGATCAAAATTTAGATAAAAATATAACGATCCCAACGTCGTCGATCGCATCTTAAGTGGAATATGCGAAATTTGCATTATTTCGTCGGTCGATCGCGTTTCCCTTTAAAACTTCTCTAGGGAAATCAATTTTATTCAAAATTGATCCTTTTCGGTCTACGCCACCTTCTAATAATATGTCACCGGGATGCATTATAAATTTTCTTAGCGAGCTACTGTCTCCCGTTACCTTCGTCCTCTCTCTGTCAGTGCTTTTTTTCCCCGAGTTCGCGAACACAGGATTTTCAATGGTTTTAAACGAATGTTCGAGATAAGTCAGGATTAATAGATCCACGATGTGAACGTGTTTACAGCTCAATTTCCGAATGAGCGAGGATTTTCCAGGTCATTAGGCACATCATAAAATTAGTGAGACTGATTGATCGATTTACTCTCGTTTATTAATGCCTTTGGGAAATTTTCACCTGAGTTTCCCGTTGTGCGTCTTTTTTTTACGAGCGATTATCTCGCTATACTGTAATTTAACGTTACGAAAGAAAAATTAATACAAAATGTTCAATGTACCGTCGTGTTTTTCATACCAGGAACAAAACATCGATCACGATTTTATCGCGATTCGTTTTCTCCACAGTGATGATTACTATAATATTGTTATATTAATTGTATAACAAAGACCCGTTAATTATTCAATATTAGCGCTAATCAGTGGAGACAATTTCGGTGAGTTTCCTGGACATTTGTTCGGTTTAATCGAAAATTTTGAATAAATTAAATAACATATTCGAATGAAATAAACTGCGCATTCGAATATTACTATTCAAACGAGTATCTCTTTTATTCAATTTTCTGAATACGTATACCTATAAAACGAGTAAGCGTAATATTCAATGATTATATACGTTATTATAATTCGTTATTAGAAATTTATTTCGGAATCGGATTTCCTAATACGTAAGTGTAACAGATTAGATTAAGTAAATTAAAATTTATTGTTTCCGTACGACGCGTATACGCTATTAAAATACCGGAGACAAAGTAAAAAATCAGTAAAAAGAATGTTAAAGAAATTTAATTAACTACGTAGAGAGCGTGTAAGAATGCTTAGCGAATGCGAAAATAAGTTGACACGGAAAAATGAATCTCTAAAATTGTTTAAAAATACTTTTGGAAAAAAGCCTCTTTGACATTATAAACTGTCTTCCTAACTTTTATTTTTTGCAACGTTACACCCTTATTTATGGTATTTATAAATGCGATCAACATTTTTTTATTCAACATCGTGTTTAACATTCTGTATGCCGTAAAGTATCGAATTCTTTGAATAAAAGAACTCGGCTAGATCAAAGGGTGGTAAATTTTTGTTTCTCGTTGGGAAGGTAAGTTTTTTCCTCGCGAAAACTTGAAGAAGGAAGAGACGAATGACGCGTGCAAAGCGTCGAATTCTCGTGCGTGCGAAGAAAATTGAGAGAAAGAAAGGGAGAGGCCTAGAGGGGAGGTTGCGCGAACGAGATATCGAAAATGGCATTATTTCGAGAGTGAAACAAGTGGCCTGGATTTATTGGCCCGGAAAACTACGATGTTGTTTTTTTGGGGCTAGGGGATGTGGGTGGATAAGGGACAATGCGTTTCGCTTTTATATTTCGACCTGGGGAACGTGGTGATAGAAGGGAAAAAATTGGCTTTCGCAGGTTTCTCAAAAAGAGAGGAAAAAATAACACTCGGTTTTTGTTGTATTAGAGTGGCTCGTTGTTAGTATATAGAGATGTTTGGTTCTCTGAGCTGGAAAATTAGGGGAATTGAATAAACTCGGTAAATATTTTCGGGTGGGATTTTGAATTTCCGACGCATTCAACCCTGTTGTCTTATTCATTTTGTATATTGTATTATATGTACGGTCGTTATTCTTATTATATTGTTCGATCTAGTAATTATTATAAATGTTCCATTCAACATTATTTGGTCAGTTTCTACTGTTGTAACAATTGTAGGCACGTTCACTTATTTAGTTCCTTTGTGGAAACGGCAACGACTTTATTACTAGAAATCATTAAGTTTAGAAAAGTAAGAAAACCCTGGCCACATTTTTTATATATTAATCATCTATTTGTCAAAAAATTTACAATACACTGAAAGAAAGTGTTACTTAATTCAATAAATTATTCTTTGAATACTCGAAACAAATATTTGTAGGAAACTAATAAATTTTTTGTAGCTTCAAATATAGTATTTTTTTCGATTAACATTTTATTCGGTCTTATGAAATATTTCTTAGTTATCTACAAATATTTGTTTTTGACTATTCAAAGAACAATTTTATTGAATTCACTAAATTTGTTTTAAGAGCATTCAATATATTTTTGCAGAGATGATTTCAATATCATAAAGGAATTAATTAATTAATTATGAAAGCAAGTTCATTTTAGAAAATTCTTCGAATTTTTAATCGAATCATACCAATCGTACCATTTTCGTTTAATGTTCAGAGGTTGTTTCGCTCCCGAAAAAAAACCCTATTTTAATTGGCTATCCACTAGATTTCAATGGATTTTTATAGTTGAATTTCGATTGATGGTACAGATAAAAGAGAAAAAAAGCTCGGGAAGCAAGATAATAATTAGATTGATTTATACGCATGTTACGGTAATGAAAGTAATATTTAATTGTTTTCGTTTGATCGTATTTATCTAGTCGATTGTCGGATCGTTGGGGCGTATTAGAGGTATACAGACGTGCGGGTTTTACCTGCTAGGGCTCCGACTACGTTTGATGGGCGAGTTCGAAGCGAGCCACGACTGAAATAGATCGGAGGTGATGCTGTTGCGTTTACTGCGGTTTATCGTCCCCTCATCGTGCTGCAAGCTCGTAGTCGAGGACTTGGCAGGGACGAGGCAGCAAGTCTGCAACCGCAGCTTCAACTCGGTGCTCGCATTCTCGCGGATCCACGACTCGGCCAGTAACGGATGCGCCTCCAGGAATCTGCCGAGTTCACCATTGGAATGCGTTATATTACCTTCGACTAGAATTCTCTTTTTCAATATAGAGACACCCGTATACAGAGGGTTATACTCCCTACCCGGTTCATTTTAACGACTAGTTGTTCCAAACACGTGTATACCATCGAGACTCGATTGTTGGTTATGACAGGATTTGACATTTATACCTACACACCAGGAATTTTATCGGTATTTTACCAATTAAAATTCTAGTTATACCGCGGATATTAATAGCTTTCTTACTCGATTATACTCCTTTTCTTATTGTCATTCCTCGATCTTACTCATCTTCGCTATTCAATGTAACGCACTATAACCCCAACTCCGAAACGTACATTTCGTTTAATTTATTTAAAATAGAGATCCCTTGAGTTATATGGATAAAAATAAAACTCCAGGATAAATTTTATACAAACTCCAAAATTACATCCGTTCATATACGTAATGTAGCGATTAAAACATCAATTTTTAATATCGAAGGACACATCCGATACTAGACTTTACTAATTTTGTAATATTACGTCGTTATAACGCTATATGAACGTTCAATTAAATTAGCTACACACATATAGTATACAGATGGTATAGCATATCGTAAAAATTATTTGTAATTTATTCCTTTATTCCTTTAAATTTACTTTGCCAAATAAATTACAAAAATATAAGTTAATCAATTGACGAAACTTAATGTAAAAAAGTGTCGAATATAATAATTTATCAATGCAGGATTATCGTTTTTATTTACAAAACCATAAATAAATAGTTATTACCGTCGTTAACAAGGTTTTTATGATTTGATTAATTTTCTTTTGTCCCTGGGCAATAATTTATCCAGAAAATCTGACGGTAAACGATGACCGTTTCTTTTTACGATTTTCAAATCGTAAACTTTTACGACGCGAGTAGGTTCGATATACATATGTATATACTCGTATATAGCTAGGCTGGCAGTGTAGTGTATCATTCACTCGATATATAAATGCTTGCAGCGAATATGTATATACCCAGGTTTGATAAAGTGAAAATAAAGGTAAAGTAAAGAAGGACCAACCTGCCGACTTTTTCCATGTCGACATCGTCGTCATCCCCAGAGGAAGGATCCTTGATTCCGAGTACGCTTGACGTATCGTCCTCAGTCTTAGATGGCAAGTCGGGTTTTGATTCGTCCTTCTCATCGACCGTTGGTCGCGAGGATGAGCGCTGGACCGAGCACTGCTCCTTGCGCTCCACCACCTTCGAGGACGCGGGCATGGCCGAGATCTTCATCGTTTCCGTGCTTTGGAGGTTGTTGTTGTCGAGGTTTACCTGTTTTACAACCGTCGACAAACAAAAAACAACATTTTTACAACGATTTTCTCTTAAAATCAAATAATTAATTGGCGATCTCAAATTTTTATCATCCGCGTATAGGTATACTGATTTACGAAGGGATATTTTAATATTTTATTGGCAGTACAGCTTATGTTCACGAGGCGAAATTGGTGGTAAACTTAGAGCGTATAGTAATACCCGGATATAAGAGAAGACCATAACGCTAGCGATAAAACTAGTAGTACTCGAAGCAACTTCCCGAACGTTACGTTCAATCCCTTGTTAGCTCGTATCGAATTATCGACGTGAAAATGAAACGTCGAAAAGTTATGCAGTACGTGTATCCAAGAAATTACTTGTTATATATATATATATATATATCTATACCCATTCAAAAATTATGGCTGAGTCAGTATTGTTTTAAGCTCGATCTCGGGAAAGCGTTTCCTACCTTATGGATATATCTGCAAAATACTATTTTTACGATTACAACTTCATTGGACTATATTCCAAATTCCGAGGACTTTATTACCTAAATGATTTTTTTTAACTTGGAAGTTGTTCCTTTTTATATACATATTTATGTTAATATCCACATAATCTATCTAGCGGTCACAAGTTTGTCAAAATTTGGAAAAGAAATCGATATTCTATCAATAAAAATTACTCAAATGCTCCATAAATTTATACATAAATTGATAATCAGACGAACATTTTTACTACACCGAATAAATAATTCTTTCTAGACGAGAACGTAATTTGACCATGTTGGCATTACAATATTTATCCAGAACAATTAAACACTTTTAACTAGGAGAATGTCACATATGGGGCAAACGAATCTTTACCAAATTCTAGGATATGTTTTCTATACTATAAAAATATCCAGAAACTCGGAGTTTTATACCCCAATGCTCTTTTTTACGATATATATATAAGCAAATAAAGAAAAATTTCGTCATGAATACTCTTAACTTTGAATGCTTATACATCGGAAACAGGTAAAGATGTACATTCAAACTTAAGTTTAAAAGAAAACCGGAATTAATTTGGTCAAAAGTTATGTAAGAAAAAAAAGATAGACGGAAAAATCATCAAAAATTTTAATACTAAATTTTATTAAAATTTCGTCTAATTGTTATTTTTTCTATAACTTTTGACCCAATTGAGACATTTCAAATTCTCTTTTTTTAAAATATATCTACTCGATATCGGCTTTCTTTCGAACTTAAGTTTGAATGTATACCATTAATTATTTTCGAGTTATATATGCAATCAGAGTCCAAAGTATTTTTGGCGAAATTTTTCGTTATTTGCTTATAACTATCGTAAAAAAGAGCGTTAGAGTCTGTATAGCTCCGGTTTCCTTCATATATTTGTAGTAGAAAATATATCTTAAAGTTTAGTGAAGATTCGTTTCGCGCACGTGAGACATTCTCCTAGTTAGAGAAATTCTTTTCCTTGGTGTAGGTTAAATCATCATGTTAAATTTATTTGGAACGAAGGTTAGGATTGTAGGTTAGGATAAGAAAGAATACCTCGTCCATCGCCGGGACCGACTCCTCGTCCAGCTGGTCCCCGGTCTCCATATCATCTGGTCCCCGTAGCCATCGAGTCGCGCGTTTCGACAACGGTTCCGCCTTCCCTCGCCTAGCTTCGTCTTTGCAACAACTGTTCTATCGCCCTCCTCTCTCCTTGCTGCTACTTCTTCTTCTTATACTACTTCTTTAACTTGTTCTACTCGTTCGCTTACTCGCTCCTGTTGCAGCGGTTTGAAAGCTCGATCAGTTCAGGTGGTTCCGGCTTCGCGACGGCAAAGGCCGCGTCAGCCGGACAACATTGTTCGGATCCTTCCTCTTCATTATTCAAGCCTCGAGCGCCAGACGTCTGCCGGCTCAAAGCCTCCGCTCGTCCCGTCTGTGATATCGTGATATCGTGTAACAGAAAAGAAAATCGGAATCTTATATTTACATATATACTCAAATTACTACCGCAAACTATAGCTACTTTATCTTCTTCGTCCGCATATACTATTAACTGAATAATTTTTTCTTTAATTTCTCGATTGCGGGGTGATATTTCATATGTTAAATTTATCTCCAAGATTTAGTAAATAAAGAGCTATCCGCGTAAAAATTTTATGTTTATCAAAGTTGACTTTGGGTAAACTGGATATCAACGTGACCACCGAGACTATCATGAACTTGGAAAAATTTTAATTAATAAAATAATTCTACTCCGGAGTCTGTCGCTCTACCATTTGGATACTTTTATTGACAAGAACAATATAATAAGACGCAATAAAATAATCGCATTATCTCCTTGCAAAATGAAAAAGTTCAGTGAATAATTAACGTAATACTAACCATTTTAGACAAGTGATTCGTTATAGTTTAGAAAAGTGACTTATATAGTTTTTATTTTCTAACGAAGTCCCGAGGGGAAATCCAATACGGCCACCAAGACTCGATCATCCGTTATAATAATCCTCTTAATTTACGGCACGGATTTAAGTTCCATTAAATTGAATCGCTGTTAAGATTTAAATTTTTCTAGTAAAAGTAAAATGACGCAATGGCGCAGCCAGTATATGTCCTGTTTCTCAACTCAAAGGTCATAGTCGCTCGTTTGTCGGTCAACTCTATAATTTTGTTAAAAAGATAATATTACATGCCAAATAAGGAGAAGCAGTCTGACAAATAATTATACATTTTGTTAATATTTAAATATTTGCAGATTAGGGTAAAACAGGAACTAATCCGAACTGGTCATGTTCGGATTAACTTACTGGAAATCCATAATTTTCTTCGACCGTATGTAAAAAGCATTACACAATACATTTCGTATCGAGTACGCCACATCACGCGCGGGCAACGACCATCTGAAATTGGGCTATATTATCCCGTAAGTCAATTTTTACTCGGATTGTTTTGTACCTATTAGATGTTTGACTTGAAAGTTTATGTTTTATTTTTTGATTAATAATTACCGACCAAAAATTGATTATTCAATTATTACCCTGATGAAAATCTGATTATAGATGTAATGTTTTTAAAGCCAAAAAATGGTCAAGTGTCGTGAAATACCGAAGGAATGCCCAAATAATGGTGAAATAGTAGAGTTTAATTTAACCTTCAAATGATAAATTTGACTACTGGGGTATTGAAAACATTAATTTTTTTTTAAAAATGAAAAAGCTATTACCGTATGAATTTCATCAGATTTTTAATTTAATGTTTTAGATATAATTTTTAGGATGAAAGGGGTAGATCCCTATGATTTAGGTCCAATATTCCTTTATCATTGTTGTATAACCTACGAATAATCAGTTGCTATTTAAAATTTACCCATTTATTTTGTTAAAAAACGTATATTATTCAAAAGGTATTAAAGTAATTGTCTATTACAACGATGTAATCTAATATAATTTCACAAAGCCCGTACGGACATTCGTGTGCAACACTTAGAGGCAACATCCATTCCGGAAAAAAAACGTTTAATCGCTAGTCAGAAACTGTCAACGTTACTTAGCTATTTTCTAGTTTACACGCCATTTTTTATAGTCCAATTTCCACCGGGGCATTAACAAAATTTTATCGGGAAAGTACTGCACACTTTTTCTATTAAAAGGTTGTCAAAAGAAAAAGACGATGTACTTTATCTCTTAGGTTCGTTTAAAAAATAAGTAAAGTTCCGTTGATCGTTGTTTGGACTATTAGTTGATACGCCGTTTATTCATTATAACATCATATCACATAGAAATAACGAGCTAGCTTATTACTCTCCAAGCTCAGGCTCCACACGATTAAGCATTACCATTTACGCCCAGATCGCGTTTAACGTCTCTTTTTTAATAGCTCCAACGCATTTCCGGTAAATTTATTTCGAAATTTAAATCCACTTTATGTTTCGTCTAATTAGCCAAAATTATATGCGCAATAGGAGCTACGCAACTACACTCTTTTGTCCTTTTAAAAACAGATTTATTCTCTCGAATATATATGTATATATATATATATATATTTTTTTCTTTTCTTTTATTAAAATGTTCACCACGTTTATATATTTATACGGGATAAAATTAATTTGAAAGAATTAATCTATTTACATATTGATTTTCCATTAGCATCGGCATCAGAGCCATTATGGAATCTAAACAAAATTACGTAATAGAGAAGAAGATGTATATCGCGTGTAGTAGAGTAGAGGTTACATAATACAATTCGACATTGTATCCCCGAGCCAATAAGCTTCGTATTAAATAAAAAACGTCCGTTTTATTTATTCTTGGTACGGACGATATGAGGGTAATAAATAAATTTGCTTCTAATTGAGAAACAGTAGAATTTGTTTATACTCGTAAGATAGTGAAGTAAATGTATGGTTTGTAATACACATACACCAATCGGCGCCGAGAGAAAAGGAATTCTCATCTCCCTTTTGCATATTGACAAAACCAAGTCAGACGATGTATACAGATACATATAGAGAAAGACCACTTTGGTTCGATTGCAAGTCGCTCTCTCGCATCGATGTCGAGGCTAATAGGATTGAAATTCGGAAATGAGCTTGCGGCGTTTCCGTTTAGTTGTATATGTATATATGTGTCTATATACGTGCGACGTTCCGTGTTCCCGTTACTCTTGTACGATCCGACGACCCCTTACCCAAGAGACGAGAAGGATTATTATCGTTCCGAACGTATTTTACGGGAGACGGTTGATAAAAACCTAGGGTATTTATAGCTTTTATAAAGAGAGAGAGAGCGAGAGCGAGAGCGAGAGCGAAAGATTTTATTTAGCTAAGCGGGTTATTGGCTATAAATTTTGGTGAAAAACGGTTTGCCTATCGGGCAATTTTTATTTCGAACGAGAACACTGAGCTTACATTAATTATTTATGTTATTATACGCTATAGACCTTTTTTCGTTCTTGGGATGTCAATTTGCTAATGACATTGCTCGGCACTTTTCTTTATTTTAACCTCTATAACATTTATATTTTTTATTCAAATACGTAAATAATTGTTTAAATAATTCGTCTTATTCGTATTAATTGTAGTTAAAGATTTAAACATTTACTTATACGGGAAATTTGCGTACAGAGTATCAGTGAAACTTCAATAACACACGTTAAGCATTCAAAAGCAACGTACGACTTTTCGACTCCTTTTGTGGTACAATATTTTTCTCCGAGAATGTTATAAACCTTTGACATAATATTTAAAAAAAGGTATTGAACCGACTTCAAAGTGCACGTATACACACAATAATTCTTTTTTACAATATCGACTTACACTCGATACTCGATACCCTTTCTCTGGTAACAAACGAAAAGTATCGCTTATAAAATAAAATGGCAACATTTTTCATAATAATATTTATATAATAAATGGTCTAAAAATGCTATTTTAATATCTCCAACTCGTTTCTTGATATTTAAACGCCGAGCAAGAAAAAGAGGAATATAGCAAACGGTACACTTAGCTAGTTGGGTAATTACTCATCTCGTAAATTTCCTTAGCTTTGCATTTTCTCTTTAACTACCGCGGCGAATAATTTCTTTTTTTTTCTTTTTTTTCATTTTCACCGAGAAACTGTACACGCGGGCGAAATTTTTAATCGTTGAACGAAATAAACGAGTACAGTCTGCGGTATTTAGATTCTATTAATAAAGACAATACGTCCGACACCCTTTGTGCGCGATGTTTGTACCTAGAATACTATTATGGCTATGGCTATAGACTTAGAGTTGTATATAGAGTTTTGCGCGCGATTATAGCAGCGAGCTTGCGTCTACTTGTTTACTTATGGAGACCCCGTCCTCTATCGAACACTGACATCCGATGCACTCGCACGATCGAACGGAATGCCGAGCAACCTCTGATACCTAGATAATTGCGTATGACGTTGCATCTCTACATATTTTTCCGATTTTTTGTTCAACACGTCGTGTCTCTGTAACTCGAATATCGCAGTTATCGTGGTAATGAAATTAAATTTATTATAAACGATGGAATATTTCATTACGGATCGGTAGGAGCTATGACCGAGATTCAAGGACCAGTCGGGAAAGTACAAACGATTTTACTTTCTGCGAGACTATTTGACACACATCGTTTTCGCGAAGCTTCTTTTTTAATCAATCCGCGTGCAATAATTTCAACGATGTGCACGGTAATAAAATAGTTTACAAACTCGAGCGCGTACGTTGTAATTAATTTTATCATTTATAGGAATATCGATTTTGTTAATGTTTTTCTTTTTTTGAAAGTCTGTAACGTTATCCCGTATTAAAGTCGATAGTTTAACCCAAAATAGAATTTATATAGGAGTTGACGTAAATGCGCCACTATGCACGTAACGCTAAACTTTACCAAGTGTAAATATATGCACAGCCTCGTCGTCGTGTAGAATTTTCGAAAAATATAAAATCTATATTCCATCGTTAATGAGTTTCATCGAGAATTTTAAAAGTTTTATCGAGCAAGAGGTTTACGTTAATGAGCCATTCAGTCCCTTATTCACCTCGCGAATCACAATTTGCGATCGCTGTGATAATCATTAGATAAATGAAAGTTACTGATTCGCACTACTCGTTCAGTAGAATAGTCAAAGTTTAGTGAGGCCGCGTGCTTCTGAATTAATTGTCCGGGTGACTTAAAAGATATATAGCACTGGTGTTATTGATTTTAAACGTATCTTATATATATATTTTACTACGGAATATTATAAAATTTCTTTACCAACAACTATTTGTTTTATTAAAAATGTTAATAGGTATACTTTTTGCCAAGTAATGAAACGCTTCTTGTTTATCCAAAAATTGGTTTTTATTATATTACATAGATATGAATCTTAATTAGAAAAAGTGCTTTTGGTAATTATCTAACAAGGGAATGTAAGTAATCTGCAAAGAAATTAGACTACTTTTAGAATATAAATTTGTTATTAAAATTGTTTCTCATTCATTTGGATATACAATTATAAAAGCAATGTAATTTTACAAAATCGTTCAAGTTTTTTCGTATTATGTAACACAGCGGGAATTCGTAATAAACATTACCCCGGTACAAATTGTAACAATTTTCTTAGTAATCACTTGTTAGCTCGCCTTTTATCAAGCAGCTGATATTTCCCACGTTTACTTTGTTGTCACGGTAATTTTTATTAAAAAATTCTCTTCGTGCACCAAAAATCATTCGTGTCGTATGTTTAATGGTTGCGTTACGTCCTGGATTCTAGAAATTCGTCGATTTTACTCGACCAATTTTTAGTTTTCAATCAATTTTTTTATAGTTCAATTTCTTCCCGGGTATAACGAAAAATATTCAACAATAAAATCGTAAACTCATCTTTCTACGCAACAAATTGAGAAAAAATGTATATAGAGCGGAGGTACCTACCCGGTGTAAGTATGAAAAATAAAAAAACAATCCGCGGCAACAGAATTTGTCTGTATACGTACGCAGAGATGCCACCGATAAAACGGAATGAAGTAGTTTCGCGGTAATAAAGTTCCACGAACGGAAGTTAAAATCATGAATGTGTGCGCGAGAAAAACCGAAGGCGGACTTGAAACGTGATTTAAAGTCACCGGAGGTATAAAGTAATCGCACCCCTGTATTCCACCGAGCGAAGCGACAATAACAACGTAAAAGCGGGAGAGAGGAGGAGGAGGAGGAGGAGGAGTGGAGAGGAGAAGAGAGGAGAGGAGAAGAGAAGAGAGAACGAGAGAGTGCGTAATTAGTCGACGCGCCTGTGACTAATGCAGTGTCATTAACATTAGCGGCATAACGAGCGGCTTCGAAGAAGGGATACATAGACCCAGAGGCGCATGCGCCAACGACAAACTTTACGGGATGTCTTTCGACTCCCCCGTAATTACTTGTATAATTCAGGAACGGCGAGTACCTCGTACTACTCACCTTAAATTCTCATTCTCGCGGGTATAAAAGGCACGCGTTTAAGTGTACTCTCTCCGCGCTCACCCACTCTCTTTACCTCGCCGGTACACCTCCCTCTAAGTATATCTACGCGACGCTTAAAATCTTTGAGTTACTATCTCGCTAAATCTCCGATGCGTAACCACCGTCGAGACGGCGAAAAAAAATCTGTGATACACTTAAGAATTATTCAATTAATTTTTTTTTATCCGAGACGTGGGATACAACTTCTTTTTTTATAACAATTGATAAAATACGGGTAACAATTTGAAAGGAATTGTTTAGTCGATAATCGAGCAACAATTTTACGTTTCTTTGGTCTAAATATTTTTGCAACAATTTTTCAATATAAAGCTACACACCGGAAGGTAGATTCCGTGACTCGCGTCAATTTTTTACTTAAAACTGTAACTTTTAAAAAGTATATGAAAAAGAAAACAAATTTAAAGTTATAATATAAATAAACACGTAGACGAATGTAATCAAATTTTATAAAGTTGCCGTTTAAATTTAATTTAAAATATTCCGTATTCCGTATATTAAATTAATATGCTAATTTCGTAACGTGCATCATCTTAGTACTACTGAAAAATACGGGCACTTTTATGAAGTAATTTCTGTATACAAAATAAAATGCTTCTTACATTTAAAAAATTATATTCATATTTAAAAAAACCAAATGTATGTTAATAACGAATTTTTCTTAATTAATAAACACTGATGGGTATTTATTTGAAAATTCAACAAGCATCTCATTACGAAATAAATTATATAATTTTTAAGTAGAAATCTTCTTAAGAAGCGTTCGTTCATTTCATTTTTTTTGTATTTGTAAAGTGAAATTTTGTTAAGGGAATTTTTCCCGTCAGGTGTTTGTATTTCTTTTAAAGGATGTACGTGAACTTTTTTTAATTTTTTAAATTATTAATTTTTAGATTACCGATAGTACTCGCTTATCCACTACAAATTTCCAACAAAGTGTTGTTCACTTAATTTTAATTAAAATTTTTTTTCCTTAAACGTGTTTTTTATTTTTGTAGATTGCGATTTTTAATTAAATATTTTAAACTTAAATTATTGGATAGTATAGGTAGAATTCTTGTAATTTGGGCCCGATGTCCCTTTGAATACCTCATTTATTAAAAAAACTAATGTTGGAATAATTTACATTCTCCGATAATTTGCAAAAATGTGGTTAGCTGTAGTCACTTCTTTGCATAATACAAGGAAGAATTGCCCGCAATTGTTTGGGAAAAAAATAATGTCGGAGCAACGAAGGATTATATTATTTGTTATCCTAGCCGCATTCACACGTCATTATCGCTCTTCTCATTCGTGCGTTCTTTTTCTTTTTTTCTCTAATTCCATATCAAAGTGAAAAATACTTGGCAAAATATTTATCGACAAGTGAAAATCGCATTAGTTCTACATCTGTTTTTCATTAATACGTGTATTAAAGAGAGGGAGAGAGGCAGAGAGGGATAGAGAGAGAGAGAGAGAAGAAAAAGAAGAAAAATCGGGAAAGCTATTGCCACCGGTTTTTATCATCGTGGATATTAAACATTTGCATCTTAACGACTTTACGCGCGTTTATCGCGGCCGCACCGATACGGAATGCATAAACGTCGCGTATTCTCTCTCTACACCGCATCGGCGAGCTCTTAAAATTTCATAAAAATTTTCTTGCCCGTAAAATTGGATACATTGTGTACACAATGTAACAACGTAAAAAAAGTGAGGGAGAGAGAGAGAGAAAGAGAGAGAGAGAGAGGAATAATAATGTTTTATCTCTCGACTCGTTTTCGTAAAATTTTAAAATTAAATTTACGTTTAACGAGCGCGTGCCGCGTGGCTTTGTAATACCAAAATTCACGAGGTATAAATCAATTCCCGTTTATACACACACACACACACACACACACACACACACACATACACACAAATATATATATAGATCTTTACATGAATATTCAAATTCGTCGAAGCAATTTGCGAGTAATTTCTTGTACACTTATACATACTTATGTACATATATATATATATATATATATATAAGACAATAATAGATCAATTTTTTATCCTCATCTTGTACGAGGATTTAGGTTCACGTTCTTTAATCGACTGGAAAATTTTTATAGAGCTGCTCATCCTCTTTTTTTATTACTACTTCTAATTTTAGCTGGATTCTTTATATATATATATGTGTGTGTGTATACATACATCGAAGTAAAAAAAGTAAGCTTCGAGTTTTTAAGGCGAACGACTCGTTTTACAAGGTCTAGAGGATGCTTCTCACTTGGTTCATTCTTTTTTCTTTTCCCTACCTTTTTTTGCTACATCTTTTTTTTTATCGTTCTATAGAGAAAGCCTTACGAGTTCTGCGCGCATTATTGGATACGTATCGCGCTGTAACAATCGAATCTTCTGAGCAGGTTTCGATTTACAATATTTTAATATATACATATATCACACAAGTATATTGTATTGGAAATAATAAATTTTTAGTACGCGTATCGATGATTTTATAAATGAAAGCAACAACGAATATTTGCATTGTATAGTTTTCTGATTGGACACAACTAACAAACACACACACACACACACCCATGTATATATACACATTTTGATAGACAAGAGTGTGCATTTTCACGTTTGATTATTTAGCGTTATGAATTAAAAAAATAAGTCCATTATTTAAAATTAAATGGGAAAATTACGTTATTATTAAATATAAAATGGCCGGGAATTCATTTGGATTGATTATTTTATTTCATAGTATATACACACATTATTTTATAAAAATGAATATCGATGGAATAATAATGGGAAAAATTGAATAGGAAAAGTGACGCGAACGTTGATTTATCGTAATATGTTTATATTTAAAAGTACATTAACTTGTAAAACAATTATTATAAATACTTGGAGTTTTTGCATTTACGATTAAATTGAATCGCGTAAAACGTAATTGTTCTTTTTTTATACGCTCCGTCAGAATAAATTCCATCAGCTTTATTTCGTATAGGATAAGTGAACACCATGTATTTTATTTTAAATTATTTTTCATTAAATTACATTCGATAAATTGAAAATATGAGTAAATTAAATGGAAAAAATGGGTGGAATCACCTGCAGCGGTTAAATTTGAACAAGGCATTTCATCAAGTTGGTTAGATGAATCCACGAAATATAGTTACATCGGGAGTGTGCGCATGTTATATACGTGTACAATTTGGGTAAGGAATCGTCATGTTTTAATTAATTATATGCACCAGTTAATGCACGATTTTAATTAAACTGGAGAACGAGGAGAAGTCGCAAAATGAAAGGTAAACATAAAGTGGCTTGCCGCAAAACTACCAAAGTCACGGAGACGCGTTGGTGGCAATTGTACACGAAAAGAAGAACAAGAACACGAAGAAGAACAAGAAGAAGAAGAAGAAGAACAAAAACTAGTGGTATATGAACGTAAAGTCCATCGTTGTACACATCTCGTTAAACTTGCCGGACGAATATCGATTGACCACTTTCTCTCCATCTCTCTTGCTCTCCCTAACTCGTCCGTAATTAAACGTTGAATACAAAGTGCTTGTATATGTTTGATGCGCGAGAAAAGATGTCGCACCATGGATTCATCGTTGCAGTTTTGCAGTAGCTGCACGAAAATACAAACTGCTCCTACGACTCGTGGTATTATTCTTGACTTGAGTTATGTCAATTTCATCTTTTGATACTCTAGTACTATAATTGATACAAGGTGACGTTACATTTTAACGATGAAATAATAGAATGGTCCAATTGGATTTTTAATTAAAGCGACTTATAGCGTTTTGTTAAAAATAAATTTTGTTTTCAACGGAATAAAATACTCAAAATGTAGTAATTTTACTGAAAAACAAATAACCATTTAGAAAAAGTGTACTGCACTATTAAGAATTACAATGCCAGTATCGATAGACAAATAGAGTAAAATTATAGTTTATTTACCTTGGCGAGTATCCAATAGTAGTTTAAAATAATCTCTCTTGAATTAAGCGTAAGTCCATGCTAATGATATATCCCATAAATTGTAGATAAAGATTAACAAAAAAAAATAGCCCCATGAAGGGGGGAGTCTGTACAAAAGGTTAATAATATCCTGGAAACGAAATAAATGCGCGATTAAAAAATGCGGGTGTTAAATGATAAATGGTGTTCGAAAAGCTACTTATGCAGGATCATTTAAAACATCGGATTCGGCCCACACAGAATCTCGGTATGACTATACGTACACGTAGGAAAACGATTATTCTTCGCCACTCGGGCCATTGAAATTTATGAAAGCGCTAGCGAAGAATCGTAACTCTACGAGCCTCGCCTTGGCAAAATTAAAATAGCAAGAGAGAAGAAGTAAAATCACAGTTTGCGTCTGACAATTTTCTCATTGGTGGTTATATACCTATATATACATACATACATAGTTGAAAAGTTGAGCAAGCGGAACAATTATACGGGCTCTGCGATTAATGACGTTCTACGTGATACCCACATTGGTTTTCACCGTTCGATATATAGGGGAAGAAAGAAGAAAAAAATTGGAACCCTGAGGAAAGAGGTGAGCGTTAAACATTTTCCGTAATAAAATGGATGTGTATGCTTACGTACATACACACATATACATATAGGTATATGTATATATCTATATATGTATATATCTATATATGGATATATTCACCCGAAAAGAGAAAAAATGAAGAAGGATGGGGATCCCAATGGACGGACTATGAATGTTATATTTCTTCGATATATGTGTGTATGTGTGTATATATATACTTATATACGGGAGAAAGACTAGGTGGGGAAACTTGATTTTATACCAAGGCGAAACAGAGTCCCTCTCTTGGGAAATGCATCGGTAATTGCTTCGGTCGCTCTTGTCATTGTGACCTTAGGTCGACGCGAACTTCGAAGAAGAAGTAGAAGAAGACGACGGGGATCGAATTTCTTATGTAGGGCTTGATTGAAAACACAATCGTGTGTAGGTATATATGTATATATATGTATATATATGTATACCTATACATACACGCAGACGAATGGAATTTTTCATTCAGATTCACTTGGATGCAACCGAATACTTACGTGTAATACAACGTGCAATTACAATCGACGAGATTTTTATCGGTGCGACTGCGAAAAAGGTTCGAGAGTACTTTTATCGTCAACACAGCGTTTAGAATTTTACTTTACCCTTTATAACTTTTAAATACTATTAATCGTATTACGAGTTTCATTTATCGATTAATTAAGTATAATAATTACGTATTATATCGAGCAAAAATTTTCAGTAGAATACTTTGTGATATTACACTTTTGACTAATATTTGTAACTAACCACCTACTTATATAGCCATTGATTCTCACACAACATTTTTACGATATTCCCAAATTATTATTATATTTTAAACATTATTTAAATCGTATATTTCTTCGCGATAATTATTTCCTTGAGAAAATAATTTTATTACTTAATTTTGTCAGTGTTGATGAATATTACTATTTTCTTTTAGCTAGATTTACTAAGTTATAGATCAAAATTTCGACGCTGTATAAATTTTATATTATGTTATATACTGATCGGCTGCCTTCAACACGACGCAACGAATATAACTCATTGAATTTTCAATCAATTCCATCAGACGTATTCACCGTGGGAGAAAAACGAGTTTGATACACACACACGCACACACACACACACACACACACACACAAATACATCCTTCCGCGTTTCCTTAATAAATTTCAAAAAGGTTTGTATACTGTCGCTGATTTATTTATGTACTCCGATAAATAATCATTGGGAAATTTTATTATATATAAATTACGAATTTTATAAATTGCTTTGAACGTATCGTTGGGGCTTCGATGGACTATCAAACGGTATATAATAAGACTCGCGAAGAGAGGTCGCATATTAATTTAACTTTTATTTAACGTGCATCCGTTGAAATTTATACAACTCGCATCGAAAAATTGAAAAAATATATTTTCCGCCCGATGAAATTTAATATTTAACTATACCGCACTAGTATATTTATTGCGGCTTATAAATATATCAATGCGAGAAACAATGCGGTATTGTCGTGATAAAATTTATATTCGCCTCGATAAAATTTAATTGGCGTAAATATATAAAGAAATATTAAAATATAATATCCGAGACGGAAGAATTTTCATGGGAAATCCTAATGCCTCTTGAATAAAGTCCAGCCGTTTCGTATAGATAGATAGTTGTACATGTATTGTATATATAGAGATAGACGCAGACAATTTCGTCGTATTTCTCGGTACGTCAGGCTGAGTAACTCGGCTACCGTAGCAATATAAATTTACGTTTTCATCGAGTATAAAACTCCTTTCGACGTCCCTGAGTTGCACGTCCCAAGACTTTATATTTATCGTATAACTGCGCGAGCCGAGGTATAAACACAAACGGCACGTAAATGAGGAAGGAAAATCACCTCACCGAGAAGGCGGAACGAAATAAATTTTTTAGAAAAAAGAAAAACTTGACGTTAATAAATAAGCCCTGTAGATACAATTCTATTTACCTACGTGTGTATACGCATCTAATGGTAAGGTTTAATTTATTTATTTTTAGGTTATCAATTCGTTATACATAGGAGATGTGTGCTATATATATTTTACAAACTATTTAGTTTCCGCTAATCGTATATAAGTCGGCCGATTTTTACCACTTTTAATTAAATCGCGAATTTTCAGTTGAAAAATTTGTATCGAGGTATAGCTTATAGGCTCAAATCGTATAAATATATATCAATTCACGAGCAATCGAGTCCCGAAATTGAAAATTGAATTTGCCACTACTTGGATCGAAATATATGGTGGGGATAAAAGGAGAGGAATTGATTTAACGAGAATCGAGGAGGGAAAACATATAGGCGTTTAGGATGCCGAGAATCGTTAGTTTCCCGATAGCCTAATGGGAATATACCAACTGCCCGATATAAACAGAACACTGTCGCTTCGTGTTTGACTAAATGCTATCATTTTTTTGGTTCCTTCCGCAACCTATAAATTCTTAAAAATTCCTCTATTATTTTTGCGAAAATAACATAATATTACGATTCTATAATCAATATTAATGATTAATATTGATAATAGAAAACATTAAAAAATACGTATTATATAAACATTAAATACGTATTATACAGAATTAATAGCTCACATACATGCGTATAATTTAACGTAGTTGCAAAATATCTGTGAATATTTCAAAAAATTTTTCGACTTATCCATTGTGGAACTTTAGACACTCAAAAATGGCATTACATTATAGTTATTTTTGCCACATTTTCAGGAACGAATATAACATAATTTGGTACAGTTTTTTTTAAAAAAAATTAAGTCTTGTAAAATTATATCGTCATCCTGCCAGGATGTATATTAGAAAAATTGATGAGAAAAATTTTTAACATCAATATTCTGTTCTATAAGCAGTCAAATTTTTCAGGTTAATCGTGATTTTATCGAAAGTATTTTTTAAGCTCAAATCTAGTTTGTTAAACGATGAGATTCATACACTTTGAATATAAAAATGGGCATTTCGTGATAAAAATAGCGTTTCATTACAGATTGATAGCTGTATACGATATGGCCCAGTTTTTCTAAATTATTCTAAAAATTGTTACAATTTCTACAAGAAATTATTTCCATTTTGGGAAGAAGTTATCGGTATACCATATTCTAAAAATAAAATCTTTGATTTAAAACGGTTATTTAGTTTTTTAATAAAATATTATCTTTCTGAGATTCGAACAATTAATCCCGTATCCTCGAATCTTTTGCTCTACTATAAATAAGCTGTATTATTGCCTTTAACTTAATGTTTATTCTGTATTTAATATTAAATTAGAAATTAATAAAAAATAAAAAAATTATAAAGTAAAAGATCGGTAGGTTTAAAAAGCCGAAATATAATTTTTTGTTAGTTAATTTAAAATAAATGACCATGTTTTGTAAGGAATTGAAATAAATTTTTTACTAAAATGTGAATAATTTTTATGGTAAAAATAGGTAGTAAAGACTTTGAGTAATTAACGATTCCACCTACAGATTTTACGAGGAAGTATTTTCGCATGATCCTTCCGTGAAATGTTTTTCACGCGGGCTAAATGTTGATGAAAAATGTAGATTTTCCTGGATAATCGATTGAAATCCAATTCCTATAATCCCACAAATAAATAGATGAATTCGAACGAAGAGCTCAAGCCCCATAGTAAAAGGAAAAACGCATAAACCCGATGAACATAGTTAGTTATATGGGCAACGAAAAAAAAGGAAGGAAGGAAAAGAAGTGATCCCGCAGCGATTTAGCCACAGCGGTATATGCAATAGTTAACGTCGAGGTCCACGAGACAAATGGCCCGAGACATTTACGAGCGGCGATTTTTTTCTCCCGTCAGTCCTCTGTATGCGGTCTCGTTACCTCTTCTACATTTATGCATCGAGCACCCACACACGAACGAGAAAGAGAAGAAATAAGGGTAAAAATATCGGTGCGCAGAATCGCGATTGGCAAGAGTACTCGCAATTCGACTCACGAACCGAATGATCGAAGGGAGTATTTACCCGAAGGTTCGAGCGCGGTCCCCGAAATAATCCGCGAAAGAGGGAGAGAAACCACCTCCTCGTCGACAAAGTCGTTAAGAATAAAGCCTCGGTGTAGATTACGAGATCGCGTGCCTTCGGAACTTTTGCATGTATAAATGTATAAATCTCCCAGTTTCTTTTTTCAATGTCCGCAGATCGAAAAGTTGGCCTCTAGCCTGCTAATTAGACTGCGCAATTTTCGTGCGAGCTCGGCCAACTCGGAGGTTTTTACTCTTTTTGGTGCAGAGAGAACCTTGATGCGGTATTTGTGAAAAATAAAGAGTGAGAGCGCGAGGGAGGAAGTGAGAGGAAGTGAGAGGAAGACAGGGGGGGAAATGATGTAGCTCAAACTGTGTATCGAGCTAATTCTACTGGGTGTTCATACGTAATTGCGTATGTAGGCTAATCCTACCGTGGTTAAATGCACGTGAAATACCTTCAATCCAGGGAACCTCTACTATTGCTGGAGTAAATCTGACTTTTCTGAGACGGTTCAACATATTTTTTGAAATTATTATGAATATGTACATTGGCAATGATTAAGCGATCTCTATAATCGTACTAGTTTCTCTTTTGTTAATTTCGAAGTATAGAAGGTAACTGTAACATGTAATCTATAAATGTAACAACGATTTTCTAACTCACGGAACAATCTAATTGTTGCGCCGAGAACACAAAATGGTTATAACATCCTTGAGAATTCTTGGTAAACTTTTATGATTTTATCTGCCAGCAGTCGTATATTCTATATGAATTAAATTATTATTTTTTTTCGTTAATTACGTGAATTATAAAATGCATTATAAGATTACGATTAGATACACTACGAAACAAATTTATTATTTTAAAAGCTTATTTTGCTCCAGTTCAAAGTAAATGTACGAGAAAGTTGTATAGAAATTAATATCTTAAAGATAAAATAATTGAGTAACTTTCTAGTGCGTTTGAAATATATATAAACATTTGGTTGAATAAAGTTTGATCCGCCTACTTCCATTTGTAACTTTAATGATTTTTACATTATACAGAAATATAGAATAACTGAAAAATGCATCAAGTGAAAATTACATACGGCAATGCGGGATGATTAAATGGATTTGAGATCTGAACGTGCTAAACCTCATTCGTACTACAGGAGTCGTTTATTATTCTAAATTTATTTCGACTAGGTAAGGCATACATCGACGACTCAAATTTACAATTATCCAAATTTGAATTATTCGCGTGTACCGATGAAATACTCACTCGTTTAGGGTAATAAGAGTCGCCTGAATTTTAGTACTCATAAATGATTCGTTGCTTAGCTTTTGTTATAGATAAAGTCTACTTCATTTTACGATTTCAATGGTTAAATATTTAATTGAGGAAAATACCCAAATAAGAGATAACGATAAAAATCGATCTGATTCCCCTTCTTTTATTTTTACAGCAGTGCACGCATCGTTTTCTTATAAAACTATTGAATATTAAAATACTTATGAAAATAAATAGTTTCGCATCGATAAAAATGTTAAAGTTTAAAACCCGATGTCGATGGGTGCTAAGTGCACGGGATATTTAAATTTTGCGATGAACTCGAGAGACACAACGATGGGTTAGAATATTTTCATTACACGAGAGCAATTTACAATGTTTGTTTTACTACGCTTTTCTTCAGCACTCGGAGAAAATTACGTTTACATTATAAAATCTTGATTTAACTGCAAGCCTGATTACAAATTTAATTTAAAACGGAATAAGCCAGCCTTACTTTTTTCATCGCTTCTTTCTTTCTTTTTTCATTCAAAGACATTCGCCTTATTCTTTGAACGCTACAAATTAAATATTTAATCTACAAAATGAAGCACCTGTTTTCCTTTAGAGTCGAATATTTGTACGTGCGTGCGTACGATGTTTAATACAAAATATGACAAGGAGAGAACGATCGATTTTACCGGATAATGATTACTACGATAATTAAAACGTCTTTTCATTTCTCAATCTCGACAACTATGGTATAAAAATACAGAAAAATAATACAAGTCTAGTATATATATATAGCTAATTGTTTTCGACGGGAGCGTTAAGTGAGCGTATATAACTAGAATTGATTATTGGTAGCTGGAGCAACATCCGTGTTCCATTGTTGAGTAATAATTAGGGAATTCTAATTGCTAACCGCTACCGAACACTTCCCAACCAATGGCCATGCCAAGTAGAAATCACCGGCTGTTAGTAATTGCGTATTAGCATTTCTGGATAATGTACCGATCAGCTGCACTACCCAAGCCTCCCTCCGAGTCTCCTTTCCCCGCAACTACAGTCTTTAAAAAGCTTATATTTACCTGGCTAATTAAATGCATGCAAAAATATACCTATAACGAGCGATAAATAAACAGTTTACTCTACCTACATAGATCGGATGATAAAACGTTAAAATAACACCGCTTTTTTATATATAGATTTTTCTAAACGCCGAGAGGTATAACTTGTATACATCCCGAGTAAATATTCCGTGAAATTTAATTATTAATGGGGTATAAGTATGCACACAAGATTTTTCGTCGGGAAATACACTCGGTGGGTTTTTCAGATAAATTTTACGCTGTCTGTGTGTGTGTGTTTTCTTACAAAATGGGATATATTTTTGTTTTTCCAAAAAGTATTTTTCCGTGTATCGAAGTTGGGATAAAATTTTCATAAACGGAAAATTTCAGAACCGAGATGAGCAAGAGGTTGAATAACAACGACCGCGTTTTTAAGTTGCTTATTCGAATCGTTGGATTTAGTTCAATTTTCTACGGAAAGCATAACGTTGATTTAGAACGGGAGAGGGTTAAATCAATTTTATTTTCCCGTTCGAATCGCTGTACCCCGATGTGATCATCGAAAACAAAGTGACTCACCTACGACGCGTATATAGATATAGAGGATGTTCCGTTCGGTAAAACGTTTGAACCCTCTAATCACACCGTCTTCCCGACGACAACAAAGCCGGCGCGCGCGGAAAATTGGCGCCCAAATGGGGGTGAGGTGGCCGAAGGGAGGGAGTCGGACGGGGGGAGCGGAGGCGGGCGCGCGCACGCGAGAGCGGAAAAAAGAGCGACGACAACAAAAGAGCCACTCGAGTTACTCCCGTCGATCGCGGGACGACGATTTTGTCCCCTCTCGAGAAGGATACTCCTCTTCGCGACTCTTAATAAACCTGAAGAGTGAATTCCTCGCATATTTACCCCACCTCTCTTCAGCCCCTCCTCTGGACGAGTAAGCTATTTTTTACCCCCTCTCTTGCTCTTTCTCTTTCTTTTCGATTCGAACGACCGCGTGTGTATTCGTTACGGATTGCGTGCCGTACGATTGTTTTTTTTCGATTACGTTGTTACTTTTTGTCGGGGAGAAGGCAATATTTGTTGTTTTTTTTTATCATTACTTCAGTAGACTTTGAGCGTAAATTTTGATACGCGATCAAAAAGGGTGGGAATTTTTTTTGTTGATTCAGTAGTATCAGTCGGAATTTGGTCAGACGCCTTCGAGTTAAAAAGCATCGTCTCGAGGAAATCCAATCACTTGCATTCAATGCATCTCTGTTTAGTATTTTCGTTTAGTTATCATTATATTTTACTGGCACGAGACAAATCAAACTTACTAAACATTATCAACTGCACGATATATAATTTCGTTGCCGTTTTCTCAGCGTAAATTAGTAATAAACATTTTTGTTGGTAGCAATCAAAGGTTAACGCAAGATTACACAATATTATTTAAGAAGATGTATGGCACATCGCGACTGTCCAATTAATTATCGACGAGAACAAAAATTGGTCCATGTAATTAAAGAGATAATGTGGAATCGATATCGTGCGTTGATCGCATTGTAAATTAATCCTACTTTATTTCTAGACGCTTTAATAATTCGTCAATATTAACATTTTTAAATTGTTATCATATTGAAAAAAATATAATTAATATAATTGCGTAAAGTGACTATTAGCTGACATCAAATCATGTTTTGTTTTTCGTATTCGAGATTACTTCGGTATTCATGGTCAATTCAACGAAACAATCAAGCGCCGAGGATTTTTTAAACAATGCCGGTACGAGCGTGAAAAGTTGAACTCTGCAAGAGAAGCACGGAAAGAGAGCCGGCGGTGCATGAAAAATAAAAGCTGAAAGCTCAAAGGAGACGAAAATACATGGTGTATGAGGGCGTCTAAAACTATGTTAGTTGTGAAGAGTAACCCTCATTTCTTAACTGTCCCCCGCATATCTCTTGGCCTTTTCCCGATTTATCTCTATCTCGGTCTCTAGCCTTTCCCCCCCGAGCGAAGGCAAAAAAACCTCGGCACACTTGGCGCAAGGAACAGCGGCACGTATATCTTGGAGATTTTCGAGACATATTGAGAAAAAAAAATGAAAAAAGAAAAATTAATAATCTGTTGAGGAAAAGCGAAAAAGGTTAAGAAAAGCCTAACCTTGATCGTAGCCTCCTCGTGGACGTCATCGGCCTCCCCCTTAACGTAGAAAAGTGGCGCGCGTGGCGGCGGCGTCCAAGCTCGAAAAGGCTCGGTACGCACACGACACGGAAGCTCCAAGCTTACTGAGAGTGCCGCGCTAGTGCTTGCGCCTACGAGGTAGCTCCTTCAACCCTCCTTCAGCCCTCCCCCACCCTTTCATCCATTTCGTGGCGAAGCGCCCCCGTTCGGCCGCTCTATTAACCGTTCGATCGCGTCGAGCTTTCGCGGATCATCCGCGGTGAGCTTTTTCCCTACTTTTTCTATTCCTCGTTGTTCCTCGTCGTCCCCTCTCCCTCTGGGCTCTGAGAAAACGGAAAGATTTTTTCGTAAGCATCCCTCGTATCCGCGTAGAGAAGGAGAATCACAGAGAGAGTGAGAGAGTGAGCCAGAGAGAAAGAGTGACGGAGAGAGGGCGAGAGAGAGATAGAGAGAGAGAAAGAGAGAGAGAGAGAGACAGGCACCAACGCACACTTGCATGTAGATGAAAACGGCGCCCTCGCGCACCAACAGGGTGAGAGTGGACTGGCTCGAGTGTGGTGGTTGGTCGGCTCGGAAAGATCGATAGAGTATACGGTCCCGGACGCAGCATCTCTCCCTCCTCGCGTCCTCTTCCCCAGGACCGCGTCTCCGCGTTTCTCTCGATACTTTCTCCCTCGCGTTCGCGCTCCTCGTACGCATGCGTGCCGGGCATTTAAATGTGCACGCGTCGACTTTTTCGGGGGAAGGGTGCTTCGTATGTTTCGCTCTTTTTTTGCTCTCCCCTTGGCCCCCCTCACCCATTCTCCTACTATCCCACCCCCTCTCACTCTCTCTCTCTCTCTCTCTCTCTCTCATTCTCTCTTCGTTTTTCGCGGTGATATGGATCAAGTCGCGCGACGCGCGTTATCGGTATACTTATCTTTCTCCCTTTTTTCTTCTTCTACCTTGCTTTTTAATAGAGATGATTACCGAGCTTTGAATGGATCCTTTTCAGATAATTCTTATCATTTTTGGTTTTGATTCTTAATTATTGGGTGTTTTCAAACTTTTTCTTACGCGGTAATCCGACCATGTCAACGGCTCTTATTGCTCAATCCTATTTTCTAATTAATACATCGGACAGCACGAATATTTGGTAAAAATATCGCGACGATAATTAACACAATAATTAATTCGCGTGTGCTCATTTTTTCTAATTTACCTTCTCATCGTAAACAACGCAATAAAGATTTATTTCTACTGCAATTATCAACGGCACCGCGAAACTTGGCATTATGAAATAATCAACTTTTTCTTTCCTGCTCTTTAATTTCATGGGTATATTTCATGGATAATTTTCATAAAATCCTTAAAAATTAGCCTGAAAAATTTGAATAATTAAAGTTTCACCCGTAATAATCGATTAAAACGGCATAAAGCGGTTGTAAAGTGCAACGTTTACACAACATTCGGTCCGTTAATAGACAGTATAGACGGTATACAGGAAATCGACGAGTATCGCGGTAAATTACTTGTATAATAGCGATGATTAAATTGATTGATCGTAACGTCATTATTATTGCAAACTTGCGCGACGTAGACACGTATATAGATCGCATCCCTTCGACATAGAACTGTATACGAAAGTTGCGTGATTTTCCTTTCGCCACGGGGCTTTGTGCATTTTTTATACTACCTTTTTCGCGCTCGCCTCCACCCCAAGCCCCTTCCTTCTCTCCCTCACTCTCACTCGCTTTCGCTGTAGTGCACGCTTGATTGAGGGATTTCGAAGACGCCGGCGCTAGAGCAAACGAATAGGATGGATTACCGATCGTCCTTACACGGAAACGATCTCACGTAATTAATTGTTAAATTAATATTCTACGACATTCTCCTTTAACCTTACACGTATATAGTATTGATGAAAAATTCATTTTTATTTTAAATTTGCCGCCACATATTAAACGACCAGCCAATAAACTACGTTATTCTTCTTTTTTTATTTTTATTTTATAATTCCTCTCGTAAACATGCAAATTTTAAATAGAATAATTTAACTTTTAAATTTTTAGATTCAACTTTTTATTTTCCTGGTAAACGCGAATGTATGTATACGTATATATAATTTTCATGAAAATGTCTATATCCTCGAGTTATTAATTGGAGTTAACCTCTTCTCCTCGCGCTCTGTTTTAATTTACGTTTACCTTCGCTTGGACTGCCGCGCGAGCAATCTCTATTATAAAAATAACACAATTTTTCCGTACAGACTCGTCGTAGTTTTCTATAAAGTCTCAAATTGTAGGTCGTTTAACTAATTATCCTCGTCAAAGTTGGTGCAGCAAGCAACTTATACTTTTAGGATGATGAATATTTATTGTTTTATGGATCTTAAGTAGAAATCTACATATAAAGCGATATTTTGTGCGGAATTGATAATACCCGATAGTTAATAATATACCCAGCGATAAATTGAAATTTATGCATATATTTCCCGTGTTAGCTTTATCATAGAAAATACGCTTGGGAGGTAAAAGAGTTTCTCTTAAAATTGGATTAATCCTTATTTTCTTACACTCTGCAGCTATTTTCATGTGAATAGATCTATATAAATTTACGGTAGAATATATTTCATTTAAATGTATTGTAATGTACGCTACACGAATGGAACTGTGTTTTTTCCCTGACTAACATACCAACGAATTTGGGATCACCAAAAAAGTTTCTTCGAAAAACGTGTATACATATATCTATATACATTTGATGGGAATCCGCGAATTTAAATTCCAAATAAAAAGGGAAGATCCCCTCCGCGAGAGAAAGAAAGAAAAGGTTGTAGCAAAAAATCGATAGGAACATCGAATGCCTCGATTCCTCTACCCGGAAAGTGAAACGTCAATTTAAAAAGAAGTCAACGAGGGTGGTAAGTAGCAAGAGAGTGAGAGAGAGAGAGAGAGAGAGAGTGAGAGAGAGTGAGAGAGAGTGAGTGAGAGAGGAGGGAAGAGGGAGGGAAAAGACACTTATCGACGGGAAATTTAAACTGACGAAATATGAAAGAGAGCGACAAGAGAAAAAAAGAGGGGTGCAAATTTTCTCAGAGCTACTTTGCATTTCTCGTACGGAATCCGGATTCTTACTCGAAACGATGAAAAGAAATAATGCGGGACACGCGCGCGTTCGTCCGTGTTCATTCTGCTCTCGCGGTTCCATTGTCGCGCGCGTCGTTTCGTTCAAGAAAATGCGCCCTGAAATATCGCGGGGCGAGACGACCTCTTCTTCCCCCAGTTTTCTCATTCGGTATTACCTCTCAAAAAAGAAAAGGTACGAATTTAATAAAGAGCAGCGTCTTCTCCCGACCAGGAATTCGATCGACCTTGTACACATGTTTGTGTGCATGTGTGTGACCTATTTGAGAAACCTTGTTAGAAAAAAAAGAAGAAGAGGAGACGAAAATTTCCTTATCTTTCCGTTTTTTTGCCTCCGTCGCGACTTTTATCTTTGCGCCTTAGGCTAAAAGTACATACTCGCTCGGGATAATAAAACCAGACTGAAGGAGATTTGAGGTAAAGGAAGACCGTCCAAAAAAGCCACAACAAATACCGGAGTATATACTTTTTCCGCAGGATTTAACTATTCCGAACTATATTCTTCTCAGACTTTTTTTCGACATTGCGATTTCCTTTTACGCGCTCGTACGATGAAATTTTAATCGGTAAGAGACTCGTCGAAATTGCTTTTGCCAAAAGAAGAATTTCGTTAAACTTTGCATACATGCATCATAAACATTGCAGGGATGCACTTTAGACTTTTAGATATAACGTTTTTTTTCCTTTGCATTGATCGAACTATTGCATAATCATGCAAATCAACTTGATGATGAAATATATGAAAGTAGTTTTAATATTGACAGGATTACGAAAATTTAGTAAAGCTAAATTACTTGTATGCAAATATTTCATTGAAAATGTGAAATAATTTTGAATATACATCGCTGAAAATTGAGCATCGCGAGGTCAGATGAAATTATTTTTTAATAAAAAGCATAATAAATTTTAATAACTTTATTTTTTATTTTTTTTCATAATGATTTGTTTCGACTTGATCAAATTTTCCAATTTAACGAAGCATTATATCATTTGTATAGTTATAAATTTAGATTCTTTTTACCCTCTACGTACACAATCTATTCTATTCATTCCCGAGGGAATAAAAAAACCCAGGGAATGTTTGTCAAAAAAATGGAACTTTTGTTGGGTGAACTATGTTGTTCGAAATAAAAAATAAACAAAAGCACTCTACCTAAAAAATAGTTTCACCTTATAACCCAATGGTCGATACCTTTGAATGTATTTCTATGTAATCAACGATTTGTGTACACGCGTATCTCCAAATACAACGCTAACGTATTGTTTATAAAAAAAAAAGAAAAGGAAGAGACGTCAACGTAATAAACTTTTGTTAATTCACGCTCCATAAATTGAAAAAGAAAAAGGTGGTTGGTAATGTAGATATTAAAGCGCAACACATAAACCCGGGGGCTAATTATATTTGTTAGTACGCACGAGTGAGCGCAAAGAAACACGAATATTCAATTTGCTCCATCATCAATTCCATCGTACCTCTCCCCCCCCCCCCCCCTCTCCCGACCCTCTCCATCTCTCTCTCTCTCTCTTTCACTCTTTCTCTTACTTTCAACACTCTTTCCTCTAACGAAGTTTCCAGTTTATTTTTATAAAGCCATAAATTTCAAGAACAGCGCCGTTAGGAAAAAAACAGAGAAGAGTCCAGGGAGGAGCTTTCGTCAAGATCCCAACGGAGTGGAAAATTCAAAGGAAAAAGATAAGCAGAAAAAAGGAAGAAAGACCAATAGGTATACCCATGTATTAAAAACTTATGTGACTGAGCCACGTGGCGAAAGCACAAATGTACCGCGCTGAAAATTCGAGGGTTTTGTGTGTCACTATGGAAATGGCCGACTCGGTGAACGGAAAAAAAAAGTGTGAAACATTCATCGCACAAGCTCATAAGAATTTCAAGGAACCTCGTGTACAATTGATATGGTCCGTGAAAAGAGTGAATCCGTTCTCCATTTACATGAGCCTGGGGCAAATGTATAATTCGCTCTCTCCCAAATTAAAACGTAGTAACGCAACTTTATTTTCCACTCTGTGAGTATACTCGAAATATATATATATATTTTTTTTTTCCACACTACCCAGTATTTCATTCGGGCACGTTGTCAAAGAGCTCAGTGTACTCCTTTATTTTTTATAATTGATCGAACAAATATTATTCTTCTTATTTGTTAATATAAATATTGCATTCTCGGGTAGGCAAAAATCGTGTGCGTCAGCTGCATGTTGCCGACCGACCAAAAATTGTTAAATATTACATTTATTTAAGGATATGTAGTATTTAATGAATAATACATATATACAGGAGTATTATGACTCGTAAAATACAAGTCATTGACCTTGAGATTAAGAATTCTAACTCAAAAGTATAAATTCTAGAGAAACCAACAACCAATGTTACATATAATGTTATATAGTAAACTTTAATATAGATTTTGAGATAAATAACTGTAGTCAGTTATTGTTGAAAAAAAACGTGAATTAACTCACTTTTTGAGGTTAGAATAATTTTTAAACAAATTATTTTTAGCACTTAAAATTTTTTTACTTTTTTCTGGACAATGTTTCCAGGCTATGTACCCATAATTTTGTGCATTTTACAATTTTGATCCAATTAAGGCGTGAAATGGCCCATATATTTAATTCGGGAATTTCCCCTCACTAGGATATAACCTTTATGCATAATAATATCACAGATCAATAAATAAATACATTCCTTTTATACTTTGTGTACCGATGATGTGTTCACTTCATTTTCTCCCTTGTATGACAAAAAAAAAATAACAAAATTAATACCTCGTTGTAAATAAAAAACTTAAATTATATTGACCACCTTTCGAAAATGCGAACGAGTTCATGTATACGTTAAAAGTGGGAGAAGTTTACCTTGCGTTTTCAACTGTTTATACTAATCGGAGTCGTGAAAAAAGTATTGTGTCGAAAGAGACAGAGAGAAAAAATATGCGTATGCGCACTGTGTAAACGTAAAATTCGCTGTTCGAAGTTTACAAAACGTTTATCAATTAACAACGCGATAAAACAGTTCAAGAATAGTTCTCGATAACTAATTTAAGTCACTTTGATTGAAAGTTGCGTGAAAATCGGTGTAAAATATTAATAGCGCGATGAAACGTAGGTAAGATATATATATATATAATTACTACAATATTTTATGTATCAAATATACTTTTAACATTAATAAAGCAGCTTTTCTTCCTATCTGTCTATTTTATAATCAAGAAAAAGGTGAATACAAAATGCAGCGAAGTAGATCTTTTTGACTATATTTTTCTTGACGAAGTAACTCCGTGAAAGTGGATGCCAGAGCGCGCGTATATAGTTGAGCATCTGCATTGTACTTACCTAAAAAACTTTTCATCGAGTATACGTATCTTTTATCTTAAACTTTATATTAAATACTTTTTTCTTTGGTGTATTTTACACACAAATATTTATTTGTCCAATCCTACAATTAAAGTAATTTTAAGAACGTTATATCGCAAACAGATGATTATATTAATATATTTTTTAATAAATCACTTTGACAGTTTGTATACGGTAAAAACCACCATGTGAAATTTTACGACGTATGTATATGTCTACGCGAATAGTGATATAATGTAATTGTTACGTAAATTCAACATAATGTACACGAAATTTAATTGGAATTAAATGTATATACACATTTATTCGAGCTTGCAATATTTTAGTCGTCGTACGCTTGCCGACAGCTTTCGAATCGTAACTGCACAATTCGCGTACCGTTGTTCGATTCTGTGACACTACGGCGATCGATAGACAGAATTTAATACAAATATACGCGTTACGGCGATAAAAGAAATTTTCAAATTTTACGCGTCAAAGGATCAGCACTCGGATGGTTTGACGCATGGTCCGTCTGTCGGTCCTTTGAGAACATAGCCAGGTGCGCACCAGCAGTGTGGTTCTTTGTAGCATATCTGCAAAAAATTTAAAATTACCTTCAGTCATAAATTATAGTGTGTTACTCTACTTACGATTGCAAGACAATTCGCTGCTGATTTTACAGTGACGGGTGAACATTTAGGTGGACACGCCGAACCACAAGTTTCAGCTACTTGATTAGGACCACATGTGATCGATTCCTCGGCTCCTATAGCAGATAGAGCATTCGTACGTGTGCAGTCAATTGTTAAGACATTTTGGGATTGACGACAAAAAATTAATTTGTTAATTATCGATCGACAAAATTTTGGATAGTTGGAAAAGTTAATTTGGTCACTTACTTGCCGGTAGGAAATTAGCCGCCGCAAAGAGCAAAAAGCAGACCGTCACGAGTTTCATCCTCGAGTTGCGCCAGCTATCCGTCCGAAAAACAACCTATATACCTAATCCCACCCAAATTACTCCAAGCTATGTATATATATATATATATACGTTAGACTTCTCGATACGAGAACGTACGATAAGACAGTGCACTCGGTTTCTTTGCTTTATTTTTAAACGACTCTGAAAGATAACGTTTTCGTTTTTCCTCATATGTGTCACTGTGTACTCTACGTTTTCCTTGTTTTTACTTATAATAAATTTATTGCTATTGTTTAAGCGTTAACTGCAATAACAAATATGTTTAAATTAAAACTAGTTTTTGCCTCGGGTATCGATCTACGGTCTTATGAAACTCGTCGCAGTGAAAACCTGATTAATTTCCCTTTAGTTGTATCAATAATGTAAGAAAATTGAGGTAAAGTTAAAGAGAAAAGAGAAAAGAGCGTGTCGCTATATTTTAAGTAAAAATTGCTACAAGATGCTCGATCGATGTATTATAGGAGCATTAAGTTAGACCGTCGCTTTTTTCCCCTCTCGAGGTACCAAGAGAGCTTTTAATCGTCCTCGTACTCGAAACGATCGCATCGCACGGATAATCTCTGTAAGTAAAAGTTCCTTCTGCCCATAAACTACATATCGGGAAAAATCGTCTCCCTTCTCTATCTCAAAGAAGAGCAAGCGAATAAAACCTTGAGCACGTACGAATTTAAGAAAATGGAATTTTTTATTCCGCTCGCTTTTATTTTATTTTATTTTTTTGACGTTTGGGTTAACGTACCGTTAACGTTTATACTTTAATATACAATTGCTTTAATACAAATTATAATAATTTAATATACACGGATAAATAAGTTAATTTTAGTTAAAGTGCGATGATATTGTTATCTTATTTCGTTTGAAGGTAGGTCATTATAAGGTTTGAGAAACACTAATACTCTTCACAAGGATGTATACTGCTGTTAATTATATTTATTTTCCATCCATTCATAGAATGCGTAGATTGTGGAATACACTTCCAGACAATATTAAAGATTCAAATTCTATCGGTAAATTTACTTGTTAAATAGATAGTCTGTCGTTCCTTCTTGAACTGCTAATATTTTTGTATTTTTGTATTAGGGCATATTTATGCCCGTAAATAAATAAATAAATAAATAAATAATTAACATCTTTGGTAAATTTTCTTATTATTAATTCAAGTACTGTTTACTGCAGTGATTGATATCAATTGTATTGAACCCAAAATTCTGAAGTTGATTTCAGTAATATTTACTTAAATGTGTTAATATTATTTACTGAGTATGTTAGATAAACGTATAATTTAGTATTTGATATTAATTTAATAGATTTTAACCTTATTTACATACAAGCGAAACGTTTTGAATCTTTTAGACGTAAATCGAGTTCTGTGTGTTTGGATTCAACGTGTAAACACTTTGAGCTGTTGTTGCTCTATAAGCAATAGTTTGCTAAAATAAGCAATTATTATGCTTACGCAGTAGAATATCATGATATTATATAATATTCTAGACTTTTTAAGAAATTTAATTATCTTTTACGCATTATATTCAACGTTTTGTCGATAAATAGAAACAAATATCACTTAGCGAGTGGGTTATATAAATATTTAAACTTAAATGTAATATAATTATTTTTTTATCTTTTTCTATCATTAATACAAAATAGTATAATATCCTACATTTAATAATACGCTCAATTTCATAAAATAATAAAAATACGCAATACTTTATATTTCGGACGTAAAATTAAAAATATGTGGTTTGTAAAATAGATCGTTCAAATACATGTGCAAAAGTATTCTGAAATTATAACTTTAAGATTTACTGACTTAATCAGTAATAATTGCTGAAGAGTTTTAGGAAACTATAGTGAACTTATTAAAAAAATTAAATTAAGGCGTTCACTAATTGATGTTACAGTAAAATCAGTAATATTTACTTGACCGTTTTAGACATCGTACTTCAATGTATTTTACTCAATTGTTCAGTAATTTTAACTTGACTTTGCCAGCAATTGATAAATTGTGGAATTTAGTTAAACGAACGATCTACGAGACATTTGTGTACAAACAAAAAAATTAAAAAAAAAGAGGAGGACATAACCGTATAGATCTCATAAACCGTCAAACGTCGAGGAGGCAGATCCGAAAAAGAAATCGGTGTATAGGTGTCAGAAGCGAGAAAACGTGGAAGAACAACGAGGCAACGCATTCTGCTTAGCCTCGTATACGAAAGAGAGTTCGAATCGGCTCATCGGTACTTATGTACGTCGCACACGTCCGCGTTTTTTCCTCTCTATTTTTATCCTCGCGAGTGTCAGGCTCTTTGTCCCGCGCACAATGGACAATAATCAGGAGGGAATATCGGCAAGTGCCTTCGAGTGAAACGTTTCTCACCGCGGAAAAGTCTTTTCCACCTATCATTTCTCCCTTGCGGGGGAAACACCGACAGAGATACGGATAAGTATTTGATTCTAGGTGCACTTTCGTGCAAATATTTATTAAACTATATTTCATTTTGGGTAAACGGTTACGATTATTGTAGAAATCTTGGTTATCTACTTAGGTAATTTTATGTTGTATCTCCTGACCCTAGTAGAAAAAGAGTGTACTTCGTCAAGTTTTTGACAAACAAATAGTAATAGCGTTTCTAATGGAAGATTTAGAAATGTTCATTGTAACATATCTGTAACATGCATGAATATTATTTTTTGTTCGTATCAAAGTATTATATTCTACGTAATTTTGTAGGTTTGTAAAAGTATTTACTGTTAGCAGTCGCATCAATGCACCCTTTGTACAATTAAAATTTCATAATAATGTTAAAAATATGAGACATTAATAACTCATTTTTGCAATAATTTTGATAATAGTCACGCGGATAAATCTAATAATTTTTGAATTGCACTATCAAATAATTTTGAATATTAATCAAATATCAATTAAATTATAAACTAATAAAAATAAGTAACAGTACTACATAGTGTATATTTATTAAAACCACTACGGAGTGTAAAGATACTTTATTAACCGGAGAACCGGTTATATAGGTTCTACAGCTATATTAAAAAATGTCTGATGTACATACCTTATATGCAGAATGAATAGATAGATGTATTAGTTTCACATTTTCGTTCTAAAGAGTTTTTCCGATATATCGAATATGTTTTCCTTTCCTTTTTTAAGAAAACATTGAATACTGTTGTATGTGGCATTGAAATTGAAAAGTCCTAATACACTGGTTTATCCAATGCCGTCTATTAACAAAACAGCATTAAACGCTTTTCCAATAATACCTTTTTAAATGATTAGCTTAGAATATACTGGATATATACGACTAGCGTGTGATTTTTTTTCTATTTTAAACTTTGATGCCTTTGAGGACAAATATTGTACGTATTACTCGCATTGGGACATGTAAATAAATTCGCTGAAATAAAGTTTTAAAAATATATCGTTACTCGCTCTGCATTATTTGTTGAACTCGTAGCAAAATAATCACCGATATTTTATATGATTTAGTTTCGTTCAAATAGAGTTAAAGGAAATCTGTTGTTTTATCCAAAAGTAAGTTTGCATCTCGAGTAAAGAAAAAACATATATATATACTACATTTTTAAAGGTACACGTGAGACATTGTTTAATACACATTAAATTAAATATTAATCAGATGGCTTTCAACATTTTACTCGAAGTTACACATTCCTAATTACGAATAAATAAAAATCGTATTATATTATATAACAATAATTTTTATTACTTTGTAAGTTTCTTCTATTTTACGCGTAAACAATACTTTGTCGTGTAATTAAATGTACATGTATATATTAGACTATTTAAGCCATTCATAAATAAAAGCGATGAATATATGTCGCCTTCGTATATACAAATTGCCGAAGGTATACAATTGCAAAAGGAAACGACGTTAACCGATAGTCTACCAATTAAGAACCCAACATTTTATGGAATACATTTTCGACGAGTAAATCATACAAAGATTTGAAAATTTGTTATCAACAGTATAAGTATATATAAACAATACATGTATGTATGTATATGGTCCTTTACAAAGTTCTCTCTTTGTGTTTAATTATTAAACCAATTGAACTATTAAATGTTTCTATCAAATAAATTAAATCTATCATTCATTCAAATTGGTTTGTACAAATAAATGACTAATAACACTACTAGAATAGCGTCAATACAATATACTTTGTTCAGTTCGGGAAACGAAAACAATCTATTGTCAAACAACGTTTCTTAATGTCGAAGCTTCTCAACGCTCCGCATATTTTGTGAATGTAACAACCTCAGATTCTTATTCGAGATACTTTGCATAAGAAGTATTTTCTTATATTCGACATTTTATTTTCTTACAATATACAAACAATCCTTCTTTATATAAAATTTAATTTTTTTAATTTGTTACATTAGAAATAACTACAAGAAATCAATTCACAAGATATATTTTGTTTAGCTCAACGTATCTTCTAACAGTTTTCATACGAAGTACCATGCGAATTCCCTCCACCTTTAATATTAAAATAATAAACAATAGTGAATACCGCAAACGTTCTATCGCAAATAAAAAAGACAAAACATTTTAAAGCGCGGGTCGTAACAAAAGTATCGGCTAGACGTATAGAAATCGAAGTGACGCACGTACATATATAGGACTTATTAAAAAAAATGAATGTATAGACGAAGGCTTATATCGTCGTACAAAGTACGCATGAAAGGATATTTTTCACCTGACCGCATCTCGTAGTTGCAGCCAACTGACAAACAAGATTATTATCACAAACGTACGAGAGAGTTTTGCGTAGAGTCTAGTCTGCTGACGTACAGATTTAAATGTTCGCGCGTGTGTCCGACTCCTCCGCGCGAAAATTAAACTTTCTTCTGGACTTTCAGTTGCTCGAATTTTTTTACGTGTGCCGAAATTACGCATGCCGAACAAATTTTCTTTTTTTTCATAGTAATTTAAACGGTCGGACTGTTATACTCGACTTATCGCGCGTGTGCACAATGCGCCGCCGCGGTTCACCTTATTTTTATCTAAAGAAATTTCGTAACGAATACTTGGTTGTGTTTTCGTATCTTTTTTCAGTACCACGGGTGCAATGGAATTTATCAACTAAACTTCGGTATCGATTACTGTTAATACGAAATATTTAAACAGTCATGGATCAATCATGTTCCAGTGTTTAACATATTTCTAATTAAAAAGTAAGCGGAAATGTAGAAAATTATTAAAACCGAGCGAGGGTGCATAAGGGTGCAATAATTATGACAAAGAGCGAGTACCGAAATCCATCCATTCGAATCTCTAGTAAATTTGCGGAATTCGAGCAAGTCCGAGTGCTAATAGAAATAGTTGAAGGAACGGAGGTTGGGTAAGGGAATAGGATACAAGTCGGTGTACTCGCGTCCTTAAAGCCCATCGTCCGAGTCGTAAAACCTCTCGTACCGATGATGTTGTTGCTGACGCTGAAGCTGGTGGTGGTGGTTCTCGTCCCGAGGTTTCTCGAACGAGCTATACTCCTTCTTGTCCTGCTGCATGAGAGGATTCCTCCTTCGCTCAAGAGCCAGATATATCAGAAGAGGGCAGTATGCGACGTTGGCTAGCCCAGCGATTCGCATAACCCAAGGAAACCCAATGGTCTTGACCAACTCACCGCTTACTATTGGACCTGAAACGTAACGCAAGCTTTATCTTCCTTTTCAATTCGATTCTTTTCAATTTCAATGATCCCTATTGCTCGACCAAGGAATCTTGAAATAGCTATTTTTATATGTCATCTCTTTTTCTGATGAGATTCACTACATTTAAATCTATGCTCCTTTTCGAAATCGCGATACGATTTTAGACTGGCTTCGTTTAGAAATATATTGAGTTTTCACTATTTTTATGTTATACATACAAAACTTAAATTCGAAATTAATAAATTTGTTTTTTACGATTATCTAACTTGTTTCAAAATAAAAAATTAATATCATTGACCAATAAAACTATAATATTAAAATTGATAATTTTAATATGGTAAATAATTATTTAACTTTAGTAAGAACTACTCGAGTGCAATATTTTAAAGTTACGTTCCAAAAAAAAATGAAATCCACTTTGGAATTTCCAAGCAAATCTTTAATGTTCAGTTTCCAACGAGATTCACAAATTATCAATTATCAGATAATATTAAAAAAATCGAGGCTATTAATTTTTGAGAATTACCAAGAGAATCGGAAGTACAAGCCAAAAGATTCAAATCTTTTCCGTATATGAAACTATATTTTGCGGTTATCCTGGTTATCCCAGTATTCCATAAAAATGTATGTATATACACGAAGAAATGTATAATTTATTTACGGAATTCCATTTGCAGTAAAACCAAATCCAGTCGATACGTATGCACTTTGCGATGCGCATAAACTTTTTTTTCATCGATAAAAATCGTTCAGGCAAAAGAATGGCTTGTAACAAGAGGAAAAAATGCGAAACTAAATATTTAAGTATATACCTTTATCTTTGATAGAGTTTACAAATGCATATAATTAAAACGTGATTTGATATTTGTAAATTAGACGGGCTATGCGTTATTTAATTTTGTTTGTAGTATCATAAGGTAAGAGATGCAAAACACAAAAGCTGCGAATCACAATATTGAAGTTATAATAACCCAATTAACAAGTTGTATTATGGATTTTAAACGAGTTTGAAATTCGTGTTATTAGTTTACAACTGCGAAATGTTATTCAATCATTTGAAATATGATGAAATATGTACATAATTCACGTGAGAGAGCGAACGTTGTTATACGAAATACTGTATTCAGTAATGAATTTAACGTGAAAATTGATATGAATTTTACAATTTATTTAATTAATTATATTTAACATTTTATTTAATTTTTATCCGCGTCAAAATCCATATCGGATTCGTGTAAATGAGAGAGAGAGAGATAGAGAGAGAGAGAGAGAGAGAGAGAGAGTATACGAAATAGCCTTACCAAGAGAATAAGCGAGACTAACGGCAATTTGTTGGATAGAGTAGACAGGTCCGTATCCTCCAGTCTGGTCGACCAACGAGGCTAAAAGTGGTACAAGCGCCGCGTCCGCTACTCCTATACCAAGCCCCAAACCTAAATGCGGGATTATCAACTGAGACATACTGCCCGCTGCTGGAATGGTCATCGCGCTTAGTCCAACAAGTAGCATTGCTAACACCGATGTCTTACAACGTCCGTAACAGTAAGCTATAGCGCCGAAAAAATTCGTCCCTATTAAGTAACCCACGCTGTCCGGTAGGAATACGGTGCCCAGTTGCCATTTCTGCAATAAAATGTATACATATACTTTTTCATTTTACATTTCCAAATAAAGTAATAAATCTTTTCCAAAATAAACGAAAATAACGTTGGAAGTTAACGGGTGCAGCTTCACTCGTTCTTCTCTTTTACGATTTTCCTTGAAATTTTAACGGAACAGATGGTCTGTATTTAACTGGGCTAGGAGATTCGCGGCTCTCGAGAGAAAAATTATTCGGGGGCTCCTCTGGATTCGATATGCCATGCAAAACCGAGCTTTCTAACCACGGATACATTTGCGACCGCTCTCCAGTTAATCGCGGTTTTCCAAAACTTACTTCGCAGTGTCGAGCGCGTACGCGTTTTAATAATATATAATTACTATAACTGATGATTAATTATGCGTATTAAATGAGTTGCATTAGGTACAAAAGTTAAACGAATTTAGTAACATTTTTTTGATTAATAAATATTCATTAAAAGACGATCGAACAAAAAATTTAATTGAAAGCAAATAACACAAAATATTTATCAGTTTTAAACAAATATTATTTTTGGCGTATACAATAAAATATTTTAATAAATTTTTTTGGTTGAATACGTAGAATAAAACTTTTAACGAATAAAATACGAATTAAATTCAAATTGATTTGTAAAGTGTCGATATAGCTATGGCTCGTTAAAATTTTCATTAAATTAGCATAAACTGATGATTTTCTACCCTGATAAGAAATTAAATATATAAAAAATAATATCTCCGTCCAAACGAGTGCGTCCGACCGTAGATTGATTCGCTCTACTAAGATCCAAGTCAAACAGTCTACTAACTTCTCAAACGTATAGAATCTTATCGTTAAAGTCAAAGTAAAATTCTTTCATAGGTACATCTCCCTCGAATCAAAGCAAAGAGAACTAGCGATAAAGGTATCGATTTACCTAAAAATTTATATGCTTACGCGCGCTCGCTCTCTCTCTCTCTCTCTCTCTCTCTCTCTCTCTCTCTCTCTCTCTCTCTCTCTCTTTCTACGCGTGTATATGTATGTTTATATCGAATGTAGAGATAAAACGCTGAACATCGTTATTTTTCAAACCAGAAGCCCATTATCTCGAAAAGTTATTCAAAGAGTGAGTTAACCTACTACCTTACAACTTGAGTATATTACGTACCAACCGATATTTCACGCGGTCGATGAAAGAAAAAAGATGGCTAGGTATCGTTGAATGGATTAAGTATAAGCGTGGATAACGACATACCTTTGGTTTTATGTGACTTCTAAGCCAAATAGGTAAACAGGGCTCTAAAATCGCCATTGGCGTAGTCGAGAACCAAATTGCTGCTGCAATTATGAGAATGCGAGTGTCGAGTAGCAGCTGTGTCCAGCTGGTCTCACCTTCCATTTTCTGGAAAAAACGGAGGGAAAAACGAGGTGATATACGATTTCACTTCCACTCGTGCGTTATTATCCGTGATTTTACGCTCGGGAAGTTTATTTTTCAAGAACGCGTATGTGAATAAGAAAACTTACCTGTGTCGTGGGATCGAAGTCTAGCACAAACAATTGGAGACCTGAGGATATTTAAATCATAGTTTTTCTTATTATACTTTATTTTATTTGAATGAGTGTACGTATCGAATAATTAAATGCTAACAACGTGGGACTAAGCTTTTAAAAAATAAATCAAAAGATATATTTCAATTATATAGAGAATCCTTGTGTTTAGAAATATATATTCATACCGTTGTCAATTAGTATAATAAAAAACAATAAATTTTGACACACAGTAGGTTTAAAAAAATTGTTTTGACAATTATATCTAGGAAGCCTAAAAATAGTATTTCTCCTCTATTCGGATAAGAAAGTATGAAAGCTGTCTAATTTTTCAAGACTTTTTCAGTTTTGTTGTTCACATAGCTACCAAGAACCATTCGCGTGCAATATTTCGAGGTTATGTTAGAACCTACCCATTTTACTTGGCCACTTTCTAGCTTCCACGACATTTTTTATAGTTGAATTTCCACTAGGGAATTTATTTATTTTAAGGTGCGTCTCTTTTCCTTTTATATTTTCAAGAAGTGAAAGGTACACCGCAATACTTTTAGTTATTCATTATTATAAAAATGGTATTTGAGAAAATAACTAATGTCTCCACATACAAACTATACTGATTTCCCCGAAGAGTTTGCTCTTCAATAATAGAGAACGCAACTTTTAATCGTAACGCGTATGTGCGTATTCTAATTAATATTGTAAAATGCACACTGCATTTCCTTTAATACAAGATCGTCGTGATCTATTAGGGAAAATAATCACATAAAGAATTTAATTGAATTTAAATGAGGTAAGCTTCTATTGATTAAATCTACGCCGTATTCGGGTACACGCATCGAATGAAACCCTAATAAAAAATTGATGAACACCGCAAAGTACACGAGCTCCATTGTTGCATAAAATAACTGTATATTTCTGGAATAAAACTATAAACAAATAGAAACGTATTTTTTCGCGAAAATTTTCCTTTTTTCGGTTAAATATTTAACGCAATACTTCGTAAAGCACTATATTAATTTGAAAACTTTACATTTGGAGAACTGTTTATCGTAATGTTTAATTTAATTTAGCTTAGATTCTTATTTTTACACAGAACAATATCTTTAAAACGTTCCCTTTATTTTTTGAATACGCACGGTTTTTTTTTAAATTGATATGCCTTTCGTAAAATATTTATGGATGCAGAGGTATACTACGTTAAAAATGTAGCCGAAGCATACATACGTCCTATAAAACAAAATGACCCTCTAAATTTTCTTTATAAAAGTTGCAAATATTTTGTATTTTTGCATATATACCGTGAAAAGAACAAATATTCTGAAATCTATTGGGTGAAAAATAATCGATTTCTCTGAATTTTTTGTTTAAACTTGCATTTTCATCAACCGAGAGGAAAGTTGTATAATTCAAACAAATTGGGCGATCCGGAAAATGATACGCGTGTAATTGTACGAGCATGGCATTATTATTAAAAAGGTTGGTAACCTATAAGAAAAACGATGAAGCAGGCAACGAGAAGGAAAGGAGCCATTTTTCCTTCAAGGTCGTAGAGTACGGAGCCCATGGGATAACCAGCAAGGACTCCTACCGCGATACTGCCAAGGACGAAGCCCATGACCTTGGATCGTTTATCCTCTTCGGGATATTGAAAGGCGACGAGCGACATCCCCGAGACTCCGATACAAGCTGATGAGACTCCTTGGATGCTTCGAGCCAGGAACAGTACTTCGTACGTACGTCCGAAGGCAAACACTAAATCAAATAGAACGTTACTCTTCTACTTTATTTTTCAAACTCTCTAGTGGAAATCGTAATTATTATTAGTGAAAAATGGTATAAAAATGTAAATTTTTTTTGTTGCAATCGAGAGTTCATTTATATTAACAAAAATTAAACATATTTTTACACATTAATTGTAAGTTTTACTATTAAAATAATAATCAATGTAAATAGTAATTGCTAGTAACATAATCATAAGAATTTTTTTTCAAAATAATTATTGGAATTATATTTTAGAATGTTCGTCGATTATAATTAAAATTCTAACATAAATCTTAAAAATTAGCATTATATTCAGATTAGATAACTAAGATTACATATAAGAAATCTAATTTGTTTTAGAGTTCGAAATTAACAGAAAAAATGTTATTTAACAATTTTTGATATAATAATTTTGTATACAGTAATGTATTAAAATTAAAGTGACTGAACCATTGCTTAAACAGTCAACAGCGAATGAACACTTGTGTGTAAGTATAATAATCAAACTCATTGTTTTTGTACAATATGATCTGAACAATAATAATTGTTTAGAACTTTATGATTTATCGCTTATCTTGGTTTATAGCAGGGTTGCGTTAGTAGAACGAATACTTTTTCGAATACTTTTTATTTAGCGTTATTTGGTGTATTATATATATACCAAATACAATGTTGTTATGCAAGTCTATATGTGTCTTTAAGCTTTAAACTCAAATAATGAAAAAGTATTCGAAAATAGGTGGTTGACGACTACTTACCCAACCCTGGTTTATAATACATTAAAATACACATTGTCATAGATTTAAACATAAACATAAATAGAAACATGTTTAAAATAGATGAATAATCATGTTGCCGTAAAAATTTAACGTTATTAAAGAATTTTATCACCGCAGTGATTGAAGGTATATAAGTCATAGAAGAATTTTAAGATTATGACAATCCGAATATAATTTAAATGTGTGTGTTAATTTATTGACTCCAATCTTTGGTTTCCTGTTACCATTTCATTATTTAAAATAAATAATAGCAAAAAAATTACGATATTATTTTTTGATATACAATATAAAGTACAAAAACATTTAACACAAATAATACAATATTATATAATTTTTTGTTTCCACTATTTTATACCTATACACAACTTTTGATAATTTAAAAGATTTCTTAGTAGTTCATTCGCCGATGAAATTACCCTACGAAAGCAATCTAATTTTACAAGAAGTTTGAGTCTTCTTTATGTAGAAGCTTACCTGCATGCAATTTACACCAGAAGTTTTGCAGTTTCAACGTTTCAAGAATTTTGTAAAAAATAATTTTGTTTTACAGCAATGGACACGCACGCGAAAGGTGTCACGTACCTGTTGTCAGCGTGGATTAAATTTTTACAGTTTTAATCGAGACTGTAAAGAACCGCAAACTGAATTTTACCTCGAGATAGATGAAAGTTGCAAGTACTTTTATTTCGTTTAATAATAGAAACTAAGTTATAATTTTTATACGTAATTAAGAATAAAAGTATTGTAATAAGTAATATTAAAAGAATCGAGTATAATTAAGTTTTAGTATTCTCGTAAACTACTCATCCTTAATTCATGGAGTATAAAGAATGTATAGTTCTCGTTACGTTCATGAACTTTTTATTAACCATTTCGTAATTCATTCTTATATGTAAATTTCTTTTAACAAAAAATTCTTGAAACTACCGTCGTTATCGTTTAGGCTAAAGGTTTTTTAATGCCTGTAACTTTGCATCTCAGTGCGTATAGTAGATAAAATTTGTTGAAAGATTTAAAACATAAGACTCGTTTACTTTTTGTTTCAACATATAGACTGTCTATACAAAGTTTCTTTGTTTTTCGAAATGTAATTCGAAAAAAGAAAATTTGCCTCGAACAGTGCAGCGCCGAGTAGCAATAAAACCCCCAAGCTTTTCCGAGAGAAATTCGAGATACGAGATAGACTCGACGTTCTAAATATTACAGTGGTCTCTGCGTGCAGTGGTAAAACAAATCGCGGGAACAGAAGGATAGAACTTCGAGTTTAACTGGAAAAGCTCGGTATCGGGCCATCGGCAGGTGGGTATACGGAATCTCCTCGGCGAATCGTGCATACAGATCGACTCGCTAAGGAGGATGTAAAAATACAAGACAAGAAAAGGAATAAGGTAAAAAAAGGGTAAAAGCGCTTACGCAAAGCGGCCAATAAAAGACTGAAATTGCCAAGTAACAGAGGCTTGGCGTATCCGAAAGTGCCCGTTAGAGTTCCCACCGCGGGATTCAAAATTAACTGCACGAAGGCCTTGGAGCTGAGCAACAATCCCACTCGTCCATTCTCATCCTCTTCGGCACCATTCAGACTCGAGTTGCCCTCGAGGGTGTAGAGATAGTCCGGTATGATCGGCACTAAAATAAAACACGCGTCCTCGTCAAGATCATCGTAGAACACCACCGACCTCTTTCTTCCCTTTTCTTTTCTTTTCTTTTTTTTTTTCTTTTCTTTTCTCTTCTCCACTCTCTTTTACTTTCACCTCGGGTTTTCTCGCTTCTTGCGCGTAACGTTTTTCCCAGAGACGCTTGCGTAAAACGTGCTTAACCTTGCTTTCCGCCTAGCTTTATTGCCGCGCGAACGAGCCTTTAAACGTAGAAAAAGAGAGAAGAAGTGGCCCTTAAATGACGCTTAGATCGTACACAATTTTTAAACGCCAGTAAGGGAAAAACGCTTTATTCTCATAATTAAGGTAATCATGCAACGCGAGGGTGCGGATTATCTCTTCAACGTACCGTCAACTGCACCATTGCGATAAAGAAGATTTGACTGATTTTTAGTTATAGCTTTATCCTTGATTGCACTTAGAAAAACGCTACTCGACCAGAGAGTACTTTTCATCCAATTAATTGATAACGCAACTTTTTAATTTTAAGTGGCTATTTACTTCTTTATTGGAAGTTGGTTTGAACGAAACAGAAAATTAGAATTTAAAGTTATATTCATTGTAATAATCAAATTTAATATCAGAGAATTTTATATATATATGTGTGTGTATATTCTAATGGATTAGTCTGAAATCAATTCGTCTTTCGTACTTATCGGTAATAAATAATAATTACATTTTAGTTTCACGTTTTCCAGTCAAAATATATTCTGATTCAATAAATGATAAAAAGTTCACAGACCCTGCCCGTGCGCCGACAGCCAATTTGGGTTGTTCTTTATATTTTTATAGATTTTCTTGTAATTTGGAAAAACTTTACTTTGTATTCAATTGTAGTTTTAACCTACAGGCCATTACAGAGTAAATATAGAGGAAAAGTATGTAACAGAAAATAAATATGAGGAACATTTTCTAGCTGCTGCTGTTCCTCGTATATATATAGACTATATATTTTTATTATTATTTTAACCTCGCTCTTTGTATACTCCCAATTTGGTGCTAATCAGCGGCAGAGGTCATGCAACGTTTTTGTTAGAAAAGCACGCTTGGTGAAAATAAATTCCTCAGTGGTGTTTGTATCTCCCAGACTTCCAGGTTACGAGCCCGCGACACCCTAACCGATCGAGCCATCGCAGATCTCTATAGACAGATATATTAACCCATATGTTAAATTTTATATATTTTCCTTAGTATTTCTTTGAGTCTGCAAATACCAGAATGACTCTACAATTTTTCATTTTCGACAATGCGAGATTGCACATATAGTTTTTTTCTGGGGTTATATATAGTTCGCGATATTCAAAAATTTGCAGTACAATTATTGGTAAAACTTAATCATATTACTGTGTGCTAAATACCGTTATATTTTTAAAATTATTTGTTAGAAATATTAGATTACATAGTGGAAACCCCAATCAGACTAATTATAGTAGATATATGTATATGCATTAATCGCGTTAATTTATGTGAGATATCTTTTTCCATATAGGAATTGAACATATATTAATTGTAAATTGTAAATTAATATCGAAATATATAGCTTAGTTCATCAAACTGTTTGACAATAATAATGTATAACCACAAAATCCCAAAGCGAACTACCTAACTTTCTTAAAAACCGATAAACATATACATATAGTATATATAATGTAGTAATTAAATAATATTACGTCGCGGAAACAAATTATCATAATGACTGTGATAAATTTAAATGTAGAGTTAATTAAAGTTATTTAAAAGCAAAGCTGTAGATCGATTGGCCGCATTAAATAACGAGTTGCTTCATTTCATTTAAATATAATTATTGTAATTAAAACTTTGATCTTAAAATAAATCCTCGTTATCGCAAAATACTCAATAATATAATGTCAACTAAATGCGGTGTCCAGTGTTATTAAATGCTCTTGTTTAAATAATATAAGCCCATTAGCCAATCGCTCTTAATGCGGTTTATTATTAATCGATTAAGTACCGATAATCTGATATCACTGGTTTACCTAGTAATAATTAATTTTCAACCCTTAACTCGAAATCATTCGCACCATATGTTGCGGATTGTGTGTAGGAACTTTGTAAACTACTTAACTACTTCGATACTACTGATCGTCAAATTAATTCGACGTAAACTGTGAAGTGGTTTTTTCTTTTATATTAAGAAAATAAGCGTCTCGTAAATTTTCCCTAGGAAAGTAAAAAGTTGCAGCCGTAGTAGCAAGTAGACTCGGAGTAGAGAGAGGTGAAATGCAAACTTACCGACAACCGTGAGCAGAATGTTATCGAGCAAGAGGCTCAAGTAAACCGTTGTCACCAGCAGGAATCTCGAGTTCTTCGCGTCGGCCATATGCATGTTGTATCCTGTGTATCGCCAAGAAAACGAAGAACGCAATGATCCACCGATCCACGAAGAGTAAAAGTTACGTAGAGAAGGCGCCACCTGTTACACCGTTCGCTGCATTTACACGCGTTACAACGCAAACGACCGATCTATCAATCAATGATGAGACCCGTTAAGAAAAAGATACTAAATGAAATGGTGATTGCGAAAGGGTAGAGTAGGGAGAAAAAATGTAACGGAGGATTCGCATCCTGTACTGAAAACCGATCGGTACGCAACTCTTACTTTATATAGGGTGTCCATGGGCTATTAGCGCATGCGCCTCGATCACTCATTTCACGAGCTCGTGCACTTTTCGATTTCTTCTCGATCAGTTTGCCAACCGAAGCTTATCTGCCTCCGACAGACTGGATTTCCTATATAGGACTTTGGTCACATGGACTGGAAATAATAATCGACCTTGTACACCCTTTTTTATCCGTCTGACACACTCTCCCTCTCTTTTCCGGTTTAAAGTATTATCCGCGAATGTACCTACATCAACATCATCGTCTTGATCAACACGATCATCGTTTCTATATATACATAAAGACGGTGGAATCATCGAACGATTGGAATAAAGAACGCCGAAAGATTCAATTCGCGGTGGGGTAGTTGTACACGTATATATATATATATATATATATATATATATATAGATCCGAAAGAATCCATTAGGATTTTCTAACTGCTTCGCAGATTATACACCTGCGTCCTGATGGAGTTACCGAAGCGCTCGGTGACAGATATTCTCTGGGTCTGTTTCGGTTGAGCGTGTTTCCGTATCCCGACTGATCGATAATCAATGCATTTGATTTCCTGCTAATCAGCTGCTCGATTACCGCGCTATTCTCACCAGTCTTCTCTCTCACTCTCTCTTTCTCTCTCTCTCTCTCTCTCTCTCTCTCTCTCTCGCTCCCTCTCTTTTGACACATGGCAATCGTGCTTATACATATACAAATCCGGGGATTCAACTATGATGGGTTTCGATTATACCCAAATCTTCCATTCTTTCCACAATAATTTCGGGATATATCGTTCTAGTGGGACTCGGGTTAAACTAGACTCGATGAGGGTGGGTTCTACACTGATCGTTGTGACGTTAAACTATACGTATGAATATTTCATTTTTATTTTTTAATAAACATAAAACTCGAACTTTATTGCTAAAAATTACAATTATGCGAATAATTACTTTTTAGAGAAGTATATACTCACTGATTCTTTCACGTGTTTGTTTTAATAATCTACGCATTTTTTTATAATCCTGGGTGGTTTATGCCATTAGAGTCAACTTTTGGTTTAGTATCTAAATCCTGAAGATTATAAAGGTACGTTGCATGCATATGCAAAAATGAAATGATTAATCTTTAAAAAAAGGAAATGGCTGTGTTTCAGTGACGTTTCTAGCTCACTATGTATGAATAAATAACGCAACCATAAATAAAACATCATTTCTTTAAACGTAAAATTACACATGTATTCTAATATTAATTGAAAAAGGGGATGTTTTTCAAAAATTGATTAGGACAATATGATAACAAAATCGATGCGCTCGATGAATCGTGAAACGGAAGTTTATCTCTATAATAAGCTGCGATTCAATCGAAAACTGTAGCTACTCGTACCACTAGGATAAGTGGGAGAAAACAAGTCGAGTTTAAAGGGAAAATGAAATAAAGTGGCATTCGATTATTATCAAAGAAACCATTGATTTATTGACCATAATACACGGCAGTATACGTATACAGTGGTGATTTATTTCAAGACAATACGCCGATGGAACACCGTTAAATTTTATTTCGAATGTATCTACTATCTACTGGTATGTTATATACTAGTATATATGTACACTATATACACTAGATTAGTCATTTACAGGAGGAAAAGTCATCGCGTACGACATGAGCAGAGTGAAATGATGTTTTTCGTACATTTATTGGAGATATATAATAGATTACAACGAAATATATATATTGAACTAACAATAAGTATTCACAGTGTCGGGCGAGTAAAGTGTGTTAATTTATATTGTTAAAATCGATTTCTTGTCAAAATTTCACCAGTATATTGTCTTAAGGAAGTTACATCACACCTTCCCACAGTTCAGCAGAAACTTTGGCAAATGAGATTGTTGCTGTATTACTCGTTGCAAACTTAATGAGCACGTTAATATTAAATAAATCGTTTCTCTAAAACTAGGTGTTTAACATAACCGTTTAACACGCATTCAATCGTATATACGTGTACGAAAACAAGGCGTATCAAAATAATTCGTCAAATTGTAACGAATGTCCGAGGCGCATAAAATTTCCCTCCTCTACAATTTTGCCGACGTACATATATATCGAACATTTTTTGTATGTAAATTAATATTTGTAAATTTACGCATACACGTTGTACGCAGTCGAATATATTTTACGTTACCTAAAATGTAAATTAGTTTTTTTTTGCGGTAAAAAAAATATCCTGTCGTTCGAAATGTTATGAAATAAAATTTTACTAAATTAATAAATGTAAAATAAACTGAATAATCCCATTAGATACAGTTTTAACGTCGTTCGAGTGAATTATTGTAACACATCGAGAAATAAATCGAGTTAGGATGACTTTATGGCACTGCTAATAAACTTGTGCAATTTCCAAGCCTAATTTGCAAAATCTCGCACGAGTGTAGTTGTACAAGTCGGAATTATCGATGCTTCATGTGTCTATCCAGTGTTTCGGTAATCTAATTCTTCACGCTTGACTAAACACGATGTACACGCGGTATTTTCATAAATGAGGACTGCTCGTCGTATAAATGTGTGTTTTGTAACTGAACAATACATTTATTATACATTTGGGATTGAGAAGCTAATTATCGCAGCCTCCCGAGTATATATCAATTACCAAACATTTACATCTTGTAACCCATTAGTCTACAGGATTATACGTAAAATATACTTCTTTTTTTAATTACGTTTCCTAGAAAAGTGTATTACAAACAGTACCGTAGTATTTGATGGATCACAATTGATCACGAGTATGATAATGGTAAATTTTGAATCCCTACATTCTCGCTAAACAATCCTCCGAGGATTATGCACGTGTTGTGATTTAAGCTCCTCTAATACCTAACGTACACTTATACTTACACTTACACTTACACTTACACTTAGACGATAAACAATGTAACAAGGGGTACGTTTTCATATAATCTTTTAAAATCGCTTATTATTTAGATATTACTATTATTTTACAAAATAATGGAGACTTTTTATTGCAATAACAAAGATAATAATATATAATTCATTTGCGATAATAATATGCAACGTTTGTTGAATTCTTATCTGTAAAAATGTGTTTTATCGTATTCGTTAGTTTTGAAGATTTTAATAATAAATTACGATCGCAATTCATTAGCTGTTTCAAACAGTGGACTACGCAGTACAGTAAAACTTTCCGTGCGCAGTAGTGTGTACATATATATTTGTACACAGCATACGTCCCAGGTTTCCTCAAGTTATTAAAACTCCGTATAGAGGTACATTCCTACATCCGCAAGACAAGTACAAACACATGAAATTCGCTTTGTTCTCGCGATGTGAATTGCGCGGTGAATCACGAAGATGACATTTTTATCGACAATTACCGAATGATCGGCGAGGGTCAAAATCTAGTGATGCGAGTGGTGTGCCGAGCCACCTCGTTCTCGCCGATGGTTGCGTGAGTCGGTGATAATTTCGGACTACTCGTACGCCTGGGGTAAGGCTCGTTAGGTCCGTGGGGCAAAGGTGAAAGTCGATCCTGGACGTAAACCTCCGTCTCGACGCATCCGGTGTCCGGGGATTCCTGGTGACGACGTACGGGATTTCGAAGTTTTCGCAGGAGGGACCTCGGGAATGCGTACCGTGCTTCTAGCACAGGCTTCGTCGTCGAACTCGACGCGCTTTTCTCCTTCGATTGCTGATGGGCTCTGTTAACCTTGGACAAGCGGCGATTTATTATTTTATATTACACCTATACCGCGTGTACGCGATTAATTTACTAACTACTCTATAGAAGAAGTTATCTTGTATTTTATAAGTATGTGCATGCAGGGTAATACTACTATTGTTTTAATAGGATAATCGAAAAATTACCGAAAGATAGATAAAATACGTGTTACCTATTTTATTTTCTTTTGTTATATACTATTTCTTAAACATAATTTAAGTTTGTAATAGTAATAAATTTAAAAAAAATAAATAGTGTATAAAAAACGGTTACGAAAAGAAAAATACAAGATGTGAATTAGCTGTATGTGTATAAGGCTTATGTGCCAGTTTATGTGTACAAGAAATATGATGCAAAGCAGTTGTGAGTTACTCGGAAACTGTAAAATGTTACGGAATGACTTTCAAAATTATTGCTCCCGGAAAGCCAAAAACTTAATTTGTATTTATTAGCAATTTTTACTATCTTATTTTGAGATTTAAATGTATACTAGTAAAACCATTACCAATTAATAGGTTTTAATTCAATTAAAAATATACATCTTCGGAATTGAGAAAATGCCATTTCACTTTTTTATAATTTAAAAAATAATTTAAAGTTTTCAGTAAAATTGTTCCCTGAAAAAATTTTAATTGACAAACGTGTTTGAAAGTACAAAGTATTTATTAGTTTCGTGATGGCAAGTACTAAATTTTAGTCTTTTACCCCTCGGAGATTTAAACTAGCATATATTTTATATAAAGGTACATTTATGCAAAATGATTGTTCTTTTAAAACAAGAGTAACAACGCAAGTTGTATTATCTCAAAGAGAGTTAAAGTTAAACTCAGAATGTTTATGTAAATCATCATCATACTATTTAAACAATAAATTTTCCTAGTACGGTATAAATTACGTCGGAAGTGTAAACTCGAAGCCTACTTTTTATAACAAAGAATAAAATCTAGTTTCGCGCGTATTGTAACTTCGAAGGTTCATCCAACAAAATGAAATTGTTAGAGAAATGTAAATTTAAGTATTTGAAATAATGATTGGAACCTTTGTACCTCGGATGTATTTAGGTTTAAGATCGCGCGTTGCCATCTAGTTACCGCGTAACTCGCGTAAGCGTAAGGAGATATCCAGTGCAGAAGCCTCGAATTTCAAAGTGCTCGCAGCTCGCTCTCCGGCGCCAGGAGGAAAACTTGATAAACTAAGTCTCGAGCGTTAAAACTATATGCAAAGTACAAAGTAAGTTGCGTAATGAAAACGTTGCGTAAAGTACGCATGGTATATGCATCTATGCATCGGCTTACGAAAATGGGAGAGAGTAAGGAAATAAGGTGACAGGAGTCTATGGCGACGGAAAAACAAGGGCGCGTACTGGTACTGGTGAAGCAACTATTGAGGAAACAAAGGCAGCGCGAGGGGCAAGAGGCGGGAGCCGATACATCGAGGCCGGAGGGCGCATCCATCTCCCCCTTGGGCTCGTAGCGAGCGCGCGCGCGCGTATCGTGTATACTCACGTCCGAGTCCTCGACGTAGAGCCGCGGAATGACGTAAGCAGCGTCGAGTTCCCTCATTTCTGGTCGAAATCCGTAATTGTTGTAGCCGGGGGTGCGTCTGCGTTCGGGGCTGCGGTGGCGCAAAGCGAGTCTCCCGCTCGGGCTCGAGCTCCCGTAGTAATTTGACAATGCCGTTCCCACTCCGGACCCGGCTGATGGCTGGGCACTCACGTACTCGTAGAACGGCTGCCGCGACTGTAAATCCAACGCCTTCTCACAATGGACGTGTCGCTTCGGTTAAGCTCGTTTGCAACACCGTGCCAACCCCCTCGGACCCAAAACTTTTTCATTACGATTCCTCTTTAATCCACGCGTCTCCTCTCCATCTGTACGCTTCACGCACTTTTCACCAACTCCTCACTTCCATTGTTTCCACTACTCTTAACTATTCAATCACTATCTCATTTTTCTGTACCCTACTACTAAATTAACTAACCGTTTTAGTAAACATTCTAAAGTCTATCTCATTTTTTATATCTATAGAATTATATATCATTTGAATACATAAGGATTCACTAATTTTTTATTTAATATAATCGGCTAAAAATCTATAACCTCAAATGTTAATGAAAATGTAAAGTAGACTAATGTAAGACTTTAATTGAATCTAATAAGTAAAATTATAAATTTTTGTTAAAATTAGTAAATATAATTTTAAGTTTAAATTCTAATTAATTTTTAACTAATTCGTTAGCTCTAAAAATTAGTCAATTTAGTGCAAATAAGCTAATAATTAACCAAAACTTCATATATAATATATAACAAATGGATAAGGTGTAAAAAATGTGTGCTTTTACGGTAACGAAATACACAGTTTCATTAGTAGTCCAGGGACGTGTGGATTTAATACAAGAAATCCTTTTTATCAGTGTAGGGTGCGCATAGTGTCCTCGACGAAATATTGTTAATTAAATGCACAAACGTTCGTTTATTTACCGCATTCCATCTTTTGTTACTTCACTCGAAAATGAACTGTATGCTAATTTTGAATATGTGCAATTAACTTGATTATTCTAGCCTGTTTGTACAACAATTGTTATTCCAATAATTTTATTGAATTTTACGAATATATGTAACGTTAATTTATTCAACCCTGCCTATTCGCTCTAGCAAATCCTTTTGTTTTTATTGAATTACAATATAATTTGTAAAGTGTAATCAGTATCCGCGCTAGGCGAGGTGCGATATACCGCGGTAATGTATTTCTCTGTAATTTAAAGTTTAGACAACTTATTAAAAAAATCCCACGAGTTTGATACTCTCGTTAGCAATGCGTCCATTATCTTAATGTAACACTGCGATTCAAAATTAAGTAGCGAAATCTACGCGTTTAAATTTCAATTTGCATACGAGTAATTTATAATTACGTCAAATTATACACGGAATTATGCGTGCGCGTGTGTGTGTGTGTGTGTGTGTGCTCGCCCTGTGTGTATATATATTCACTTTGCGATATCTTTATCGAGCGAACGAGGTCACCGTAAACTATGCCCTTATATACCTACGGGAAATAATAAATTATTTTCATACGTAAAAACAACGAAATATTTTCACCCGTACGTTCACGACGTGTGCGCATTGATTAAATTAGTTTAATTAAAGAGGAGTCGTAAATTTATTAACGATATTTTCACTCTTTTATATAAGTTTATACATAGGTATAGCCTACGGGTAATTTCGTAAAAAATATTAGAATTGCTAATTTTCGCGTAGCAATTTATTTAGCTTACTCTTTCGAGGATTGAGGTTCTGGAATAAACTTTTTCTCGCTTTATTCCCTTTCTTTGTTTCCACCCCAAGAGGAGAGAGAGAGAGAGAGAGAGGGAGAGAGAGAAAGAGAAAGGTTTGCGTGCGAGGGATGAATGTTAATTCGGTTTTGCAAAGTCGTGTAATGAAAGCAAAGGCTATTTCGGATTGCCCAACTATATAAGATATACATCTGTTACATAAAAATATTTAAAAAATAAAATATAAAGAAGATTTTCTTATGAATAACGAACTTTTTGTGTTTAATGTGATTTAACGGAACTACGTTTACCCGTAACGCGATAATTCGTTAAATTACATTCCGGGGTATGTATATATACATATATATACCTTGATGCAGCCATTTACTTGAACATTTGTAAATTATGTAAACGAGTAGTATATGTATATTATATGCAAATATATATTTTACTCGTGATTTATTAAGGCAATTTTATACATCTTCCGAGTGTGTAATGGTAGCTTTCATTAACTACGAGAGATGCTAATGTTTTATAATTCCTAAAACCTGGATATCGTAAGCGGGAAGTAAAAGCATACGGGCGCAGAGTTGAAAAATGTTATTTCCGCACAAGTTGAAATACGATATTCCGGGTAAAAAGGGAGGTTAAACGTAAACTATTTGTCTACGTATAATATCCTCTGTAACGTTATATTACGGTACAATGTACACAAATATATATGTAAATATACGAATTCAAGAAAAACCTTTGAAGTAGGTTTTACCGGATTACAAAATCATCATGTCAACAATTCACGTTAAACGGTTAGAAGACCAAGTTTATATCCTAAAATTAGTTTAATTTCTTTTTAAGAAATAAGTTAATCCTCATTACCGGAATTAGCTATTTCGAGTGTTTTTTAAACTGGAATCTAGGTTATTGAATAGTATAATTTCATAGTGAAAATAACGAATTATTGATAAAAAAAAGCATTTCATTACGAGTCAAAAGGCGCGTACATGCATACATTATCTTTTTCTAAACTAACTGCTTGTACTAGTTCAAAAATCGTTATAACTTCCATATACTCGAGAATAGGAGAATTTATTAGAGTATTGAGAGGTAGCTCGATATTCCTACCGGAAGTATAGATATACATATATATATTTACATACACATATACACGCACAATTGAAACGTAGAAGTATAATTGAATAAATACGAATCGTTTATAATATATAAATCCGCTTTCGTTATGCATTTAACTTCGGTTATTTATTATTATATTAATCAAAAGGCGCGATAGCGCCTGACGCAAGTATAGGCGCGAGAGCCATTATATACAGCTAACTAGCCCCCCAGATTTTTACTTTTCTAACCGCTGCATTATTACATTATGTATGTGTGCTATTGACCACGCATTACGTTCCTTATTTATTAATCTTTACTGTACAACAAGTTTTACACGAATTCATTTACGCACAATCAAGAAAATCAATGCCAAAGATATTGCTTGCTGATTTCCTTTCCTCAATTTTCGTCTTCTCCCTTTTGATATATATAGTCAACTTCAAACAAAATGAGATAGAGATAGTATAGGAAAGGCATGAGATAGAAAGAAAAACAATGCTTTCCAGCCCGTGAGAGAGCGCGTACAGAAGTAAAAACTTATAGAAGAAGTTCAAACGTGGCCACGAGAGGGAGCTAGTTTCAGGTGAATACTTTTGTCACAGTTGAATCATCTGGCTGATTTTGTGTGAAAAGTTATGAATTAAAATTATTAATTTACGTAATTATTTCCAATACCTCACATTATTCCGTTTCGGTATTTTTTATTGTAGTGCAATGCAGATACTATTGCAAGGTGAAGATTTCATATTCGCCCATATCCTATACTAGTATGTCGACCTTTGACATCTCGACGAGAGAAAGAGTGAGAGAGAGAGAGAGAGAGAGGAGAGAGAGAAAGACAAACATTGATAAAATTCTAACCATGAAAACAATGTTTCATTTCCATGCAAGCGATGGTATAACTTTTTTAATCTTAAAGTATAATATTAATAAGAATTGCACAAAAAATAAAGGTATAGTATTACAGTATTTTAATTATATTATTATATTATTAATTCATTTTATTTGTATAAGTTGATGTGTTTGCTTTAAGTTTATATTATTTGAAGGGACTTATGCTTGTATTTTTATAATGAATCCCTCATGATATCTCAATGTTTTCCACATTGACCAAAATAATTTAAAAAACAATAGATTTTAATTAAGTGGATGCTTGATCGTTCTCTATCCTAATTAAAATTACTGAATAATCATTTTATTTTCTATATAAAGCCAATATATGTGTTCGATACTTTGCCAAGTACATAATATTTAATAATTATATGGACTATAACATTATGTATGTGTGCTATTGACCACGCATTACGTTCCTTATTTATTAATCTTTACTGTACAACAAGTTTTACACGAATTCATTTACGCACAATCAAGAAAATCAATGCCAAAGATATTGCTTGCTGATTTCCTTTCCTCAATTTTCGTCTTCTCCCTTTTGATATATATAGTCAACTTCAAACAAAATGAGATAGAGATAGTATAGGAAAGGCATGAGATAGAAAGAAAACAATGCTTTCCAGCCCGTGAGAGAGCGCGTACAGAAGTAAAAACTTATAGAAGAAGTTCAAACGTGGCCACGAGAGGGAGCTAGTTTCAGGTGAATACTTTTGTCACAGTTGAATCATCTGGCTGATTTTGTGTGAAAAGTTATGAAATTAAAATTATTAATTTACGTAATTATTTCCAATACCTCACATTATTCCGTTTCGGTATTTTTTATTGTAGTGCAATGCAGATACTATTGCAAGGTGAAGATTTCATATTCGCCCATATCCTATACTAGTATGTCGACCTTTGACATCTCGACGAGAGAAAGAGTGAGAGAGAGAGAGAGAGAGAGAGAGAGAGAGAAAGACAAACATTGATAAAATTCTAACCATGAAAACAATGTTTTCATTTCCATGCAAGCGATGGTATAACTTTTTTTAATCTTAAAGTATAATATTAATAAGAATTGCACAAAAAATAAATGTATATTATTACATTATTTTAATTATATTTATTATATTATTAATTCATTTTATTTGTATAATTTGATGTGTTTGCTTTAAGTTTATATTATTTGAAGGGACTTATGCTTGTATTTTTATAATGAATCCCTCATGATATCTCAATGTTTTCCACATTGACCAAAATAATTTAAAAAACAATAGATTTTAATTAAGTGGATGCTTGATCGTTCTCTATCCTAATTAAAATTACTGAATAATCATTTTATTTTCTATATAAAGCCAATATATGTGTTCGATACTTTGCCAAGTACATAATATTTAATAATTATATGGACTATAACATATGTAGTATGATATTCTTTCCAACGTTAAGTGAAATGATTGCTTAATAGTATTATATGTACTGTCTTAAATAATTTAAAATAATGTTGATAAGCTATTGTTCTCTTTACATATATTTATTGAATACCTTTTTTAATATTTAAATAAAATCAATGTGTCAGTTGTTTGGTAAGTGTAAAAGGCATTTAATAATTTTGTAACTTTCACATGCCTATAAAATGTTTGATAGTGACGCTACCTAACATATATAGTTAAGTAATTAAATAGAATTTCTTGTGTTGTACTAAAATTATAATATTAAATTGTACTGTTGTCATTAATTATTATAGTAACCCAATAATATAGAATTTAATTTGTTACAAATAAATTTAGCTTAATTAAAACTATAAGTGTATCATATTAAATGCACTAAATAAGAAAGGGTTATTTTTAAAGTATATTAATTTTAAGCAAATAACGTCTCTGAAATGAAAAATTATTAGTATAAAGTAAAATTAAAGCAAATTTGCTGTGAGGAACATTTTACCTTGTAAATATTATATGCTATATCACCAATGAAACAATATAAATTATTATTTTAATCTAATACAGTTCCTAACATAGAGAACCCAGTATACTGCCTTGCGCTATTTTTTTAAATACAAGTTTTTATTAGTAGTTCTGTAAAATAATTATTATACCACTTCACTATGTATTTATAATGATTCTACATAATTTTACCAATTAATTCATGTGCTTTAAAGATATATTTATTAATAATGAATTATAAATAATGAACAAAATACTTAAAAGTAATTGACAAACAAGACTCGTATGAAGCACACTTGTAACTTTATAATGTATAATCTTATTAAATCTAATTTTGAGACATACTTAATGATGTCTCATAATATTTTTTTGAAAACTTTATGGAATTTGCAGAATAAAGGTATTATAAAAGTTGACAATTTATAAACGATTAAAAATTTAGATTTTTTAAATATGCATGAATGTATTAGAGTAAAATTTATTGCACATTGCAGATAAATAAATAGAAAAAGTAATGCTTATCAAATTACACAAATTAATAAAGTAATAATGCGGACTTTTATGAAAAGTAAAAATTAGAGAGCTATACTTGAGTGAAATACAGCATTTTAACACAATGAACTTTAAAATAAATTTGCAAACGTTCTTTTTGGATTTAACATGTATAACAAAAAAATCAATGGGAATTGTGCTACATACAAATAGTCTGGGGACTGAATGGGGGAAGGAGGTCATTGGAGGCCACAAATTTTGTTTTCATTTTTGGACAAAAAATTACCATTTTTAATTGTTTTTATTTTGTTGTACATACATGTAATTGCCATTTGAATACAAATTACTTATCAAAAACACCTTCCAAGAAGGTGTCAAAACCCGTAAGTATTTTGTGTTAACACCTATTTTATATGTAACTTATATTTAACATTTTATATATATAAAGTTTCTGCAATTAAAAGTACTTAAATCAAAGCGGTATAATCGACAAGTATTTTGTAACAATGGCCAAAAAGAGCTAAAAATCTGTACATATTATTTTTAGAAAGTGTTTAATTTATAATTTTTGTAATTCGCACGTATGGGTGGATTCCAAACATATTTTCAAAATACTTATCCGGTAGTTAAATTAAAGAATTATACTTAGTCCATTTTTTTAAAACCTTCAAGACGGCATAAATCCGCATAAGTATGGGTATTTTCCAATCACGGTTTTTAAATTTTTTTTCAATATTTCACATTTTTGCTAAAAATAATTTTTTTTATAATAAAATTTATCTAATAAATAACTTTAATTATTACTCCCAGCTTTTGTCTGTTTCTTTAAATTTTAATTAAATATTTTTTTTTATATTACAAATCTCCATATATGAAGCTTTTGCAATTGAAAGGACTGAAATCAAACTGGAATCGACAAGTATTTTGAATCTAACTCCCATATTTTCTCTACTTATTTATATTTTATTACACCTTTTTTATATATTCCATAATAGTTTTCTGCAATTGAAAACATTGAAATCAAAAACACCTTCCAAGAAGGTGTCAAAACCCGCAAGTATTTTGTGTTGACACCTTTTTTATATGTAACTTATACTCCAAAAAGTTTCTGCAACAGAAAGTACTGAAATCAAAGCGGAATAATCGACAAGTATTTTTTACCAATGGCCAAAAAGAGCTAAAAATCTGTACATATTATTTTTAGAAAGTGTTTAATTTATAATTTTTGTAATTCGCACGTATGGGTGGATTCCAAACATATTTTCAAAATACTTATCCGGTAGTTAAATTAAATTATTTTTATAAATAAATTTATCTAATAAATAACTTTAATTATTACTCCCAGCTTTTGTCTGTTTCTTTAAATTTTAATTAAATATTTTTTTTTATATTACAAATCTCCATATATGAAGCTTTTGCAATTGAAAGGACTGAAAATGAAACTGGAATCGACAAGTATTTTGAATCTAACTCCCATATTTTCTCTACTTATTTATATTTATTACACCTTTTTTATATATTCCATAATAGTTTTCTGCAATTGAAACATTGAAATCAAAAACACCTTCCAAGAAGGTGTCAAAACCCGCAAGTATTTTGTGTTGACTCCTTTTTTATATGTAACTTATACTCCAAAAAGTTTCTGCAACAGAAAGTACTGAAATCAAAGCGGAATAATCGACAAGTATTTTTTACCATACCATACACTGAATTTTTTTTAATTAAACTTTTATATATTTTGCTTAAACTCTATAAAAAGTTTTAATTAATTTCCACAAAACTGATAAAAGGAAACTTCTTTTTTTTTAATTTTCTTTAAATAAACAATGCCTATCCTTCCAGTGCTTTACATCAGTAGATAAACAATTTTATAGAATAATAACCTTTTTTATATGTAACTTATATTCCATAATAGTTTTCTGCAATTGAAAGTACTGAAATCAAAAACACCTTCCAAGAAGGTGTCAAAACCCGCAAGTATTGTTATTCTAATCAAACTTTGAAAATTGTTATCTGATAAATAAATAATTTTAATTCTAACTCCCTTATTTTATCTATTTCTTCGAATTTTAATTAAACATTTTTTTTAATCTTACAAAAATTACATATAAAAAGTTTCTGCAATTGAAAGCACTGAAATCAAACTGTAATCGACAAGTATTTTGAATCATGCAAAAATGTCTGCCAATCTGAATACAGATTTTTTTTAGTAAAAGTATCTTATACTTTTACTTTTCATTTCTGGCCCTGCCATGTCTTACAGTAATAAATAAATAATATTCTAATGATGTTAATTTGTGGAAAATTAATTTCTGCAAAACTAATAAAATGGACATTTCTTCTTTTTTATTCTTTTAAATAAAATAATACTTGCACCACAAAGTATTTTATTAATAATACATTATTGGTTTATAGTATACAGTCTTTTTTCCACGCGTGGATGGGTCTTTACACTATTTAATAATATGCCACAAGTCGCTTTGCATAATATATTAGGCCCCTTAAATTTTAAAATAAGATAATAGCTAAGATGTATGATGATACTTGCCTCGGGTGCGCGACACGCGCCCCTTGATTCATAAAATGTAACATCAGTGAATATAGTCAGAATTAACACCTATATGAAAAGGTAACACCTATTAACCAACGGTGGTGCAAGTATTATTTTATTTAAAAGAATAAAAAAGAAGAAATGTCCATTTTATTAGTTTTGCAGAAATTAATTTTCCACAAATTAACATCATTAGAATATTATTTATTTATTACTGTAAGACATGGCAGGGCCAGAAATGAAAAGTAAAAGTATAAGATACTTTTACTAAAAAAAATCTGTATTCAGATTGGCAGACATTTTTGCATGATTCAAAATACTTGTCGATTACAGTTTGATTTCAGTGCTTTCAATTGCAGAAACTTTTTATATGTAATTTTTGTAAGATTAAAAAAAATGTTTAATTAAAATTCGAAGAAATAGATAAAATAAGGGAGTTAGAATTAAAATTATTTATTTATCAGATAACAATTTTCAAAGTTTGATTAGAATAACAATACTTGCGGGTTTTGACACCTTCTTGGAAGGTGTTTTTGATTTCAGTACTTTCAATTGCAGAAAACTATTATGGAATATAAGTTACATATAAAAAAGGTTATTATTCTATAAAATTGTTTATCTACTGATGTAAAGCACTGGAAGGATAGGCATTGTTTATTTAAAGAAAATTAAAAAAAAAGAAGTTTCCTTTTATCAGTTTTGTGGAAATTAATTAAAACTTTTTATAGAGTTTAAGCAAAATATATAAAAGTTTAATTAAAAAAAATTCAGTGTATGGTATGGTAAAAAATACTTGTCGATTATTCCGCTTTGATTTCAGTACTTTCTGTTGCAGAAACTTTTTGGAGTATAAGTTACATATAAAAAAGGAGTCAACACAAAATACTTGCGGGTTTTGACACCTTCTTGGAAGGTGTTTTTGATTTCAATGTTTTCAATTGCAGAAAACTATTATGGAATATATAAAAAAGGTGTAATAAAATATAAATAAGTAGAGAAAATATGGGAGTTAGATTCAAAATACTTGTCGATTCCAGTTTCATTTCAGTCCTTTCAATTGCAAAAGCTTCATATATGGAGATTTGTAATATAAAAAAAAATATTTAATTAAAATTTAAAGAAACAGACAAAAGCTGGGAGTAATAATTAAAGTTATTTATTAGATAAATTTTATTTATAAAAAAAAATTATTTTTGCAAAATACTTTGCGTTATCGTAGAGCATAAAAGAGGCTGCTTCTAGGTACAATTCACGTCTCGATCGTAAAACTGATATTCGAAGCACTATTATTATCGTCGTTATTATTACTAGGATTATGATTTTATCAATTACGATCTTAAATGTACTAGAGAATATTTTAAATTAACAATTTTATCAAAGCGGAATAGTCTACCTTACAGTTGGAATAAAGGAATGAATGTATATACTTATATACATCCACCAAATTTTGGTAATTCTATTAGATGCTACGAGATTAGACGAGATACATAGATCCATCAATCGCGCGTCGTTATCAATTTAATTTACTTGATTAATAGAGCATTAACTAATTCATTATATTAGTACTCGATCAATTATTTTGACAATTTACTTTGACCGCAGTCGCAGAAAATCGAAACGAAACAATGCCCAACTAACCGTACGAATCGCATAAATCAGTGTCAGTCGATAATTCCCTCTGTCATCGTTCCTCCCCCCTCCCCCCTCCACCTCTCTCTCTCTCTCACCGTGCGAATGTATATTTTTTTGTACGTTCTCTCTCTTTGTCTCCCTCTCCCTCTCTCTCTCTCTCTCTCTCTCTCTCTCTCTCTCTCTCTCTCTCTCGTTTCGATCAAAGTACGCGCATTATCTCGATTTCGGGTAAACTGATATGCAAAATAGCCAGAGCAGGCTTTCAAAGACTGTACAATGACTAGGGAGAGTTGTATACGGTGAACGGGGGTAGTGATATCTAACGCACTCTATACCTTGTCCATTGTAAACCTGCGTTCTATCTGCATTACATTGGAAAACTTTAGACTTTTTATTGGAAAAATCGAGCCATGTCGATGCAACTACAGCACCAGCACAAACAAAATGTAACGCTTTTAATAAAGCAATTCCTTGCAAATCGCTGGCTAAAAATAAATTGTCAATGTATCCCGCTCGCTCTCTCTCTCTCTCTCTCTCTCTCTCTCTCTCACCCCCTCACTGTCCCACTGTGTACTTTGATCAAATACGCCTTTTATACAGAATCAGAATTCATTGTTTCGGGTAAATTTATTGTTGCGAGATGTGTATGCTTGTATAAAGTGAATGCACGTACACCAAACTAATTGATATCGCTCATCATTTTTCAACGAGAATCCATTACTCTTTCAATTAACTGAAATTATACCGAGCTCTTTTTTCCCCCAAAAATTTCGAGTACACAGAGAAATATCGCGTTAACCTGACCATCATACGTGCACACACTCCCTCGCAGTTGCACTTTAATATTTGAACATTTCCGTTCGTTCGCATAATTGCGCAACTTCTACCGTTCAAATAAAAATTTCAAAAGTAAAACGCGTGTTTGTGAGTTCGCAAGGCCAAACCGGAGAATGAGATATTAAAGAAAGATAGAGAGAGGCAGGGGGCAGGGAAGGAGAGATGCGCGCATGAAGAAAGATATTAAAACACAAAAGTGACGGCAGAGAGAGAGAGAGAGAGAGACGGAGAAAAAGGTCATAAAAAGGCAGAGAAAGATACGTATAATCATTATCAGAGGTAGAGAAAAGCGTTCGCGTGTTTATAGTCAATTGAATGGGCTCTTGGATCGTTCCATCTAATTGCAAATACTGCCAGGATCCACAAACACGTATGCGCGATGCATCGAGGGAATTTATGAAATTTTAATGAAGATAATTTTGACGCCGCGAGTACACGTATACATATTGGAAGCGATCCCCTCTCTGTCCCTCTCTCTCTCTCTCTCTCTCTCTTTCTCTGTCCCTCTCGCATCTCCATTCCTCGCTCCTTTGAAAGGTATGTATATAAGCGCGCTATTGTAATTTGTAGGGCTCCGGAGTATAATTTGGCCCGCCGACTTAACCGATTTATCTGTACTGTTGAATCATTTGCGGGAGTTTAATTAAGAATTACAGGCGAGCGAGATTTAGATATCGGATCCTCCTCAATTTCCTCGAGAGTATTTAACATGAATCTTTTAATTTATCTTTAAACTTTAATTGAATTTTCATTCTAATCTCTTATGCGATGATTGTTTATTCGATAAATCAAGTTCGTCGCATCGGTTATTTAGCGCAACATCGATCCACCTAAATTACCAGACACTTTTCTATTTTTATCGTTATACATTTGTTGTACATGCCATGGAAAATTTACGACATTCGAAACTTAGAAGGTTAATTTTGGCTTTCCCCACATTAGCCCGAGCTTAATGATGAGTACATGGTACATGATGAATAAATAAAATACCAACCTGTCTTACCGTATTGTTCATTCGAGGATCCGGTAGAATATCGGTGGGTTCGAACCTACCGACAAGGTCCTTTTCGCTGGTAAAGTGAGCGCACATGAAGTAAGTCCTAGGTACCAAAATCCCAACGATGATGAGACAAGCAGTCCCGAGTATTCCGTAGCAGACGATCACGTCCCTTCTGTCGGGGGACATGAGGAGAAAACAAGTGAGCCAAACTGCCCAGCAGATGAGCAAGCCGATCGCCGTACCAAAGAAACACGTTCCTTCCCGATAGTTCCTTTGTACATGGCCGATGAAGCAGCACGCGATGAAAAGTAAAATCAGGAGAAATATGTCGTAACCTAGAATGAGAAAAGAACGAATGAATTTTCCGTTGCTTTACCAGATACGAGGAGACACGAGGAGACACGAGGAGACACGAGGAAAAGCGAGACGACAATCGTGACGGGATGCGCGGGAGAAATTCGTTTTACCTAAGATTGCTGGACTGGAATGAGACGAGAGGTATGCCGCGAACTCGCATAACCGAGATGTCTTTGGGCTAACAGTTTGCGAATTGACGGGGAAAGTATGCACGGGATAGAATGTATACTGGTGGAATTGTATATTATACGGATACTAACTGCGCTTGCATTTACAGTATTTTGGAGAATATCTCGGGTATAGGTGTACATCGGGAATACGACAACAACGTATGTAAATTAACGCTAGAAACATTTGGATTCGTCAAATTACTTTTACTCGAGTTATTTCATTTGCAGAATTTCATGACGTACTGGTTCCTTTTATTTTTTCCTTGTCGACTAAACAAAGGAAATGTCAACGATGGTCGAGATGAGTTACACTGCAACATCGGACTTATTAAGAGTTTATAAATAATTTTAATAATAACAATGTCTCGTTGTTGCGCAATTACAAACGTGGATTTAGCCAGTAAATACGTGTAAATTAAAGAACTGGGGAAAAAAGTGAAAAGTTGCATTAATTAATGATAATTAAAATAAAAGTTTTAATAATTTAGCAGGTACGGGGGGATCGACGGAAACAACGGACTTACGAGGGTGAATCCGAGAAACAATATAAACGGAATGGTCTATCCCGCGAAGGTGTACCTATACCTGGAGGAAGCGCTTAAAGCGAAACCATTCTATACAGAGTCTCGAGGAATTCAGTAGAGCACTCACTCAGTAGAGCGATGTACGTTGGACTCCGTAATACGAGAGCCGAGTCACCGTCGCTCAGCAGAAAGTACATTGTCGAAATAGCGATCTCCACCCCAGCCATGAAGAACAGCATCAGCCCTTGCAAGTAGCCATTGATGTGCTGCGAGGAGAATACCCCACCAGCTGAAAACGCGAGGAACAATGCTCTCGTCAACATTACGGAAAACGCTAAACCGAACGATAACGTTGACACGTAGATTTTCCTCGAATTCAAATGCTCGATCCCGATCGTTTGGTCTTCGAGGCAAAACGGTACGATACTTTGAAGCATCAGTATCGTTGCGAGAATGAGTAAAATAGTGAACGTGGGATTTCCATCGAGGATGTCTTCGACAAAGTATCGGTAGACGATGAAGGCGAGGACGACAAAGCCTGCCAAGGTACCGCACGAACAGATCGTTAGGAATATCGGTACCCAAACGTTTGGTCGGAGAGTACCAAGACTTTCCCGATCGTCGTGCGAATCCTCCAATCCGGGCACCTCCAGTAGCTGGAAGTTCATGCACTCCTCGCAATTGCGCGCGTACTTTTTCACGCAAAGACGGGAGAGTTTCGGGTATTCCTTTTCGGCGATCACTCGGTAACGCGCGCTCGTCGAGTCGATCTTGTAAGCAGTTAATTCAATCAGCAAACCGTCCACTTTCCGCGATACGATGTATCTGTGAAGCCAAATAAAGAATATATATAAGTAAGGCACGTACAATGCATCATTATTATTAACCCATTATACAGTCGTAGCGTACGACAATATTTTTTCAAGATTTTTGATAATTCAGCAACTGGCCCAAATAATATATATATATATATAATAAATCTGAAATCGAATATGTTTAATACACGATTTACCCTAATAGAATCCCAAATATTTATTAAATATTTTATGAAAAACCAAAGTTCAGAAACACTAAGTAATTAAACTCATATTTGTATATCAATAATTAAAAGATACCTTCAACAAAGTTAAGATGCAATTTAAATACACATTTAAAACTTGTATTAACCCACTCCCTCGGTTTTAGAGAGTATCTTTAAATAAATGTAACAAGTAATATATTTTGCTCAATCGGTAACATCAGGTATATGACGTGTTATGTTGTAGACGTTAGTCTTAGTCAGTTTTAAACGTTAAGCAAAACACTTCTTAATATTACAATTGTAAATTTTTTTTAGATTTATTTATGAAAACGTATTTTTTATCCATGTTTTAGTACGTAACAGTAATTATTATTTTAACTTAATTTTAATTATATAAATAGAATAAACTAGTGGTAAATAAGTGTAAATAGTGGTAAACCTCAAAATTAATCTTCTAGTCGTTTAAAGTTTGATTCGAGATATATACAACGACGTAAAGTCTCGATTTTCCTTGTGAGAACGAAAAACCAACTACATAAAATATTGAATCTGATAAAATGTATTGACACAACCAAACTATAAATACATAAAAAATTGGACCACATTTTTTTCTCATTTTTCGTACCCAATAATTATAAGTGCTATCAATTTTGACTATATTTGGTTTCTAGCGGTGGAAAAGAGCAACAGTTGCAAGAGAGTCAAATAATGTTGACTCGAATATTTCATTAATCCTGACTTATACTCGAGCAATGTTTACTTGACTAAAAAGTATCGATCGATTGTAGAAAGAACAAATTTATTTTTGTTTGGATCTCAGACTCTCCAAACACCGGAAAATATGTTTGTCCCTGGAAATATAACATTCGAAAGTATTTTATATTATTAATTACGTTATTTTACTGCACCTAAAGTGATTTATCCAGTGAATGAACGAATAAGGCCGTAAGTTCTATAGATTTATAAATTAATACTGCAAGAAAAAAACTTAAATAATATTATTATTTGTATACAGTTCGTATTACTTATTTAAAAATTATGTCTCGGTTTAATGTTATTATTTATTTGAAAATCGAAATATAGTAAGAACAACAATAAATGAACGTATACGCATATGAAATAATATTCGAACTATCATAGCCTGATGTTCCCTACACGTTTTACACGCTCGTCCACTGGTGTTGCGCATCCATATAAAATCTTTATTTTTACGATAACAAATGCGGATGTCTATTCAATAAACCAAAATAATCGGTAAATCATAAAGTTTTGATGCTTACAATTAGTCCTACAGAGCATATCCTACTAAATAAATATGACTGTTTGACTACTCATTAAATACGTGTTCATTCACTGATAAATAATCAATCATTGGTTCATTCACCCTATTTAAATTGTTATACAATCGCTGTGAAAATTCCGACGTATCTCTTATTAGAAGATAGTTTGCCTTTCTCGTCTTTATACAGTAACTACAGAGATGCAACCATTTTTAATTACTTGGTTTCTGTTAGGGTAATTTTGCTCGTTTATTACGCAATATTGTCCAGTGCAGAAGACGCTACGACACCAAGGGTTAACAACCATTTTAAAAGTTGATGAGGAAAAAAAAGGAAAATAAGAAAAAAAAAGTACATGGAGGTTGGAGGGCAAGATGAAAGGAAGATACCTCGTTGAATGAGACTTGGCAGGGACGCGAAGCGCTTCGTAAACGTCGGCATTGCTCATAGACTGGCGCACCTCGGGCTCGAAGCGAGGTAAGATGCAGGAAACCGGGCCGAACGGGCAGCTCTTGATTTGAAGCTCCTGTAGTGCCTTGGCAATCTCTAGGATGGCCTTGCCGACGCTCAGGAGATGGGGTGAACGTATAATCGTGCTGACGGGCACTTGCGATACGTCCGACGCGTCCAATTCTTGGCCGAGATCCACTACGAACTGTTCGGGTTTTATCACGTACGATCCTTCCGGAAGTAGGTCTGAAATTTATATACACACGTTCTACGTTTTTCCTCTTCTCTTTTAATTTTCATGATTGTTATGTACACTTCTGTTAGTTTATTTCGGATGCGGGTCAGCCTCCATTGTATATTAAATTGGATCTGTACCTACAAATCTATACACCGCGATGAAAGTTTCGCTATTGCAATAATCCGTGATATGCTTCCCTTTGACGTATCAATTTGAATATACAGAGCGACCTCTTCTAAATGCATTGTTCAAATTAATTTATTACTTGTATCTACCTACCTTTATATATCTATCTATTCTGAATATACCGGGCTATTTTGATCTAAACAAAAACTTTAATTAAATTAAAAGCCTAATTCACTATTGTTATTTCGTAAGTTGAACCGACGCCTCTTCAAAATTATCATTTTTAATTATACGTTTAAAAAAACAATGACATTTTTTTTAAGTGAGTATCTACTATTTATAATTATAATTCAGTTAATTTAAGCTTTACGATAAGTCAATTACGTACATAATTTCTCTCGTTTCTAAACAAACTTTAATAATGCTTAACGAACGAAATAATTATCATATTAATTATTACATTAAAGTTCGTAAATAAAGTATACTAGACAATTTAAAACTTTTTTCATATTCCTTGATATAGATTACATTATTTTGCTTCTAATGCTTGTCAAAATCCTGGTAGCAATTTATTTGGAAAAAATGATGATTATTTTAACGAGATGTCGAACCCCAATTATAGAAATCTACACCTTTCAACCTAAAAATTATATTTAATTAAAATATCTGAAAAAATTCATATCGATAGTTTAAAATACATATAAAGAAACTGGCGTAACGATTCATTTTTTTGAAAAAAATAGTATATTACACACCTAGGGAGGTAAAGTATTGGTCAGTCCATAGCACATGTAAATTGGCACCTGAGCCGAAGGCGAGGGTGGCAAACATGTGATATGGGGTGACCATTTTACCTCCCGTGGGATGTATACTATTTTTCACCACCAGTAGGCCGAAAATAACACATTCCTTTTTCGGTGTCGGGAGGGAATGTGGTACTTTCGGTCTATGTGTGGTGAAAAAAAATTTTTGTGATAATAATTGAATAAACAAATTTTTGGTCGGTAATTTTGTAACTTTAAACCGAAACAATCTTTGCTAATTATTCTATTGTTAATTTGTTTCAAAGTGACTTTTCAACATAATTTCGATATGTGATACATATAGATGACTATCTCTGCTGACTTCTAACAAATGTTTACATAGAATTTTATCTTAAAGAGACACTTTTCAGATGAAAAATTGCTGCTATAGATATTAATTTGGAAGTATATATTAAACTCAACGAAGCCAACCCTTTTTTCAACCTTTAAAAATGTTGGATGAGCATACCTACGTTTCAAAATAAGTTTGAAAATTCCGACAATATAGGATGACTTATTTCATTTCGTAATTACTTACAAAAGACATTCGATATAATCCAATTAAAGTCCTCTACGTGTTCTAAAAAATTCACAAATGTAATTTCTGTTTGAAACTTTTTAACTGAACCGAGTGTACAAAGACACGGGAGTAAAATTGTTTTTTTAATTTTTTGAGTTAAACAAAGAGACAGCTTTCGTAATAGATACTCTTTTATACACCTTACACTCGGAAATAATTTCATGCAAACGGTTACTGAAATGTATGGAAAAAGATTCTTGAGAATGTTTACCATTGTTTATGATAAAGTTAACTTTCATTACAAAATGCTACATTTTTACAGTAAAATTGTAAATTTTAAGTAGTAATATTTTTTATGTTTAAATATGAGTTTAAGTATAATATTTGATAAAAGTTTTTAGAAATGTTCGGTGCATGTTATAAAATATGACATGTTATAAATATGGTTACTAAAATGTTTGAATTAACAAGAATCTACGCTTTTCAAATTTCAACCAAAAAATTATCTTTTGTACATTGAAATAAAAATAACAACAGTTAGATAAGCTTGAAAGATACATTGGTTTAAAAAAAGATATATTTTAAAAATGAAAATTAATTAAAAAATGAATAAAATTATTAATTTGAAATGCATAAGAAAAAAGTATAGTGCATATACGGTGCTAAAGGGACCGATTTTTGAAAGACCGATCTGTCTTACGGTAAAGGTGTAAAACAAGAGAATGACCAATTTGAGTGTTCGAGGCGACGTTAAAGCAGTAATTGAGAAGTAAAAAGAGAAAAAGTAAGCATTACCATCGACGTAAGAGTTATCCAAGGGTAGAACAATCCAAACCCTAGCGTCATCCTGATCGCCGTATTCGTCCTGATCGTCGAACCAAGCACTGATATCCTCGTAATCGCCAAGTGCAACGATAACTTTATCGGTATCGTTAGCATCGGGTAAGAATTCCTTGTCGCTCCTGACGCATATCCCGGCCTCCTTGGTGACGTTGAGAAATCGATCGAGAACTGGCCTCGAATCGCTGAGTATCAAATCGACGCGGGCGTACCTCGTGGTGAGAAAGTCGACGAGGACGTCGATAAGGGGCAAAGTGAGATTCGGCGGTCGGTACGTGTTTACGGGCAAGACGTCGAGGTTGCGAAGCGGCTCGAGCACCTCGATGTATCGTTCCGGTGCTAAGATCCCGAGGTCGTAATGGGCCGAGCAGTCCATCTCGACGGCCGAGATCAGCGCTTGTTTGTACACGGAGATGCGGTCGTTGCAGGTGTCGTATAGTCGTAGACCTGCGGACGTTTTACACCACATATTACGCGCTTCGTTTACACCCTTCGATTATAACATCCGGCGGTTAACCTCGGCTTTCCACATTAATACTACTTTTATTTTATACTCTCAAAGTCATTTGGTTTCTTATTATTATTATATCTGCGGGCATATGTATATACTTTGGAAACCAATAACCTACATCTTCAAAGATCTGGGCAATCCAATGAAAATCGACAAGTATATCGAACGAATTTTAGACAACGTTTAAAATCTTGGATTATAACTAGGTTTCGGAATACTTTCATTTTTATTTCTGATTGATCATTAATACATTTCTATATAGTAACATTATAGATATTTTTATATTTTCTAGTTTAAAAACATTTCATCCTCTTATTAAATATACGCGCAGAACTGTTTAAATTAGATAAGTATACAAGTACACATCGATATTCGCTACAACAATTATTATTTTTAAAAAAATTCCATTAAAATTAGCTCGTTAAGAGTTAAATATAACAATGTTAAACATCCTTTAACTTTAAATCGATACTCGCGGATGTATCTATATAACGATAAAATCTATATTTATTATCGAGAAAAGAGTTTTTACGAAACTTGGCATTGTTTTTAACGTATACAAAACAATGCTATATTAAATTCAGTGTATCTATCAAAAATTGATTATCGCGTTTTCAAATATACGAATTAATTTTGTATATTAAACGTTTAAGTATCTAGCACGTTTAATAGATTATATTGACTGGGACCGTTGCATCATTTAAATGTGAAATTAATCTATAAATTTTGCATGCAATAAAGGCTTTAAATATCAACAAAATGTTTTAATTTGTTGATGAACGAAAAAGTTGTGTGTATATTGCAAAATGATTTAATGTTCCACCGAGATTAAGTGGCATAAAATAATAGGAACGGAAAATTTCATCACGCTCGCGGAAGAGGATTAAAAGAGATTACTCGAAATTATTTACCGATCGTCACTCCAGGCACGTATTCCAGTTTATTCAGATTCTGTGCAACAAACAGTGCTGTTGCCACTTCTTGAATACTCTTTGGCGATGTAATGTTGCATTCTGGTCCGTAGTCCGTATCTATGAACACTGGATTTTTTTACGTATGTTATCAATACTTTCTTTAAATAGCACATGTAATAATTCATACAACAACATAAAAAGCTTAACGCGCAGCATCTTTTATTTTTTATATTAAATGTTCTTTTTTAATAATTATAATGTATTCAATTATTTAAAGATAAAATTTTATTTTCGATACTTTGTGCGAGCAAAATATTACTATACATTCGAACATTGATGGATGATTAAAAACTAAGTTATAGTTTTAGTCAAATTATATCAGTTTTATAAATATTTTAAACAGTAAAACATACTAAAAGCTATCTTTAAGAATTTTTCCAAAAATACTCCAATATAAAATAATAAATATGGTCCAAAAAATTCTAAAAAAATTTAGACAAATTATTTTATATATATGTTTTTGTAAAATTCTTCATTCTCGAATAAAATTGTTATTTTTTTATTATATTATTATCGAAAAATAGAATTTTGCATTATTGTGCTAAAACCAAATAAGAAAAGGTTTTTAAAAAAAATCTAAAAAATAATAGAATATTTTTATAGTTTTAACGCAATATAAATATGCCAGCTTCGAAAACACCTCCTCAAATGCGATTTTCGAAGAAAATTATCCTCGTGTTTTATTCGAATTGTGTATATTTGTATTTGTGTGCACAAGCTTCTCGTTTTGAAAACAATAAAAGTATAATTTAAAGTATCATTTTTAATTTATAACTAGAGATATTTACAATATGTATATAAATGTATAATAATAATGAAATTGCATAAAGCATCATATTGGTTTTACTGCTATTCTACGGTGCTGGAAGGTCTCGCATCCCACATAATATTATAAATTTTAATCAACTTCAGCAAAACTGGTAAACTTAAACTTAATTAGTTAGTTAATTGATAAATTTGTTTGTAAATAAACTCAAAAATACTTGAAAATATATAAAAATAATAAATTTTATATTTACTTTACACAAAAAAGAGAACGAAAAAGAGTGATTTAAATTTAATTAATGTTTACATTTTGTTCGAAAGGTATTAAATTATTTTGGTTTACGGCATAGTTGAGTATTAAATTATTCGGTACATCAGCGTTAGGCTCGTTTAAACTTTAATCGTAAAATATAAATTTTCGTAATAAGGAAGAAGCATCTACCAAGAAATATTATGTACAAAATTTACGTGAAAATCCATTAATCCATTATTTACACTCGATATTTAAATAATTAAAAAATGTTATAAGCTCTCCAGTGTTTCACGGCAAAGTAAATTGCGCGTAGAAAATGTGAGTAACGCGATTAAGGTGAAATAGTTGGGGTACAAAATGAAAAACTCACCGGATAGCACTGCGTCACCGGAGATCTCCATGACCGTGTGATTCTTCATGCAAATGAGGTCCTCGATGGTCGAAACACTGGTGAAAAGTTGTCCTAGGAGAAAAATAAGGAAGAGGTTCATCTTGACCGTGTCTCCGTGTCGAAGGACAGTCGAACCCCAGGCGTTTGCACCGAGCAGTTTGTTTAGTCGATATCCAGGAGGAGGAGACACAGTTAGCTGCATTATCGGGCCGTTCCACCCCTCGATCATCGTCCGACGACCCTCGTCACGTTACCACCGCGATCGTGCTCGTCGACCCGTCGGTCTCATGGTTTTACCCACCTTTTCCCTCAAGCACAACGTTTTTCAACGTGGATATCACTTTGGGTGTTTCGCTATAGAGGTCGTACACCACACGGCCAGTACACCTGGTTCTATTGTTAATATCGCATCACTCGCGGTAAATTACGAAAACCTCGAGTAGACACGGGTATGCGGAGTTAAAATTCATTTAAAACTCTGTATAGACAACCGCGAAAGAAAGGTGAGGACTCGGCGAGAACCCAGGTGGAACGAATTCCAGAATACCTCGTTAACGTTCGAGGCATCTTTGCATTTCCGATTGCGTAAGGGGGGAAAAATGATATTTCGCTTGCGTCGCAGCGAGTAGGTGAGGGTCGACTGCATCAGCGGAGTCGCGCGCGAAGCCGTATCTCGAGCTACCTGTCCTACCTTACTCGATGTCTTAAACGAATTACGCGTTTAGTCACGTTGAATCGTGCACCCATTTTGAGATGGACAACCGTGAGTAGTAGACCAGCCTATATGATCGGGCGACGTTGCTCACGCTTCTCATTCCTCTCCCCGATGGGTACATTTAAACGTAAAGAAGGAAAATAATCGTGAAACTTGGATTCGGTGCTACTGAAGGTCTGTCTCTCGCTTGGGAGTATCCGTGACACCGAGTCGAGGAAAAAGAAATTATCGTTGCGCAATCGTCCGAGGACGGTTTGCGATGGTTTCTAAGCTTTCAGTCAAGTTCACGTATTTCCGAAGGTGCGGAAGTGCTCGAGGGGATGATTTGATTGCATCAACCGTTTTTCTCTCTTTATCGAAATGCCTTTACTGAATAGACAATATTTATTTAATTAATCGAACAACTCGCCGATGATTATTTTTGAATAATTAAATTACTTTGATTATTTTAGTATTAATAAAAATCAGTATACCCTAAAATCATGACAAACGATAATATTCACCTGTTGTTTTTTTCCACTACAACAATAATTAAGAGGGATACAGTGAAACTAAACACGCGTGTTTGCGCAGGAGTATAATTTTGAGTCAGGTCTCGCCTCGATCGAGTAGGTTTTCGGTTATCTTACACGAGCATCCCTTGATGACCCTTTTCAAGGTACACTAGATCAATGACTTAGTCAGGGTATTCGTGTGTACGCGTGGGTGCGTGTGCTTGTGTACGAGTGGTGGTGTGATACAACATCAACGGCCAAGTCATGGATCTATCGAGCGGTGAAAGGGTCGCGCCGGGTGGCTCCATAAAATCACCGAATTTCGATAATTACAGAAGGAGCTTGAACTACACCTATACCACGATATTGCCCTTTCATCTTTTAGTTGTATACCTTCGTTCGATCAATCTTCGATACGACCGAGCGTTGTATCGAAACCGCGGTAACGAATATACCGACGAAATGCTTGTTTCTTCGATTTCAGAAAATTCTCGCGCATTTGAAAACTGAGTATCAGATTATTAAGAAAACAAGGGAAAAGTGGGTAGCACGTTGATAAAAAAATAAACGAAATACTTGATTTTTTAAGTAATTAAGTGTATATATAGGTAAAGAGCATTAAAATAATGATTGTCGGGGGTAGTTCAGCTGGAGGAAAACAATTGAATATCTAATTAGCTAATTGAATGCTCCTCGGTAAGAGTATTTAAAGTACTCGGGTATATAAAACTCGTCGGTTAAGTGAGAAAGCTGTATGCTGTATACACATATAAATGGAACGTCATATCCAGAGGTGCGCGTGTATATACATATATACATATACATATATGTATATATGTATATACGTGTATATAGGTGAATAGACTAGATTCGTTATAATGTGTGCCTGGGCTGCAATGGAATGGCTAAGTGCATTTATACGGCGAAGCCCTATAATCCGTTTATGAAAGAACGATGGTTGTAATAAGAGCGACCATCCGTGCCACTCTCCCTCCCTCTATATCTCTATCTCTAGATATGGTATATTTTTCCCGTGCACATTTTATTAATTCGCACATAACCGCCGAAAACGTGAAACGCCTGTATATAGGCACTATCGTTTTGACGCTTTGACGTATCTAGGCTCGCGATAGTTTATGGTATCCAATGATCGAAACTCCCTATTCTCCGTATCTTTTCGAATTCAAATTCAATTTTACTATACGTATGACGAGCCCACCTATCAGAAATGACTCGTTCTCGAAATTATCGTTATATCGACCCAGTGCTTTCCTATAGATATATATATGTATATACTTCAATAAATTACTTTCTCTATATACTTGTTTTTTTCCTCTTTATTTTTAACACGTACACCTATTTTATTTAGCTTTTACTGCGGCAGCTTCTACATTTTTAATCATGGAAGTTTTATTGTCGGTGTTTTATTTTCGTTTACGAAAACTCTCGGTCGTTACCTGTTTAATTTTAATTACAACTTTGTTATTTATTTTGCTTTAAAACTTAAGTCATACTTGTTCATGGTATGTATGTGCAATACATATGTGTACATTTTTTCTAACTAAATTAATGAAAAAAATGATCAGTGTAAATGTACATAGGTATGTATATGTATATATATATATATACATGTGTAGATTAAACTTGAAAGATTTCACTACTTAGTTGAAGTTTAATGAGTAACTTTTACACTCGAAATCTTATCGGTTTAATTTCCTAGTGTACTATAAATTAACAGTAAACTATAAATTATTTTGGAATTAGGTTGACGTTTGCCGATCTAGAAAACTTGTAAATAACGTCAAGAGATAAATAATCCTTTTAAAATTTAGTGTGTTGTAGCTTACCTTTTATACATACAATATCATCATTTCTATATTATTTTATTTTATTGCGAATTAATGCTGAATGCGTGTCCGATAATTAGACCAGAGTAGATTCGTATAGGTTAAGATTTTACAAGGTATCACCGCATCGTTAGTATTGGATTCACGCAAAATACAAAATGTGAAGCTTCCCCATCTATCTATGTACATTAAAATACGTGCCTAGTGGCGCCACTTTGAATTTTTAACACTTGCAATAGTGGTTATTTACGAGAAATTATATCCAAATTGGGTCTCGATGACTCGTCTCTACAATGAGATAAGGGAATATTTTCGACAAATAAATATTTCTATACAAGACATTTTTCTCTTATGAGAGTTGTATTTCGTGTATTATATTAATTATTGCACATTCATTTCTCACAGCATACGAATTACAACAATTTGTGATAATGTCTGTAGGATTTTTCACTTGGATTAATAATATTTTAGCTGTAATTTTATATGTTAGTTGAAACAAATTATTAATTAATTATTAATAAAAACTAGTAGGTAATAAGGACATTAAAGCAACGAGTAAGTATAAAAATGTGTATGTATTTATTTATAAAAAATATATCAACATTATATTGTCTAAGTGCGATAGAGTTAACAGAAGGAAATGCATTGATAATCTCTAATCGCAACAAGATGAATAAATATGTATCTGGAAATTCCCGTGCAAGAGGAACAATGTGTAAGGACATTAAACTGTTCTTGTCCGCGTACACGTGGTAACAATGAATGTCCACGAGCGAAATCCTGAGCGACGTCGCCGGCAAAAAGTGAAGAATTTAGTACCGGTGTTGCTGGAACAAAGGGTTGGGTTAATGGTTCCTCTTCCTCTTCACCTCCTCTCCTCCTCCTCCTCCTTCCAATCGAATCTCCGAGGTCCATTAGGGTCGGCCCATAACGCAACTGTGGACTTTGGCGAATGTTTCGGTGTAAAGTAGCTTGCACGTAGCGGCGTTGTTGTTGAACGACATCTCCCCGACCTTTAGCTCCGGATTCACCGCGACCTACAACGGGACCGCAAAATTCTCGTTAATTATCGGTTATCACCGAGACTGGGACTGCGTCATCGAGCCTCCTTTAAAATATAAACAACCCATAACGTTCTCGGTCTACTAGCATTACAATTATCAACGCCGACTAGAAACCTCGTGTGCCCATTACCATAAATTCTAAATCCCACGGTTCCCTTGGGCTATAGACTTTAAATAAATGGACATTACGCCCACGACAAATCAATGGATTATCATTATTATCGTTGTTGTCATTGTTATTGTTATTATTGTTATTACTATTATTATTATTATCATTATTATTATTACAATACTACGCACAACACAAATGATCAACTACGACGATGCGTCAGATTGGTCCATGCGTTTCCTGAATTTCTCACTCGAATGCTTGAAATTACTCAAATTCCGGTTGAAACGACAGATCGTTAAACGCAATTAAAAATAGTAAAATTACCTTGTTAAAGAAAGGTACAAAAATAAATAGAGCTTGTAGAATGAAGTTATCCCCTTTACGTTTAATTACGTTTAATTAAAACATCGCGATGTACTGCACTACAACCGAATAAAAGAATATCTTGAATTTAAATGTTTTGCAATACGCTACTTGCAATTACTTTCACATATTGTTCAAATTGTTACATTAATTAAAAATATGGCGTGTTAATCCAAAACTGTGACACACTATTAAATTTGTAGGTATGTTTTAAAAAACTAGTCGAGTGAGTACAATAGGTAGAGACAAATATCGAGGAAGGGAGAAAAGGATTGACCTTCCTCCCTCTCGCCTCCGCGTCTCTCACTCTATGTCTCTCTGTCTCTAGTGTACGTGAGCGTCGAAACTAATCAAAGCAAATTGGCCTCGCCGTGAGGGAACAGTGGTACAGAATGAAAATGGTACAGGGATCGGAGAGAAATAGACACAGTGCACCACTGTTCGATGGAAAATCAGAAGGCAAATTGAATCGGCTATCGGCTATTCTGAACCACCAAAAAATTAATGCGTTACCTTGCCTATCTACTCCTATCTCCGTAGATTCATTTTTGTCTTTCGCGTAACTCGAGGCTAGCTCCATACACGCTAAACTAGATTAAAAATTTACTTTTTTTAACTACAAATAACGACTGTACTCTATTATTGATTTTCATTACATTTCGAATATTTGCTTTTTCCATAGCGAAATCGTGTCGTATAATTTAATTGTAAATAGAAAAGAATACTCTATTCTTCTTTTATCGAATGTCAATTTGTTTGAACGCATATTGATCAGTATTGCCCGATAGGTGAGACACAGTCAAGAGGGACGTTTGGTTAATGATACTAGCTGAATTTCGTGCTCGCCCACACTTGCTCTTTGTCTTTCACTTGAAATAACAATATTTTCTTATTTTTTCAAGTAAACGCGTTTATATTATATTGTAATTATATAAATTTACGTAATATGAAATACGTTATTGTTATACAAATCAAATCTTATACAAATTAAATATATAATCTTTATTATTTTTCAAATACACACATATATATGTAAAATAGAGAAAGTTTGTTAGATGTTATAAAACTTTATAATTAATCATTTCCAACCAATTTCGATCGTTTATCTCGACGGTGATCCTTTAGAGCATTTCATAACGCGGGGGCACCATCTAGATAAATTCCGAGTATCTGACTGATTAGTTGAGTATAATTCATTTTCGATTCTTTGAAACAGTGATATACATACGCATGCTTTGTGAGATTAAAATAATACAGTGGAAAATATACTATCCAACTGTATTAATACAAAAAAGTTCTTTATGTACTAATATTTTTATACGTTTTGCATTTTTTATCAAATAAGCAATGATGAATATGTCACTTTTCAAATAAATTCATTTTCAAAGCTCCTAAATATAAATGAATTTCTGAATCATAGTTTTATGTTCGAAAAATGATAAAATCAAGCCATATGAGATCGTAGTTGTATGATGAATATATTTATTAATTTTTTATAACAATACTTTCAGATCAAATAATTATATTATATTTATAGTTCTATAATAGACTATTATTGTAGAACATTTTATGTTTAATAATAATCATTACAGAATCGTTGTTATAAAATTAAAAAAATTTGCATATTATAAAATTGCAGATAGTAAATGATGACTTCATGAATTTTTAAAAATATGTCCGCCATAACATAGTTTTAGCAATTTCTTTTCTCGAAATGTCGCAAATAATTAGACGTTATGTATTAATTTTGGAAGAGTAGTAATAAATGTACTTAACTAAAAAGACCAATAGATTAAGGAAGAAGAGCCTAACTTCAAAACACGTTTGCGGAACCAACAGATTTTTGTACACGCTGATTTAAAAAATTGTATTTTAATCTTCATGAGTACTCTATACTATCTATATCTACAAATTAATGAGTAGGTACATAGTTATCGTTTAAAACAAATAATAATATTCTCTTTTGAAGTGTCGGAAATTGCCTGGTAAACAATTTTCAATCACTGCTACCAGGGTTATTTTACATTTGACGAAAAAGTAATTAATTTAAAAAGAAACTAAAAAATTCATTATCAAGCTGCGTAAGGTAATCGCGTTAATGCAGAATGTAATGTTATAAAATTGTTTAAAATACCCAATTAAATATTTTCAATAATTAATGTAACCATAGAGATAATATACTAAAAGAAAATAGCGAATGCTGCCATGTAAAATGTACGTATATGGTTTAGAATATCGTATTAGGGGTTATTAGCCTGGCTTTGCGGAAGGAAACAAATGGACGGACATTGATTAAAACATAAACGTTTAGTCGCATATCACGAAGCGCAAATTAATCCAACAGCGCGAAAATTACCTTGAACGTGTAGGATCCCGGGGCGAGCTCTGAAATGTCGACCCACTGGCAATCGATGTTGTACTTGTAAATATCGCTGCAGTTTACGGATATACCCTGATCGCCGTAATTCGCGCACTTGTACCTATGGCCACAACGACAACGTGTATGTATTTGTATACTTGGTAAAATAAACGTCGAACACGAAACAAAATGCATATTTATATAAAAATGAAATGTGTGTGTATATATATATATATATATATATATATTCCATGACAAATCAGTAGATGAAACTTTAAAAATTATTGATATTCTGCTAAACAACTACTTTTTGAACCTACAATATGTAAACAAATTTTTAGATGCTTTACTTAGATATGACAAAAGTTATTAATGACCAAATAATACATATTTTGCTGTTTTCCATCTATATAATCAATTCTCATGACTCAAGTATGTCCTATAAGTACTGAGTAATATCAATTGTGCCGAACAATGTTAAAAATCAAAATATATGACTTTTTAGTGACTTAAGGTCAGTGAAAGTGCAATAATATTCGATTAATGATTATAATTAAAATTTCATTGAAATCTTTATATAATTTCCAAACTTAAAGGTATATCTATCATATTTTTTGTAGTATGCATATATTTTGAGTTATAAAGTCATGAAAATTGGTCATATAGGTGCTCTAGTAGAAATAGAAACGATTTTTAAAGTAGAAACAAGGCATTTTTAAAAGATCGATAGAAAATGGCTAGTTATGACCTAAAACATGACTATTTCTAACAAATTTCTATTAGGGTGAGAAACAGCATAATATATATTATTTGGTTATTAATAACTTTTGTCATTTCTAAGTAAAGCATCTAAAAATTTGTTTACATATTCTAGGTTCAAAATGGAGTTATTTGCCATGGAATGCGCCATATATATATATATATATATATATGTATGTATGTATGTATGTATATATATTTCATTTTTTCCATTTGTACGTGTTTACGTAACTTACCTAGGTGGTACACCAAATAAGCACTGATTATCCTCGAGGCAAAAGGAAGCCTTGTGACCCTCGGCTACGCGTTTACCACTCGAATCAATTATGTCGAATGTCGCGAATACCTCCATTGAATGGTAATGCCTGCACGCAAAGAAAATAAATAAACGATTTTTATTTATATTTGAAATATTTGCATCTTACGAATTAAGAGGACTTAATATTGAAATTTATTAAAGGCATTATAATTAATAAAGTACAAGAAAAAAGTGTGTTTTCCTTACTAGAAAAATAGTTGTCGTAATCATCATCAAAGAGTAATTATTGAAATAAATGTCTCAATTTCATGTATTACAATCACGGTAATGATGACAAATCGTCGCGGGTCGCCTTAGTGCAAGAAGGTTCCAATTCAACTTTTTATTTCAAAAAGGTTCCAAATTTTTTTTTAAGAAGGTATCAATTCACATATTTTTTTTTAAAGAAATTTGAATTTAAACGTTTTTGAAATAAAAAATTTAAATCGATCGGACCCTTCTTGAAAAAAAATTTGAGTTGGAACCTTATTGCACTAAGGTGATGACATGATTGGCAATATACTTAATTATTATATATAATTAAAACAGTTAAATTACCTTATAAAATATTCAAATACAGAGGCACTAAATAATCGAATAATTGTAGGTTATTATGAAGTTTGAAACGTATACCTAATCAACTGTACCTTTGAAATGTTTTCATTTAAAAACACTACCAAGAAATGGCTTAAATTTATTGATTTGCGCGAATTTCCATAAAGATGTATTACTGAATTATTTAGTGCCTTTGTATATTAGTTTAATGAAGTAAAAATTTTAACCGTTTAATCATTTTCTAATAACTGATATGAAAGATCGTTCAACAATAATTGACAAATTACACATCAGTTAAACGTAACATACATCAGTTTATTACGTAGAATACAACATATTTCCGTGTAGTGTAATATGTTTACGTGTCAGAAGGTGCAGTTCTATACATCTCTTAAATTTTAATGAAAAAGTATGGAGCAGTTTTCGAAAGAAACTCGACGAAACTCGTAATGTAAGTGTAAAGTTATAATGGTAACATAAATTTTGTAAAGAGGTCCCAGGAAATGAAGAAAAAATTATTGCGAATAAATCGATATTCTCGAAGAGAGTGATGAAAAGGGTCAGCCTATAAATCTTTAAAGCGCGTTGACACGCGTATTATTACTGGAGGTACTATGCGCGTAAAGATGTCATTTTTAACAACTAGCCAATTGTCATCGTGCGTTGAATATTGCAGAAGTAAGGAAAGCAGCAGCAGTACCTCCACCAAGAGCAACATCAGCAGCAACAGCAACAGCAATACTGATCTATAGCTATATGGAATAATAAAATAATACACTTGGTATACATACATATGAATTGATGTACCTCGGAATTAGAAAGAGATCAAAAGTCGGTGTATTACATATCCGAGAAAAAAAGAAAGGAAGAAAGAAAGAAAGAAAGAAAGGAGGAAAGAAAGAAAGAAAGAAAGAAAGAAAGGGAGCAGCTGCAGTAGATAGCACATGTACAAGAGAATGTGCTTGATCCATATTCGGACCTCGTGTCATAAAAAGAGGAAATAAAAAAGGTGCCAGTAATGCGGAGGTATAGATATACGTGTGATGTACGTATATGCGTTATGTTATAACGGCAAGCAAGTAGTACGCGCGCTTCTGTATATATATATATATGTATATATAGGTAACCTGACTGCGAGATCCGCACAACTTTGTCAATTCAAGTATTTGTTACCGCACTCCGAATGAAAAGGGGTTATTACGTATTATCATTTATCCTTTTTTATACTCTATTATACTCTTTTTTATCGGCGTATCAGCTTATGAGCTTATGTATCGTTCGTTGTTATACACTCAGGTACTTGTATCACGAGCGCACGTTTAATCAGCTGCCATTCTTGAATATTTAGTTTTGTTGCTGCTAATTACGTAAACAATTGGATAATCGTTACAGAATTTGAATAATTAATCTCCGTTGGATCGTACATACATCTATTACGCGAGCTAATATTATCATTTGTTTAACGAATATAACCCATCGCAGAATACTCGCTCGATTACCGCTGCATGCACGTCAAATTAAATACTCGGAAATAGTAATATCGTAACGATGTACTTAATGTATTTAATAACAATGGTATACTCACATGTGACACATGTGCCACTCCCAGAGGTGCTTAGGAATGGAGGGTCGAAAATCAGCAGTCCCGGCGTTGAGTATCCTGGCTGTAAATCTGAGCAACCTTCTAGTCTCCCACCTCCAATGATCCGTTTCACGATGCAGTTGATACGCTTGAGCGGCTAAGCAATTTTCCTCCATTGCGCATTGCAACCAATGAAGCTGCCGGTCCTCTAGGTGAGCTGTCCTCTCGAGCTCGAGATGGTCGAACACGAGGTCGGCCATTCGAGGTAAGCATCTCACCCCGGCCACGTTTTCACCGACACCTGCGCTCGACGTCGTGCATACTTTACGTCACGCAGACCCTCGAGACCCGCGTTTCCTTTTTTTTTCTCTCTTTTACTTTACTTCGATTTTTATTTTCTTCGATTTTTTTATCTGCGCTATGCTCCTCTTTTTATCGCAAATAAATCAGTTTTCAAGATCCAACTATTTTGCGCGGTTTAGTCTTTTGGTATTCGCTTTTGCGAAATAAAGATGTATTGATTCACGCGATTAAAGGTGGATGCCGATACGTATGGTAAACTATTCCTTGGAATAAAAACATATCGAACCAGGGGTAAATAAAAGATCTCAGCGAAATTTCTCATTCGAAAGCGCGCACCAGATATAAAATCAACGCGAAATGAGATTTTACCGAGATCTTTTATTTACCACCTGAAAAGTCAATATCAAATAACGCTAAGCATTCTCTATTCCGTTCCTCCCCGCCAAAAAATGGTAACGTTTTTCCCGGGGGTACTTTTTAACAACTTAATCTCCTTAGGAGTGAAAAGTCCATTTTACGACAACTCAATTTACCCGCAATTCAAGATTTTTTTTCCAAATTATACGTTTTATAAACTATGTACAACTTTGGTACTTTTCCTTTCGGCGGATAATTCACCTTGTACACGAGCATCCTCCTTTGCGATTTATGTTGCTTTTACTAATTTTTCAACAGTCGAGATATAGAATGTACCAAAAACTCGGAAATTCATTGATAAATTTTGTGAACTAGAACATCCTGGTTATTTAAATAACTTTGCCGTAACTTTAGCAAGCAGCACGAGAATTAAAGATGATTTATCTGATCGTTTATTATCAAAAAAGTACTTTCCAACTTTCATTAAAATCCGTGACCCGAATATCGCGCAAGATTCACCGTTTGCATCGTAAGCAATTGCAATTTATATATCCGTACACAACGATTCTTGTTACCAAGGATCCGTATATCGATAATTACGTTTCGACAATGATGAAAAAAGTAACGTTAATCTAATAATTATTTAATTCACCGTTGTTGCGCGCGTTTATGTACCTTCTTTTTTACGACAGTTATAGTAGAGCTGCGGGCGTAGTAAAGATCTCAAGCTTTAGCGGCTTTAAGTAATTAAGTTTTAAAAACGCGCGGGGAGTTTCCGAAGTTGTTTCAACCTCGTTACAAGACTCGAAAAATTAAACGAATTACATTTACTCGAATGTCTCCGGCCTTTATACATACTACTTTTTTCTTCTTACTCGATATATCCTTTCTCGTATTAAATATATTTAATTTTGGATAACATCGTATTAATTTTCGTCTCTAATATTTGGAGGGTTCCCGCGGAACTTTTCGTCTTAAAGTTACGACGTCAAACTTTATATTAAAAAATGCATACGTATATGGTATACATAGATACATATACATACCGAAATATTCAGTTCTTAGTAAAATAATATAATTTTTTAATTATCTTCATTAAATTTTGTAATTGCAGCTTGACGATAAAAATTATTACATTTTTCCGGCAACAATAAATAATTCTGCAAAGGTGTACAACAAAGAATTTCCATTAGACGGAGGTGTACGGAAAGAAAAAATAAAAGTAACGTGCGATAGATATAAAAGAGTAAAGTATAAAAGAAGAAGAAGAAGAAGAAAAAGAAGAAGTAAAAAAAAGGAAGGGAAGAAAAAAGTTTGTCGACAAACCAGGACAATCGAGTACAGTGTCGTGAAGGCATTCAGCAATGTTTCTCTCGTCACCGTGGCATTTAATCCCGCTGATGGCCATCGGAAGTCTGTCTCCAGCGAAGAAATTCGTCTGATAAGCTCGAGCGGCGTAACCAAGACCGAGTTGTCGGCAGATCACAGCAGCCTCCAAGAGAGACCATCCGTCGCCACAAACGACACCCCAATCTACCGGAAGAAACTCCTTTGACACACCCACACAGGCAATAGGATCGTTAGTATCGGTAAACCTACACATCCTTTATTATTATCTACTCGTGGCTCACCGTAATTTTATGTACCTTCAATTTTAGTACTCCATGTCAATGTTCTTTTATTTTACGATTAATACAGTTTTAAAGAGTCTGCACTTTGTAACGCGGAATCGCATTTTCCTTAAGTGCTTTTAGTACACGAATGGAGTCAAAGAGAACGTCGTACAAAATTGCTTTTGTAAGGCCAAAGAAATCTTTCAAATATATGACTAATCTATTAACGTACTTTGTACGACACAACTTGCGCGTCTCATCGTCATGATACTTTCGTTCATGATGAGCCAAATAATTGTAAAATAAAGTTTAATGTAATAACCAAAAAATATGAGAAAACTTGACAAACCTTTATTGTATGAAAAGTAAGTACTAAACTCGGAATCCTGTTTTTATTAATTTTATATGTATTGCGAGTAAACTCTTTTAACGCGTATTTCCTTCCTTCCTTCCGACGGAGCAATCATCGTGATTGATATCAGCACCTAAATGTCGTAATCAATCCCCGATTAAAACGTATTCCTACTAATAAATTTAAGTAACTATCTTTCCACGCAAACAATCCGAAATGTTTACACGCGAACATTTACAAAGAGAGGTATAGTGATTAGTAATAATTAATCACCGTATAGCCTTGGATCGTAAATAAATAATTAAACCAAATTATTTCGAGCTCGATTAAATATAGCTTAAGTCGACAAGTTTTTCAATTACAACAAATATCCCTGTGCAACGATTAGTTAAAACAGTAAATACTAGTTTTATTGAAAAAGTTCATGGTAAATAAAATAAATTCGATCGAAACAACTTTTTCACTTTGTATCGAACTTGTTTCGAATTGTAAATAAAGAAATTTCAAATTAGGAGGGAGTGCAATTATCGAAAAAGTACACGTTCGATCGACTGGCTTTCATTGATTTCAAAGGGTACATTTAATTAATTTCCTTTTCCCTTTCTTATATTTGAAATCCAGTAAATATTAACAATTTACAACATCGACATTTAATAAATTCTGCTTATACTCGTTTCACTTTTACAATCCCTTTGTGTATCTATATTTTAAATTGTCGTCCGGCGTATTTCAAATGACAAATTCTCATCGTAGTTATAGAATATTGTCGTATTCGTTTCGTTCACGGAAATTATAATATTCTTATAATTACTATATGCACTGGCCAATTTATGAATTCATTGTTCGTTAAATACACAACATTCTCTTCGTGGAAAAATTTCGAAATTTTAAAAAATGTTGATATTACGCGAACCGAATGAAATGTGATTCAAATGAAAGAAGGTTAAATTATTAGTAGATGTATACTATAATCTGGAATAAAATGTAAAATGTGAAATTAGATGAAGCGCGCAAGGAACGGGTAATCGGAATTCGCAGGAGTAAAAGTGAGCGAGGTTATTCCGATCGATAGGAAAGCCTCTTCCGTACGAGTTCGATCCTCGAAGGCTAATTAGAAAAAAGAATGAGAAGAAGAGCTGTATATAAGCCGTACTCGATCGCGGGGCCTTCGAAAGAAATCTCGCGCGATACGTACTGAATGAGCATTCATCGTAAAGAAGTCGAGAAATCTTGGAATAGAAATCGATCGGCCTTGTTAAGAGGAAGTGTAGATGTAGATGTAGATGTAGATGTAGATGTAGATGTAGATGTATAGAGAGTGAAAGAGCGGGACGGGAATAAAACTGTATATACGTTATACCAGAGTCGCCAAGCTTGATCTCAATGCGACCTTGACGAGCGCCGGCCAGTCGAAGGGCGATCCCCCGTTGATGAACGTCCCTGATCTTGGCTCTCGGATGCTCAGGCTCGACGAGGTTCAAGGCTGTCGCCTGGACGACGTCCGAACTCTCGCAGATTACTCCGGCAGCTTCGTCGCCTCCGCAATCGGTTTTACCCCAGCCGTCGAATCGACATTTTCCAACCTCGCTTTCACTGCCCTCGCACATCACGTTGTCCATCCAGTATCGTCCTGATTCGTGTTATCAACCGGCGGCACCGACAGCACCGTAAACACGGTAAACAACAACGATTAAAACATTTCTTTCCATAGGAGCAATATCAAACGTCGACAATACCGTCAAATTATCATTGAAATCTATTTTTTCATTATTTAATTCAACAAGGAAAAATAATAATTAGATAACGTAGTTTAAAATTTTATTACTCTAAACGAAAATATGAAGGTGGCACGGAATTGAATTAAAATAAATTAAAGTTTTCGGTGGTGCGTGTGAAAACGATTTCAATTTAGGTATAATTTAAACATCGCGATTTAAGCACCGTACTGTAGGAGAAATGAAAAACGTTAAGATTGATATGTACATAGAATTTCCAGGTAATTCCGAGTAATATCGCGAAGTGAGAAAATTCGATGGTATATTGCACGTCGTCGTCGGGGAATCGTTGGTGTAATATGCAATTTAACTTTACTTCTTGCCTGTCCGAAATAACCATTTCTGGTGGGCCGCGCATTTGCGGCCTTGTAGCCAAGTTGTCGGCAGACGACTCTAGCTTCCATCTCGTCCCACTCGTCGTCGCAGACGTTACCCCATCTTCCCTTGTGCAGAATTTCAACGTTACCTGTCCACACATACATACACACACAGTGAGAGAGAGATAGACATTGATTACGCGTTCTCATTATAATATATTATGCGCCGATTAATTATTTCAAAATTACTCTTTCCCCAAGTAGAAATTTTACCATCATTTGCACCATTTCTGTTAAGGAACTTTAATACTGGTATGATTTCTACTTTGACAGACTGCAGGTCTTCCAAGTTCACATTCTAGAGTTCCCTAGGAGTCTGAAGGTTAAGGACAATTGAAACGGTAGTATTATCTATACTACGTGCATGTAATAATTATTAAAAATCTTCTTTGAATTTGATACGTAACTTATTAATTGTTTTATAAAATGACAATTACAAAGTAAACTATTATGATTCGATTTTTGAAATATTCCGTGTGCATCGACCGTTCCGAAAATATTTTCACCAAAGCCGTTAATTTATATAATAAGATAGCTTCAACATAAAGGCTGTATAAATATTTACGTATAATGAAAATTAATTTTTAATTAACCGTCTTACAAAGTTCTTTTCCTTGGTGGAAAAGTTGTATTAAATTACACATTTTCGAGTTGAATTAAACTCGAAATTTGACACAAGTGAAATTATAAGCCAGGTGGTTTTGTAAGTATATTCTACAATTGCTTTAAGACTTATACTTTCATAAATTCCTTGCAAGCTTAATTCGTGAAAAAATATAAGGTTGTTTTATAATTGATTTTTTACGGTACTTTTTTGAGTAAATTAACTTGACAATTTATTTAACATATACCCAAATAATACCTGGTGACATTATATGTCCTCGCAGCTAATATTGAGTATTTTCGTATGATTAATATTTAAAAAAATGTTTAATATTATTGGCTTTCTGCGTTAATAACTAATATGAGCAAATCCAAATTTGACCCTCCCTACTACCTTACTGACCTAAATAATACTAGCATATAATTTGATGCGATTAAAATTAAACTGTAATTGAAGAAGTTGATTGCCCTTCGTTTATTTATACAATCTGTTCATATGTGCTGAATTTGATGTATTATCCTTAAATAAATCTCTTACCAAAAATTGATCAAACGTAACCTTAAATATAGCGGGGTATCGTACTCAATATTTATTCTACTTGCTATACCTTAGCGACAAACGCGATGATTAGTAATAAATCTGTGAATAAAATATGTGAAAAAATAAGAGTGAAATCTGCATTCGTTTATCAATAATTTAACTGTGTGCTGAATTTGAAACTAAAATATTACTGCGTATTCGAGAAAAATCTTACAAAAAATCTAAATCTAACTTCAACAGGGTGCACATTCACTTGACATTTATTGGTAAGGGATGGTTCTCAAAAACACAATATTATTTTAGTCTGAAACTCAGCATCCAGTTAGATTATGAATAAAGGCGCCTCTTCTCTTATTTTTGGTCATGCTATTTTATTTTTTTATGAATTAATCAAGAAAAATTGAGTATGGGACCCCCTTACTAATAATTATCACAAGTTAGTAAGGGATGGTTCTTGAAACTAAGTGAATAATTCTTACATAAAAAAATTGCATTAATTAATATTCTTGTTTTAAGTATATCTATAATTTATGTCGATAACAAGATATATTAGGAGGGTAAATATTGTATTCGTATAATCAAAATTGGTATGTTAAAACCAGTACCTTTTTCCAAAGAAAGAAAAGAAAATGACACCAGAAGCTATTGATAGTACGTACGTAAGAATTATATCTCTTGTCTTTACGTTTCACATCATTGTAGGTTGTTTAACGGCATCAAATATAGACTTTTGAAGTTATACCGATACGAAGAACTTGAGTCACCGTACTCATAAACTACATCATGCTAAATGAATTATTTAAATTTCCAAATGAAAGTGGTATAGATGCACACTCGATGTATTTCTTTCTCAAGTTCCACCTTGCGATATTCCGTTTACTCGAATCGATAACACATAGGTATATATAACGTCGTATGCCAAGTGGATAATTTGATTATACTTTTAAAACAAATTGCCGCGTTCGATTTTGTATTTACGTATACCGTTTAAACTACGCCATGTATATCAATTATTTACAAATCAGTCAGTTTAATTAGTACGCGATTTTGACTCGATCAGAATCTTAAATATTAAGAGTATTAATATTACAGCCGGTACACGTATTTTCATTATATTCGACATTTTTTCACGAAAGTAGAAGAAGAAGAAGAATAAAAGAAGAGATCATCAACCTATTACGTCATTGTAATAGTCATGTATCGACCATACCTTGTTTTCTACCTTTAATCATTTATACGGACACTATAAAAATAGGTGTCAGTGCAATTTTTTCAATCTAGTTAACTCGGACATAGTCCGTTGAAACATATTTGTTTACCATTTTCAATGATGAGGATCGATATTTTAAAATTCGTAATATATATTCTAGATATAATGATTGCAAAAACGAATAGTGTCACTTTTTGTTCTAAACATTTTGATATTTTACTTATACATTTCTTAAAAGTTTCGTTATGTAGATATACAGCAGGTAAAGTCGAATAAATGACGGCGCTTTGTCAGTGTGTCGCTCAATTATTAGCTAGTATATACCATAACTGCAAACGAGTGTTAATTCTTAAAGTATAATAATAACCGAGTTTTGTAATAATTATTATGTGTAAAAAAAATAACACATCTCGGCATAAGTATATTGAGTTGAATTAATTGTGATTACAATATACGTATAATACAAGCAATTGAACATTTCTGAAGAAAAGTTAATGACTTAGATTAAAAGTGGATTAGTACAAGCATTATTAATGTAAAATGTTATTATTAATTAATTTAAAGATTCTATTTATATTGACATATACATGTATTATACGGAATTAAAAAGAATTTGTTAAATTGAAATTAATAAAGAAAACTATTTAAGATTCGCCAATTCATAACGATTTACGGGAACGAATCGATTGAAAAATGTAAGATAAACTATCTGATGAATTTGCGAACGAGACGAGGCTTTCCTTAAACACGATGTAATTCGCCGCCGACGTTTTTGGTCTTTACGCTTATGTAGATAGATAGACCGAGGATGGTCGAGGTGCACGCGAATTCACGGAACGCGCGGCACTAATCTCGCACTGACCCCTTTTTAATCAGCGTTACACAATATAAAACCCGACGTGTACACGCGACGTTGGCCGCTAGCTCTCGATCGGCTCGCGATATGCAGTTTCGACCTATTCCTACACATATATACGTATACAGCCCGATGGCTACCGCAAAACGGCCTTTCGTAATTCTCGACAGTCTATACGCGTACTTATTACAATTTTTTGATAACTTTCTTTATTTTTGTTATAATGTAGTCTTACTTCGTATCTGAAAAACATTTTTTTCACTTTTCATCGTAACTTCATATTTTGCTTGATTTTTTACAGTGTGGAAAACGTATGACCTTAACCTTGCATATTACAACACTCTTGTACAGAAATTTATTATCGTTAGCTTAGATTAAACTAGATGATTAAATAATAAATATTGAGTATGGCTATAAACGTCGATGACGATAGATTTAATGACTGACCTATACTGCGATAAATTGTCAAATGAACTTTATTTACCAAAACTTTTTTCTCCTCGAAGTTTACTACGTATATGAACAACTGATTTATCATCGAATTGTTAAATTGAATTTTTGAATTATACTAAAATCGATTTTTTTACGTATTTTTGAAATTGATCGAGGCTGCTACACGTTAAAATTTATATCACTTAAACTTGCATTTTACCGAAGCATTATTCATCGAGGTGAATAATATCTTTTGTAGTCAATAAATAAATTCTATAAATTTTTTCTCGACGTTCCAATGATTTTATTATTTGGCTGTTCTTTATCGAATTCAATATTAGTTTTGAATAAATTTGGTGAAGTCATAGTTTACGGTCGTACGAAATGTTGTATTGATTAAAAATGTAATTTCTATCACATATTAAAACAATTTCAAAAACTAATATGCATGATCGAGGAAAAAGTTAAAGAAAAATTACTTATAAAATCTAAGTAAATTTATTATTTTTGAGCAACAGTTGTGGGTAAATTTGATAATGTAAGTTTGTTTATCTAATTTTCGTCTAAAATTTTAAATGAAAGTTTGGCCATGCTAGCACATTAATATTCATTAAATACATTTAGCTACTTATTATCAAAAATTGATCTCCCAGTATGTATTAAATATCAATGCACCATGCATAACTCGCATAAGAGATAAATTTCTTATACACGAAAAGTACGTGTCAACTGAATAGTTAATAAATATTCGTTTCTCTTATAGTGCAATTGAACTTCCCCCGATTTGAACAATGAAATACTAATTGATCGAAAAGAAAGAAATAGCGTTAAAAAATAAAATTCGATGCTGAGAAGTTAAACGACTGTCCGAAAAAGCACGCGTATCTTAAACGCAATTAAAGTTGGAATAGCAAAACATTCGCGTAAAGTTTCATTTCCAAGGAAAGCCGGGCGCTCGCGTATGTCCAACGTGGTGATTTCCCGAGTCCGGTGAATTCGGATGGCGAAGAAAACGAGGGGAACGAAAGCGGAAGGAAAGCGCGGACGTTAATGTCCCGACTCTCTTCTTCTCTCTCTCTCTCTCTCTCTCTCTCTCTCCCTCTCTCTCTATTCTCCCTTGGCAGAAATTTCGCCCCGATAAGAGGCGGCGCGCACGGCAGCGGATCGATCGGCCCGAGCTTACGTAAGAGAATCGTACCGAGCAACCGCCTCTCCCCGACGACTCTCTTACGTACAGTTCAAAAACTCGTGCTTTTGGACACGGCGCGCGCTCATTATCCTTTCTCTATTTTTACCTTTGGGAACTGCGATTTTCGTAGAAATCGCCCTGTCGTTTAATATGCAGCTTTTCTTTGCCGTGGATGTTTACGTATATATGTATGTATTTTTTAAAGATGCGAATTTAATGCGCACCGACTTTGCTTCTAAAAAATGTACCTAACTTAAAACTGAAAATTATTTACGAGGAGAGGAATTTTGGCGTGAACCCTAGGATATAATTCATTGAGTAAAACAACAAATAGATATTGTTTACAGAATTTTTGTCTATAAGTTTACTCCAGCAGAAACCATTTTAAAACTATCAAAGTAAAAAAATGAATTATAAAGCGAAACTCTTCTCCTATACCAATCAGGTAATTTACTTAACAATTTGAAGACGTTTGTTAAAAACTGATTATTTATATATGTTTCATATATTACTTTAAATATTTTATAATAACATTTCGAACGTGTAAAGGTAGTAATAATATATATATATATATATATATATATATATATATATGTGTCCATTGTATTTTAGATATAATGGAACACAAATAATATAATTCATTTTAAACTGCGATGCAAGCATTGTAGTAATTTAACTTGATCGTAAAATGAATAGAGTATTACACCTTTAAAAAAGTACATTGTAATAAAGTAGATTTAAATTATATTATCAAAGAATGTTTAATAACCGTCGAATAAATTCAACAATATTTGGCACAATAAACTACGTGACATTAAACAAAGGTTAATATGCAAATATATATATTCAAAGTTCAATTTTAGAAAATTATATAAAAATTTGCGCGCCGCACCTAAAAAAATCGTAAAGCCGAGTCGAAATAAATAAGCGTATATGTAGATATACATATATGTATTTGAAACAATTTTCCCATTGATAGAAAATGTAAAATTGGCACTCGAGCGAAATGAAGTGCATCGGTAGCGCCTTTTACATTCCCTTTAAGTGAATTTGGCTCACAATTTTTTCCCCGTATAAGAAAAAGTTTCACTTTATGGTTGGTACTTCAGCTACGCTACGAGGAGACTATTCATTTAAATAGAGAGTGGGTTTTATACATGTGTGTGGGTGTGCACGGGTGCGCGTGTATGCGTGCGTCCGTTATAAAGCCGAGAAACAATGAAATTTCATTCACAAAATTTTTCTCTCCCTCTCTCGGTATTTTCCTTTCACAGATCTGTAGAATCAATTGAACGTTGTAAATCTAAATTTAATTGGTGTACTAAAAATGAATGCGCGTCCGTATGTACAGTTTTATCTCTCAAAGGTACCTCAAAGTTAACGAGCTGCTATGCACACACCCGCGTAACGATCTCGGTAATAATTATCCGAATAATTGTGTCTGGCGTTTTCGTAGTAAGAGGTGTTGTGTAAACTTTAAAATCTTTTGTTGCTTCTATCCAGGGTGTACACTTGATATCGCGAACAATTTTTTTCTTCGGCGTACACTCGATTCGGATCGAGTTTTGCGTTATTAAAACAAAATCATTTTTTTCCTTCTATACTGCACGGGTACATAATATTTTGATGTACTTTTTCAATCTTACGGGAGAGATCGAGAAAGTTTGTTCAAGTTAAAGATATTATGTATATATATACGCTCGAGATACATCATTACAATACCGTTACAATTCTATCTCAGCTAGAGAGAAAGAGAGAGAGAGACAGAGAGAGAGAGAGAGAGAGAGAGAGAGAGGTAACGTCGCGCACAGGTTCGCGTCGTGAATTCTTTATCGACTGCCGAGACTGAAACCCGATAGTGTACTACGAACGAAGGAGCGTAGAGCAAAAGTAACTGGAACGAGGTTCGGAGACTCGTGTGTCGTCTATACAGATTTTATAAATTTAATCGTCATCTCTTATACGTACCTAATGCCGATTTACTTTTTACCAATGTACACAGGGAGTTTTAAAGAACCGTAACGCAACTTTTATTTTATTACTTGTTGACAGGGTAGCTTTCCAGAACTAACTCAACCTGAGATGTTTTCTCTCTCACTTTCTTTCTTTTTTTTTTTAAGGAAGTTTACAGCTAAGAAGGGGAGTTTCCAGCTAACTTCTTTTTATAACTTGCTCGGAGAAACTTGCTGTTTAATATTTCAAAATAGTATTGAAGAAGATAATCAAAACTGGCGAAATGAAGCATTAAAACATTCTTTGCCCATTGTTATACCGTACTTTGTCCATTGTATATACACCCTTCGCGAGTTTCGCGATAAAAGGTATAAAAGTTCCGGTGATTAAATATTTTTTTTCAAAACGTGCGCTACCTCGGTTTATAAAAATAATCTTTTTCGTTTTATAAGAAGAAAAAGAAAAAGGAAAAGAGAAAGAGATTGAAGCGATCGCATACCTTCGAAAGGTCCTCTCTCACCGCCAACGAGCTTGATCGCTCCTTCTTGCTTTCTTGAGTCTGCGATAGTCCTTCTTGAAGCGTTTGGTAATCAATCGACGATCGTGAAGCTTAGATTCCTCGAGAATCGCTGAACCGAACATTTCGCTCAATACCAAGCCGCATACGAACAAGCGAGCCAACATTCTATACCTCTATTATTTATATCAATCTATATAGTCCTCGATTTTCGACTAATTGCCTCGTTCCCCTGAACAACTCGATGACTTTGAGAACTTGCTTTGGATTTCAAATGGGTACGTGCTTCGGCCCCCTCGAACGTATTCAGATTCGAGTGATCAAACCAATTTTCGAAAACAATTGCTTTTCGTTAAAACTTCATCGGTTTTAATAAAAATAAAAAAACGAGTTTAAATTATTTGAAGAAAAATTAAGTATTGAAGCGTTACACTTGGTTGTCAAGTTATACGTACGTACGCACGCATGATCAATAAAACTAGTTATGTAATTTGTATTTTTATGTCTATTATATAAAAGTACGAGGAAAAATGTGGATGTAAGCTTGAGAGATGCATCGATTGTTTTATTGGGCTCCTTGAAACTCTTTACATAAATACAAATCTATTGAATCTCGAAACCTGCACAATCATATATGATTATACCCGATCATAAATCATGTACATGCCGATACGTCCATTGCAAAACATTAGCTTTTTCCCCACCCTCTCTCTCTCTCTCTCTTATTTTTTAAAATAATTTAATAAGAATATCGTTGTGCTGTAGTTCGTATTGAACGAATATATATATATGCTATGAAAAAAAAATTGAAAATGTATTATTTATAGGCGACAGGGGATCGGTATCGAAAGATCTCTCTTTAGACGAGTGATTGTATTAACCGGCGATACATAGATCAAGATAATTTTTGATCGAATCGTGTATCACCGGTATGAAAGATATAATGGTACACTCGTTCGATATATTTAAATGAATGTAAACAAAAGTCTTAATTATTTAGAAAATTACTTGTATTAAGTTAACAAACATTATGAACGTGCGTAGTATTGATAAAACGTTTAGATGTAAAAAGTACAACTGCCTACAGCTAAGAAAAAATGTATATAGATATTTGATAAACGCGCCTCCCATACGCGTTACACTCGACACACGTGCATAGCGCATACAAAGAATTCACTCCAAAAAATGTTTGATTCTTCTTTTTCAACACCGAGAGACAGAGTGTTTGAAATGCAGAAATCAACACATCGCGTTAAAGTATACGAAACGCGATAATCACGAATGCGCGTTCGCGTTCAACTGTCACTGAGCTCTCGCACGCGTCTTAATAATCCACGAGCGGCGAGCGGTGCCGATTCGTCATACTCGAGTTTGCGGAGGAGGAGGGTCTTTCTCGAGGACTTTTGCGGTAAAAAAAACCAAACTGTCTTTACTTCTCTTCTTTTGCATAGTGCGTTTTTTTTGTTTCTTTCGTCGTTGCACAAGGGACGCAACAGATGCGATTTATATATGCATAGGAAGCACGGATTTAACCTCCCGAGGAAATCGGTGCGTTACGAGTTCACTGAAAATGCATCATCCACTTTGCATAAGAGACGGATATGTATACTTAGCTTTTAGGTGGTCGAGTGTCTATTTTTAAATATTTTTCTTCCCTTTTTCTTGATTTATTAAACCTGCTCGTGCATAAAAAGGTGAGAGTATCATGAATATTTAAATTGATTCGATCGAGAGTTGTTACTCTTTTTTTCCGGATGATGGTGTATATACGTATATTGCTTTGGGTACCTCTTAAATGAACTGAGGAATTGTCTTTTCTTTTATTCAAATGTTTATTCATTTTGTCTCAATGGATACTTCAGATTAATGAATCTTTTATTGACTGTTCAATTTATTTATATTAATTAGAAGTAAAGCTAATACATTTGAAAATTAGCATATTGATGTTTCATAATACTTTGATTGATAAACATAAATATAAATATAACATAGAAATAAAAAAATTTAATTTTGTTATATTTAGAAGTATAAGTATTATGTAACGAAATAAATCTACATAGAGCCTACGAAGAAAAAGGGTTGACCTTGAACCAAATATTATGGAGGAAATGTCCAAAGATATTACGAAGGTACAATGGAATTTTGAACCTTTCATACGTTATGCCAATGGAATTATGAAGCATTCCAAGTGGTCTGCGTGCAAGTGTTCGATGCGTCATTCGCTGCGAATCAGCGATTGCGGCATTTAATCATCCCTAGAGATGCTGCTGCCGCCGCCGCGGCTGTTTCCGATGGAACATAGGGAATTCAAATATATGTATATATAATTGAGAGTTAATAATGTACAATACGTTTTTAAACGTTTTGCCTTTTTCATCTGTGTGAATTCCATATACGCCGTTACGTTGTTATCGTAATTATACGCTTACGCGATTGGTTCGTTCCATCTCCATTCTTTGGAGCTGAAATTATCAATTTTCATAAATGTATACGAATTACTTGGGGAAATATTTCAGCTTTCGTTAATTAAATGCAGAAAATCTATAATTTCGTAATATTATTATTCCATCGATTTTCTATTAGGTTTAATTATTAATATTATACATAAGCGCTACTTCTATTAACGAGATAATATCATTTGCAATTATTAATATTGACGAATTAATTTTTATATTATAAATATTATTTATTTTTTACTTCTTGTTTTACGAAGAAAACGTATTTTAATTACTTATAAATTAAAGTTGAATAATTCACAGCATATATAAAGTGACAAACAGAAAGCAGTTATCTATGTTTCAACTGATGTCTTCTGACGTTTTCTTGCCGACGGATAATACTCTCGTTTCCAAGGTGTGAAAGGTAACAGATGACACCAAAGGAAGTTCGTTCCACTCTCCTGAAGCTACAGAGAAAAATGGCTTTTTTTCTTGAAGCGTCTACGAAGGTCTGTTGATTTTAATCAATGAACTGAATCTTCTAATTCAAGTTGCACCATGCGTGATACTATTGATTCGTCATTGAATTTCTTTTTATCTACACACACACACACGCCCGGGCGCACGCACTCACACATGTATTTTGCTACTGTATGGACCTAATAAACCTTCTGGTTAAAAAGAATACACGACAAACGATAAATCTCGGTGTTTGGAAAAAAAATTAAATGGATAACGATGATCCAAAAACGTCGTGAAAAGGGGAAAAGAACGTGAACGAAAGAAAAAACAGAACATGGACCATCGTGAATGAAAGTAATAAACCGTGTCGTTCGTAAAATTCCGTCCATCATTGGCGCGCATTGCGATATTTTCCTTTTTCGCGCTATAAAAATCATCCCGTAGCGTGCGCACGCGTCATAAATATCCTGATATAGAGTACGTATACGCGAAAAAGCGCGACTGAGAAAGTGCGTATAAGATTTGCGGTATTGGTACGGTCACTCGATACTCGACGTTCGGTTGCGCAACTTCTCGACTCGAAAGCACTCCCGAGGAAATCGTTTGCAGCGTCGAGCGCGTGTGTTTTCAAGCTTTCCACGAGCTTTTATTACCTAATATCCTATAGCTCTACGTATCTTGGACTTTTCTCTCAATCTTTTCGATTCATTTTATATATCTTCTTTAATATTATTGAATAGTCTGAAGGATCAGAAGTGGTCAATTGAAAATTTGAGAAATTAAAGATTACAAAACAACGTATCAATATCTTGTATCAATATGCCTATATCAGGTAGTTTTGTCAATTAATTAAAGAAAATATATATTTTCTAACTTGTATGCTAAGATGGTTTATCGTTTTATGTAATCAATAAAAATCTACGTAGCTTTCAAGATATCGATAAATGATCCTTTAAGCTTTTAAATAAATAACGTAGGATGAGAGACAAGATTTATTATCATCGAAAATTGAAGAAAGTTTTGATAAACGTGTTACGAGCCAATCCTCTGGATTGAACTTGTAAGATAAATATTCGTTGCATGATACAATAAAAATAGTGCAAACAGTTTCTACGTTTAATCTCGGTGTACGGATCAAGCACGTATCACTGTCCTTGTTAAATATGGCTTAATGAATTTCGGTACGCGGATTACGCATGGGAATTGGACCGGAACGCGCTAATGTACACTCGAGTAATACGCGTATTGTTTCAGATATTTTTAGGTGCACCGCGTCTAACCTAATTTTGGATTTATCTAAAAGATCTCGCCGAGGAATAGGATCTCCACGTTTTTATTGCTCATATTTCTGTTAATAAAGATCTGGCGTGCGCGTATAAAAGTGGAAGCGTTTGCGGGCCGTTATTCAATCTAATTAACCGTGTAGCTGTGGTTCAGCGACGTCAATGCCTCGTGCACTAGATCAGATAAACTGGAAATGATTCGTATACCATTCGTTCTCAAGTGCAAGTCCAACAGAGCTCCATTCGATGAACCTTGAGATATGTTATATTGTCTCGTTAATTGTTTCTCATTTCTTATTAATCAACGATCCGAAGATTAAATCAATGCTACTCCGCTACGCGCGCGGTTACGCGTCTATCCCACTCTTTTGCTGTGGTACACACAACCAGATTTTACGATATCGCGATATCGCGTTAATGTATGTACAACTTATTTTATTACCATGTATTCTTATTGAGCACATTATTTTAAAACAACATCAACCAATGCGTTACTCCGACTTTAAACCTGTTAATTAAATTGTATCGTTATTATATATTTGTTATAATAATCTCGTATACTCGTGGATGATATTAATATTCCGTATATGAAGATTATTTAATGATTCCGCGCAGTAAAGCCGGGAAGCCGCGTAAGCTAATAAAAATAATTTATAGTTTTGCGATTGAACGTTAATACGCGGAATCTATGCTACAATTAACGTCGGATTAACTACTTTTACAATATTACAATATCGTATCCTTGTAATAATACTCTATAAATGCGCACGATTTTCCAATGGTCGTGATTGAAAATAGAGAAAAATAATGAAAATGGATGTAGTTGTTTCTTTTGGTTCCTGTGATGTACACCGGGGTGCTCGAAGAACTTAGGAAAACGTGGGTTGGTGTCGTACGAAACTTTGATTCCCATGGCTCGTTACGCGAGTCTGATCGGTGTGTTCTGAAACTTTGAATAAGTTGCTGCCTCGCAAATGCACGAGATGAGTCAATTTACGGTAAGTGTTTGTCGTGTGTACAATTTTACTCCACTCTTAATTATATATGCCTTCGCTTCGGTTAAGTGGAGACTACCGTAAATTAATATTTCTTATAAATTTTGTAAACTTTTGTGGACGCGGTTGGATAAGCTAAAACTGATTTTAAATTCAATGCAAAGCTCCAAGAGGGAGGTGGAAATAGTCAAGTACTTAAAATTGCGCGTATAAGTAAACAATAATTGTTTTTAGTGTGTCGATTTAAATGACGAATGTATGTGATAGAAATCATCAGGTATTGTTAGCAAGTGTAATATATTAAAGTTGGCGATTATAGAAATGGAAAAATGATTAAAAACTGTGGAGCAGCGCATTGTACAAGTTAGCAATGCTTAATGCAAATGTATTTAAATTAAGGAGACAAGCCTGGGTTTAAATTTTTTTTCCATAATGGACTTACCGCAGGACATCTCAGGAACCACTTCATCGAATAGGCTGAAATTTTAACCGTAACTTTTAAGTATATGATTTTAATACACTTGAGTGGAACAGAATTTTAATAAAAGTCTAAATGTTTATTTAAAAAAATTATATAGCTGTTTTTTACACAATTTTTCAATTTTTTTAAATTATTTGATCAAAATTATTTTTTATTACAATATTAATATATTACTTTTAAAAATTCGGGCTATTCGATGAAGTGGTTCCAGAGATGTTCTGTATATAAAAATCAGAGTATAAATAAAAGTTAATAGTTATGTAATTTATTTAAAAAATTAAGAAATGTTTTCAATTGCTATGAAAATTAATAACATAAAAATTAATATTATAAAACAAATGAAAATTATATGTATAATATCATCATATGCGGATGATACAGTTGTGCTAAGTACAGGTAAAAACTGGAGGCAAACTGAAGTATTTATGAACAACTGTTTACTCAAGTTGAATGACTGGGTGGCAAGAAATGAACTATTTCTAAACCTGTCCAAGATGGTTTTTATTGCATTCAAGAGCTACTGTGACAGTGTGCCAACTAGAATTAATATAAATATAAGCGGATGTTTATTAAATAGGGTTGAATATATCAAAATAATAAAGATAAATCATTATTAAAGAACAGTTTAGGGGTAACGAGAAAACGAAAACATTAATTTTTAATTTAAGATTCAGCCAAGGAAAAATACGCATAGCGAGTTAGCTGAATATAATTCATGCAGCTAGCCGCGCATCCCATACTTGCGTTGGGAACGTGAGAGCGCCCCTCGATACTTAGGGATTTTAGTTGATAGTCACTTAAAATGAAATTTTCATATAATACATATTCTTAAGAGAACAAGATATCTACTTTTCATTATGAGGAAATTAAAAACAGTTCTTAATTAAAAATTTGTGTTGGAAAAGTTTACTATGCCTTTGTTGCATGGGGCGGAGCGTAAAATACTGTCTTACACTTACTGGAATCATTATAAAAGCGACTATTGTCAACGTAAATAATGATAGAAACCAACCTCTATCTATCAAGCAAGCTTATATAGTTAACTCATTATTACATTATTATCTAGAATTTCAGAATAAAACTAGAAGCAAAAGTTAAAACTGCCAATAGCTAAGATCAATTAGTCAGAAAAGGAGCTGCATTTATATACAAAGAAATCTTTGAATGTCCTATATCGAAACAATAAAAGCTAAGATAAGAAATTATGTATCCTATGAAACAATGTCAATTTATTTAATTAACAAAAATTATTTATTCTTAATTTAGCTGAAAATTATTCAATTATACACACTTATAAAAATAATGTTTTGTTATATTTTATTTTATTTATTGTTTCATCGGTTATGTATTGTATTTTAGTTACCGGATCTATGTACAGGGATAACATTATACATCTATAAGATGTTGGTTGTACTAGATATACTCTACTATGTCTTTTGACATCAGCAGCATAATGTATTTTCTGGTTGAATAAATAAATAAGTAGCATTTAGTCATTTTTGACCCAGGTTGTCCCCTTAAATTTACATATACGCCTATAATATTATATTAATCTATTGGAGGGAGTTTTTGAGGTTCGGTACTCACAGATACGTATGGGCTATTTCACGTCAAGTGGTACGATGAAAATTTTAAATCGCTCCAAAATTTGAGAACAGGCTGGAAATATCTTCAAGAAGATAGAAACAAAATTTTAGGTGTTAAAAATAATTTGCCTAAGAGTTATTCCACCATGAAAAGTGGAAATTTTTCAATTTTTTAGAAAATTTTCTATTTTTAAAGCCATTTATCTCAAAATCTATTGATTTTTTTGAAAAAATATTAGAAACAACTTTTGTTCAAAATAATCTTTAGAACTTATCTACCTGGGTTACAATTCTTAATTTTAAAATCTCGAAGAGATAGGACTCCCGGAAATATTGAATATCAAAAAAAGGCGACCACGCCACAATCGATTTTGATCTAACACCGCTCAAAAGATCACATTTTTCGAGAGCTTTCGAATGGCGGTGGTTAGATTATTGGCCAAGACCGCTGGCTTTGAAAATAGAAATTTTTCTAAAAAATTGAAAAATTTCCATTTTTCATGGTGTAATAACTCTTAGGCAAATTATTTTTAACACCTAAAAATTTTTTTCTATCTTCTGGAAGATATTTCTAACCTGTTTTCAAATTTTGGAGCGATTTAAAATTTTCATCGTACCACTTGACGTGAAATAGCCCGTATGTATATCTTACACACTCTTGACCATTTCTTCTCTAGTAATTTGCGAATTGATACACGAGTTATATAGTTTTTCAAACTGGTGAACTACTACTCGAGTGACCATCTGAACTAGTTTAATTTCTATCACGGATATATTGGATTTTAATGGATTAAACGTTCCGCTAGATATACCTAATATTTTTTCCACAATATAGTTATACTAGTTAGTTCAACTCTATATTCATTTATCAATTTCTGAAGGGTACGTATGTATACATACTACATAGAGAGAGAGAGAGAGAGAGAGAGAGAGAGAGAGAGAGAGAGAGAGAGAGAGAGAGAGAGATGCGTTAAACTATATAATGAGTGCTATTCAAATAATTTTATACAAAGCAACGTATTGGAAACGGTGGAAAATGTGTGCTCTATCGGTTATATAAATAGGTATACAAGTCAGCCTTTTTTTCTTTCTATTTTTCTTTGAAAAAATGTGTTCGGAAAAAGAAGGTACCAAATAGATTGCTGATATACGCGCACTAACTTTTCTTTATTCGACGATCACGAACTATTCAAGAGATTGGATTGTAAAATAATCCGAAGTTAAACGAAGTACACGTTCGCGGGATTTCGGAGAAATGCAAAAAATGATTGGTCTCTTACTTTCTAGATTTATTGCGAAGATGAAGGCGAGTAAGAGTTGTCTTCGATATATGTTAGTTAGGGGATAAATAAATAAGCACGATACCAAGTGGCTGCATTTAGGTCGAGACTCGAGTATCTAATACGAATCGAGAGAGTCCGTCAAGCCACTGGCTAATTGAGAATCTCTTGCGACGAGATACCGCTCGAATGATTAATTCAAATTAAATATCCGATGGAAACACTCGTTATTTCTTTTTTTTTTTTTAATAAAATAAAATAACGAAAACTTTGATATTTTTTTAATTGAAGACGAACTAACTATATAATTTGTTCTAATTATTATTCACCTGACCGAGTATAGATTTGGTAAATGTGAAATTATAAATTTCTCGGCTGCGGTATAAGGACTTAGGAAATATCATCGGGGTCAGATGTCACCACCAACTCGAGTAGTCGAGCCACGGTCGACACCGACGGAGGTAAGTGCGCCGCCGACCAAGAGTAACGTACCGACCGAGTCAGCGCTACCGTGGGAGGGTAAGGAAGAGAGTGACTCGTCCTCGTGGCTACCCGCGTGGCACTGTGGCAGTGACAGCGAGAGCAGCCGTGCCGTCCCCTACCCGAGACAGGCGAAGCTACGAAAGAAGGAAGGAAGCCCGGGCAACATAAAATTTCGTCCGGCGGCAACTTTCTCCCTCGAGCGTCCCCCTTACCCGAGCGCCTCCAGTGGCGGCGCGGCGGCAGCAGTCAAGCAGTGTGCCGCACGCCGAGCTCGAGTACGCACAAGTGCGCGAGGTGGTGATCCTCTCCGTCTCTCCGTCTCTCCGTTTCTCTGTCTCTCTCTCCCCCCTCTCTCCCTCTCGCTCGCGTACACACACACACACTCAAACACTCTCTCTCTCTCTCTTTCTCTCTCTTTCTCTCTATCTCATTCGCCGTCTAGCTACGTCGCGTTTACATAGTGTCTTGGCGTATACGGCAGTTTATACGCGCGCGTACCCGGACATCGCAGCATCCCCGGATCACCTACAAGTGAGTACCAGTCTACTTGACATTATCTTGCATACTACCGGTGTGTCTGTCCTCTATCTGCGTCTCTCCCGTTTTCTCTCTCGGTCTCTCACGGTCTCTCGGCCTCTCTCGTTCTTTGTACCTCGTCTCTCTCCGGGGTAATCGTTTACGCCCATAGCGTCGTCTCCGCCGGTGGGTGTAAGGACGCGGGGCATTTTTGGGGTTAGGCCACGTCGAAGGTTAGGTAGACATTTCAATTTCAACGTTTCGACAATTCGTCTTCGACACCACGATATATACGGTTGTACTACATTATACACATATAGATGTGGAAAGAGAGACAGAGAGAGGTATACCTACTTTGCTTTATTGTAATACATACGTGCATATATATGTATATGTATATATGTGTGTGTGTGTGTGTCTGTGGTGAGTGTGTAAGTGTGTTTGTGTGTGTGTTGCGTGCATATACGTATAGACGTCGGTGTGGATTCACAAGAGTGAAGTTTGCGTCGTTGGGCTGCAGGGATATATGTGTACGTTCGTTTTTTTTTCTTTCCTTCTCAATCTCTTTTCTTGGGGATTCCGAGAGTCTGGTTGCTTTTTCGGCTCTTGTGTAGAAGTGCCAACTGGAAGGTCTCTCTCTCTCTCTCTCTCTCTCTCACTCTCTCTCTCTCTCGCTTTAGCTCTTCGATTTGCAACTGTCTTGTCTGTTTCTCTCTCTCTCTCTCTCTCTCTCTCTCTCTCTCTCTCTCTCTCTCTCTCTCTCTCTCTCTGCCCGTGTCCATGTGTGGTACGTATCTGTAATATACGCGAATATGACAACCGATGTATACGCAATTGAAAAACTTGGGTGAAAAACGTCTATTTTCTATTAACATTTCTTTTTACGATGACGCACGTATCTCTTGTAATTTGTGGATTTTATATGTTAATTCTCTTGTTTTTTTTTTCTTCTCTCGGTGTAAATATAAATGCATTATCGCTACGAGATTCTGCCTGCATGCAATTACGATATCAATTATTACGAATCGGAGTAGATTTTCAATGGTGCAGGAATAGCTATTTTAAATGTGCACGATATTCCTTGAAAAAGAGGCGGTTATTTATCAAGCAGTAAAATATAATTTTTCCTTCTCTTCATCGTGTTTCCATGTTTCAACCATTTGTTAAAACCAAGTAGAAAAATTACCGTTTTTTAACTAAAATTTGGCGGAATATAAGAAATATCGCCACGAACTGGCCAAATAGATAGTAAAATTAATAAAAAACTTGGGGGGTCTAAGTTACAACTGAAATTTTCTCGTATATTTATATAATTTTTAATAATAAATTAACAAAGTTTCATAAAGTGAAACAAAATCCTTAATTCATCTAACAATAATAACTTAAGTATCATAAAATTCTACAGAAAAAGAACGTACTGCGCTTCCTAGTACTCGCAATTTTTATATATTATTACATCTAACTTAAACATCCGTTTTTATTGTGATTGAAAAATCGATATCCAGAATATAAAAAATTTATTTACGACATTGAACAATAACATGAGAGCGATGCAGTGTATTAATCGACTAACTAAATGTTACTAGTATTTGAATTTTCGTTTTACACCGACCTATGAAATTATAAATATTCATTAATTTCCGTAACTAAATGTGCTTATTAATAAAAAATTTCTTGGCGTATCGCTAATTTGCGCGTTGAATTTTCCAAAGCAAGAAAATATTTGAGGAATATCTTTGGCGTTTGACGGGATGTGAACCACAGAAAACAGAAAATTATTTATTTTTTATTGAACAATGAATTCAATTTATCGAAAAATACGTTCTGTAACGATGTTATGATTCTTTTAGAGATAATCCGTAAATTTTTTCAAATTTTTTTATTGATAAATGATCGAGATTTTTGGGCAGCCGTGAATCATTGTTTTACAGCTATATATTACCGACCAAATTTAGTTATTTACGTATAATTAATGAATTAATAGTTATTTCGAAAAAATCTCTCTGTTACGCTATTTTATTTAGTTTGAACAGTATCTGTAATTTTTTGAGATTTTTTTTATAATTAGGTATTAAAATTTTTGGGATTTTCTAGGTAGATCTCTGTAATTTAGGTATCACATCCCCTTAATACGTAACGAATATCGATGAAATGAATTAACCGACGATAAACCCATAACCAACGAATTAATAACGTGTAAGGTGAAATATATTCATTGGATAATTTATTTATCAAACGGTAAATAATCCAAAATGTAACTATTTTTTTTTCATCTATACCAATGAATATACACCAATATAAAAAAATCACCGTACACGAAGAAGTTCGATAACGTTAAATAATTCGCAACGATTATAAAATCATGGGAGTCCCAGTATAATATGTACGAGGCAACTTAGTAATGAGGATTTCGTATAGACGTAGCGTTACGAAAGAATCTTGCTCGGTTAAGAAAAAAGAGCGCCGGGCTCGGACGGAAAAAGGGTTGAGCGTGTATATTTTCACAAGGATTCACGCGCATAAACAACAATATCACGTGAGCGTTCATTCAGTTGTAACCCAGTGTTAATTTACGTGTATACGCGTGGTAATTTACACGCGGGCGCGCCTGTTAAATGTACACCGATCGGAATGTACATAGAGCGCGCGCGACCGGAACGACCGAGTGGATTTTAAGGAGTAACGAAGAAAGAAAAACTCGGGCTTAAAGAGTGTGTGTGTAGCGCCCTGTACAACGAGACGGGTTTGGATGCTTGATTTATTTTCACCCAAGATTTATGTATATCGAGGGAACCTCGGCTAAAGAAAAAAACCTTGTCTTTTTTACTCCACGCGATTCGTATAGCCTCGCTTAATTATACAGGGATTCCCTTTGATTCGGGTATATAAATTTTCTAGCTTCTTTCCCTTTTTTTTCTCTACGAAACAGTTCTAGATCGCGATTAGTTTGATTCATTAACTTTGGTACGTGCGTGCACTTATGCACTTGCGCGCTTAATGCGAAATTTGCAATGTCGAACTTTTTAACGAGTTGGCGTTTAGTTACTTTCGCAATGAATTTTCGCGAAATTCAAATTCCGGAGCGTTGTAAACCGACGATAATGCATAACGCAATACAAATTTGTTAATAATATCTCTCGCGCATTATGTCACAAGTTTGAGAAATGAAAATTATTCGCATGTGTTATTGTTCTTGATGTGATTTGACATAAATACAAGAGGAATAAAGTGTCGCGCTTATGCGCGCTCTCGTAAATAGTATTAAAATGTTTAATTGAAATTCAAGCGCGTAAAGTTTTGATTCGCTCTTGATGCGTGTGCACCTAATAGTTTCTGCACGGTCAAATGATATATATATATATATATATATATATATATATATATGTACGAGGAGAAAATATTTCAATTAAATTCTATATACCTTATAGGGCTGAAAAGATTATACGAGAAAGAATGCGATTAAATAACGCAATATATCAAAAAACATTATTACATTATTATTACAGCGTTAATTTTCTGGAATTGCGTACCCAAAGTGCAGAAATCTACCTTGAAAATACCGAAAGTCAGAAAATTTGATGAAATTAATACTACTAATAATAAATAACCTGATTTCTGATTTAGTGATAAATACTTTGAACCGATTTGTATATTATATTTCAAACAAGTATGAGAGCGTAAAAAATTAAAAAAATAAAAGCAAATTATTGTAAAATACGGTACACAAAAATAATTGTTCAATTCTTGGATCAGAGTTCGCCATATTCCACAATAAATGCATATTTTATATATTAAGGTGAGATAAATAAAAACTTTGATATACATTTATTTTTATTAAATATTGCGATTAGCAGCTATCAATACAATATTATAATGTTTTTACCTCAAAATCCAAATGACAAAATACTTAACTGTTAAGAAATACGATTGGTTGTAAATATTTCTTATTCTCAATGTGTACATAGAGTGGTTAAATGTCCACCAGAGGATGCATATATTTAAGTGACACGCGCGAGCAAATGATAATAACTTAACGAGGAAAACCATATGCTTCCTGCATGTTATCTATCTTACTTATACGAAAAACTAAGATTTTTACTCAAAAGGATGATCGAATCATTATTATTCAATCCTAAGTTTAAACATGAATGGCACTTTGGTCATCTATAAACTACCTAGGACGCTTGGTCAGGTCGTGTATAAGAATGAAACGCTTTTTCGAACCTTTCCTGCCCATTTCATAGTTTTCATTCCAATTTATAAACCTTTTCTGACCATCAAAAATGCTTTTGGAATTTTAAGTAAACTAAGAAAAATTGGCCATTTTAGCTAGGTATAATAGCCATGAACAAGCTCCTAAAAATGATTTGGCTCAATTTGAGACAAAAATGATGAACGTCGAAATATCTTTAAAAGTACTATTTATATAGCGTAAACAATCGTCTGTATCTATTACAAATGGTAAAACCGATCTAATTTCACAACACGCTTTAAGTTTTGTTTACAGGATTACCCGAAAAGTTGTTTCATATTTGATGAAGGTTATGTCCATCTAAGAAATGGTCAAGAAAGGTGTGAAAAAGCGTTTCATTTTGAGATAGAACCTGACCAGTTTCACTGGCCATTTCTTAGTTTTAAGCCCATTTTTCATATTTAAAATTCTACTAGGGAAGTAGCGATTTAACGTCAATGGAACATCGAACCAGTTACATAACTTTGATGAACAATAAATCATCGATTGCTCTTTTTTATCCAAAACAAAGTAAAAGACATATAGCACAAAAGAGCAGTCGATGATGTGTATACGAATTTCTCATCGCCCGAAGCGCTTGTCGAAAATCACAGTTTTATCGCGCGCGTCAACGAATCGAACTAAAAGTTTACAAACAGAAAAATACTATACTTTTCGTGATTATTAATATTTACAAAATAAACTGTCGATCTCGTTAGTGCCCTATTTAGCGAAATAGTGTTGTAACGACTTGTAATTTGGAATATTTGGTCTAAAGCATAATTTATACTTTGCACACAATTGACCGAGTTATCGAGGTAACATTCATTATATAGGGGTTATGAAATATTTTATAAGAAAACAGAGTATTTTAATACTTATTAAAGTTAAGACGTTTTATTTATTTATTATGAAATTTAAAAAATGGGTAAAGTATATTGAACAATGTATAAAGTACAGCTATAAAATAAAATAATCAAGTTCATCGGGCTTTCAGTTCTGACTCTAACATCAACTGGATTATTATGATTTTATGGCACCAAGACAATTTTCTCTTTAGTGTGGTCTGATATTAAATATTCCTGTATTAAACGTGTTAAATGCGATATTTTATACCTCGTGGATATTATGTATATACATATATTTACGTAATTAAATTACATTAATTAATTTATTAAGTAAAATACATATATTTATAATTAAACTATTTTTTGGAAAATTTTTATAGCTGCACAATTTTACTTAATATCTATATTTATAATGAATTTTATTACAAGTTACTATTTGAGATTCGATTAATTATTTGACTTACAAATGCTAAAATGTCCTATCTCATCAACATTGCATGACTGTTAAATAATGCGAGAAGGTCAATTAGTGTGCACAAAAAATTGATTTTTTCCTTAAATTTACCCGAACACACGTAGTGAAACGTGGTACTAAAAATTAATATTTAGTTTATAGTAGCGGATGTACAACTATCATAGTAAAAAATGAGTACTTTGTAGATTACGTGATATACAAATATATTTATTTATGTTATAAGCATTAGTAAATTTTACTACACTTTATGCTATTTTTTTATTCTGACAGTCTGACAGTCTGACAGTCAGACAGTTGTGACATCAGTATCTTCATTACTAAATAATATAGTAATGTTTAGAATGTTTTTTTCTTGATGTGGGAAACATTTTTTATTCGTAAATTAACTTTTTCAATACACCCACAATAAACGAAGCTACGACATTGTTGTACAAGATCAGGAAAGAAGAAAGTTTTTTTCAAGTTATTACCTCACTCGAAAAAGTTTCTCTGTTAACCTTGTAATAATATAATAATCTAGAATTCTTAGTGTACATCGTACGTTTATTTTGCTTTTAGTGAATTTTTAAAAAATAATTTGCCTCACCCCTGGTGTACGATAAAACTCGATTAAAAAAGAGACGTATCTCAAACGAATTATTGTTTCTGCTCGAGCAGCAATACAAAATAATAAACGCAAGCATGCATATATAGTTGCTCTCTGAATTTAAAGATGCAATAAAACCTGATGAAGCATCGGTATCGTTCACCTCGTTGCACACACTCTCATGCTCTTTTGAGACGAAAAATAAGAAAGAAAAAAATAAAATAAAGAGCGATACGTATTGTATATACATCGAGTGCATCCACACGGCGTCTTCCCGTCTCCACGCGTTTCCTCCCGGCGGCGGCGGTGGCACGGCCTCGGGTCCGCGATGACGCGCGCGCACTTCCTCGTTCCGCCGGCATCGAGAAGGACACGTACACGAGGCAACTCGCCGCGTTGCCTCTCGCGTATACAGTAACAGTAGGAGGAGGCTTGACATTAAACCAGACGAAGTGAATGCCACAATCTGATCTTAGATTCAAATTTTTATACAGACAAATACTGAACTAATGAATACTTATTATACCAATAGGTTCAGTTATACCTCGATGCAGTTGTCACGTTTAACTAAATATAATGAAAAATAAATCGGGTTGATTAAATCGAAATGTCTAGATTAAGAATTAATACTTACCGTTGATTATTATTTAATTAACATACATTATTCCTCAGCCCGAATGTATCATTTATCGTAAATTCATTATATTATAATAAAATTTGGTCTAAAAATTAGGTAATTATATATCCATGCAGGTCCACGTAGAGGCGTACATGCATGATTGTTTAATAATCGAAATTGCCTGGGTTCGGACGTTTTGATAGACACCGAGAATACACGTATTCTACCGAAATTTCATAATGCCTGTCTGACAATACGATAATTGCACCAAATTATATACTAAATTGCGGATTATCACAAACCAAATAGTCCATATATGATTGAAATATATTATATAATAAATTATATATAAATTAAATTAATCTTTACATGCCTATAACTATTAATCTTTCAACACCTTGAACTTATATATACATGAATGTACATGCATTAATGCATTCCTATTGATTTTTATATTTTAAGTACACACAATCAATGTTCTGACCTTACTGTTTCAGCACCAAGTTATAATTAATGTTTTGATAGACTTTATCAAAGTTGCACCAACTTAATCAGAAAAACTATACTTGTATATTTGTTTAAAATAATTAATTGTCAACTAAACATACTATACTTATAATTACTAATTTTATAAATCATTCCCATCAATCGTGAATTATAATTCGAAATTGATTTATTTTTAGTATAGATAAATTTTAATTTCCAGAATACAATCGCTTGCTACTGGTCAACCAAGCAAAAAATACCGTTACTTCAAAATGTATAGCTTACGAGAGACGACTGTGCCAATTCTAATATACAAAATAATTTTTTCGCTAGGATATTTGCGCACAAAGGAAATAACAATGGTGAATGAACTAATAGACTTCCAATGACATAGTTTGTTAATTTAATTAATTAATATAAACAATTACTTTAATAAATTAATTTCGAATAATTAGTATTAATAATGCATATATATGTATACATATGTACATGTATATATTTAATATATAATTAGATAATTGTTATACGCATTATTCGGATTAACAAATACTAAATTAAGTATTAACGAAGTTGAAAAAAGCAATAATTATCATTTATCTTACACACGCACGAAATACGAATAGTTTACTTGAGGCAAATTCAGGAGAAGAAAATTCTCGAGATAATTATGTTTAAAAGTAATAATCTCGGTAACTGGTTCTTTACTTTGTATCGTGTATATAATCCAAACTGCAGTATGCATTTAATTTATTTACACTGCAAATGATAAGTTGCCGTGTAGATGGGGTTTTGTACAATTAAATGGAAAATTAATCTACATGCAGTTATGTTATTGAGTACGTTTTAGATGCGATAAGAAAATAATGGATGGATTTGTTTCTTCATATTTTAAGTATGTATCGGTATGTTTTTTTTTCGCTTTTTACCGACTAACGCAATAATAGATACTCGGTATTCCAAAAAGAAACGTGATTAATCTTCGTTAGATTATTTATATATTGAATTATTACCATTGTTACATTAATTTGTATAATGGCAAATAATTCGACACTATACTGAATACGCATGTGTATATGGAATGAAATACGAGCAAAATTTCAATTTTCTTTTACGAAGAGATACATTAATAGATTAATTGCGTTGGATGATGTGTTAAATATTTTCATTTATTCTATAGATATTGTAAAATATTTTTTTTATTATTTTAACGTCACTTTTTTTATGCTCCCAAGTTAGTGTTAATCAGCAACGGAGATCACACGTTTTCTTTGTTAAGAAAGCACCTTATGAAAATACATTAAATATAATACATTTCAATAATAGCTAATGACATAAATTATATATTGAAATTTAAATAAATTAAAAATATAAAACGTTGAGTAAAATCCTTTACGATTAAAAAGTCGTAAAATGTGGAAAATCCTCGATTGCCTTTCACATGTACACGTTCCTCGATGTTTGAGACGAAATACGTCGTCGTTAGCCAGGTGCAAAAGATAACGCGAGCTTGCGCGTGATCAAATGAAAACGCAAGCGCGCGTGTCAAAGCAAATGTACGGAAAATTGCGCATCGAATTTGTTGGAGATGCGAGTACGCATCTCTCTCTCTCTCTCTCTCTCTCTCTCTCTCTCTATCGCTCTCATTTTCCTCAATATAGTTTTAGAGAGAGAGAGAGAAAGTGAAAGAGAGATGGTACGATTTGTCCCTTAACATCGAGGGATACGCGTGCAGGGCGATTAGGCATCCGACGAAGGCGTAACGAGTTTCCGGGAAGTTGTTGTGCATCTCTCCCTCCAACTCGTTTTGCTTTCTCTCGTCCTCCCCATGGATTAAATTTATACGCGTTAATTATGCAGTCGGTCTCGATCATTATGCGGTTCGTGCGTCTTTCTTGCCTTTTTTTGCGTTCTACACGTTATTATCGTATAGGTTATCGTAGCGGGTATACGTTAAACTAAACGGTGGGATTAAAAATTGCACGGTTTTAAGATTACCGGATAAACTGTGAACAACAGTTTTTTTAATGCGTTTGAAATATTATTTATGGGGTAAATAAACGGTTTTTCAAGTCTTTCGTGTACGTTCAATATTGTAAGCTCAAAATTCAATAATATTCGATTGTTCGAAAAATTGTAAACTGAAATACGGTAAAATATTGGTTTTACAATACAATGAAGAAAAAAAAACACCAGATTTAAATTTGTTACATATTGCACGCTTCAATACATGGAAAATAATTGCGGTTCAAAAAAATATTAAGGTCATGTCGAGCCTTGCAATTGGGCACTTTTTAGTTTATAAACAAATAAATTATTTTTTTGTAAAATTCTTTTCATCTGACCCTTGTACATGCTTTTAACAATTGACCTGAAGTTTTTTAGATTCTATTTAAATTTTATAATTTGTATATCATTCACAGGTTACCGTTACTATTCGCTTTTCAGCTTTAAAATACTTACTCACTTTTATTTATCAAATCGTTATTTAAAATGATTTTTTTAACGGAATTTCTATTAATTTATTTATGTTTTAATTTTGATAAATAAATTAATTGTAAATTAAATATTGGAGAAATTTTTATTTTTAAAAGTTTATTCAGATTTTAAATGAATTATGTGAAAATAAATTATTGGGTTAAAAGGTATAGAGTTCTGTAATTTGGGTCCGACATCTCGTTAATTTAATTTTCCATATTTTGTATTCTATAAAAATTCGATGATAACCTCAAGAGAGTAAAATTGAATGAACATAACTGAAATAGCTCGTTTACTTAATGATTTAAGTAAACAGGAGACTGTCTCTTGGTGTGTCAAATATCTCGAAACGTCACTGGAAATCGAGCGCACACATCGGCGGTAGCATATACGACCCCTAATTTCTTTCTATCTCGAGAGTAACGGTGCAAGAAGAATCCGCGGGGGATGAAAATCGGCGTGGCGCCTCAAGACATTCGATGTATATGTGTACCCTTTAGCTTCGGCGCCAGCCTGCCTGACCTCGTCGCCGCGCTCTTTCTCTCCGCCCACAGTTTTTTTCTCTCTCGGCGCGCATGACAATCCCGTAATCGCGACGTCTTGTTTCCGGCGCCACGGAATTCTTGGCCCGCTGGGAAAAATTCTTCCTAGCTTTCTTTCCTACGCGGAAGTTGTTACGCTACGTCGTTATGGAGAGCTTTCCTGCCTGATTGGAAATCGAATTTAGTGATTTCGTTGCCTTGTTTTCCCTCGCTCTAAGGAGATTTGCTTTGATGCCTCCTTTTCTTTATAATTTTTACGTGCGAATGTGTATCGTTCAGAGATTTTGCTTATAGGGATCTCTACGTTCATTACATTATGGAATATAAATTAGCAAGGATTTTCGTACTAACCTCTTTAAGCAAAGTCAAAAATCTTTTGTAGACAAAACAATATGTTTGTAATTAATCAAAAGGATAAAGAAATATATATTTTCTCTGGCACAACAGCAACGTGCTCTGCTATCGAACCATTTGTTTTATAAATAAAATTGATGACGTTTCGGATGTCGTGGCTAGAGTCATCTCTTTCCCTGATCAACGGCAGAATCACGGAATAATAAATTTATGGCGTAATAATTTAAAACGCTATGGAATTATTTAATACATCAAAAGATTTAATCTTTTGTACGGTGAATTTATTGACTTGGAAAACGTTATAGTTGGACCTTCTCGACTTGTTATTTAAAATTTTAATTAAATTTAATACTATTATTGACAACGCACAAAAAAATGTAGTGTTAGTCCAACGTATTAATTATACTGAATCGCAGTACTGAATCTAGTTCGTGTACACCTTTACTTATTGTATTATTTATCGTTGACCAGTTCATTAATTTCTATATCTCAACGATTAAATAGGCATTCTCATATAAATGTACCACGTCACGCGGATATATAGCGAAAACTTTATTAAATTTAAAATGTTTGGTCTGACATATGAGCCAGTGAAAAACGATATTAAGCTCGAACGAAAAAGTAAATCATCGTTTCTCTACAATGTCCATTAAAATTTACAGGATTTTCACAACCGAGAGTCTACCATTAATCAAAAAGTGACTTATTATTTACTTCTAAGAACATTTTTGTGACAAAAAAATCGTTTCTTTTTTCGCCAAAATACACTTTTCACGAAACACATTGTCTATTCGCAAAAAGGACATTAAACATAGTTCCATAAAGTCCCTTGGAAAAAATAAAATTTGAGATGAATAGATGGTGTTTTCTCAAGGATGATTTGTTAAATTGTAATGTAATACATGTACGTATTATTATTTTAGCACAGGCCTTGAAGACGCCTACGTGACTCATCGATTTCTTGATGTTCATTGCTCTTTGGGAGAAAAATGGAATTTTCAGGATTTCTGAACTCACGCATATATATGTATCAAGTTGATTATCCTCTTCGCGCAAATGTGTCCGTTATAGCCTTTGCACGTGTGTAGCAGTATTGTTTACGGCTATTTTTTTTTCTTATTACGCAAAACGTTATTCGATTGAAAATAATTGAAAGAATATCGTTCACACAAATAAAAAATCTATAAATCCCACATTCGTTTTATGTATATACTTGCTTATTCTTTCGCATCATTTCATTTAAGTAAGAAAAAATTCTACTCAATGCTTTTTTTTAGACACGACTAAATTTATATCTTGTAAATCCGATGCGATAAAAAAGTTATTATTTCGTTAAATACTCATCTCAAAAATACGAAAACAATAGACTGTAGATGGACGTTAGCCTTTGTTTCGTCAAATAATGAAAAGGTTTTTTCTATATCGGAAATCTGGTCGTATATTCGTGATGCTTATATGTTTATTCTCTTATAAACCTATGTGTACACGACATTTAATTTAACGCTTTTGAATAAAATTAATAAAATTTTAATATTAAAGAAAATTATATAATTTCGAATTAAAACGGAAAATTACATACATTTAATTATGATGAAATAATAATAAAAAATGTAAATCTTAAGTCCTTTGATAATTTATCTAAATAATCCAGTGCAGCAAGTCCAACAAGATTCATTATCGAAATTCCGCGAAATTCTATCGAAAATTCATCATCCCCGAGACATTCCGAGGTCGCTTTCACTTTCAATGGGACTTTTGAGTGCACAAGCAAACCCAAAATGTAAATTCCATGCTCTACGAGTCACAGTTCTGTCGCTGTAGGCATAGGTTTTTGCGATACTTACTCTTCGTATTAGCGATCCAAATTCCAGGACTTAAACGTAAAAATGTCATCATTTTAACTTTATATTTTCTTACTAAATTTTGATATATAATTTAGTTCGCTTCAAAAGTTAAAATTATTGTATTTTTAATTATTTGCTTTTTTGTTTGAAAATAGATACTTAAATTCTTTAGATTCAGGATGGAAATAAAAGAACAACCAAAAACTTTTATGAATGCATATTATTTATAGTCGGAAAAAGAAAAGTACTCGCAACATTCCACTTGTTACTTCGAACCTGGAGCAAATCTCATTAAAACTTTTCTGACGTTACAATAATTCGAGCATTGCGAGATGATAAAAAATTTTTCGACAATTATTTTCGTCTTACAAAATTTTCTGATAAAAATTACCGTAACTTCAGGGTAAACCTTTGGAGCTGTTCAACAAACATTAACCTAGAAAGTCATAATATTTCATCTAAAAAAAATCGTTACAATTATTACCGTGCCATCACGGCAATTTGTATTAGGCAGAGATTAGAATATTGTTTCCGTGTAAAAATGCAATAGTAAAGTTATCGGCTAATAATCGATTCTTACCCATTAAATACATATACGATGAGGTTAAAAAAACCTACCATTCACTTTCGGCTCTAGTGCACATTTTTCGAATTAGATTTGTTTTCTTTTGTTCGCGGGAGGTAAACGTTTTCTTATACATATTTGGCATTTTCATTTGTGACAGACTCATTTTCTCACCGTGATGGTAAAAGCTTCGTGGATTAATTCTGAAGCGGGGTGCAAAAGAACACGCGTTGTGTATATGTATAATCTATCCTGAATTTTGGAGCAATATAGGGGAGCACCAGCTGTTTAACCTATAAAATAAAATAGCCATGTATATTGTTTAGATTATTATATATTTCTTTATTAACGGAAGTCGATATAAATAAATAAAACCATTTAATGGCCACTCAAATTGTTTAAAATATATAAAACGATTCACCAAAAATCTCCTAAATGGAAAATATAAAAGTATGTGGCAAAGAGTGAGAGAGAGAGGAGAGAGGAGTATCGTGCATACACTATGTACCTCAGCGTCCGGCTAGAAAAGGTCGTATCTCAGTGGCCGGTTGAAGAAGGTCGTATCTCAGCGGCCGGTTAAAGAAGGTCGTATTTCGCGGGCTAATTTTTTTTTCTTAAATTTAAGTTGGCAACATTGACAAAAATCTTGTGTCATTAGATTTAACACGCGAAAAAATTATAAATACTGTACGAACACACATATATTTGTGTATATATATATATGTATGGGTGTAACTGTGGGAATACGTTTAGAGATATTCAGTAGTTCTCTTGAATTTCTAGTTTTTTCGGGGCCATTATTTTAAATTACAGAGAGTCAAAATTGACATATTAGCACTTTTTGCATTCTATGCCATATATATATATTTTCATGTATTTGTAGCTCCCAGGGGATGCATTTTTCACTAAAAACATAAATATGACTTCTTTTGTAAAATTATCTGAATTTTTCATAAAAAATACTTTTAAAATCATAAATGTATGTTGTCACACTCTTGTAAGCCGTTTAAACCTTAATACTGAAACAAGCAATTCTGCTCCGGACTCTGGTAACCTAATGCTGTCTAAAAGATGTCTTTTTATAGTCAGAAACTGCCTATAAATTTCCAGAGTGAGTCTAAATCATTAAGATCACTTATGGTCAAAATATCTGGGAAAATTGCCCGAAATATTAATAGAAATGTATATTTGTTGCCTTATAACGATAAATCTATTAGATTGATCATTGCAAAAAAATTTATGCACTTACTTTGGAGTGGCAGAAAAGTATCTCCAGTTGTTTGAGTATCCATATAATTCCCTGTAAGCTGCTAAAAATACGAATATTATTATACAATTATAAAAAATTAATTTTGAAACATTTATAATGATAAGGCAACATTTATACATTTATGTTATAAGACAACAAATATACATTTCTATTAATATTTTGGGCACTTTTCCTAGATATTTTGACCATAAGTGATGTTAATGATTTAGGCACACTCTGGAAATTTATAGGCAGTTTCTGACTATAAAAAGACATCATTTAGACAGTATTAGGTTCCCAGAGTCCGGAACAGCTGATTTTCACTATTTAAGGTTTAAATGGCTTACAAGAGTGTGACAGCATACATTTATGACTTTAAAAGTATTTTTAATGAAAAATTCAGAAAATTTTACAAAAAAAGTCATATTTATGTTATTAACGAAAAATGCATCCCCTGGAGCTACAAATACATGAAAATGGGCATAGAATGCAAAAAGTGCTAACATGTCAATTTTGACTCTCTGTAACTTAAAATAATGGCTCTGAAAAAACTAGAAATTCAAGAGAACTACTGAATATCTCTAAAACGTATTCCCACAGTTACACCAATACATATATATATATATATATATATATACAAATATATGTGTGTTCGTACAGTATTTATAATTTTTTCGCGTGTTAAATCTAATGACACAAGATTTTTGTCAATGTTGCCAACTTAAATTTAAGAAAAAAAAAATTAGCCCGCGAAATACGACCTTCTTTAACCGGCCGCTGAGATACGACCTTCTTCAACCGGCCACTGAGATACGACTACGTAAATATTCCAAAAATAAACCACTTATATTCGATAACCCGATACAAGAATTCAGGTAAACAAGGCACAGGTCGTTTAAAAACCGAGATAAAAATGAGAGAGTCGATGAAAAGGGAAATCATTCCAGTTTAGGCTGAAAAAACTTGAATAATATCTTTATTTCTAGATTCCCCTATATACGATGTAAAAAAGCGTCTATTATGAATTGGTGACGGGAAAAATTGAAAGGGCTTGCCCCCTTATCTGAACAACGCACCTGTCTTATATATAGCAGTTACGTGTGCGAGTGTGCGTACGAAAATAAAGAATCAGCTGTCCTTTCCCGCGATCTCTTTTAAACTGGTATTCGCGCGAAACGGGTTTTGGAATTCGACATATAGAAATGTATACACATACGGTTATAATCTTCGAGCTTCCTTATGCCAGGACATCAAGACGAGTGCTGGTGAATTAGAAAGCTCAAACACTTATACGTAGAGAATAATTCAGACCCACTGTTATTATGATATCAAACTTCGTATCGAACGTACCAAACGAAATTATATAAAGATTTTCAATTGACAATAAAATATGTTTAAAATAAGTTAATAATGCACCATGCATGCCATTTAATTGCATTCAAATGTAAAATAGTTGTAAAATAATAGGGTAGGAGCTGATTTTAGGATGTGATGATGTACGATGAACCTAATAAGTACTTAATACCTAGGTTGTAACTGTGCAAAAACACTTTGTCTTTAAATCGATAGTTACTTGCATACAAAAAATTTATGGAAAAATATTTAGTTACAACATTTCAGCAATATCGTAGTAAGTGAGTTGAATAAGACACGTTTTTACCAAGTTTTTACAATAAACCCTCCGAATTATTTTGTTTTCTTCTTTTTTAAATGTTTTTTTATGTTTAATGGGATGTTCGACTTAAAAAATGGTCATTTTTGTTTTTTTTGTATAAACAAAAGTATACATTTTTGAAAAAATCCTGAACGCCATGCTCTTATGTTTTGAACAACATATTCATATTTTTTCAGATTTTTAAATTTGTAATTAAATTCTGATTTTTGCGTTGAAAATTCATGCTTTTTTAGACCAATTATTACCGATCCAAAATTGTTTATTCAATTATTATTAACAAATTTATTTTTTTCTTATAAAATCAAAAATATTTGATGCCATTCCCTCGCTTTTGTTTTAAACTATCCATATGAATTTTTTCAGATTTTTAATTAAAAAAAAAAGATGAGCCGGAGTGAGAGCATCGCGAGAGCCGAGCGACCCGGTGGCCAAGCTGAAAATCCATGAAGACCGATCTAACGCTGATTTGGAATTCGTCGTCATCTAAGTGCGAGCGAACGGTTTAGAAGTGTTCGATACGAAACGTGGTGGGTTGCGCGCGTGGCCATAAAATCGCAACTCGGCAATCGACATCGAATCGCGGGCGAGCTTCAGCTACCAGGGTTTAGGGCCGCAGATGGGAGAGGCTCTGGCCGGGCCCGGGAGGGTTAGCGACCCAGCCGGCGGCACGAGCGAACACCACCCGAGCCAGGAGGGACAGCCGGGCCCCCGCAACACCCATCAAGCTGGAATTGATGGAGTTGGAGAACATCGTAGCCAATACTGTGTACCTCAAAGCGAGAGAAGGTAATTTTATAACTACTCTTTATTATATTTTTACTTTGGCCCTTTTTATTCTGTAAACACGTTTAATTTTTTGTGTCTGATCTTACATTAAAATATATCAGTATTCCCGTAAAAACAGTAGGAAAAAGAAAATTTTTACGTTCGAAAAGTATATAGTTCGATCTTTTTACTTTCAAATGTGTAAATTGACTAGAGATTACATGTATTCATAAACTAGAAGCATTGAAATTTATTTTCTCATATTTAAAAACTCTTCTTTTCCATACTATTGTGTCAACTTTTACGCTTTAAAAATTAGATTATTTTGAGTTTTCAAGAAATTCATAATATTTTACTTCTATAATATAAAATATTTTTTGAGGGAATAGGGGAATATAAAGAGGTAGTAAAATCTGGAAGATTTTATTGCATAAGAATTAAAACGTGTATGATTCAATTTTTATCTTGTCATTAATTTCAACGCGTAGACACATGTACCTACAGTTCTGGAGAAAAGGTTCGTATCAAACTATTTTTGGTCAATGATTCTTTTATACGTACAGATAAACATTATCCATAAAATACCATAAAACATTGCAAATTATTAATATTTATATTTAGAAGAAATAAAACTATAAAAAAAGTATATAAATTTTACGTGATTACAAGTTTTGGGCAAAATTTTAAAAAATGCTTAATTTACTCAAGTTTATTTGCATTTTCGATTGAGAAACCTGTACACCTGTCGTACACAATTAAGGATTGCCAAGTCAATTAGACTGTAATTTAGTTTTAGTACTATTGTTCCAAAATGCCTGAACGAGCGCACTTGCAAACTCGGGAAATTGTTGGAAGATTGCACTAGAAATTAAAGGTTTCGTGTAAATAAACTGCATTAATATTTACGAAAGAAAGAAAACTGTTTCATAAATTCTCGAATGTTTGAAAAAATAAATATATACACCCGGAAGGCTTAGCAAGACCGGTAACAGTTTAGACAAATTAATTGAAAAAAAGGACAGTGATAGATTGAAAAACGAATGTTGCACCGATAGCACGAGAATCAGGGGATATTTCCCGTAGGCTGAATGAAATGGTATTATCTTTTTGTGTCGACGTTGAAGAAATTTTTACCAATGCAGTAAATATTAAAAGTTTACAAATAGAATGTATCAACCATGGAGAATTAATTAAGAAATTAGTTTGATTCGAAAATTTTGCATGCAATTGTATATTTTAGTATAATTTGTAATTATATTGATTATTGAATTGCGTATGCTATACGACGAGTATTCAATCCTTTTCAAATTGTCGACACCTCCTTTAACTTTATACAACTTTATTTATATTGATAGTTAATAACAATTGTTAAAATATTTGAGTATTTTTAAAGTGAATGTCTAATGAAAAGTTGGTGTCAGCATCTATTTATGACTAAAATGTGATGCCAAATGCAGTAAGTTATTCGGTAATTGTTGATCCGCACATGCGCAGGTCATTCAAACCAACTGGTCAACTGAAAAAAACGTTGCTGTTCTACTTGTATAGTATTATTTCAGAACCATGATCGAATAGTGACGAAAATATCTAAAGTGAAGCGGGGTGCACGAGTTTTGGTCGCAATATTCTTTCCTGAAATTCGTGGCCGCCGTGGCACTCGTGGTAGGGTAGTAAAATTTATCGTGATAAAAATTCATGGGTAATTGTGTTACATTTTATCACCACCCGGCACATTGTTACCATATTTTTCCGTGCTCGCGGATTATCGTGAATTTTCCTCCCGGAAGATGCGGCAATAAAATTTTCCTCGAAAGTAATCGCAACGGTATACCGGAGAATACACCAAGATATATTTTCGTACATTTGAAAAATCGAAGCAGTTAGCAGTACAGCAATCGTACGTCGTTAAAAAATATTTACGAAGATCGTTTTGAAATTTTGGTTAATTCTGCAGCCGTTCGTGTGTCACGGTATTTGAGCAAATGGAAGCATTGCATAAGTAACTAATAATACATGCATCCAGTAGAGATTACAACGATAATGTGTATATTTGAGTAATTATCCAGGATTACCTGTAGACAACCAGAAAATTGAGAGTCGGACGAGCTAATTATAGTTTTGAGAGAGAGAGAGAGAGTGTGTCTATATTATAAATATGAGATGTTATTTTAAGCTCGATTGGATTTGCAAATATTTTATCCTAAAAATAATATTGGTTATTGGTGATTAAGCATTCGAATAATTATTTAATCGAATAATGTAAATTACCGATTTTCTATCTTGGTGCCGGAAACGAATTGGCTAATTCCATACATATATACGACATATAACTATATAAAAATGATTTATCTCCACATATACAACTGTGATCAATATTTTATTAACGAATATATAGTGGATGTAAGAAAAATAGACTGATTCGTTTAAGAACCTACAGAGTAATATTATTATTTCATATTTTAGCTACATAGCCATATCTATAAATTAGCAAGACGTATCTAATGTTCGCCAGTTCTATTTATAGTTATAATAAAAAAAGCTGCAGTATGGCACCCGTAACAAACGTAACAATGAAAAAGAACAATCTTGTCCGGCTTAGTTAAAGTGACAAATGAAGGTAATTCATCAATTAGTTGAAAGAGAGCGAGGGATGGGGTAAGGGGGAGGTTACCCGGTATACCAAGCCCGAGAGATCTGCAGGTTGACTAATGAAATTCCGTAGAAAAGCAAACGAATCTATACCAACTCTCGAAATTCATTGAGTAGAAGCTAGTCTACGTAGGGACGACTCTCGACGAATATTTCATACCGACGCGATGAAAATTACATTCCTTATAATAATGGATTCCAACTTTGAAGCTATGGTAATTCAGATCCTTCCTTGTTATTATTACAACTAGATGTACAATATTGACGTTTCTTATTTAAACCATCATATTCGATATTAAATATAATAATGTCAAATCAATCAATTATAGTACGTCCGAAAGTATAATAAAAAAAATTTTAATAAATGACAAATGTACGCGTGTCTAGCATCGTGCAATCATTCGCGTGGACTCGAGAAACTTGTTAAATATGCGATCTACCCACGTAGTCAAGCAACATGAACATAAAATTAGTTTGATTAAGGATATAATTCACATTTAATTCAATAGTGTTTGTATGTATGTGTATATATACATATGTGTGTGTGTGTGTGTGTGTATATACACGTAACTTATGGAAAACTCAGTCACCTGGAAAATCAGTTTGCTTCTTAACTCGGGGTAGGAAAACTGGAGTTGTCGTCGAGTCGAGCATCACACAATAACGCCAAATGCCCACGCACATAGATATTTGTACATGGGGGATGTTGATGTCTCGGGGGAGGGGGAAGGCACACGCAGATATGCACATGTAGGCGCGTGCACGAGCGAACTGGAGCGTCCAATATTGATTTCCCGAACGAAAAGAGAGAGAGAGAGAGAGAGAGTGACTGAGCCGATAATGGTCTTGCGGCTTTCGCCCGACTCGACGAAACTGAATTAATGACGAATTAATGACCTGGAAACGGAACCCGCTAAACAAGTTCAAGATCACGCGCCAGTCTGACAAATATACGCGCTAAACCAAATTTTTTCTATTTTTTTTTCTTTTACACTTCGATCTTAGAGATGAAATTTGCGTGGAAAACTTTCTTGGTGTAAAATCAACGTTTTTCTTACGAATTTGCTTTTTTTCCGTTATCGTATCTTTACCGATGTATCGAAATATTTTGTGATAAGATGTTACAGTTTAAAATACTTTCTTGGTAATGTACGTATATTGAATTTATGTTATTTATTATTTTATTTAGACATCGTAGTTTCCTATAACCATAAATCATAATTAGCTAATTGTTTACGTATAATCATGAGATTTTTATCCCTAGTAGAAATCCAATCCATTTTTCGACCATTTTTCGGCCATTTTTATGATTTATCAACATGTCTTGGTAAAATTCGAATCCATTTTGGCCCATTTTTGAAACGCTTTTTCTACGATTTCCTAGCCAGTTTGTAGCGATTTTGATGAAATGGCTTGGTACTCGCCAAGAAATGCGAGAAAAAGCGTTTCATAAATGGACTGAAATGGATTCGATTTCTACTAGGGTATTTCAAAATAAATTTTATGAAAATTACTATAAATATATCTATTAATACAATGTACGGAGAAAAATTTCTAAAACTTTTTGACTCTGTATGCATGGTAAACGTTAAACGAACTGTTTTTCTGATCAATTTTACTATCCTGCATAGTAAAATTTATCCTTGCATGCATGTCGTTTTTATATAAAAATAGGTAAATTTTCCCAAAAAAAAAAAACATAATTTTTACCATGCTTACAGGGTAAAAATTATTAGAAATTTTTCTTCGTGTGTATATCGTAGACTTCCTTGTACAGTTCAATCTATTTGAAATGGTCTATTTCCTAAAAAATGGGTATAAAAAATAATGTATTAATCGGTAGTCATAAAATGCTTTTCTTTTATTGTGAAAGCACATGTAACAGAAAGAACATAACTTTGAGTTTATTTTAATTGCGTTTTCAATACTCTTTCTACACTAAAGTTTAAATTTTCTATTGCGTCGGATCAATCTCTCAATTATTATTAATGAAAATCACTTATTATCAATGCATTTGATACAATTTTTCTAAAGATATTTATGACTTTTTTTTAATTTCGTGATCAACTTTGCTAAAAATATTTTTAATGTCATTTTAATCACGTGTTTTGGTTTCGACGTACTAAAGACATTCTTAAAAGTTTAAGAATACCTTATAAATGTATGGAAAGGCATAGGACATAGCTAATTTCATTTATAATAAATGTGCGAAAACTGTAAGAAAAAACGTTACATCGCAAGAAAAAAAATCGTAAATAATTTTTACATAATTCTGTTTAAAGTGACAATTGTCCGTTTCTGCCAGGACTTCGTCCTTTATTGTACAAATTTTATAGCAACGTCTTAGTCGCAGTTCATTTGCTAACGTAGATGCTTGCAAGTTCATTTTCAGCGACTTTTGTGGGCTACACGGTAAAATTCTGTTTCTTTGTTTTAAGTTTGAATAAAATTCAGAAACAAGTGGAGTTCTATGATGTAGTACCGAGGTTGTACAGCGTCAAACAAAATAATAAATGTATATTGCAGTTTATACAGCTTAATTGATTAATTAACTAAATTGGTTTATTAGATATAATATTAAAATATGATTTAAAATCTTATTTACAACAAAAAATTAATGTAAATTGGACATTTAAAATAGGGAAAGTTGTAGAGAAATCAGAAAAAATATACTTAGTAAATATTATTTAAAAATAGTTAATACGTTATAGGTATCGGTTAATCGTCAAATTAATTGGATTAAATAAAAGCATTTTGCATCATCGTAAAAATGTTATCGAAAGTCAATTAGCTATTAACGAGAGGCATCAAATTTCCGTGATATTAACTGGACAAAGTTTACAGACACACGTACAGTGAGTGAAAGACAGATACACCTCATTTCCAACTGAAACCACGCGGAACGTAATTTTTCATCGAATAGTACATATACAGGTGGATATATATTGTATAAATGAAGAGGCGAACGAACGTTGTTGTTGCTGTTGCTGCTGCTGCTGCTACTGGTGCTGTTGTTGTTACCCTCGCGTAACAATGGAGTTTGACATTGTCTTTGGGAGGTCCTCGCGTTATAAACTCTCCGGGCGTACATAACGGAAACTAATTGACGTACGGTCGATCGGTTGCACAGATTGAATCCATACCTACTACTACATACACGGACGTATCCGTGCGCGCGCGCGCTTGTGTGTGTGTGTGTGTTGCGAAATTAACAAACGCGTTGGCTATTCTGCTCCACCTTCCCCCTCGAAATCGGTGTAGGGAAATTTCGAGCGCGACCAGGGTAATTGGAATTAACGTGTCGGGAAAATTAAAGTCCCTCGGTAAGAGGAGAGGCAGAGAGAATCCAAGTTACATCTCGTACTTGCTTTGTTCCAATTAAATTCCCGGTGTTTATTTTTTTACCTCGGGAGGAGCGCACCATTTTCCTCCTCTTTTTTCCTCGAGATTTAGAGATAAAGCTTGAGAGGTAAAGGAAATTCCATTAAGCGTACAGATTTAGCTTTCTCTCTCGTGATCATCTATACATATAAAATTTAATTTCAAGTTTAAAGAGATAACGAACTTGAACGCTCGTTATATATATATATAATAGAAAGAGAGGAACCTTTTATATTCGAATTTATAACCAGGAGAATTATGAATTGCGAATTAACCGATACAAATGGTTTGTAAATTTGACGAGAAGAAATTTATTAACGTCCTTTTAGATACCGTACGGGAGTTCTGATTTATACACGTACATTAGATGCATTTGCACACATATATTTAACTGGTAGATAAGACTATTATTTGCTTTTTGTAACACCGAGCTCAATTTATTTTTCATTTTTTTTCTTCCCTCCGTTATTATACTAATACAGAGGATGCTTTCAATCTCAATTTTTGTTAGGTGCACGAAGCTCTTTCCTTTCTCGTAATGTTGACGCGCGCGCGCGGGCACACTCACGCACCGTTGTACATTTGTAGTTTCGTTATTACGAGAATATCTTCTCTCGCTCGACGCGTTTATTTTTTCATTCAACTACGATTTTACGTTTCATTAGACTTTTAATGAACTTTCGTTCAAGTATTATTTATATAGTAATATAATTGAGTGTGCTGTTTACTTAAACTCTTGTTACGCAAATCGTGCTTTAGATCAGATATTTGAACTCGTTTGTTTCTTTTTCAATTCAGTATATGCGGTTACGCGTGAAAAACCGAGAAGAATCTCTTTAATTAACCATTTAAATATTGTTTGCGTAATTCGTTTTATTGTATTTGTACATTTTTATACCAAATTTAATATATAATTAATTTAATATCTTTCTCTGTGTTAACAAAAAGTACAGTAATATCGGCAATTTTGTGATCGAGTACGTAAACACGCAACTATTCGTCAAAGGCTACTCTTACGGGATTCGCATACTTTTGATCAGTCAACTGCGCGGTGTAACAGTGAATTTCAAATTCTAACCAAATATATTATACAAATTTTTGCTCGAAAATTTGCAACTTTCAGCGAGCGTTACGAAAATCCTGTCAAAATCGTTAAATATTGTATAAACGTCTATCTACCGCGAGCATTCCATTGTAACGATTCAAACGTCAAGCTCGACCGAGCGTGAATTAATTTACTTGGGCGATAACGTTGAAAAAAAGGCGAAAAAGAAGCAAAACTCGGAGTAAGCAAATAAAACGTTATATATTATTCGTCAAGGTTTTATCGATTCACGCATTATATCAATCCGGCGCATAATAGATTCGCGTGTGTGTGCACGAGCATATATATACATATATATTATGTATATATACGCGCGCGAGACGCCACAACGATGACGACAAACCAGTCCTCGAAACGCCCGGTACAAACAATAATTACTTACGCACAAACGACACGCCTTCTAGTCGAGAAAAATGTTCAATAAATTTTTACTCTGGTTTTCTTTTTACTTTTTTTAATTGCCAGTTGTCCCATATTAAACAAAACCATAGCCTATATATAACAATACAATGTCCTATTACAGATGTGTAATTTTCTGCTTCGTAGATCCTATGCTAATACAAGTTATATGTGCACATAGCGAAGAGCAAGAGAGAGGGAGATTCACTCAACGTGATGATTTTTATGATGAATCGTTTTGCTTCTGTCTTCGGAGACTGAGCGCGTATGTGCATGTGTGTGTTCTGCATCACCGACCGAGTTTGATTTGTCGAATAATAAGTGGTTCAAGTACGGCTACTTGTTTTCTCGACCGATTATCTTTATTTCGTTACCGAGCTTTTCTTTTGATATAGATAACATTGAGGAACGTGCGTTTCTTAACTTGTTCAAATGGAACGAGCAACAATAAAGTTAAATTTATTCGTTTTGCAATGTTGTAAATGTTGAAATTACATTTTTTTATCTCGATTAAACGATTCGTGGTAGTACACCATTTTCATTTGTGAATGAAATATTCTAATTTTCCACAGTTAAACATTTTGAGTTTTCAATCACACTATAAAAAAATGTATTTGTACCATCTTGTTCAAATTAATTGTGTTTATTTGTGAAATTCCAATTTTTTAAAATACAGCTTTGTAGGTTGGAGTATATTGAGGCAATTAATCTATTTAATTAATATAATGATGATAATTAATTCAAACTTACAGAAGTGTGATGGATTATGTCTACACCCTGCTGGGTGAACGTTAATATATTATTCTTATTCCCACACTTAAAATTAAAATTAAAGAATTTTCAGCGAGAAAAATAAAAATTTTTGATTGACTGTTTTATTTTGTTAACGAAAATGTAAATTTTTCGCATACCAATTTTGATAATGGCAACGCGGTGCGTGATTCTAGATGCATTTCACCGATAAGGATATACGCTAAAGCTCTTTTGATCAAGAAAATCTGTCATTTCCTGTAGCGAATCAAGATTTTCCAATCTTCACTCGCATAATACGTAGTGTATATATATATATATATATATATATTTTAAAAATCAAATTTACGGACGTTTACTTTGAGGCAACAAAAATTAGAAATACGGGTATACATTTCCTTTTAACTACGCACATGAAATCCTTTATATAGCATAAATGTATATGTACGTATAACGAAAGCTTTTAATTTTATAGAATAATGCTTAAATTAAATTGATATACGTATATACGCTAGTACATGAAAATGATATTGGTATTGCAAGTTAAATTTTGGTGTATCGTTTGTAATACAGGACTATTTAATGTTGAAACAATTATGTTACCGAATTATTCAGTTATGTTATTATTATTATTATTATTATTATTATTATTATATAAAGAAAATGTGCAAATGAAATTTTGTAAATCCACAAAGGTACACACATATATACACGCGCGTGTGGATAAACGCAATAGAAATTCGTTGCATAATGTACGTATTATATTAGTTAATCTAAAGGAAGTGAATATTTATTTTAACTTTCCCTTTGTTGTAAAACGTGTCTGTAAAGTTTCATCTACAGATGTGAAACTCTTTAAATCAAGGATTATAATTATATTTAACGAATTTCATGACGATTCGAAACTCGAGCACAATTTACGTTCTCTATAGAAAACAGTCTATATTATACTCGCATAACGTAATTTTGCCTGTGTGGAAGAGTTTCCTTGTAAACCCTTGGTAAAGTTGATTAAACAAAAGCCAAGTAATATAAAGGTATTCATATCCGTGTAAGATTTAGCAATTAACTTAATACAATACGTGCAGAGGAGTATTGTGTGTATGTGTGTGTATAAATATATACTTGTATATAAATTGGTAGTACATTACACACGCTCGCACGAACCGGATGATTGGACCCTAGCTTTTATCAGGGTATGTCTACATACCTATATATATATACGTATATACGCGAGTCTCGAAAATTTTCACCCCAAGTTCTTTCGCGCATTCCTCGATAAAATAGAAGAGAAGGCTATATCTTTGCTCAGGTTAATTGAGCTATTAGTTTGTTTTTGTTGGCGTAATGCTTCAAAAGATTTATTGCCCGGCGTACTACGTAATAAGATAACCAAGCGCTGCGTTCCGTATATTTACTTACAATTAGTAGCAACTATGTATGTGTATAGTCTACGTACCTCAGTCGAGCCTCGACCGATATCTACGTGAATTTAATTATTTTCCAATTGTACTTTTCTGGACGATCTCTTTCAAACGACTCGATCTTGATTGCGATTCCCCTGATCTATACACACCACTGATATTTTCTTTTTATTTCTTCTCTCTATTCATTCGGATGGTATTTATACCTTTTCCGAACATGGATTACGTTCTTTTATTCCTTCGACAATTAGATCTAATTACTTAACAGTCATTTATCCTGAATATCATCGGTATTATAAATTAACTTAGACATATCAATTAAACAATTTACTAATTTTTTAAATTATCGAATCATCATTGAGTTGTCTCTCACTTTTGTTTCTTCATATCAATTTTTTCCTACATATATAATACATAATCTATGTGCATACCATTTTGTAGCTATATCCATAATATTGTACAGCACATAAACTCCATTTACATCGACTATCGCAAGAAATAGTCTTGACTTTGGTCGCTTATAACTCAGAAACAAAAAGAGATATGCATTCAAACTTAAGTCCAGAAGAAAGCTGAGATCAAATAGATTGGATTTAAAAAAAAAGAAGTTCAAATAGATTAATTTGGTTGAAAGTTATGGAAGAAAGAAGAATAAGAAGATAATTTAGCTTGAAATCAACAGATTTTTTAATTCAAAATATTCGTCAAAAAATCGTTAAATTTCTATTTCTTTCATAACTTTCAACCAAATTAAACTATTTGAACTTCTTTTTTTTAAAATCCAATCTATTTGATTTCAGCTTTCTTCTGGACTTAAGTTTGAATGCATATCTCTTTTTGTTTCTGAGTTATAAGCGACCAAAGTCAAGACTATTTCTTGCGAAATTTTTCGTTTTTTGCTTATAAAGTCCGTAAAACATGGCATTGGCATACGGAACTTCAGCTTTCTTCATATTTTTATAGTAGAAATCATGTCCTAGAGTTTGGTAAAGTACTAAGTAATTACTCTTTCTAGTTTCACTTAAGGGAATATGCCGCATTATCGACAATACAATTTTTCGCTTTCTTTGATAAATACGTAAAATTTTCAAATTTTGACAACGTACCAACGATCTATGTGGATTACATAGAATGTTACATAGATACGTTTGTAAAATTGCGACTAAACTACAATTGAGAAAATTTATTTATTCAATCATTCAATTGATTATTTTCGAAATTATGTTAGATTGTATTTTCAAACGGTTAATTGTTAAATAAACCTAATAGACTCAAGCATAAAACGCAGTAATTGCTTATATCTATATACAAAAGATTGGGTTCTCCTGATTTAACAAATATTGTTAAGTTTATTTTTAGTCTTGCATCCCCTTACATTCTTAAACGTTCATTATATTTTAAGAAAGCATAAGTAAACAAAGTTTCGTTACACGTGAAAGCTTCTATTAGTAGTCGTAATTATTGTAGTGATATACGCATTAACAATAAATAATTGGATGATATTTCTATAATGACTTGAATCGTCTTGTTAACAATATTCAATTCACAACACGATATAAGTTAATATAAACTCGCAAGTTTAACTATCGTGCATACTAAATATAAAAGTTTCCCTCTCGACATCCCTTATACATGTATATACACACACGCGCACACATTTCGCAACTTCTCGTCGAAAATGAACTTATATCATCGTAACAAATGTTAATAGATTTCAAGTACGTATACGCTTACTTGGCTATACTTGTTTTTAAACCCCGCTATCTCGTATGCGCGCTCGCGCTCGCGCGCGTGTGTGCGTGTGTGTGTGTGCGTCCGTGCGTGTGTGTGCGTGCGTGCGTGTGTGTGTGTGTGTGCGTGCGTGTGTGTGTGTACATAATAAATATTTTTCTTTTATAGTATTTTATTCGCTATAAAGAAAACTCGTATAAATCTGTCGATTTATACGCGTTGTTTACGTATATAAAAGAAAAGCGAATCTGCAAATCGCGTGTGACCACGTGAAAACTTTGCTTTGCGGATCACTGCGTACACGTTTTTAATATTTCTATTTTTAGTGAATCTTACACCATTTATAAATATATTAGTATACATTTATATATACATATCAAATGTAGTTTATTGTTATTTATTTAGTTTAAAGATCGTGGAAAATTAAAAATAAAATATATTTTATATTTGATTATATCGACTAATTAATAAAAATCATCGTCAGCTAGATATCGTCTTCCTCGTTCTAATTCTTTCTTTATGATTCTTTTTATTTTTCTATTGTCAATTAACTGTATACCTTTATCACTCGCATCTTTATTTCATTTTACATGAGAAAAATTGTTAATTTTACAATATAAATATTATTTATTATATTATTTTTTATTTACAGTTTCCAAATTTTTAATTGTTAAGAATTATTTAGTTTGTATATGCCAGTCCTATATACAGATATATTGTATCGCTATGGAAGTTGCAGTATTATAATTATAATAGTAATAAATAGATAAATTACTATCGGTTGAATATCTCTTTTAATGTACGGGTACTTAACGCACGAGTTGTGAAATTTCTGACATTAGTATTCTAAGCTTAACTTTTAATATTTCTTCGTTTCTTGTTTCGGTGCAATAATGAAAAAGATCCCTTTGCCGTAACATTGTTTTTCTTCTGATTGCAGGCGGTAATGACAGTAACAAGGGGAAGAGTAAAAAATGGCGAAAGATACTTCAGTTCCCGCACATATCGCAGTGTATCGGACTCAAAGCAAAGCTTGGTAAGTCACTCATTCAGGTTTAATTTATATGCGGGATGTTACCTTTTGAGTAATTATGGATAGATACTCTGCGGGTACAAGATTTTTCGTATTTTATTTATATCTCGAGATTTTCAGTCAAGAAGTCAAGTCAAGTCCAGAAGGATTTGTTATGTTTCTTATAATATTTCTTTATATTAATGTATATATTTCTATATTGGTGAACCTATAAGAAGTATTTTATCTCGTGTAATCCTTTACGTCACGTGCAGAAAGACGCTCATTGAATAAGAAAAGTGTACGGTGACACGTATAAGGAACGTATTGCCGTATCATCACGCTGCATCGAAAAACCCCTGAATATATATTTTTAAAATCGATAGTATAATCATTTGTTGGAAAGACGTTTTTCCTAAGCTATGAGGTACATACTATAGCTCGCATCTAATTTCTCAATTTTCCTAAGAAACCAGCATAATGTATATCAAGAACAAAGATGATAATAAAAAAAAGCTAAAATCATATCTCGCGCAAAAAAAAATCTCAAGGCATTCAGCATCCAAGTTTAGTTTTGGTTGTCTGGCATTCGGTAACTCGGGAACGGAGAGAAACGAGAAACCTTATCGTGCAATTTCGAGGGCACGTGATTGCGCGAAAGAACAAAACCACCACCGAGGGTGGATTCCCCGTGTGCGCGCGCTCGTGTGTTTGTGCGTGTGTGTGTGTGTGTGTGTGTCGTGGAACGCAGGTGCGGCTCTCTCTCTCTCTCTCTCTCTCTCTCTTTCTCGCGATTTAACTTCTCGCCTTCTCCCTCTACGAACGCAATAATCGCGTACGTGAGCTCGACAAGCCCGCAGGGGACGAATGCAGGGAGAGCCAATTTGAAGTAACGCGAGAGAGTTCTCTCGATTCGACATTGGAAATGTTGCAAGCTTCTTTCTTTCTTTCTTCCTTTCTTCCTTTCTTGCTTTTCTTCTCTTCTCTATACGCGTCAAGAATATCGAGAATTTGGATAAATGAGCTTTTTTCAAGAATTTGTAGCAAGGGGAAAAGTGCTCTTCTTTTTTCTTCCATTGAACATTGACTGGTTCTGTTAATATTAAATATTTCAGTGTTTGCTTATCCTGATCACGTGATACTACGTAACACGTATCTTATGTATTTTTTTCGTCAGGCAGCAATACTTATCTTTTTTTCGACGTAAAATTACCAGCCAAGTATTATTTGTAATAAGCTGACCCGTTAGGTTTATGCTTGATTTTTCATATTATTTGTGTTGAAGTTGATTTCGATTATCAAATTATTTTATCTCTTGTTGATAGATTGCTCAAACTACTCTAGCCATCTACCTGCGTTGGAAATTTTACACTTTAACAATAATACGTCGAGTAGAGTAAAAAATATGCAGTCAGTGAAAAGCAACTACGTGACTAGAAATTGGAACGTTTACATTAGACAACGAGACAAGTCGTTTTGTTATTTTACCCATTTATTGCGCTTGTTTACCTACCTTGTAAATCATCGTTACATAACAGTGTATACACTTTTATCAAATATGCAGTAGTCGACACGCTCGTCAGGCTCTTCAAACAACGTCTTTTTAAATTAAACGAGAATGAGAGATCGAGAGAGAAGAAAAAGAGACTCATCCAGCTTCTTTCGTCTGATAAAGCAGATTATTACATTTGACACCTATGAGATTTAAAAATAATTTGCGATAGCGCGATTGAAAATAGAGACGAAAGATTTGGTAAAAGGCTTATTAGCTCGTTAGGAAAAGCAAGTTGTTCTGTCGATACGAGGAGCACGACGTCTCATAGTGGCCACTCGCGTAATGATGATGAATTCGGACTAGAAATCGAGCTGCTCGCGTGAAAACGAACATTTCGTGGGTTCTCGACGACGGTCTTGTTGATTGATGCCTGGGCTGCATCACGTGTCCTCGACGTTTCTCCGATTCCTGCGCATCGATCCGTCACCAACATCGTCGACTACGACGAAGACACCCAAATATAATTCCTGCTTTTCCTAGCTCTCTCGCACGTACAGACAATTTTCATTCTCCCGTAAAACATTTTTCTTTTAACAATCAGTAAAAAATATAACCATTTGATCGTTATTAATGTGCATTTTGTTATTTTCATTCTTCCAAGGGATTTTATATATTTTAATATTTTTTCAATAATTTATGCTTCCGCATAATTCTATATATAACAGTATATACATATTTTATTTAAAAAAAATAATAGTCTTGGTTGAAAATTTGCTGAAAATAATATTCAATCGATCCATCTCTAAAAGCGCTCTTAAAATTTCTATAATAATCATTTAACATCTAATTTAAATAAATTAGCTCGAGAACTTATAAATATTTATTCGTTGTAAGTGCGCAATTTTCAAAGCCGAATGGAAATAAATATTTATATTTTTTAAATATATATGGTAAACTCCTTTTTTTCTTCTAATGCAGCTTCCTGTAAGTGATTTATTTAAATGAGTTATTATTTCGCTTGAATATCCATTAAAATTATAATAAATTTATTTATTTTTTTCATAAATTGTGGGGACGCGAAAAAAATTGTAATATAAAACGCTTTATGTATTCATGAATTAGTTTATTTATGAATATTAAATTAGCCGTGAATGGCTTTTGACCTACTCGTGTAAATTAAACAGAATCCAATCATTTCAACTACGGGTAGCTCTTGTTCGTGTAATTAAGAAAAAAATTTAGCCTCTCGACGAAACTATAACAAATATAATTCATTACTGTTCGACAAAGGAGTTTTAATGAAACCAAAGTTCGATGTAAATGTTAGCCTGACATAATAACATACACCCAATCAATCGAAACGCGTCAAAAGATACAAATTGACAATCTTAAAACTCTATAATTAACCTGTCGTTAACACGATCGGTCATTAAGAATCTCTTGAATTCCTGATTTTTCACGGTAAAAATGAAGCGCGCAACGTAAATTCAACAACAACATCCTCCGTCTGACAGAGAAGCTCGGTAAAAATATTGCTGACAAAAAAAGGAAAAGAGCAGAACTTCATTAACTTTCTGCGCTCGATTGTAAAACGCGACAATTATAAAAAGGTGGATGTTCGTCATCGGAGCTTTTCCGCGGGAAACTTGCAAGATCGCAATTTACATTGTAGTTGTCGAGCGGCTAATTTGTTTGCTTGCTTTACTTTCCTCGCGAAGGCCACGCTGTGTATCGTCTAACCGAGAAAAGAATCAAGGTAGAGTTACAACAGCTTTTCTAAATATTTTTCCAACGTTTCTTTCTCGTGATACAGTCTATATTTGTAATTTTCCGTAATTGGCGGAATCTATTTTACGCAACGTTATCGCTAAGTAAGATTCGCGTCGTTATAATATTTTTTATTATTTAATTTTTCGCTTTTAAATCATTGGGGTGTGAAAATACGATACACCGAGGCAAAGCACAAGCTGCTAATTTGAGTGTTTATGGAATGTTTAATTGTCGTGACAGAACAAATAAAGAGATTTGCACTTATAATGACTCGGTCGTTGTATATAAATTATACTCACGAAAAATTATACACTAAAGCTCGCTACAGTTTTTTTAATTCAAGTTTATTTAAAACGTTCAAATTTTAGTTTAATGTTCAAAAATAAATAATGCTTATTTTTATACTCTGAAAACTTTTTTTACTTTTTAATTTGAACACTTTTCTTGATAAAATCTAAACTTGTTTGATGGTAAATTAATTAATCTGAACTGAGATTTCACATCGTATCTCAGAATTCGAATGACGATGAATCTGAAGTTCGAAATGCACAGAGTGAATGTATAATTAAATCAAATTACATAACATTTCAGATTGAGTTTGAGAGATCAAATGTTTTTTATTCTCCTCGCAATCAAAACAACGCACAAAGACACGAATGCTAGATTAATATACTCGTCAGTCTTTCAAATGCAGATATTTCAATAATACTACATTATCAACTGTCGTGCCAGGCAACATTGACAGTATATTTTAATAAATTCCGTACATTATTGTTCTTGTTTAACAATCGCATCCGTGAACACATTTTCTTTTTTTAATATTATTATTTACTTCTATTGGAGACGTGTCATATTAAAAAAATTAATTTGAAAAAGCATTTGCAAACTGTAAAAATAGATACGATGCAATATGAATTGGTATACTCATAATTTAATCAATATATTACTAAATAATCCTGTAAATTAATGAAGTAATATTTTTTTAAATTAATTAATTTTTATCCGTCTTACAGTCAATAACAAAAATATTAATTAATTTAGTTATACTACAGTTGACATAAGTAATATTTTATTAATATTTTTTTATATATTTCACTTTTATATTCGAAGACTCGATTCCCTCGAACGATACGATCAGCATGCTTATCGTCAATATTCCCTTGGTTATTGAATCCTTTTGACTAGATTATACTGATGAATTTGTCTCTAGCATCTTGTAACTAGAGAATCTTCTTTGTCCATATTTTCAAGGGTTCCTCAATTTTCTAAAATTTTGCGATATCAAACATTTAAATTTTTTAAAATAAAATGAGGATTACGATCCATAATATAATTTATTATAAATTAAGAATTGATTCAAATGAAAAATAAAAAGTTTCGCGTAGTTACACGTTAATTTTCATTGCAAAAGTACAATTCAATAGATGTCAGACACAAAAAAGCTGCTTACTGAGCAACTGTTGTCGAGCAACGAATATACATTCGTGCAACATTTTTTCCAATAAAATCGCTGCGTACGTGAACATTTTCTCTTTCACGTAGAACACAATTTTTAAGCACACCTTTTGATATGTACATTTATCTGTAATCTTTCAGAGCTCTTTACCCTTTACGATTAATATATGAGAATCGCTAGGTCTAAAAATATCAATGTTCGAATTTTTTGAAATACAGTACGTTATTTATCGTTTCCAATGGTTCACACGAACATACACATAGAGATATTAAGTTTTTTGTTTTAATCTGTTAAAAATAATTTTGAACTCGATAAAAATGTCACAATCACCTCGTAAATTTTTGTTTAATTACTTAAAATTATACATTTCTATGAATAAACTCTCTATAATTTCTAATTTAAGCGCGCGAAAACCCGAGTAAAATATGTGTGTATGTACCAACTGAATGAGAAATGTAAAAAAACGGTTCAGGAAAGCTAGAAATATTCTATTTCAAAAAGCTCACGTTGCGCGCTTGCGATACGACCATAAAATTGCTGAGCTTGCAGAGTTTCTTCGTTATGTCCTCGCGCAATTGGACGCTTCACCGACGAAACTGAAAGCAAAGTAATCGCCGTCCCTTCTCGGATAATCAATGCCACCGTAGGACGCGCATCGGACTGACCTCTTGTATTATTAAATCTCGGAAATGCGAAAATTAACTTTATTTAAGTTTAATCTGGGACGTATGAAATAGTGCAAAATTTTCCATTTTTTTGGCGCATACGAGTCGTTACTTTGTGACTCCGTCTACATTTGGATTTTGGGTAACGTGACGTTGCGATATCCGAGGGAATCGATGATAAGCGATGTTTGAGATCCACAAGTTGACGTGACACAAGGATTATAGCTGGGGAGACATTGTAATTGGAAGTTCTGAAACAAGATTTTCTTCTACTTCGCCTTCTCAAAGTATAATATATTTCAGATTCAAGTATTGCGGCTTAAGTATTAAAAAAACATTTAATTTTAAAACAAAGAAAAATGAAATAATTTAATTAAATAATAAAAATTATCGTTCTGGTTTATTGATTTTGTAGTATATATTTCAAGCATCTTGTCAAATAAAATTATTCAATTTAAATGTATGCAACTTTCATCAAATCGTCAAGAAAATTTAATTCAGCGAATCAAATTTAAATAACATTAAGAAACTAAGAATTAATAATACGGCAGTTTTGAATCCTCTCAAAGGAAATTATTCGTATTACATTAAAAATAAAGATTTTTGCATTTTTTAAACTTTTCAATTTGCTTAAACTCATTGAAATGCGTGTAAATACCAAAGGCATGTTCACATCAATAGCATTCAGTTTGTTTTCGACGTGTATAAGCTGAGAAAAAAAAGGGAAAAAAATTTCGATTCGCGTTCTCTTGGGATAATCTTTACGAATTACCTCGTTAGAGAGATAAAGCTCTCGTCGTTCATTTCTCCGGGCTCGAGCAATAAAATCGGTTTCATCATTTGTGCATTGAGGATTTGCGAATGGAAAGAAAAATATATATAGTATTTCGTTGAAAAGTAGATCGCGCACGATCGGCCGACCGATAATATTGCATTTGTCAAGCTTTTATTGATAGTTCATTTCCGTTTTCGATCTATAGCCTGTATAAAGTTAATAAAGAAAAATGCTTGATTCGTTCACCACATCGACTGATTGGTTAAAACTTGTCTCTCTTTCTCTCTCTCTCTAATACATATACGTACACGCGAAGAAGAGATGGCCTTATTTTTAAATAAAATTGATGACGGGGGATGAAAATGAAGATGTATCCATTAGATTGAATCATATTTTATTGAAATTTCAACTTAATGGAGAGGCATCGATCGAATAAATCTTACTATATTACATTCAAGACGTGACGATAAAAGTCTATTATTTTGCAAGAGTACCGTATTTAAACTCACTTAGAATAGAAAATGTATTTTAAATCTCTGATCTGCTTTGATTTTATCCCTACAAAAATTTGCCTGCAAATATACAATAATTTTGTATAGTGAAATTTGAGCTCTGTTATTGTACAATTTGACTAAGGATAGTAAATACTTAAATATTTATTTAATTCATTAGAGTTGTTAGTAGACGGATTTTGTTGAGTAATTACATTTACACGAGAGACATAGAGATAGAGGGAGGTAGAGAGGACGAGGAGAACAAAGTCGTACAACATGGCTTTTTAATCCGATGAACAAATTTAACCAAAGTTCTTAAGCCAAAGCGACGATAACTTCGTGATTCTTATACTATCGGAAAGTTTTGCACAGTTGGAAAATTTCGTCATTTTGATTATACATTTAAATTCTGTATTTATAAGGACGCTGACAGATCGTATAGAAAAAGGAAAAGGAAAAAAGAAGATACGAAGCAAAATAAATGTTCATTCACTCCCCTGTCGAACTGTAAATAAAAAGGACTTCCTGGATAAACCTTAGCGTCGATAAAGCAGGAGAGGTAATTTCCCGAGGACGATAAAATGAATAAAACGTAATGAGACGGCATCTCAAGAGCCATTTCATTCAAATGGAAAAGGCGTTTCAATCTTAACCAAAAGAAAAAGAGAGAAAAAAAGAGAGAAAGAAGGGGACCACCGAATTCCCGAAAATCCGACGATACAATTTGGTAAAGCAAGAAAAAAGAGAAGAGACGTCTCCTCTCAAGTTTCTATATATATCGTTGATTTCCTTATGAGACGCCCGAAGTATAATACCATTATTGTTTAACCCACTAAGATAACGAGATTCTCTCTCGCTCTCGCTCCCTCTCTTTCTCTTGCGCGTGTGGATTTTATGTCTGCGAGTTTACGGGTTAAATCGATGGCGATGGTTCACGCTTACACGTATACGTATACATATATATATATGTACAGACATCGCGCATACGGATAATTTGCGGTTCAAACATTTCGCGTCTATATACCAAACCTGGGTTTATGAATTTTCCAAGCGTATTGGATTTTTCGTCCGCCTGTTCTCGTTTTAAAGATGCTCGTATATAGGTATTTTTATATGTATACACACACGTACACGCAGACACAGACACACCTCCGGGCGCAACTCGGTGGTAAATTTAACGCGTTGCAAAAACGTTAGATATTTTCTACGTGTGTGTAACAAAAGAGTTGCGGTCGATGGTGTTTGCTAGAGCTTTCGTTCTTGTCTCTCTCGCACAAACTCTGTGTGTTCTCTCATTTCAACTACGATGTTTGCTTACCCATCGATATGCGATTTTTGTCGAAATCACATCTTATACCTTCATCAATAAGGTATCCTTAAGTTCGACTAAAATTAAGCGAACGGTTTGTTTTTCTTCCGGGGTATAGATAAATTATGAAAGAAATTGATTTTTGGGTAGGAAAATAACGGTTAACCAACGATACCCAGTGATATGGTCATGAAATAAAAATTGTAAATTATTTATTTTTACAAATTTATTTATTTATCTAGCCACTGCTCCCTTTTTACAACGGTGTGTAGTGAAAATAAATTTTATAGAATGCATGATCGTATTAACACTCTGATTAATTCTGAATAGTATGTCATGTATACTCTTTGTCGATAAAAAGATTGATTTTCACCTACATTATAATATAAAAATAGTTTTTACAAACTAGCTGGATTATTGAAACATTGGATTTTATGCTCTAGGAGATTAAATTGATAACAGTGTTATAACTTTACTTTTATTCTATATTCATGTAAAAGGTGCAGGTGATAGTTTTATTGTTCTCTTAGTAAAAGCGACGACTACAAACGGTATAAATACGCCTCTTCTTTTCTCTATTAATCAAAATCGTTTTAATACAATTATTATTATCAAAAACGACGACGAACTGAGTTTATATCGCTTAAGTATTACATTCGAGGTAAGCAGAATTTTTTATTGTACAAAATTGTAAAAATAACGTCGGTATATCGCTCGAAATATAGAGCATTAGACTCGACAATATAAACTTTTTTCATCAAACATTTCTCAAAGTGATATTAAAATCCACGATTCGAATGTCTCACAATAAAAAAGATCGTATAAAAAAGTGAAAGAACCATTAAAGTCCTTGGAAATTAATTAACATTCTTTTTTATTATCATTATTGATTCTCGAGGTTTGGTTCACCTAATTTTTTCAAGTCGAAAGTAAGCATTACCAAAGACATAAAAAAAGACCCCCCAATTTATCCTGGTTGCTCGACCCTTGGATGAAAGCATAAGACGATCGACCCATCGGACTCTCCCTTTTTTTACGTCGCTCTCTCCAGTGAATCTCTCCTCCCTCTCAACGACGTCGATGCATTCTTTTGTTAAAACTCCTTTAACCTAATACTCGAATACTCTCTTTTTTCTTTTCCTCCTTTAGTACACACAACACTGAATAAGCTTATATATAGTCAATTTTTTTAAAATAAATAACTCCTGAATTTTAGAGTCACTCGTTTCGTATAATAATTATATCCGAACGGCGTAACGTGATCAAACGGCATAACTGTTAACAAAGCCGCGTGACGCATGAAAGATTGCGAGATAAATCAAGTCTTATACCGACTTAATTAAGAACGATAAGAATAGGTAAGACTTGTCAAGTTAAATACTAAACAAATAATAATGTCATCCTGAAACGAATATCTCGTTCGAGTTTATTATTATTACCATTATTATAATTATAATTATTAATATTCCTATTACTATTATACAACAATAGCATATCGCTTTTTCATTGATATAATTATTCCTAGGAAATGGGAATTTATTTAGCCGATTTTTCACATTCAGGTCAAACACGTAATTTCATTATCGTAGTAATGGAGTCGAATAATAAATTTATTAATTATATTATTTTTCAGGCTTATCCTCTCCTCGCTATGCCTTCGAACAGCTAAATTTTTTTAAAGAATATAAAGACGAGTTTTATAACTTAGATAGATCGTAAAAATATACACATTTTATTTCGATGAAGTAATAAACAATTTTATCGCTATTAAAACTGTCGTAATAAATTTTAATTATATATCTTTACGCTTTAGATTTCCTCCCCTGTTTCTTTTTCTTTGTGCAACCTGATTCAATATTAATCAATTGTTAAATATACCTTGTATCTGAATATATTTGTTTTTTTTTTCATGGTATATATATATAATATAAATATAAATTTGTATAAAATTTACGAATTTCAAGTACAGGATACTAATTATATCTTACAATAATTACTACAATATATTACACCAATGTTTTTCAAAAAGTTAGTGTTACAACTATTTCATAATAATGAATTTTTTATCATAATTTGACAAAAAAATGGTAAGATTTTAAGCAGAAATTTAAATAATCACGCGGATAAAGTAAGATACACTTGCAAAAATAATTATTTATTACCCAAATCACTTGAAAAGTCTACTTTATTAACTTCAAACTAGATGAGTAAAATTGATTTTATTCCCTAGGGAGTTTTAGTCCCCACATTGACGTTGCCGTGAATATAAAAAAACCAACCATATACGGATCGAAAAAAATATAATAAAAACCGAAAATATATAAATTAATATAGAAAAAGAAACATATTGAATTATCGTTGCTATCAAATAATGTGACATTTTCCGGGATGATTTAGGTGAACAATGGAATATATACATCGGGAATAAAAGGCGATTATTCGGTTTTAGGTGAGCAACTTTCATCCGCGGGAATACACGCCTAGTTCCCCCTTAGTGCATATATAACAATAATCAGACTGTGTGCAAAATTTGAATCCCCGTATACTGTTTTCTGTTTGTAAAATGCTTATCATAGCATGGTACCCTAAAATATGTCATTTTACGTATAATATTAGTAAATAAATATTACTCGGATAAGATATAGATCTACTAGATTTTCATTTTACGCACCAATGGTATAATATTAAACGTGATATAGATTTTAGTTATCAGTATCGAAAAATCAAAGTGCTCACAAAAAAATGTAGACGATAAGGACGCAAGACGGTTAAAAACAAGATTTAATTGCCTGGAAAAATGGCGAAAGTTTATCCGTATATATATGCGAATAAATAGACGTCTACACGGTCCTCGAGTGTCGGGAGAGAAAAACGTATAACTTTCGATCTGTCGGTTGTTCCTCTCTCCTCTTCTTATCCTCCCTATCTCGGCGTGTGTGTGTCAGCTACAACGCGATAACGCGAAAATTTATACAAGTTGCGTTGGAGCTGCTGTGCTCTCGATGTCCCAGTTGCGCCGCATCGCATCGTACAGAATAAACAGAGATCCAGCGAGAAGAAAACCCGTGTTTGGGTACGACTCGTGTGTGCTCGAGATATACACACACGCAAGCACGCGCGCACGCACACAATCGGGCAATCGCTCTTTTTAATAAACAGGTTCCTATGCGACTTTGAATTACAGATCACTGTGGTTTGTCCATCTTTTTATAAATTCCTTTCTTAAGCGATCAAAAAGCGATTGAATAATTATGAATTTTGATTTTGCCGTTTGAGTACATGTTTCTTACATAATAGAAATATTATCTGACATAATTATATCAAAAACAACGTGATATCGATGATAATTTCGTAATGAATTATATAATAACTACCCCGAATGACCGACGAGTCGAGCAAGGTAAATACGCCTGTCACTTTCCACGTACGTCAGCGTCTAGATCGAATGAAACACGTGACACTTGCTCGACCGATAGCAATACATGATATACACGTAGATTTAAAAGAAAAAGATGAGTAAAATTAATCAGTTGGCGATAAATGTATAAAGTAAAAAATGGAAAAGGAGGAAGTAAGCCGTGACCGCAGTGTCATAGAAGGATCAGATGGCAGTCGTCAAGGCAATAAACCATCGCTTCGGCTCCGTTCCTGGGGGTTAAAGCTTCAGCGTCGAGGGAGTTGTGGAAGAGCGGCTCGTTTACTCAACTACTCGTATACCCCCCGTAAAACCCGAGCGAACGGGACTAACGCCACAGGCGGCTCCTACCACTCGAGCCAAACTTGCGTATATATGCAAATACGTCGAATCAAATAGTTGATGCGCGCGCTCCCCCCCCCCCTCTCGCTCTCTCTCTCTCTCCAACTTCTTTTCTATGGAAAAATGCACATATATATAATAATTATACGTGCTTGTGTCTCTTTTACACTCGAGTTGTATACGTTACAGCCGAAGGAATCGTAAAAAATTGGTGTTTTATGTACCCCGGGTGTGTCTCCCTTATCGATATATCGATTGACTCTGCATTACAACTCAAATCGACGGCGACGATTTTACGAGCTCCTCGAATTCCATCCTTCCAAGTTGACGGTTACAAATTTATAGGGTGAACGATAGTAAAAGACCGGCAACGAGAAAGAAAGAAACGGATCGCATCTATTCCTTGCTTCTTTTCACTCGGGAGTAGGGAAGGATAAATTTCGACTTGATCCTTGCAATTCGAGACGCATATTCTTTCTTCCTCATCGATAAAGAAACCGCTAATAACTATCGCGGAAAAGAAACCCGCTCGGTGCGATGATTTTTACTGGAGATGCTTAAACCTGACACGATCATTACGAAATATATGTAAAAGATACATTTTGTCGATCAAAAACTCGATATCGTTATATACGTATACATATTCCCTTTTCGTTTATACCGCGTGTCATACGAGTGCGAGTTGCGCATTAAATACTCTTTCTTCTCTTTCTGACAACGTAAAAAAACGAAAAACAAAAAACAATAAACAATAAACAAAAACGCAAAACAATATTCACTTTGCAAGTCGCTTTTTATTGAATTTTCAAACCGAATAATAGCGCTTCATTTCGCGAATAATGAATAAGCGATAGGGTAGTATTACTCTCACGCGTTGATCTAGTTCTTATTATTTGCTCGGCTAATGACTTTATTTGACGAGATGCATCGTCTATTCTCGGCGGAAAAAACTGAATTATCGCTAATTAATTTGTCAAACATTTGTATATATACTAGCACACACGTATAATTGCGCATCGGCGTATAGCGAGCGTAATCCACTTAGTCGTCTTTTTTGGGTTAATCACAATAACTGGATAATCAGCGGTCATAAACCATTATCGTTGTTATATCTATTTACCATCTGTTACTAATTATAGAACAATGCCTGGGGGATGTGGAAAAATATTCCGCAGAAACGTAAAATTTGAGGACGTGACATTTATAAGTTCATCAATGTAGAAATAAAGAAAGTTTCGTAAGTATAACTTGAGCAAAAATATAAAGAGTCGTTTTTAATAAAAATTCCAGATATCCGATACAGTTATGTGGTTGACCAGCAGCCGATCGGCCGGCTGCTGTTCCGGCAGTACTGCCAAGACAAGAAGCCGGCCTATCACCGTTACAACCTTTTCTTGGATGCGATCGAAAAGTACGAGGTCGAGATGGACGAGAATCGCACGGAGCTTGCAAAGGTACTCTTCGAGCAATACTTGAAACGCGAGGGCTCCGAAGTTATCGACATTCTCAACGATACCCAAATCGCTCAATGCGAAGAGAAACTTGGCTCGGCCGGTAAGGAAATTTTCTCCGAAATCGCGCAGACCGTTAAAAATTTCCTTGCTGGCGAGCCGTTTTCAGCGTTCCTCACTAGCTTCTACTTCTACAGGTAAGAAATATTATTTTTCGCTCTTTATGGGGACGTCGGACCCAGAAAATGGTCGTTATTTTTTTTTTTTTTATAAATAAAAGAATACATTTTTTTAAAACCCAGACCGTTTGGCCCTTAGACAAGTTTTAAATAATACACACAAATTTTCTCAGATTTTTTTGACTGATAATTACCGACCACAAATTGTTTACTCGATTATTATTTAAAAATGATATTTTCTTTGATCAAAACGTCAAGCCCTTCCCTATATTTTGAGCTATTCGTATGAATTTTGTTCAGTTTTTTAATTCAATATTTTCGATATAATTTTTGGGTTGATAGGTATAGATTCCTGTAATTTGGGTCCGACATCTCGTTAAGGGTAATTAAAAAATAGCATTAGTAATTGGTAGAACAGTGCAGAGTCTATTGTTTATCTTTAATTATAATCTGCCCTTACAAAATATATGTATGTATACATTGCGTAATGAATTGTATATGAACTTTTAACGTAATAAATAATAGTTTAAGACGATTAAATAATAATCGTAAAATTTGAAAGAATAAAAATGAAATATATATTTGAAGGCGTGTAGAGGCGAACGATAAGCAATATTGATAATTATAAAATGACATTTGCGAATGCGATCAGGTATCTGCAATGGAAATGGTTAGAAGCACAGCCAGTAACGTACAAGACCTTCCGAATGTACCGAGTGCTCGGGAAAGGCGGTTTCGGCGAGGTGTGCGCTTGCCAAGTACGAGCTACCGGGAAAATGTACGCTTGCAAGAAACTGGAGAAGAAACGGATAAAGAAGCGCAAAGGCGAGGCCATGGTACTGATTGAAAAGAACATTTTGCAAAAGATCAACTCGAAGTTCGTCGTGTCGCTCGCTTACGCTTACGAGACCAAGGATGCGCTTTGCCTCGTCCTCACCATTATGAATGGGGGTGATCTCAAGTTCCACATTTACAATATGGGCGGCGAGCCTGGATTCGACATCAATAGAGCCAGGTAATTCGAATCGCTCGTATTCATCTCTACGTTAATTAACCTTAACGAAAAACAGACAAGTATGTACAAATCTAAATCCATTTTGACCTAGACTCTGATATAGAGACGGATAATCGATAGCTCATTCCAAAATAACAAAGAAATTCACCGGTAGTGTAATGCAAATATCTTAATTAATGTAGTTGGAAACATTTCTGCTATCGGTTCACCCAGTTAATAATATATCTCAAGTTCCAACTGCAACGTCTATATACCTATCTACACATATACACATATGCATAATATAATCTAATGCAAACACATATTATGTGCTTATATTTTATTGCATCGGAGGCTGATGGGAATTGCGGAATATCCAGAGCTATTATTTAAATGTTTTAATTAACGTCGTTCAAATGGACACAGTACAGTTAGTCACAATGTATATATTTTATTAAAAATATGTACATATATATATATGTATATAAATATATAATATACATAATGAACATACCTCATTTGACCAAGTTGCGCGAAGCGTGGACTTATTTCAAAGTTGAATGAAAATACGAGTGTATTTTAACTATTGAAACAGAGAACTTTCTCTCTCCGACTGTTAAGACTTGAATCGTGTTTTCTATCCCCTTTTGAGGAAACTTTAAGCATACAAGATTATATATACATATGTATATATAACAAAAGTTTTAACTATACGTAACATAAACATCTATTATATTCCTATAGTGCTTCGTGCCAACACTAACATTTGATTGTAACGTTATCAACTAAAATAGCACTGCCGATAACATTCACGTGTGCTCACTGTTTTACCGGTGTTTCGTCTTTCTTTACTCATATGTCATTGTTATAAAGGCATTTAAAAAGACAGTAGTATGTATTTTAAAAAATTAAATCACTTGGATTTTGATTCTGAGTGGGTAACTTTCTTATTCGATATAATCTAATTACTTTTTAAAACGCAGACGGTCAAATATCAAGTTTTGTGAACAGATATAATAACGCTTATTGGATTTATATTAATTAATTTCATCTCGATACAAAGACTCTGAGAATTAAAAAATAAAGATTAATTCGTAAAATACATTAAGGAGAAGGAAATGTCGTAGTCTTCTCCATTATACCCTATTGAGTTTTAAATAATTAAATTTTTTATTTCAATTTTTCGGATTCTTTTATTGATCGAACATTTATACATTTACTTAATAACAAGAAAAACTTTAGATTCGGTGTACGAAGTAGAGATGGTGGTATACCTATTTGATACCGACCGAGTCAAATTGGTTTATTATTACATATTTAGTCTTTTTTTTTATTATTATTTTAACGTCGCTTGTTTCATGCTCCCAAATCGGTGCTAATCAGCAACGGAGGTTGTACGATGTCTTTGTTAAGAAAGCACGTGTTGAAAATATGTCGACCGAGCCATCGCAGGCCTCACATTTAGTCATCTAACAAGGAGAATGTCAGGCTTCGGGGGACGGATCTTTAGCAAACTCTAGGATACGATTTCTACTATAAAAATATGAAGAAAGCCGGAGTTACAGATGCCCATGCCATTTTCTATAGAAGTTATATAAGCAAATAATGAAAAATGTCGCAAAAGGTAACCTTAACTTTGGTCGCTTGTAACTCTGAAACATAAAGAGATATACAATCAAATTCAATTTCAGAAAATATCTGAAATACTGATCAAGCAGATTGATTTAAAAAAATACTATAAAATCTTTATTTATTCAAAAGTTGTGGAAGAAATAAGAATTTAATGATATTTTAAAGAATATTTCGAATTAAAAAACCCTGTTAACGGAGTGCCAAAGCCAAGTTTTATCCTCCCTACCTTACCGACCTTGAAAATCACATAAAATTCGTTATAACTAAAAAATATTATTTACTTTAATAATAATCTATTACGGTTTAATATTTGAACCCGAAATATCAGTTGGCTTACGAGTAATCGCTTACCAAAAATCTCGACGTGCCTTTTAATTAGACGAGCGTATAACCGCAAATCGCACGAATTTATCGTAAACTTTAGTAAGGGATTTCTCGAAAACCTATCGATATTTTTGCTTCAAATTTTGAACCGAAATAGATCATAAATAAAGGAAGGGGACTGTTCTCCTCAATTTGCGTAAATTATCGTCCTTTTTTAATTATAACTCATTTTCTGTGATTTATGAGGCCGGTAAGGTAGGGAGGAGATAAAACTTGACTTTGGTACCTACTCAATTGATATTAGCACGTAGCTTCCTCGTACAATGCTTGTTTCTGTTTTTGTATAATAGTGTAGAATAACCAGTGCAAAAAATAAAAATTGTAATTCAGATGATTTTTCATTCAATACTTATCAACCAACAATCAACATTTCATTTATCATAAAATTTTTTGAAAAGTAACATTTTATTGGAAAGTATTAAATTCCGAAACAAGGGAATTAAAGAAGGTATTGATTTTATAGGCCAAATTATTTTCTTATTGTTATTTCTTCCATAACTTTGAACCAAATTGAGATATTTGAGCTTCTTTTTTTAATCCCATCTACTCGATCTTAGCTTTCTTTTGAACTTGGGTTTGAGCGTATATCTCTTTTTGTTTCAGAATTATAAGCGATAAAAGTCAAAGTTACCTTTTGTGACATTATCATTATTTGCTTATAACTTTCGAAAAAAGGGCATCGGCATCTGTAACTCCGGCTTTCTTCATATTTTTATAGTTGAAAACATATTCCTAGAGTTTGGTAAAGCTCTGTTTCCCGACGGCCTGACGCTTTCTTTGTATGTCTACTATTTCGTGAATAATCTTCGTACAGAAGCAGTAGACTGTTCAACAATTTATCCTTATCCAAAATTTGAATCCTACATTTCAACTGTACCTTTAAAAATATTTCAACCCAAAGTATATTTAATATTCCGTACAAACTTGGTTGAAAGTGTCTTTTATTCATAGACTCTCAAATTTGTATAATGACGTATTATTAAACAATCCATATATAGGGCTTCTGTATTTGAGTTTTTCATAAAACACTATACATATAGTTAAATATAAATGTAATAATTAATATTCTTTACTCGGTAAGTAACAATAAAGTATATCATCTCAATTAATACAAAATGAATATTAAATAGACAATTAACACTGTCAGAAAGTTTATTTGTTAAAATCGGGTACTAATGTAGATGTAAACCTATAAAAATTGGTGCATATTTTTAAAAGTAAATACAAAAAATAAATTAGAAAAACTCCATTCTCTTCGTATTAAAAATAAACGTAAGAGCTGCAACCGTATAAAAATAATATCTAACGATCGATTAAACGATCCATCAGATTCTACGCAGCTGAGGTAGTCTGTGGCCTGGAACATCTTCATTTACAAGGCATCGTCTACCGGGACTGTAAACCTGAAAACATCTTACTGGATGATCACGGACACGTGCGTATTTCGGATCTTGGATTAGCAGTCGAGATAACCGAAGGTGACATGGTGCGTGGTCGAGTCGGTACCGTCGGCTACATGGCGCCCGAAGTTATCGACAACGAAAAGTATACCTTCTCACCGGATTGGTTTAGCTTCGGTTGCCTGCTTTACGAAATGATCGAAGGTCAAGCACCTTTTCGCGCCAGGAAGGAGAAGGTCAAACGCGACGAAGTTGATAGGAGGGTCAAAGAGGATCAGGAAAAGTATTCCCACAAATTTACCGAGGAGGCCAAAAGTTTGTGTCAGCAACTTCTCAAGAAGAGTCCGAAAAATCGGCTTGGATGTAAATGCGGCAGGCACGGAGCTAAGGAAGTTAAGCTTCATTCCTTCTTTCAGTGCTTGAATTGGAAAAGGCTCGAGGCCGGCATGTGGGAGCCACCTTTCAAACCCGATGTAAGTATAATATTTTTTTTTATCTATTCATACCGAGTTTTCTCAATTCTAAGGTATCTAACTTTCACATATCAAATTTTAGTCCTATAGATTTATATATATATATTTGATCTAACACCGCTCAAAAGATCACATTTTTTGAGAGCTTTCGAATGGCGTGGGTTAGATTATTGGCCAAGGCCGCTGGTGTAAGTTATGCCCTAAAATACATGAAAATGAGTGATTTTATGAGGATTATGGGGTATAACTTACGCCAAAGGTCTTGGCCAATAATCTAACCACCGCCATTCGAAAGCTCTCGAAAAATGTGATCTTTTGAGCGGTGTTAGATCAAAATCGATTGTGGCGTGGTCGCCTTTTTTTGATATTCAATATTTCCGGGTGTCCTATCTCTTCGAGAGTTTAAAATTAAGAATTGTAACCCAGGTAGATAAGTTCTAATGATTATTTTGAACAAAAGTTGTTTTTAATGTTTTTTCAAAAAAATCAATAGATTTTGAGATAAATGGCTTTAAAAATAGAAATTTTTCTAAAAAATTGAAAAATTTCCATTTTTCATGGTTGAATAACTCTTAGGCAAATTATTTTTAACACCTAAAAATTTTTTTATATATATATTTTTTTTCCTAAACATAATATTATTTACGTATAATTTTAATTTACAACTATCTTAAAGAATTTACTTATAGCGATCGATTTCCGAAAAAATGAAAAGTTATCAATTAAAAATTAAGGAACTCAAACAAAAGTTTATTAATTCAATAACGATAATTGATTCAGTCAAATTGATTAAAATAATGTTGGAAAATTATTTAATAATCGAATTACCTATTAATTTAATTCTCCAATTGATTAATAATGTCCTTCTTTTATGCTTGAAAATTCAAATTTATACGAGCAAATCAAGCAATAATATATCTTAATACTAAAAAGTTTAAGTTACATCTTTACTAATTTTTTAATGCAATATCCAATATTAATTGGATAATCGCATTGTACTTGGGAAACGTAATAAATTTAACTAAAAATATATCTAAAATTTCATTCTATTTTTCTGGAATTTAAGTTAAATATAAAGAGCGCGTCTTATTTACATGAATTTTCATAGTTTTCATCTATTTGTTTTTAAAACGTCCCAACCTTGTTTTGTACGAAGTAGATTTAATGCTCCTCTCTTTCTCTCTCATACGTTCACATTACATACACATTCGTATTCAATTTGTATCTCGCTTGGGGCGTTTTTACTGATTCGTTACGTTTCAAATGGCTTTTAGTTGCTTTAGTTTCGAACATGCACATAAAGAGAGAGAGAGAGAGAGAGAGAGAGTGAGAGAGAGAGAGAGAGAGGTGGAAGAGAAAAAAGAAGATATCTCCGGCGAATAAAGATAAAAAAAGGAAGCAATAAAACTGTAGGGAGTAGTTGGGATTAATCTTTATTTTATTTTATTTTATTTTAGCCACACGCAGTCTATGCCAAGGACGTCCTCGATATCGAGCAATTTTCCACGGTGAAGGGCGTCAATTTGGACGCAACGGACGATACATTCTACAGTAAATTTAATACCGGAAGCGTGTCTATTCCTTGGCAAAATGAAGTAAGTACACCTGATCGTTCAATTTCACGCATTCGTTAAAATACGATACTCTTTGTTTACATTATACCTATTGTACAAGTAATTCGTCGCACCAGCTTTTTCAATTTCGGATAAACGCAGGTATTTAAACTAACCTAAGTAATTCATCACGATGTATTTTCAACATTACATTCGGTTTAGGATACCCCGTACGACTGCTTAAAACGTAAAACTAGTAGATAATTACATAATTAGACATGACTATTTAGAGTTTCATGCGGCTCGAAAGGTTTATTTATACCGATTCGAGTAAACACCTTTGATTTACGTGAACGAACGGCTAGTTGTGCTGAACTTTCCAGAACTGAATTTAAGTACAATTTAGCCATTATTTTAAAAACTATCGCATCTACGATACGCGTATATATCTATTAATTCAATCGATTCCCGTGTAATATTAGATTCTGAATTTTACATTGCAGAGTTAAATCAGACTCGCGTAAAAGAATTTTCTTTTTCAACCTCGCGCCGCTCAACCAAGATTTCACGTTATACGAAAAGCAAAAGATTATCAATCAACCTATTTCTAACTAATTTGTACAATTTGTATATATACTTCTTTTAGACTAAATTTTACGAGTATAGCTACCATAATCTGCATCAGTATATATTATTTTTCTTGCGACAATTACGTTAAGTAAATAGACCGTTAATAAAAATAAAAGTACCTAGGTATAACAAGTGATGTTTGAAAAGGAAAAAGAAAATGAGCGAGTGATTAAGTCGTCGTAAGTCCGTGTTTAATAACAAGCTGGGTAGAAATGCAAAAGCAGAAATAGGAATTTACGTTGTTTCGTTCATTTCAGATGATAGAAACCGAGTGTTTCAAGGAGCTCAACGTCCTGGGGCCAAACAATACACCCACCCCGGATCTCCTGATAAACCATCCACCGCCCAACAATGAAAACAAAGGCTGCTTCCCCTTCCGCAGAAAGGTACACATGCACGTATATACATACACACACATATTGTATACACAAATGCTCGCGCTATTCGTTTACGCGAATTTTTATTTTCGTCAGCACTGCTGTAGATTCATTTTTTTTCCTCCTCGTCATATGCATGTACATGTATTAATATCTGGAGAAGTGTATTCACATTAAACCAGATGGCTTTGTTTATCTTCACCGGTGCGATCATTCGACGAGAGTTCTGATTCGATTGAATCATATATATATATGTACACGCGCAATAAGAGAGAGAGAGAGAGAGATAGAGATAGAGATGTCGATTAACAGATTACCTATCGATTCAGTTAATTTATTTTGATTTTTATGGAGAGCCTAATCGTCGTATCGATACTCGATTTTTTGTTGCGACAATTAACGTCCAGATAAGATTACACAGTATTTCCTTTTATATGGTTTTATTTTACTTTACCCTGTCAATACCCCTATACTGATTTTTGTTTATCTTTCAATTATTCTTTTTCGAAAAATTGATTGCACGTTAATAATTAAATGAATAATTTTACATTTCGATTTCCCAACAAGATATAATTGTAATTTAATGTGATAATTTTACATGTATAATTAATTATATGTTACTCTTGTTATTTTGAACAGAAAAAACAAAGCGCGAGAACACGAGAGATTCCGTTATCAGAGTGCCATTTGTTAGAACTATCACAAAGCCAAAGCTCCGAGATGCCAGCTAGCTGATCCAGGATGAATTCCGGCAACGGCAATGTAATAACGTTAGAGTCAACGCCGACTACCGGCTGCTGCCAATGTCTACGTCGCTTCACCTGGGCCTCCGAGAAGGTCAATAAGCGTGCGAATGACGAATGCAATGGATCCCACTGTGTCGCTTAAACCGTCACTTAGTTTTAACGGATCTTATTTCGATCGTTTATTAGACTTGTTAAACACACGCGGAAACCTCCCTCGCGATACGCACACACACGCACACGTAATCAAACATACCTCGGATTATCTCCTGCGAGCATTTTATAGAAATTTAATAACGACATCTCTAATTAACGAGTGATCGATTAGCGAGTTAGTATTATTTTATAATGAAATTTCGAGTGGTTATTGTACAAACGATAGAGTACGTATCGTGCAACATTAGTTATGTAAATTCTTTTTATATTACAATTGTATTCCAAATATATTTTAGTCAAATCGTGCACAGTTTGGTCGCGAGATGTTTGCAGGTTCGTTTTCCGTGATTCGTATAAAGATATACCGATTCGAGCAAACATACGCTTATTATATTTCTTTCATTAAACTACGACTAATAAATTTTTTTATTAAATTTTAGTATTTGACGCGCATACCCTGAAGGTGTTTGTTTGCTCACATTTAGCGTTGTTTTTCTTCTTTGTAGTAAGTCAACAACGTGTTCATTTCCTCATTTATGCATACGTATTTTTTTTTATTATTATCGCGAACGAAGAATCAAAGGTCTGAGCACAAAATAGTCATGCTAGATACGTATGTAAAACAAGGATCCTTCGATATTACGTCGAAGATAAGATTTTCGGGTACGACCTATGTTTGTAAAAGATGCTGCTAGAAAATATTAAAAGAGTTGAATGAAACAGTACCTAGGTATCTTTGTTTACATACGCTTAAGTAGGATTAGGATTTGTGAATGCTAGGTAAGGAGAGTTTTCGTGTCGAATTGCAGAAATTGTACGAAGAAACTACAAATTCATTTATTCATTACGGTAAATTATAACGTAGTTCAGAAAATATATTATTTAGATACGGAGGTTGTTTCTGCGGTCTGATACGAATTTATTCAGTTGAATCGAAAAATTTAGATGATAACATATTCACGAACAAATCATGTCTCGAGTGGGAGGATCTGCATTTTTAGCAAAGAGAAAAATTAAGTTTTTATGACTGTCGACGTTCTTGTTATTAAAACACGATGATTTTTTTATTGTCGAATCATCAAGTATCGAGGTCAATAATGCGTCTAAATAAAATTAACAAAAATTGCTGTCGTCGCTGTTCTTTTTAGAATTGTATATTATCAAAAAATTTCTTTTTCTCCATTTTTATACAACATATGTACGGATATATATATATAAAAAAACAAATGCACGAAAAATTCTTTTTTAAATTTATCAGTGCAATATTAATTAATTGTTTATACTCTCTAAGCTAAGAACAAATGTAATGAGATTATTTTATGTACGTATGTATATACATATATATGTATGTACATGCATGCATATTTATGTATATATATTATTTGTCGACATTTTACCGTTATTCAACGATGTCGTATTTACCGGCGAATGCTGAACATTTTAAAACAAAATTTAACTGCTACGTAATGGGAAATAATGATTGTATCTTAGAAAATGTTAATGGCATAGGAAGTTATGTGGATGTATTTCCAAATTACATGCATGTATAAGAAAAGGAACGCGGACTGCATTTAAAAGTCACAGTGTAGAAGTGAAAAAATATATTTAACTTGCATATTAAAAGGAATCGCGATAAAATTGAGCTTGGCTACATATTTAGCTAAAATTCGGTGAAAATAATTCACCCAGATTATTTAACCAAATATTTAGCTATACCCTTTGATAGAACATTTTTTTGATCGACTAAACGAATTGCTTTAATCACGCGATAAGCACAAAATGGGAATTTCAGCTTATATCGAAATTTTTTTTTAAGTGTATATTTGATATTCACACATAAGGGAATAGTCAAAAGACAGCCGCACCCGTCCGATCAATACACATAAACCTTTTAGCGATTTTTAGGAAATGATATTACCCAGGCGGACGTAAATGTCGCCTGCCAGAAGTCAAAGTAAAATGGGTATGTGTAAACGGCTACGTATGTAATAAACAAAATAAAAATTATAAGCAGAGTGAAGAGAGATAAATGAAGTACGCGAGTAGCGTTTGTATTAAAAAAATCTCTTCTCGTTCTCGTCTTATTTTATATATACGTATATCGTATGGATTTGTACGCCCCTGTACACAATACAATGTGTGTTCATTATTCTCGTAGTTGTGTAATAAGCTGGTTACTCCTGTTTCTGATTATATTGCAGAGAAAGAAAAAAATCAAGCGCCAATTGCACGGATATAAAAAAGAATAGAAAGTTTAGAAAATGAAAAGTTTTGAGCGGGATAAAGAAAAATTAATGAAAACTAACGCAGTTTTGTCTTAAAAATTGGTGGTATCTAACATAGTCAATGCAGTAAAAAATGTATGTATATATATGTGTGTGAATATATATATATTATATATACATATATATATATATATATATATATATATATATATATATATATATATATATATATAAATATATATTCCGATGGTTTTTTGTAACTTTTCTTTTTAAAACACTTTTCTATTTTTAACGAATTTTATACAATCTTAAACTATAAAAAAATAATGTGTTCCATTGTACTCGAAAAAAACAAACTTCCATACTAAACAACATACTTTCTTAATTAATTTTTTGTTTATTCAATTTGAAACGCCTAAATGCAATTGTTACAAATTGACAGCTCGTATTTCATTAATTAGTTGTCAAAATTAATATCACTGCCTTATACAGTTTGAGTTGTTGCGTAGTAAAAAAAAGAAAGAAATTATCAACTATGTATATATGATAAAAGAAGTATTTGCACATGTTAAGATAAAAAAATGTGTATTTATTTTACAATACGTAACTATTGTAAATTATGCAAATATGATTTTGAAAAAATATCCGAATATCGCAAAAATAATCATACGCATATATATTATATATATAAAATATGTAAGCCAGGTTAATTCGTGTTATAACTACCTAATTTTAACTGTCGGAAGAAGAATAAACACCGAGCTGCGAGACAATCTCAGAAAAGTGTCATTTCCAATACTTGTAAAACGATAGTCGTTGTACGGAAACGAGCGGTAGCCCATTTGTATATTACCATAACCAAGTAGCGAAAAAAAGAGAGAGGAGGATGCGAGAGAAAGATATAAAAAAACCTGATCTTTGTACACAAAGCCTGTTCTTCCAAGAAAAATCGCAGCGTGCGTGTGGTTGTGTAAATGAAAGAAAATACGCAAGGTCCCTTCTTCGTTGGAGGTGACTTATCGAATCTCATTATATACGGAATCTGCGTAGATATTTTTCTCTGTTTATTAGAGCAAATCCACTAACTACGTAATGTGCGATTATGTATTAAAATATATATATATATATATATATATATATATATATATATATATACATATTTCTGTTTACTACTGTCTTCTTATGTTTGAAAAAGTCTGATTGTACTCCATCGCACAAATGAAAAATACAGTGTTTGAAAGTGTTTAGTTTCTCGTATACTCTTTCGACGATTCATAATGAAGATATATAAATGTATAAAACTCTTTATCGATAAATAAATTTGGCTTTACTATCGAGTAAATGTTTACTCAGAGACATACGTTAGATAATTCAATCCATTTTTTACTTCATTTTGATTTATCGATATTTACCAAATAATTACACATATATTTGTCTAGATGTAATATAATGCGATATTATATAAAATCTCTTTTCACTTGGCGCACAGGTTTATAGTGTACGATCGTAAGAAAGTGCGATAGTTACTGTTATTTCTTTTTCAATTAAGATTTCATGATGTATGAACGTGAATCAACGCGTTTAACTAATTTGCAACAACATTCCCTAATTATTTTTAAAAAAGTCAATATAAATTTTGTTTTTAATTATCATTCCTGAATTTAAAACATTTTAATTAAGAATAAAGTCATCATCACTTTCTTATTGTTCTTTTAAATTAAAAAATAATTTTTACAATATTTAATTAATAAAGTAGCCTGAATGTGAAAGAAATATATTGACTTGTAAAGTATATAATGGTAAAATACAACCTATAATCAAGGTAATATATACACTTACCGCATCGTTATGAATTCTTCATAAAATGTTACCGGTAAATAAAATATTGCTATATAGTATTAAATTATTTGTACTTCATTGCATACCTTTCAAACGTTTTATCAATTTGAACTTTTGAAAATCAATCATTTATCTTGAATGTCTGCTCGTATGCTAAAAACCAACGTGTAACTTTAATAAATGCGCAAATAGTCTCTATTATTTTGTGGATAAATTTTATTTATAATACAAAGTCAGAGAGACTCCGATAAAAAGAAACTAAAGAGAGCGATAAAGTATTATAAGTAAAGTAAAGCGATAAATAATAAAATAAAATTGAAGAAGAGCGCCTGTATTTAATGCGATAATTATATCCCGATTCTTATATACAACTTTGTTGAGTGTCAAAATTAACTTTTGACAGCATTTAGTACTAAAGTGGTAAAACACTTTGCAAAAAATATCGATAAAGCATTGTTTAGTTTTTGGATAATACAAGCCACTATTAATATGTAAGAAGATAAATCAATTGTCTTAATTACAATACATATAGCACAAGAAAGTCTGTATATACGTGAAATATATATGGTATATAAAAATATATATAAACTGACCGAGTCTGAACTGCGATATCAATTGTCACGTTTATTTTCTTTAATCATTTTTATCTATACGTGTATATATATATATACATATACACACCTGAACACAATATGTCAATTCTCCGATTAAATAATTGTCATTCTATATATAAATAAATAAGCAAATCATATGTATAATCGATAATATTTAATTGAGTCTTTCAATAATATATCAATATATAGATAAAAATATTTTTGTTTTTTTTTATTGCAAACGGAAATTCTTTTAATATTACTATACTTGTATAAAAAAGAAAACGGATGATTCTTCAAAAATTTTATTACAATTTCCATTATCTCTGATTAACTGAATTCTTTTAATACGACTTAATGGTTTTATAAAGAAAATTCGAGGGGAAGATGAAACTGCGACTTCGGTCGATTGAAGCGCAAAATTTTGCTTAGTTCCTCGATCCATCGAAGCCAAATAATGATTCGATTTAAACATCTTTTATATTCGATATCCATATACACGATTGTTGAACGAATGCTGTGGAAGATATGTTACACAAATAAACGAATCTACAGATATTATATTTATATATATGTGTGTGTGTATATATATATATATATATATATATATATATAATATGTGTATATAGCATAAGTTATAAATATATACATAGACGTACATTGCTTTATACCTTATATAATTATAGCTTGCATATATTTATACATAAAAAATATAAACACGTACACATGTAACATTAAAAATATTTCCTTCTTTTTAGTTTGTATTTCGTCATCATCTCGTTTATTTCTTCATCAAGGAAACAATCGATGGGAATACATCCTGCATTTAGAATCGGTCAACTTTTCGAACGGAAAAAATAATTATACACAGTTTTAATTGAAATGTTTACATTTATATATTTACATACATGTCTATATCGCAATTTCGATTCAAATCCTTATAGCCGCAATCCTAAGCTACTGTATCTCAAAAAACTTTATAATTCAAACAGTTTTTTATTTTTCTTTTTTTACGCACTTAGCGTGTTAAGTGGATTTTCTTTTCTTCCTCACAATTTTATACACGGTAAATGTACAAACGTTTATTTCAGCAATATATATATGTATTATCATTTTGGATACAATCGAGTGTATAAAAAATCAATTTTATACAACGTCGTTTTCCTTTTAAGGAACGAAATATTTCATTTTTAATCGAATCGCATTTTAGAGTAACGTTCTATTACGATTAAGACACTGATATTTATTATCTTTTCGTGTACATTCATTTATGTTGGTCGATATCTTACAAGATCAGAAATCTATCAAAATTATATTGGTGAAATTTCATTCGCATAAAATTACTTTAATAATAAAATATTAGTACTTAACTTACAAAAAAGATAACAATGATGAAAAAAGTTAGAAATTTCACTGCAATTAATCATTCACATATCACATTGATAATAAAATGTAAATGTATATTGTATAAAAAGACTCCTAATCGTTCAACAATACGTTCTATTTTAAACTAAATCCACCGAATTACATAAAATTTGTAGTAACAAAAATGTGATTCGATTAAAACTCGGATTCGTCCTGCTTTCGATATGACATTGTTATATATACGTTTGAAATTTATAATTCTTCACAATATATACGCGATAAATCTAATGATCAGTCAAAGCCTTATTGTCTTTGAGTTTCGGAAACACTGCAAGTTTCGCGTTAATAATCAATCAAATGATACATATTTATATAATATGAATATCTCTAAAGCTTAAGCAACGTGATTTATTGCGTTTAAAAATTCATTTAAATTAAATGCAGCAAAAATATATTTTCATTTTTAATACTTAATTTATACATATATAGTTTTCAGTCTATTATTTAGTGATGTTAAACTATATATATGTATATGTATTTCAATTATTTAAAAAAACTGTTATTTCGGAAATAAAACAATGATGCTTCATCTTTTTTTATTACAATATATATATATACGTTTAAGAGAAAATTTTTGAGGATATGTAGTAATAATAATAATAATAATAATATACTTTATTTCTTCATATTGTTTTCATATGAGATATTAAATGCATTTTATTTCTTGGATGGTATAGTTGTCTAATTTTTTTGTAAAATGTGATATTATTTTCGTTATTATCATATACCGGCGAATGATTTCTGAGCAAATGTTTTAAATCGTTATTATCGAATACGTATATTTTACTTCCGCATCGAGCAAATTTATGGGCATCTAATAGTTTGTTAAGCTTATTCATTCAAGTATATTTAATAAAAGAATTACTCGATTTAATATAAATAATTGTTTATAAAAAAATGGTTACTCGGATTTTATAAATAAAATAAAGTGTGGATTAGTTTCACTTGTACGGTCGAGAGAAAAAATTAAATATACATAGCGAATAGAAATTATTACAAATTGAATACATTAGTTTATAGAAAAAAAAGAGTTTTGTAGTCAGTTAATAAAGTGACTGTTATTACACACATTTTTAAGCATTAAAGTTTATCACACTTCCTTCTCGAGTATGAATAAATTTTTCTCTCCAAGGAAACATAAAAACTGCACGTTCGTTCCGATACGATTACATGCATGTTCACATAACGCGTGCAAAGTAAAGTTACACATTGTCTTTTAAAAAAAGAATCTTTAATAAAAATTCGACGATAATGACGAAACTGAAAAATGTTTAGAAATATTCACAAAATTTTTCGCGTGTGAAATCGTTAATAATCGTAGTTTCAACAATGATAATAATAATAAAACAATGATTATTTATACCCAGATCTCTAAAACAATCGATCGAATCGAGTCGAATCGAAAAATCTCAAAATAGCGTAAAAATTAATTGGATAATCAAACGAAACGTCGCATACAATAATATGTACAAATGGATTCTTTTTGTCGGTTGACAAAAAAGAAAGAAAGAAAGAAAGAAAGAAAGAAAGAAAAACGTTAGTCGGCATACAAATTACGCGATTACGTTGAAATAATAAATTACGCGACGTTTCCCCGTACGCAAAACAAAGTGTGTACAGATATCCATACAATATACGATGTATTAAAATCACGATATATATTACGATATATTAAACAAATGCAATGATTTATTGTACGATAAACATTGGCAGTTGTCGAAAAATTTTCATTTGTTCGTTCAAATGCTATGTGTGTATAATACGCAATTACCAACAAGTAATTTAAGCAGTTTCTATGTAAAGTAGCACATAGATACATGTAATATAGAGATTCATCGATATTTCACTTTTCTTATTTTTTTAATTAAAAATTCCGATATCGTGATCATTATTTATCTTCTGATTATGTCGATATTATTATTTGTTTTCGATAAAATTGATATGGTTAAGAGTACAATCTCGACGTTGAAGGAATCTTAAAGTTGAAAAATGATAATTTCTATTCACGTGTATCCGATCCATCAGATGCTTTTGATCAGACCACTAGTATAGTTTTAACGTACAACCACGCAAAGAACAACAGTGCATGATCGTGTATTATAAGTCGCGATTTAATAGACGAACGCTCATGCCAAGCAATGAATTTTTTTTGTTCGAGTCGGAACCACCATTAGAATATCTATTATTCGTCAACAATTTTATAAAAAATTACTGATATATATATTTATGTATATATATGTGTCTGTGTGTGTGTGTATGTGTGGGTGGGTGTATATTACTAACAACGAGTTTTAACTTCGATCAACAAAAATTCGTTGCTTAGAATGATAATACCTACGGGTTCTCTTCCGCCCACTATTTTTTCGAGTAAATTCGGTTATGCTTAAATTTAAAAACAATAAATATATAACCCGCGCACAATATTATCCCGAAAAGAATGAAGTATACCGAATTTAAACAAATTCCATTCGCACGTTGGTCGTAACATACCTTTCGAACGTCATTTTCAAAAAATATTCCACTACTATATTATACTTTTTTTATTATATTTCTTGTTTCTTTTTGTCGAACAAGGATCGTCCTTCTTCAATGAATGGCTGACTCTTGATTTCGGACGTAAAATCCTTATTATTATATTTGTTTGCCTTTTGAGATAATTTTCTTCAGCTGTGCGCTCGTATATCGTATGCCTGCGTGTATGTGTGTCTCCATGTGTGTGTGCGTGTGTGTGTGTGTGTACAAGAATATCGAAGCTCAAAATCCTTATGTGTTTTTCGATTCCGTTAGGCCGGTTTAAACCTTCGCGGGCTTCGGTTTACCCACTACCAGGATAATCTTCTGAAGAAACTTTGTGAAACTCACTGTAAACAAATAAAGAATATATTATAGATCATGTACATACGAGCTTTTCTTTTGTATTTTTATTTTACTTTATGTAGATTATTGTTAGAGATGTACATTATTGTTAAAATAGTGGGTTTTGCCAAGTCTTCCGGTTGCATTTTAAAAATATTCTCAATTTCAATTTTTTTATAACGTATAAATTATGTTGTAATATTGTTATTGCAACTCAAAGATTTGACACTAAAGTAGAGATAATACTAGTGTTTTTAGAAAGTTTGTACTACTAAATCATTACAATTTCAAGATAGTACTGCTAAATACTCTACCTAAGAAGTTTAACTTTCTATATTCCATTAATTCATTGATGCACAAGTTGAGAAATATGTGTATACGATCACACAAAAATTTTACGTTTTTCAAAGTTTTTATAGAGTTTATGTTTTTATAGAATTTTTTAAACGTAGAATATTATTAGTTAGGCATTTGCATCAAGTTTAGGGAAACTCAAATTAATATTTTGGATATAGTTTAAAAAATACTATTTTCGAACGAGTAAATTTTGTATGAAGAAAAAAATTAAAAAAAAATCTTTCGGAAGTTTGAATATCTAAATTATTAATGTAAGTTTATCCAAATGTCAACCTTGTCTAAAGGAATACATTGTTTTACCTAACCGCCACTATTTTAGGCTCTCGAATGTTGACATACTTTTCAAAATCGTGGTATCCAAAGATTTTCTCTTCTTTGGTTTTTACGTGAAACGATCATTTTTTAGCAGCAGTATAATAAAAAGCTTGGTAAAGAAGAGATAACAACAAAGTGTGCAAGTTTCAGAATTTTTTGAATTAATGTTGTTTTTCTTTGGTTTTGATTATTTTTGGATTTCGCCAACTAATATATGCCCACCCCTACATGTATCTAATCATAGAGTGCATATGAACAAGAAAGTTTTATTGCACACTCTTGCAAGGTCGAGCAAGAAACCCAACGAGCGAGAAACCCAACATTATGTTTTGTCAGGAGATCTTTTGTATTGTATATTAAATGTATTTGTCTCGTAGTGAATAAATTTATATTATTACTTAAATACAACAATTATTTTAGTAAAATATCAAATAACCATTTAAAAAATTCTGAAAAGTTGATTTAAACTTTAACTAATTTCAAACAATTTTGTTTTGTAAAAATGTAAATATGTTGTTATTCGGGCTAAATTGATCAAACTATTTATTAAAATACTGTATAATAGCCACTTTGCAACAGTTAATATTAAAGATTTATTACTCTTAATTATAAAAAGACAGAATAATCTATTCGTCTAGAAAAATAAACGATTTATTCTGAAAGAATATCCTATATGAAATGTTAGGAATGTATTATCCTCATTGTCTATACACTCAAACAGTACGTTTGAACTTGCGCACATATTTCTCCACAAACTTATAAATATATTTAGTAATTACTTAAGATCCGCAACTCAAATTAAAAAAAATAAATAAACAAAACGTACAATTTGTCGTACAAGATAAGTAAGACCCAGCTGTCTGTTATTAGTGTAGTGGTGCTGTTATTCGATGCAACATGCAAACTTAAAGGACAAACAATGACGGAAGAAAGTATAAAACTAAAATTAATGGTTAATAGAAAAATATGAAACTATGAATAAGTAAATAAAGTTTATAACTGACGTGAGATTAAGCACTGAGAGAAAAATGATTATTAAATTTGAGTCGGATCTGTGATAAATCCATAATTTTTCTTTGAGTGCGTGATTACGACAATGAGCGTGCAAAAGTGGAAAAATGAAAAAGAGGCGAGAAAAAGAAAGTAACCAAAGTAACCAAATTAAGTGAATAAATAAAAATGAGCGTGCTTAACATATGGTAGAGTAATATTTGTAGTGTGTTTAATGAACCTGCGACTTATTCGGTCCGACGACTACCATCATCTTCTGCAAAGTTTGAGTAACGAGACCTGTGCAGGGAATAAACGAGTTAGAGAAAAAGTACAATCGATGGGGGGAATCTATGGGTTATTGGGTTTTCGTCGACCCGGATGTATTCGAATACACCTTTCCGTCGTCATGTAACTTACCAACTGACTTTTGAAAGAACTTGGGCTTGTTTTTCCAAGCGATGAAGGCAAAGTAAACAGGTACAGAAGAGAGAATCATCAGACACCCATAGCCTGAAAAAAAATAATAATGGTTTAGAAGCTGGTAACGTTCGGTTAGCTCGGTAAAAATCCCGAGGATAAATATATCAACAAGTATTTCAAGGTGTGTTGTTCAAGTTTGCAGTGCCTATATACTCGAAAAATTTACCGACCTGTCTCGATGGGACTCGCGTACATGGGCACTATCGTCACGAAAAGCGTGCACAAAATGTAGACGATGGGGAATGCCAGATTCACCTTGATGGGCCTCGGTAGATTAGGCTGTGCCCATCTGAGCCACGGGACGCACAACACCGACACTCCTATGCTCAGCTGTCCAAGTAAAATTAAAGTTCGTTTATTAATCGTACTTAATGTGCGATCGTTCGATTTCATAAGATCAATCGGATGCACGTATCTTCCGCAAATAAAATTGAAACTACGCATCGTGCCGACCATTATCAAGTAACAATTTATGCGATTGGAAGATGCTGTACTTCCGACTGTTTTAACTAACTGAACTGAGAAACTAACTATACTCAGAAAAATATTCTATTGAATATAGGGTAACTGTATAGGTATTACTGCAGATTTCTTAATTTATTGAATTACATCATAAAATTGAAATTTCTCAAATTATAAGGTAAATTTAACAGTTTAAAAAATAATATCTCTATTTCCAATGTAGTTACAGTTCTAATGTTATTATTCTTACGGGTTAGATTACTTTAGTTTACTCTTATTAAATATAACTGTTTTTACTTTAATTGATAATATTCATTTGTACTTGCATTAAAAGAATATTACCATATAAATTCATGTATATTGGCATAATGTAAGGGTTTATAAAGGAGTAACAGTGGTAAAAACCGTTTGATATCATAAAATTATTAGCTTTAGATTTCGAATAAACCGGCGAGTTTTTAAAAATGTTATTATAAACCAATTGTATGTGCACGATAATTATGTTTCTACAATTTTGCGTACTTAAATTATACTTGACATACTTATATTTAATCTATAATTATACGTTTGGATTAATTATTATTTTAATTATTGTACGATATAAAAACGTGATAGTTATTAATAGTTTGTAAAATTAGATTAGGGCATTAGTCTAATTTTCGGGAGAGGGTTTGTATGCGTACTTTCTTTGGCAAAGAATTTTCTCAATTTTCAAAAGCGGATTATTAGAAGCTGAAAAATGCCGATGGTAACATTAAATAAATTATACAATTGTCAATAGAACTAACAAAGAGAGTGTTTGTATATCCGGAAACAGATCTTTACCAAATTTTAGGATATATGTATTACTGTAGAAATATAAAGAAAGCCAGAGTTTTATACTCTAACGTTCTTTTTTACGATAGATGTAAACAAATAACAAAAAATTTCCCCAAAAAATCCCTTGACTTTGATTAATTATAACTCAAAAATAAATGGAGATATGCTTCCAAACTCTAATTCGAAAGAAAACTGTGATCGACTAGATTCGATTTAAAAAAAAGCTTAAATATCTTGATTTAGCCCAAGGTTATGGAAAAAAGATAAATCAGAAGAAAATTTGGCCTAAAAAATCAGTAAATTGTTTAATTTATAATTGTTATTAGAATATCATTAAATTCGTTTTTGGTTATAATTTTTGAATGAATTTTTTAACTCGTTTGGAAGTTATATAGCAGTCAAAGTCAAGAGTATTTTTGTCAAAATTTTTCGTTATTTGCTTGTATGCCTATCGTAAAAAAGAGCTATTAGATATATCCTAAAAATATGGTATAAATCTGTTTTCTGAAATTGGGATACACTTCTTGTAAGTATAAGTTAAAAATTAAAGAATTAGATATGAGCTATGCTTATGCAGAGCCACACGTAAGCTTGAATGATCCCATATTTAGGATCGCGAAGGAGAAATTAGGCAAAGATGGGATCGTAGAGGAAACTAACGGGTTCTATTATTTTCCAATCTACTTAGTAGGTACAATATTGATATTGTACTTATTCGATTAATCATTAAAATTAAAACGTTTTGTTAATGATTTAAATATCAGTTCCTTTATCTTACAATTATCATAATGTGTTTCTATTACTACAAACATACAAATTTAATTTCATCGTTTAATTTACATTTATTTTCTACCTTTTTCGATGTTCTAGATATGCTTTACTTTTTTTTTACGTATATTTGTTTAGATATAGATAATAATTATAGTAATACCGACTGTTAAAAAAATCGTGTTCATGATACAGTTAGTAAATATAAAATAAATATTTTAATAGTATTTGAATAACATTTAAATATTTTGTCAATACTATATTTAATAATTTATAAGTTATGTACTATTCAATTTTTCGTATAAATATTTTGTTATTAATACAGTGACACATATTTATTTTAATTAAAGTAAATAAATTAAATGTAAAAAAATTATAGAAATTATATAATTTAAAAACATTATATAATTTATTTATGACATAAATAGCTACAAGGGCAGTAATACCTACTCTTACCAGATTATTTAGTATTGATGGTACAGACTATCAGAATAAAAATATTAATATGCAGAATAGTAAAATTTACTAATAGTTGTGAAAGTATTTAAATTAATGCTGTTTTTGATAAACATTTCCTCGTATACATTTTGAATAAATAAATTGCAATTATTACATATTCTATGATTATTTGTAATAAGTCAACGTGAAAATTAGTTAGTTAGTTGTACTTTTTTGTCTATTACGGATTTATTAACTATTATCGGTAAAGTGATCAGTTTTCAACAAATTAATATTTCATAAATGCTTTGATTTTTAATAGGGTATACCTATAAAATAGTCTTTACCAATATTATAAATTCTCAAAATTTTTAATTTTTATCTAATTTTATAATTTTATATTTTCTATACGTACCCACGTGGCGAATCCAACGTAATTTATAAGAGCCACAATATCGGAGGAACACAAGTACAGCATGGAGAGGAGAGCCTAAAATTTATTGTGCCAATTTAGATTTAATTATTTCAAATTTTCATAATACATAATGAATAATATGTATAAAAAAATGTTCTCAAATTTGCTGGCGTATTAAGTTTTTATCGTCAGCTGTAAGCGTCCTGTATCGTAATGACGTAAACGAAACCGGTTAGGGAAAATGTAACAGTGGCTTTAACTACTGATTGACGTGATAATTATTCTGTCGTTCATACAGATTTTAATACGATAAAACGTGCGCTTAATGTGCTACACGCCATGCGTGTAATCAATTTTATAGAAAATTAAAAAAAAATTATATTTAACAAGGATACAACATTTTGTAATATTAAAATTTTATGCGTTTAATTATTTTTAACGAATCAAATTATGTCAAAAATACGGGAGCGCTGCTTCGTTATTATGAGATATAAAAAATATTGTGATTTATTTAAGTGCAAATAAATGTAATAATATATTTAAAAAAATTGGAGCCGAGTACACATGAAAAAGCGTCCGGCTGTAAAGACAAAGAGTCGGGTATACGAGGAGACGCGGTGTAAATTTGAATAGAATAAAGAGAGTCCGTTAGATATATGAATTACCATGCAAATCACAGCCGGAGTAGGTGTCATTCTCGAGGTCTGTATCATCGTCAAAATCTCCGGCATCTGTCCTTCGCAAGCCCCGGCGTAGAAAAGCCGCGATGATGTAAGGAGAATGCCATTGACCGCCCCGAAAGTTGAAAGAGCAACGAACACTGGTATCGTCCAAGCCAATGGCCCGAATAACCGATTGGCAAACGTCTGAAAATAAAAGATTACAAGTGTTTCAATCGTATAGTAAAAGTTGTTTAAACAATATTACATATTAACAAATTTAAACTTGTGTATCCGCAATGCCCATTAATAATGCATGCACACTTCATTCGGACATGTAAACCTTAGGAAAAATGAATAGGAGAACAATCGCCTAGAGCAATGGGTGTACAAAGGGCGTGCGTAGCCAACGGATCTATAATTTTCCACCCAGGTTTGTTAAATATGATAATAATTAGCTAAGACTTACGACTGCAACAGCTTCGCTGCCCAAAACTTCTTGAGGACTCAACGTCGTGTAGAATGCCGCGTTTGTCAGGACGTAGACGACCGTGACCAGAAAACATGATATGCCGATAGCTCGCGGTAAATTCCTTTAAGATATTTTATTTATTAATTTTTATCATTCAAACAAATATTTCATAGTTACACCTTGATTTTTCATTTCCACAATATTCTCATTTTTTTATTGCAATTTATTGACGGTAAAACGCGTTTAAACTAATCCGAAATATAAATACATTTTTTAACGAGGCAATCAAAGTATACAGTTTGTTCTTCCGTGACTGAGAACTGAGATAGTTCCCTTATTTTCTGTTTTATTTTTTATCTTTTTTAAGGTCTGATTATTACCTCACGGGATCCTTGAGCTCTTCGATAATGAAGTTCAGGTAGTTCCAGCCATTATACGCGAATAAACCCGAGTAGAAGCTCAGCGCTATCTGCGTGACATCCATCTTCGTGTTTTCAAATGTGAAATATTGCGTCTGGTCTAAAAAATAATATTTCCGTTTACTTACAAAATTTCCATTTTCCTCTTAATTTTGTGTTGAATACACCATGTTTCGTTATAATTCGTTAACACAAATTCACGAAAACACCGTTGAAAAATATTTATTTGCGAAATCTTTGCAAGATTATTTTAAAATGTATTACTTATTTTATTTACATTATTTAAGAAAATTATCTTTCGGAGATTCGAACCTACGGTTTCTTGAAATACATTTTTTTCGCTACTTATTTAAATTTTAACTGTATGATAATTCGAAGTTTTTTTTCAATTGCTTTTTTATACCTGAAATTAACGTTAAGTTAAAAATAAGAAAAAAAAATACTCCAGAGCAAAGGATCGGAAGCTTAAATTTTCGGAATATAATTTTCTCTTAATTATTTCTCTTTGTTTAGACATACAGTTGTATATTAATGGACAAAATAGACAAAACTTGTTCAGCAAAATCGGCATAATGTGTCTTAAATTAAAATCACGTTTTTTAATGTTTAAAAATAAATTAAATATCACATTTATGCAACAAATAGTAACGATTATTTTTAACAGAAACGTGGATTTTGCAAGCATTTACGAATGATCGTGTCAAAAAAATATTTCTACACCGGACGAGTATATATTTAAATAAAAATATTAAGAATATAAAGAAGTGACATATTATTTAGTTTATTACTTTCATGTGCACATATTAAAAAATGAAAGGGTATCTGAAATTTAAGGATAAATAAAGTCTATTATACGGTTATTGTGTAGGTTCACACGGTCACTTCGCGCACACGTCCACACGTATACAACGTGTTTAACCACCTTTCTGATTGGACAAATTGTCTCGTCCGGCTCGCGTGGTTCTTTCTCTCGGAAGACGTTACAAGTTTCTTTATTCGCACTGGAGCCTCATCGTGTAATTGAACGGAGGAGACTCGCTTGAACATCGAAAACTCAAATCCTATATAGAGCGTATAATTTCACACACGGGTTAACCACATACCATCATTCAACGATTTCGCGTAATTACAGAAAATATTTTTTTTCTTTCTCAAGAACCAATTAAATCTTCGAGATTCAAGTAATAATAATTCAAAAATTTAAAGATTAATAAATATTAATCGTTCAACGAATTCTATATATTCTAATTTATTGAAAAAAAAACTACATAATTCCCATGCGGAAATTAAATTTACGCGAAGAGAGTTGAGAAGACGAGCACGTATACTCGAAGCTTATTGAGTTTTATTACAGTCGAAAAAGTCCACGTGTCGCGTTGTAATAGAAAATATGCTTACTGTTGGCAAGTTGATATCCACCAGTTCCAATGATGATAAACAGCGCCAAGAGTTTAGCGTACGTGAAAACATCCTGTACCCTGGTAGCCCACTTAACGTCCCAGCAGTTGACGAACGCTAGCACACCTTGAACACAAACAAAAATACAAATTCACTCATTTTTTCCTGGTTTTTTTTTATTTTAATATTCTCGCGCGTATTTGTTCAATCGATCGATCTTTTTTCTTCCTCCGTATATCCGTTAAACGTGCGTTACGCAACTCGTGTACCTCGATTCATTCTCATTAGTATTATTATTTTATAAAAGTGCACACGACCGTCCGTGGAAAATTATTTTAATATAATGAGATTTATCGGATCTGTCGATCAAAAGTGTTAACTGCGAGGAACAGAAATTTATGCAAACCTGCAGTTATAAGTGACGTTAATGCGAGTTAATCGGCTTAGTTGAACCAATGATTTGGACATATTTTTATATATCCTTCAACTATGTAATAAAGTAATGACAGGAACAATAACTTTACTGTCCAAAGTAAATTATAATATTTTTTACGTATATTAAAATTTGAATTTTTAAGAAAGTCTTGCGCATTTTAATTGTACATTACGGAAAATATTATGTTAAAAATAGCTATGTTTCGTTCCAAAGGAACTTTTTTCTTACTGTAAAACTAGACAAAGTACAATACATATGGATTTGTAAACATATAAGTCATTTTTCTTTTTACAATTTATACAAACATTGAAAAGATTAAAGCAATGACATATTTCTTTCATCAATGTATAATGAATAATATAAAATTAAGTGTAAAATGAAATTTACTTCTAAAGGACAGCTCGACCTCATCATTACAACTATTTCCTTATTGATCATGCACTATAAACATTTTCCGCAAACGTAAGTTCTCGTATTTTAATTTCGCCGTGAAGAGTGTACTCCTTGCAACATTTATTCACATTACCTTACAACAGTTTATTTTCTCTTCGTATGCTTCTTACGCGTATTATACGCTCGACGATAATCGAAAAATGAGAAGAATATCAAAAGATATTTTAACCACAAATTACAGCGTATAAAGATCAATTTTTAGCTCGAAATTATACTCAAAAAAATTAAGGAGCTATATAATCATCGAAGATTGAATATAGCGAATTACCGGATGGTCGTATTAGGAAGAAGAAAAAAAACTTTTACGAAGACGCCAATCTAATGGACAATAGAAAGATGGCAATTGGTCGTATACGCAACCTTGACATTTGTCGCTGATAATTAGGCTTTTCTCGTTCAATCGTGAAATTTTTCACGAAGGACAGAGTTGCAAATTATTCTTCACGCGGATATACACCTGTCCGAAAAAAGCGATGAACCGTTGCATTAAAATATATTTATACGAGTTTTATTACAGGTGCGCTATGATGAAATTTTTTTCGTCAATTGGCTCAGCGTTATTGTACCTACAACGTACACGTTTGCCAATTCGTTAAATATCGGCTTTCGGAAATATTTCGGTTATAAGCACATTTTTCTCAACTGACGTTCGTGAAAATTGATGTATTAGTTAGTGGTGTACCTTCAGGTGAGCCTCGCGTTCATGCAGCCCGAGGCGAAATATCATTGTGAACGGATGATTCGCCGCGGACTAAGGCAAAGAATTAATCCATTAGATATTTCGCCGAGAACTGTGATAACGGGAGGTTGGCTCATGGTGTTTACAAATTTTACGGCCTTATAACCCGTACAAGATCCTTACGTTACAAAGTAATTGATTGAAAAAGATGGAATTTCAAATGCATTTTTGAAATAATTGATAATTTCATGTGCTACGTTATCAATATACATAGATATTTATACAGCAGTAAAAATTTAATTAATTTATATTTTTGCAAACAGTGATGAATCTGTGACTGATTAATGTATATACGGAGAAAAAAATTCAATAGAAAGTATCTAAATGTTTCGGGTAAATATTGGCGTGCCAGTATATTGCAAAAAAGTGTATATCTCGTCTGGGAAAAATTACTATCCGGTATAGTAAACATTTTAAAGTGATTTACAATTTTTATAATATAAATTATGGAGAAAAATTAAAAGAACTAGTAATTTTTATTCAACTTTTCTTTACGGGTAGAGTATCTTCATCTCGGAAAGCCTTTATTTTTTTATCGCTTGAACTCGACGAGAAAAATCGAAGACGAAGTAGAAAGAGTATATACGTATATAATCATAAGATATACGAAACAAATGAAATGGAGTACGTAATCTCCGGCGTTTCTTTTTCGCTACGCTTGTTGATCAGTCACGTAGTTAGCAAATTCTTTTAACGTTCAACGTGGTACTCGTAAAATTAATAAAAATTATTTATTTTTACAAATTACGAAGAAATAATTCAAGTTATTTAGAAAATCGATTTGTTCATAAGAGAGACATCCAAATTCTTGATGACAGGGATTTTAAAGTTTGGAATTTCGAAGGAGACGTCGATACGAATTGATGTGAAAAATAATCATGATTGCGCTGAATGAAGGAATACTTTACGATAAATGATACATCTTAGCCATTATGAGTTAATGAATTAAATACAGTCAAAATGAATGTTTTTTTTTAATAATCAAGTACGTTGTTTTAGCTTTCTATACATATTTTATAATATATATTTTAATAGTTAATATTGAAAAAGTATAATAAATTCAGAACAAATGCACAAATATTTATGTTTCATAGTGTAAATAATTATGTCGATTAGCATAAGATAATCTTTTTAAAAATTGAAATATACGACGCTGAGGATCAAATCGGAGAAGCAATTTGTTTCAAGAAAAGGTAATGCAATTTCAAAGCAAATCCCGACTGATCGAATGGTGATACGCGTAGGTGGTAAGGGCAGTATCGATATAGCCGTCAACACCCTACCAATCAAACGAAAATTCTTGATATTTCAGTTTTAAGCGAAATAATAATTCTTATATTTCAACGTTAAACATAGTTTGTTCTATAGCATTCGTTTCGGAAAGATACACTACTTCACGATTAGAAACTCAAGTTGAAATTATTTAAAACTCGAATAAAATTTACTCAAGCGACTAAATTATATTAATGTTTCAAATACACTAGTATAAATGATGATTAAAGATGATAGAAGCGTCTTAATCGTGCACGCAATATACATCTATACAGGCGGACACATTATTTCAATTTTTTCTATACAATTTATTAAAAGTAACTCACGTACTATTACAGAAATTCTAATTTAATTAAAGTTACTTTAATGAATGTAATTACACCACCTACTAGCAATATCTAATCGACCCATAGAAAAAACATTTATTCGCGTTAATACACTAATTTATGTGCTTGATTTTTTTTACACATCTTTACGGGAAAATTAAATTTATTTTATTTCATTCATTTCTATTTGCACACGATTTTGACAATCTAGACGAGCAGTCGATTACAATTATCGAAATGGAAACGAAACCTTTACAAATATTGTAAAAGAGAGGTGAACTGAAATGACCATGCGAAGAGAGATGTACAAAGAGGTGGAGAGAGATTCACCCGTAATTCAATGAAGCGACGAAGAATGAACGAAGAATCGCGTGGCCAGTTATTATCGTCGCCAAACCCACCAAAGGGAAACGAAGTAAAAAAAAGAGAAAAACTTTGAAGAAATCTAAGCACGAAATTTTGCAGACGAGTTGCATCAGTCGAAACCTCCGCGACCTGGATATTCCTTTTATTGCGCGTTTCTTTCCGTGGTGGGAAAAAAATGACGAGGCCACGCGCGCATCGTTTTTGCTGACGCTTATGGTATTTAGACGATTTATTGTTTGGTTGTATCATATTTCGTTCTTTTGATAAACACTATACTACACGTCAAATTCTTTGTTTTCTTAAAATGATCATCTTCAATTTTTAATAATCACTCGAAGAGACACAACTGTTGCATTGATAAGTTTTATCTATCTGTGGAAAGCTTATCGTAACAATTTTTGTAAATACAAACGTTTTGGCTTAAATTTGGTTTAGAAAGGAGAGATAACAAATTTCATCCATTATGTGCGAGATATATGCTGACAGTTAATTTCTATAACGCACAGAAGACTATCGATTGATTTACATAATCGAAATTATCGTCCATGATTAATTCTTCTGATAGTTATTAATTAATAATATTATTAATTAATAAGAAAAGAAAAAAAGGCCATGTCATTTGCTCTATGAAAATGTGACAACGTATCAGATTATAAATTAAATGAAATCATGAGGGTAAAGAGAGAATTTGAATCAATTAGATCAACGAGATTTTTTCACACGTCACTATAATGTACGTCTATTCAATCGAATAATTGCTAGTGTGCGAACTATTTCGTTGCGAGATTTACAAATGTCAATTTTAATAAACCGCGCAAACCCTTTTCAAATTGATTCGACAAAGCGATAAAATTAAAATACAATGAGATTATTAAGTTTTATTTATTTCCTCTTTTAACGCACTAAACATTCCACACAACACATTTTTTTTGAATCGGTAATACAATTGTAGACAAAAGTATCGGTCTACAGTTGCGTTGCAATTTGCAACAATAATTGTAGATTTGCTTTCCCCTTTTTATCAACATTGGACAAGTTGGTGCGACAACGGCACAGTGAAACCTTGGACTTTAGTGCGTAAGGCTTGCGCGAGCTTCTAAGTAACAGAGCACCCGCTAGAGGAAAATCTAAAGTATCACTTTGGAAGATTAAAAATGTCGACGCAAGCTAATTGTCATCCTTACAACTGACTGATTCAGTATTTAATATATTTTCCTTGATAAACGATAACATCCCTTCGTTAGCGTTATTTTCTTGCGAGGTTGTATTCACACCTATTATACGAAAACTGAGTGTTTTATCGATCAAATATTGCAGGATAATGGTGGTTTAGCTAGTAGGTTAACGAACTAGAGAATCGATGAGTAATTGGTGTGCTCATCTATTAGGGATGAATAGAGAAGTGGAGCTATTCTCTCGATTTCTTTTAGGTCACTAAGTGTACTTAGCTAGATTATAAAATTGTACCAGCTGTTATATACTGTTTATAATATTGTAATAAAAAAAACACGATAAAATTTTGCTAATAATATTTATGTACATTATGTATTGATATATTGTATATGCATGATTTACTTATATATACGATGCGTTTATATGCGATGATAAAGATATAATTCAATAATAAATATTAGTCCGGCAATTGATTGAAAGGAACAACTAATTAAGAATAAAAGATTATTGCAAAGTAAAACTTAATTCGATAAAAAATTAACCGAGAAAAAATGAAAATAAATATGAAAGTAAGATTGCGTTTTTGGGAAAGCTTAATTATAAAATTGTAAAGGAAGAAAAGTAAAATAGTGGGAATGACAAAGTAAACTTACAGATGCAGCAAACAGCGAGTAACCTGGCAGCGTCATCGGGCGGCGTGCACTCGGGGAAGACAGGTTTAAGAACGTATTTGCTGAAGGTAAGCGCGACGATGGCTTGACTGCACGGCCTGACGATCATGCACTCGATCCAAAGTCTCATGAAAGCCATGAACGGTCCAAACGTCTCCATAATGTACGCGTAATCCGCTCCGGACTTCCGGATCATGCAGCCGAGCTCGGCGTAGCAGTACGCGCCAATCTGATTTCGAACGATACAAATATATAAGTTGCTACACAATTAACGAAGTTCCTTGATAAATGTAAAGAATCCGTATCGAACACCACGAAATTATATTTCGAAGTTATATTATAATAAATAAAAATGGACTGACCATAGAGAAAATTCCAGAAGCCGTCCATACCAGAAGACTCGCGTTCACACTGCCGGTGTACATGAGAACTCCGGTGGGACTAACAAAGATCCCGGAACCAATGATGGAACCAACGATTACCGTGCACCCGTTCAACAGGGACATTTTCGCTTCGAGCTTGATCTCGTCGGTTCCAGCGGCCACCGGGTCGTAAGGCCCGTTCGTCTCTCCATCCTTTATGCTTCCCTTCGTACTTCCCTTTAGGCTCCCCGACTTCGACATTCTACAATAACAATGGTTCACTTGTTTAACAATGGATACATCTTTTTAAAATTAATTTACTTAATGAAAAGTGTTTTGTTTAACATGGAATTTGGTAGACTCTCGTAATAAACAAAATTAACAGGAAATACATTTAATACCAAACAAAATGTACTCATTTAAATATGCTATTTTTTTCAATGTGCATAGATCTACTACTGCAATCGATAAGTATAAAGTTCGAAATATTAAATAAAAATTTGACAAAATTCATAAAGGAAGTTTCGTAGAACTTGACAGAGTGACATTTTATGAAAAAAATTACTTCTAACTTTTCGTTAAACAAAAATAAACATTTTTCGATAATTTTCAGTCGTAAAATATACTCCGACGTTAATCCATAATTTTCAAGTAATTAGTTTAACAATCGTATACACAGCTTGAAGCGCAAGTAAAAGCCTGACGAGAAGATTTAAAAAAGTATAATAATTTCCTACAGCTGTGACAAAGAAAAAATCCTCGAAGGAGAAAACTAAAGTTCGATAAATAAAATCAGCGTAAATAAGATCAATGTAATTGTAATAAGAACAAAAATATCTATCCAATGAAAAGAAAAAAATGAAGAGTTAAAACTTTTAATATTGTTTAGTTTGTTCCAGTTCGAGTCTCGAAAGACTATCAATTCCTTTGGGTGTCGTAGTAACGTTTATTCGCCTACGCCGCACTGTATATTCCCTTGATTTCGTTGAATAATGTATATATTTTACGCGCCGAGCGGTAACAATCCGAGCTGAATCGCGTTTTCCTTTTCTCTCGTTGCTGCAGTCAAGCAACGTTCGAATGAACTTTATCCACTTTTCTTTTTAGCTAAGTGGAATAATGATGCGAAAAGTGTACTTTCCGGTTTCCAGCCAAGACTACACTGTGTTCCATTTTATCTTGGATGCACCGGCCCCGAGTTAACGTTTACACTTTATATATATACTTATCCCATATACGATAAAATATTAGGTTAACCGATCGTTCTTTGTTTAGCACCCAATTTCTAACGTTTATGCGAATCAAGATTAAACGGATCAATTTGATAATCATCAACTTCATCGATCGATTGCACAAAATTATCAATTTTTATGCAGAGTTGTTTTCGAGTTTAATCGGTACACTGGAAAAAATAGTAAATAATTATTAGCTGCAGTAACGCGAGAATATATTTCGATTACATAGTAATTTCGCTTTTTTTTTATAGTAATTATTACAATTTGTCGAGGCTTAAAATAAATCTTTAATTACAACAAAAATTATACCAAAAATTACAATAAGCATTGTAATATTCTAACATGAAACATTTGCAAAATTACGATAATCGAAGTTTATTCTTGCGTTACTACAAAATATAGTCATTTTTTTAATACACCATTTTTCTTTCAGTGTAACAATGAGCTGCGTTACTTTTAAAAAGCCGCATAAATTTAAACATCGACAAACCGAAGGATAACTATAATCTAAGCTCATTGTTGTTTATAACATATTCGTGCGGAAACAACTGATTGCAAATTATTCGCTCCAATCACCTGCTGCGTCGAGCATTCATCGAGCACTGAAAAGTTGCGAAAAAAAACGAAGAAGTAAATGACAAACGATATTATTATTAATGATATAAAAAAATATACGCGAGGAAGACCTTGATCGAGCGCAGAAGCGAGTAAAATAAGCCACCTGGAATTTAAGAAGTCAGGAGTACGGAACGTGACAAAATCGTCGGGAATCGCAGACACGCACACACGAGCCCCGTGGATTTCGACACATTTCTCTGTTGGATTTTAATCGACTGCGCGACGAATAGTCGATCCGAACAAAGCACACACCTTTCCTCTCGACCAATCGTTATAAACTTGTTTTCATACCTATTTTCTATTTTTAAATACGCGTATCTCGAACGATGTAAATTAAAACATCGACATAATCGTTTATTTTATTTTCTATTCGAAGGTTTTTGAAAGTATTCGAATTTTAGCGCGTTTTAAACATGTACTTTATAAATATAAGTAGATAAAAACCTACTGTTATCGTCTACATCGTAAGAATGTTTCTCTCGAATCAACCATTACATCTTTAGCGTTTCCAAGATTTATGGATGGCACCTTTTTTAACTTCAACACTTTGAGGTTTAAGATAACGAAGGATACAACCTCAGTGTTTTATCGAAATATCATTTTTCTTTTATATATACATGCGATAATTTCTATATGCACTTTGTATAATATTAAAAATAAATAATAATGTAAAATGTTCTAATCTCAATTTCAATTTCACAGAACGAGTGACGAATGGTACAGATTTCTCTACGCGTGGCGTATTAAAAACGAACCACCGTTAACCGTGAACAATGTAACCAATGATTCAGTGATCTAACGAAACTCATTTGATTTCCCTTTCTCTTTTCTTTTTGCCGAGTTCTTTTCGGCGAACAAAAAATGTTATCGATAACCCAGCAAACCAAGTACAAACAAGATATTCATCTCGATACACGCGGAGAGAAAATCAAAGTTTCGCGATGAGTAAAACGAAGATTGAATGCTCGTTACAATAGTTAAGGATGACCGAACACTATAATAATTACAATATTTCGTAATTTCTCATTTCTCGATAAATCGACGTGGCTTATTTAATTAAATATAAAAATAGGTGGACGCATGCATCCCTGTAGAAAAAATTTCGTGCCGAATAAATGAAACACCCCCGTAATTCCATCTCGTAAGCCGCATAATTTACACTTAGAAAATCGATGCGAGAATGTAAGAGGGGTGAAGCGAATAACCGACTATACGTATATATGTAGGTATATATCCATACGAGGGTGGTAGCAAAAACACATATTTTCTCTCCTCGTGTGCGGTATCGGTCAGACTTCCGAAGCCGAGCATTCGTACTGCTTCGTTCTGTACGGTTAAGAACTTTCCCCTATGATGCGATTTCAACCGAACGACGCGATTTTCGAAACCGTTCTACGAATATACGCGTGCGTGCATATGTCCATTCTCGCACTGGATTCAAAATAATAAATATTTTTTTTTCTATTTTATATGTGAAGTGCCGGACATTTAGCGAAATTCGTGCAAAAATGTCAAAGATTTACCCGAGGATCCATGTATACGTGATTTATCATATTTAAGCGTTATATTCAATTTTTGTATGTAATACGTGTATAAAAGTTAGTGATAATGTATTCGACGGTATATTTCTTAGGAAATTTATAAATTATTCAAAAGATGTCATTATTACATCCCTTTCGACATTTTTAATAACTATATTTACATATTACGAGGTTAAGCGTATTTTAATGAATTTCAAAATTACAAGCTACGTTGATGAAGTTATTATACTTAAATTAAACTCTCTAATAAACTTTTACAAACATTCATCGTTCTATTCAAGATAGTCGACGTAGTACACCCAATTAAATCTATATATAGACACAAGTTAAAATATTGTAAACATTTTAATAAAATATTTGGAATATACGCGTATATAATAATCTCATACCCTATAAGATTCCTCGGTAAGGAGAAGAAATTACTAAAATGTAAAAGCAAGTCCAACTTGAATGAAAAATATCAAGGACTTTTCATTTTGAAGGAATATTGAATGTCGAATGCGCGTATATGTATATCAATCTAGAAGAAATAAATTGATTATATGTATAGGGAAAACCAGTCAATTTACAGAGAATATTACGTGTACCCCTCGGTTAAAATTGACAAAGTCGAGTTGTGTCAACGGTACGATCCTCCCATGGGGGTCGATCGATTTTTTCCTCCCTTTTCACGTATCTCGCGCAGTTGTATACTGTGCTTAAACGCTACTGCGAGAAAAAGAAAAAAAAGAAGAAAAATAAGAAGCAGTAGCTTTGAATTGTTTGCTGGATTCCTTTCAAGAATGATTGATGTATACCTATAGGAGTATTTGAAACGAGTAAGCGTTATGATTTTCTTCCTAGCTTATTTAATACCTCTTGACATCTAATCGAATTTTTCAATTTTTCGCGCGTTCTCCTATTTTAAGAAAGTTCCATTTTAAATCGATAATGTTTAGTGAATATTCATATAAAAATAATTTGTTTGAAAAACTCTGTAATTATAATTATCGCAATTAAAATTTTGCGCTAAAAAAGTAAAACCATAATCGAAAACAACCCACGAATCAAACGTTATTAGTTATACACACGTTCACGTAGTAACATCGAATAAAAAAATAAAAATTACACACGTGCTACATTATACTCAATTTGTACGATTTGTACGAGCGCGGAAAGAATAATGCGCGTCTACGTTCCGAACAAGTAGAAGAAGTCAACGCGACACGTTATGCAGCTTTTTAACATACAGAATTACCATGTACGTATATAAAGTATGAAATTTTTTCACTCTGGTCAATATTTATTGATCCCGTTAAACTTTCGTTAGTTTAATTATTTAAGGATTCGTGCCATCGTATTACACTCATATCACGAAGTTTCTGTAGCTTACGCCGTTACAAATAAACGATGAGTTTAACAAAGTCGGTTTGTTACCCAAAAATTGGGATATTTAACGAATAGTTGTTTAAATGATTTAATGATTGTATATCTGTATGAATCCCGTAAATCCATTGTTTTGCACTCGAATGCAATAAACAACTACTTCCTCTAAAAATGGATGTTAACTGGAATTTTAGGGGAAAAAATAAATGTTGCACAATATATGCATTGTGTAAGAACATTATTTTACTAGTATTGAAGAGCGGTACAACGTGTTTTCATCATTTTATAACAGTACGATAGAATTTGAAATTATCTTAAGGTCGTGCAAATATTATAAAATAATAATTTAGAAAAAGTTTCAGACGTGACACTGTAACGTGACGTGAAGTATTTACCGCACCGACTGTTCAATAATCCTGAGATTTGTTTTTAATAACACTGAACAATCGAAAATTGAAAATGTCATAACTACAATTGCAGAATTAAAAGGTCAATTACAATTAAATTAAATGACGACATACCTCAAAATTCAATCACAAAAACTCACACACCGAAATGTTTCATCATTCTTGTCAAGAGTAAAACGCCCGTTCCTCGAAACTAAGTGAATAAAATAAAATTGCAAAGGAACGATCAAGAAAAATAGGTAAAATCGGAGAAAGAGTAATCATGCAAGATACACTTGCGCGTACTGCGTACATAAAAAAACCACGAGAGTCGTCACAAAATGAATGTATCACCTATCAACTAGATCACTGTAAATCCTGAGAAAAGTAAGTAAATCTTGGTGAACCGGCTTGAACCACATGAAGGATAAAAAGGCACAAAAAAGCGAATCTTCGAACGTGTTTCACCATGGAACGGAGGCTAGTTTTCGCTCGTGGAGGGCGCTCCGTCAAAATCAATATCGAGTAGCACGTGGGGGCGTAAGCTCCCCGTTAAATAATCTTGGGTGCACAAGCCAGAGGTACTCACCTGAGGCTGATTACGGCGAGTATCTGTGAGTACGATTAATTATCGAAAAAGAGGCCAGCTCCTTCGTGTTGTGTACTATTTAGTTTGTCGGTGGTTTAGGTCGAATTGGTAAAAAGTGGGGCCCCCGATCGGCCCGCGATACGTGTCGCTCGGAGCGCAACGAGCCTCTGAATAAGTCGCGCGCCGCCGTTCCCTTCTGAGTTTACGCGCGGGGAGAGAAGGAGAGGATTCGACCCTCGTCGGCCCCACTACTGCTCGACGCACGCGCATGTGCCGTAAACCTATCCTCTCTCGGAGCTTGTTGCTTCTTTTGCCGGTTACATTTCGCGTACACGTTAATCTAAGGGTGAATTTTCACTTTCTCCCATTTCCCACCCGTATAACTTGTACATAAACTCCAAGCTCAATTATTTCCATCCATCAGGGCAAACGTTCAAACCGTCACGTTCATTTACACCTACGACCAATTTCGAATAAAATACTCGAGTTAAACTTGTACTTTGAACTCTGAGGATCCTTGTAAACGATCTACACACGATTCGACGTGGAATTTTTCTACTGTGCACGAGTCTGCAAAGATATATAGATCAATTTATAAATTACTCGCATCTAAGAATGAACCACTTACAAATTAATTTGAATAAAAAAAGTACGTTTTGTTCAAAGGCACCGCTTCCTCTACGAACCTAATGACAAGACGTTTAAAGTTAAACGTTACTTACCTCGAAAAAGAATCGCGTTTCAAAAGATTCTTTTATTTTACTATTCAAAATGTTCAATTATAAAAAAACGGTCCCTTCGATTAACATAAATAGTTTAACAAATGGTATTAATTTTAAAATTGATAAAAATTGTACTGGTGCTTATAATCTGTAAATGAATTACGTTTAATCTAATTATACAAAAACAACCCTTTAAAAAAAATAATTATATTGTAAAAATTCAATTAAAGTAGATGTCGCATCGTGTATATACGTTACCCCGTTAACTATGTCATTATTCAAGACGATGGACAATGAAATATTATTAAATATAGACTGAATGGAAATATAATAGTTATTGAATTACTTAGTGTACATAGGAGAAAAGTTTTTCAGATACAATTAATTGGGTAATAAAATTCTCGGTACTAAACTAATATTTTCTCTTTATAATATTATCGGTTACGGTTATTTAACATAATTGCTGCTAAACGATCGTAACAAATTAATTATCGCGTACTTTAAAAACGTAAAATTTTTTGTCATCGTAAAATACGACGATGCTTTCGCTTATCTCGTGAATTGCAACCGTCAAACGATATGGGGGATAATACAGTTGTATCTACGAGGCTTATCGCTATTTACTATTATTTTTTCTCTGTTCTCCGCTCAGATGATAATAAATTTTTCTTCAGAAGTTGTTCTAACTTTACGTTATATTTCAATATTAAGGAATAATTATACTATTTTAGTAATGTATTATTAATGTATCTTATATTTATTTTCGGTTTAAAATTACAAAAAATCTAAAATATCTTTTTATTAATATTTAATTTTTATCGTTTGCGTAACCTGACACTGAAATAAAATAAAACGATAGTGCGTGTCTACGAAAAATTAAATCAACGACGCGAGCTCGTAAAGAAGAATTGTAAAAAGAATTTTAGGTTGCGGTGTGCATAAGTATGTGTAGCGATTCACGGATTCAAGGCCGAAAACGGTTGAGAATCTCGTGCACACCTGGAAGATACGGTTTTCTCCCTACTCGCTGAGGCGACGGACAAAAAGCACAAAGGATCGCAGTGCTACGTCACAGAAGGGCCGATCAAAGGATCCCGTTTCGCAGAAGACAAGAAAGACCCTTCCGATCCCCTTCGGTTCTTTACCTTCCTCTTCTCGCTCTTACCGCTTGTTCTTTTTCCCCCGTGTTTTGGATGAGATTTTATTCGTTAAATCTTTTCGATCCTTTTTGATGTTTGAATGTTCAACTATTGGTCTATACCGAGATACGTCTGAAAATAAAAAGAGAAAGCTATCGGTTGCGCAATTCAAACGATTCTTTCGCTAAAAATCTCGGATTTTTAATGATCGGGTTGCGCATCTGGTAATTAGGTACACTCGCCACAATGACCAAATGAACTTGCAGTATAATGCGTTATTATTACAAACTGTTCGGTATACGGTATGCATTCCTCTATTTTTGCTTTTTATTCACTTTGACAATTTCTCTATGCAAATATCCTTATTTCTTTGTATATAGTATGTTGCAACGGAACGCGTTGAGCAATTGAATTTTTATCAATTTATTAATTCTCGTTTATTTAATTTAATGACTAGCTTGGGCACACACATGTATACAGGAATAATTACAACTCGAAATGTGATAAAAAATAAAGTGTGTGCGTGTGTGTGTGCGTGTGTATTTTTTTGACACCTACCAAGTGTATTATTTTCTCGAGTGACAAGTTATTATCAATTCGCGTACGTGGAAAAGAAATTGTATTGCGCGTTAGAATTAATGCGACTTTGGGATTATTAAAATGCTGTGCTATCTGGAGAAAATAAATATTTACTTGACGAGAATCACGTGTAGATTGAAAAGATTTTTAACAGGTTATTAATTTAAAGGAAAAATAAATAATTAGCCATTAAGTCTTGTAGAACGACGCAATTGCGGAATCGACAATCTCGATGTGTGAGTATCCTTCGATCGATGAGGAGTCCGTTCAATTAACGCGAGTGCGTTACATAAAAAATGGTAAAGCACGAAAATGAGCAAGATCGAACGAAAGTAAAAGTCGCGTAATCGAGAGGATTATCAAGGGTTGCCGCGTACACTTCCTCTATATCTGTATATATATATACAGAGGAGATAACGCACGTGTAAGTGACGTCACGGAGATCAATACCAGTTGCGAAACTCAACGTCATCCTCGTGATATCCTTCCTTCCATCCCTCCCCTTCGAGTTTGTCCTTGGACCGCAACATCCTCCTTAGCGAATCGGAGAGAGGTGTGTCTCGATCTTGGATTTTTCTTCGCGATACACGTATACCAATATATATATATAAATATAAATATTTGTTTATTCGGACAGAAACGCCGCCGATGTCAGTCTCGATCTCTTAAATAGGATACATTGCAAATATAGGGTGAACGTACTTGGTTATTTCAATGAATGTATAAAACGACTTTTTTAATCTTCAATTGTTTATGGGCCATGTATCTCTATCGAGATGTGTCTAGGCATTGTCCCTTCAAACGAAAAGTACGAAAGCTTATTATCAATTTTTACAGCACAGATAATCGTTTGGATGTTTGTGGTTAAATTACACCTTATAGATCGATTATGAATATTCTATACAGAACATTGAAAATCTCATTGCGAAGGAAAACTATTAATTTCTCGGTTGATTATGCGAAAAATTCATCACACAGTATTCGTTCCGATGGATTTTTTTTATAATAAAATCATATTTTCTTCTTTCTTCGGTTGTAATAGCAGTACAATTATGTATATTGTAAATAATTATAGTTTTATATAATATGCTATGATATTTATGAGAGATTGAATATTGCGATAAATAAATTTGTGTCAAGTCGAAACCAGAATCGTTATTTTCATTATTAAGTATATTTATTTATCATTTATTTTCGAAAATGAAACCATACTTATGCGTCCGTTTTATTAAAAACTGATAATTATGTAGATATTTTCGAAATGTGCACAAAGAAAACAAGAAATACACGCATATACTTGTACATATGTACATATATTTATATACATAAAAATAAATGTGAATTGTAAACGTTTAAAAGCTCAAACAAGTTATTATGTGTAATTTATACGCAGCGATAAAAAATTTATTTAAATACGTCATTGTAAATTATTTTTTATACATTCCGTCAAAAAAATTGTTATTGGAATAATATTCCTTTCGTATATGCGCTGACGCGGACTACAACGGAATGTAAAATTGGTGTACATTTTGCGATTCATTGTAGCCAAGGAAGAGATATATAGTTGCGTTAAAACGTCGACAGGTTTGTTTCGTCTCGTTATAGTATAGGCTGCATAGGGTATAGGGGGGAAAAGCGATATAGGTAGATGAAAACGCGATGTATCTATACCCATCGATATGTCGTCTCGTCATCGACGGGTAGAAAAAGTGCCCCCATTACAATGATACACCTGTCGTACGTCGGTACATACGGAGATACTAGACTTGGTGCACCCAAACGTGAACCCGCACGCGATGCACAAATTCCAACGTAGTTGCGAGCATAACCAACTACTCGAATCATCGTTATCGATTTAATTATTCTTTTCTTCGTCAATTCGTCGTTTTATCTCTTACTCTCTTTGTCATTTTGTTTTTTTTTTATAAATAAATAATAAATGCGATGCAACATATTTATTTCCGTATACTTAATCTATTGAAAAAAAAGTAAAATTGTATTTTTGTATTATCCATGCGGAAAGAATTAGATGAAAAGTTTGCGCTCTCGACTCTCGATTCTCGAGTATGGTGCAATTCGTGTAGGATCAAAAACTACCCAACCGCACGTCAAAAATAGCAGACGACACTTTTGGTAATAAGAATCTAACCGTTTGCTCGTAATATAGGAAGTACACGCGCACCGAATACAATTAGTTCGTTAAAAAAAAAGAAGAAGCATTTCCGTAGACGGGAATCGATGGAAACGTTAACCGTTCGTGTTTAATCAACAGACTAGTTTAATTGAGCGGTAGCTGTGAGCGCGACTGTGTGAGTGTGGGTTATTGCGTGCAGTGCACCAGCCGCCAGCCACCAGTGTCCAGTACTCCGCGCTTTCAGCAGTATGTGTGTGTGTGACTGCGCGTTGTAAAATCCATGTCAACCGGCTGTGCGGCCCGCGCGGTCGGCAAGGCAGAGACCTCCTCCACCCAAATAAACGTACGTAGTCTCTCTCGGGTCTCGACGGTCTCGACGCATATATATACATATACCTATATATGCCTCCTCTATTAAGCATTCGGCAAGCAACCGATACACAAACACGCGCAGAGAGACAAACAGGCGTGTACACTGTACAACACGAAAAAGAAGGAAGGAAAAGCGAACGAGCGACAAGCGACGAACGACACGGGACTGGGAGACGACCTGACGGGAGTCGGGACTCGGAACTCGAGAGTTTGTTATTGTGGCTTGCGGCGTCGTCGGGCGCCGTCCGTCTTCGTTTAGTCGCATCAATCAGTGAGCGCGAGACCGTATGTCGTTGCGTACAATCGGAAACTCGCTAAATTCTTTTATTTTGTACAGCCGGATCCATAATCGACAAGACCGACAACTCGGTGACCATACTTGGTACTCGCCAACTTGCCACTCGGTGTGTTATGCTATACGGGCTCACGACGACAAAGGTCAGAAGCCTCAACACCAGTCAGTCAGCACGTACGCGCCTGAGAAGTGAGAATAGATCCCGAAATGACCGAGCAGATGTTAAACGGTAGGTCGAGGTCGACCAGCTTCCGCAGTCCTCGAGGACCGAGGGTCGTCGATTGCTAAACCAAGGGTACGTCCCCTCGATCGCTTTTCTTTTCTTCTCTTTTCCTCCCGCTCTTCTTCTTTTTCGCTTCTCTCTAGAGCTACTTAACTACGTTTTTGTTTATGCAGGTCGTGTTTGTCAACACTTGCTTTCCGTTCGAGTATAGGCGGCTGTTCCGCTGTCTGTCCACGCGCGCCATTAGCGCCGTCGTAGAGAGAAACCGTCGTATTCGAGAGGTTGGCGGCGATGTTAGCCCTGACCGAGTCCGAGAGTCGACGACACGCTGGTGACCGTAAACGTCAGAAAGGCAAGAAGCGAACTAAATATGACAAGACGCAAAAAAGAAGTTTGATGACTATTGACAAAGATTTAGAGGACAAGGATGCCTCCGTCAAGGAAGAAGAGCTGCAGATCCACGAGTTGATGCCTGTACCTTACAAACCCGAGGACCATGACCAGCTAAACCCCAACGAGGTCACCTTTGAATCAGCTGGTGTTGCCGATCAACACTGTCAGCCTGTTACCTCTATCTCTTGCATGGACTCCGTTCCCAACAGTAACAAATTTGTTATAATCACTTTACTCGAGCCAGAGGCACAAGGGATCCCTGGAGAAGAGCTTTTAACCGCTGAAGGAATCACCACAAAGGAAGATGACAAGTCCAAATGTACAAAGTTACAGAAGAAAGTTATTTTGTTGCACAAGATCGACCCACAGGGAACCACAACCATCGAAACTAATTCAGAGGCAGCGGCTAGGTTGGTTAAGGATGAAAAGAACGAGTACGAGAATCCATTGATGACTATAAATTTTGGTGACTTTGCTTCTTCTACATCGGATAATAAAGAGCAAAGAGACATAGGTAGTTGGATAAAAAAGTTTCATTCTTTGTCTTTGCTCTACACTGAGTCTGGTAAACCATATGTCAAGTGTCCTGCTTGCACTGCAATGTTCTTTAAGGCCTCTTCGTTCGAGAAACACATATCTTGTCACTTAAGAAAACAGGATGATAGATATGTTTGCATGTTTTGTAAATATGGCAATGAGGATCCCAGTACAATATTCACTCATCTGTTCATGCATCAAGACCAATGCGAAGTTTGCAATATGAATTTAACACGAAAGAATAGCTTTAAAAAACATTGGGAGTTTTCAGAGATGTCAATGACCTTTACTATAAAACGAGATCGATGGGGTAGATTTGTTTGTATTTACTGTAAACTTGGTTTTGATCTGTCTCATCAGCTTCAAAAACATTGGTTCAAACATTCCTGTAACTCTCGCAAAACTTCTCAATGTAATAACTGTTCGGGTCTTTTTGATACGGATGAAGCACTCCAAAATCATGTTTGCTTAAAGTGTCCAGTTTGTGGTAAAATTTGTGACAGTGTACACAGATTAAGGTCGCATACGAGGTACGAAAAGCATTATTTGTATTGTCAAATATGTTCTTACGAGTTTATATTAGCAGTGGACCATGAAAAGCATATGGCGTTGCACAAAAAGATATACCATTCTCACAAAGATTATGCTCACTGTTTAGAATCAGAAGATGGAACATCATTTCAATGTGAAATATGTGGAAAGATTTATCATACAATGTCTTGTCTTGTACTTCATATTCATGATGACCATAAAATACCAGAAGCAAGTAGAGCAATCGTAGATGATGAATTAGCAAGAATTAGTTTACCTGAATTCAAGGATGGAACTACTTCTTATGAAATAATTGATCCATTAAAAGGTGAATTGAAATGTGAAGTAGATTTTGAACGAGCTTGCGAAGAAGCTTTAGAAGCTCAAACCAATAGGACAGCTGACAAAACTAACAATACAGAAAATAATGAAGGTGATGAACAGTGTGAACCAGTCGCATTGTGTTGGAATAGATATTCACTTGATCAATCTACCGTTAGAAAAGCTACTTAGAGTTTAACTATTTCGTTGAAATGTTAGTTATCATTTTTTTTCTTTCATTTTATGATTTGTTACACATTTATGCAGCTGAACCAAAGCGAAGAAGCAAGTCTATTCTTTGCTACACGAATCTAACTGCAATAATGGGACATGTGCATTTTTAAGACTGTGAGAATAAGAGCTTTTGAAAAAAAATAAACGTCAATGATAAGCGTTGTAAAAGCGTGTACAGAGCGTTTTTAAAGCGCGCAAGTTCCTACATATGTTTATATAAAAAAATGGTTGAAAAGTAAGTTATACAAGAAAAAAAGGGTATAGCAATTAGAAAAATATAATTGGATTCCTCAAAGGGATAATCTAAAATGTACTTTTTTCTGTTTTATTATTATAAAGTGATCGAACAATATTTGCACGTGTAGTATAAATGAAATTTAAAAAATACGGTACTGGTTAAAGAGAATTAAGTACATGAAAGGAAAATGTACTCAAAAGTATATAATCGAGGCAAATGTAAATATTTGATACACAAGTTCACGGAACTTGATAAAATTGTTCGTACTATATTATATATAAATTTATATAAATATAAATATATATATATATATATACATGTATATATATACATATAAATGTGTATATATAATAATGTATAAAATTTGTTTTTCTTAATTATATATTTTTTTTTCAACGGATGATTGGAAAGTGAATAACAATTAACAAGAAAACTGCTTTTTTCTGTAATGTGCACTCCTGTAATAATTGGCAAAAATGTTTGCCCGAAAAAAGGAAAATGTCTTTTGTAGTTAAATTTGCACTTAAATTACATTTGTAACTACATCCAATAAAAAATAGTCTGCAATTCATTTTGAATTAAACTTGAAAAGTAGAAAGAGTTATTATTATTACATATCTGGTATATTTAAAAAAAATTATATACAGAGAAGAAAAATACTAATCCCATCCATAATCCCATTAGTCATAACATGAAAATAAAATAATTTTTATATACATATATATCAATTTTATTTAAACAATATTTGTTTTTATTTTATAATACAATATGTTTTGTTTGTTTTTTTATTAATGTTTATGCAACTCTCATTTTTATTTTCAACCGATACATTCATACAGCGCATGTAGTCCTACTTACGATACTAGCATAAAAATACAGCCGAGTCTTGTTTTATTTTTTTCTCTCATGCATTCTTAGCGCTTGCATTCGCAAAACATTACTATTATTTGTTCTCTTTCTCGCGCGATTATTCTTTTTCTTTCAATCAAAATGCCATTTGCCAGTCTTGGAATATTCGAGATTGATCTCTTTTTTTGTAAATAAATAAAGGGAAACATTGCACGTTACATTATTTAAATAGTTACTCTAATTTTTCAATTTAATATTACGTATTGATAATAACAAAGCTTCGTTTCGCTATTGAAATTAATCATATCGACTTAAACAATAATGAATATCAATTAGAAATTTTTTCGTACAACATCGTAATGAACACTTAGGCAACTCAAATAATTAAAATATCACAAAATATGTAACCTTTTTTTCTGGAAGTTATATACCTATATGAAAATCTCTATTTGATCCTGCTCTGGAAACACATGGATTATACAATGGCAATTGATGTCTCATTAAACGTTTATTAAAACAAAAAACGCAGATCTGTATGACATTAATAACTAAATTAAGCAGTAAAAAACAACAATATATGTTTGTTCGAAAATTTGTATAAGAGTATCAGTTTAATAACCAAAGAAAAAAATACTGCGGCTTGTAAATGTATGCTTTACACGGCAAATTGCATATTAATATAAAATTCTGACACGTACTTTCCTGTAATAATACCACATCCACTACCCGGATTTTTTCTTTTTTTCATTATAGACTAGATAAAGCTGAATACACTTTAATGAAAAATAATGTGCTTAGATTTTATAAAGATCGCGTGGAGTTCGATATACATACATATATACCTATAAAAATCTTGGAGTTTTCAAGCTTCTTGAAAATTTTTTCACGCTCAATTAATTCTGGAATGATTATTAAACGTGCAAACATTTTTCATTTCTCATATTTTTTAAATCGATTACGGACTTGAATTAACAATTAAAATTAATGTTCGAACTCAACGCTATCGTTTCTTGTTCGTGACTATATAATTTTATGTACTTTTTCTTTTAATAGGCAACACATAACTCAATTCGGATAAAATTTAATAGATTCACTTATACGAAATAATAATATTATATTATTTAAGTAGACATAACATCTGCCTACGATATTTTATTTCCAATCACATTACATATCTATAAAGCGATCAAGAGTGCTGAAAATTATCTCTATCTAAAGAAAATATCATACTCTTATTTATATATAAAACAGATAAATATAAATTATTACGAATAATTTAATATTATTTATTTTAGTCTATTATTAATTTTCTTTTTTTTTATTATTTTATTAAACATCGTAATAGGATTAATATCAAATATGAAATATGAAATACTTTATATTAAAGCCCTTAAACACTTTTGTAAACAATAACAAAATTATTTCCTATACCATTGTTACCTATTATATCTAAATAAAAAAAAAGATAATTTTCAGCACTGTATTTATAGATACATATTTTATTTACTTAAATTAAGAAAAATTTGAATGCATAATATATTAGAATTAGAATAAGATGTAAAGACGAGTGCACTGTAATCGTTATTGCAATATACTCTGAAAAAGGTTGTTTACAATCGTCCAATCTTGTTAATAAATTGTCATCAACAATTTGCAGATTTAAAAACAGGAATCATGCATTCAATTGTATACTCTTTCGATCGATTTACACGTACTTTTTTTGTTTGTACAACTATTAGCTTTCACCACTTTTAACCATTTCTTTTTTATTTTTATTTTATATTATTATCATTATTATAGTCGACGTCGACTCTAAGTTGGCATATAATTATATATATACAAAATCGACGAAGCACAAGTATCGACAAAATTATTATTTTTTTATTTAAATTTTTGTTTATATTATATGATAAAAGTGAGCGATCCACCTCACCATGTATATAATTGATGAACGACTAAACGATGCATATTTATCTTATCTCACCATAGGCAACAAGTTACGATTACTTATTATTTCAGCACCTCGTATAGTCGTTAAGAAGACTCGCTAGTTTATTTCCTTTTTTCGCATCAGTTTGTATATAAGTGGTAAAAAAAAATTTTTGCTTTCGTCGTCTAATAAAAAAAGTTGCGATATCCTTTGTTATAACTATGTATATATACAAAACTGTACAATCTCTCTTGCCGTGATGCGAGCTCCACGTCTCTCATTCTTTGTACGAATCTCTTTTGGCTTTTCTCCTCCGCAACGATCGGCTAACGTAAATAATAATTGGTTTTTAATTAAAAAAAGAAAAAGAGAGAGAGAGAGAGAGAGAAGTTTCCTCGTATCAAACGGAGATTCTTGAAGACGCAATCCAAAACCAATCCTCTTAATCAATGCGTTACGTACTCTACTGCTTACGTACATATTTATATTTATATTTATATATACTCGAATGGATTTGGGAGAAAGTCTAACGCTACTCAGTCTTTATACCACGAGATAAACGAACTAAGTACCAGGAATGATTAAACACGAGACAGAAAAGTAATTAGCAAAAAGTAATGTGTGTTTGAATGTGTGTGTGTATGTATGTGCGAAGGAGAATTCGGGAGTTAATCGAGTCGTCACTGATAAGAGATGACGGAAGAGTGTGTCACTCGACGGCGCGTATGATTATCTTCGATGAGTATGTGAACTTGGCAAAGTTCAAAGGCCTACGATCTCTCTTATACCGGTGAAATATTTTTCTTTCTCCGCGGATGAAAGTATTGAGACTCGCTTATTATTTGCACTCTTGTATTATTTCTTTAGCGTTAAATGCAAGTCGATTCAGGATGCTGACTGGTTGATTTTCGCGACTTTTTCGGTTCCTTGATAGTAAGCTCTTGAGATGGTCTTCGCGGACTGCCGAGAGTCACCAATGCCGAGGCTACCGCGAGACCCGCGCTTTGACCTGCTGGCGTGAAAGCCTCACCTCCAGTCGGCAACCTGACTAGTAACGACAAAACCGCTGCTCTGTTGCCGCAACACGGCTCCAAAGCGATGGGACTCGGAGCATCCTGAAATTCAAAATTTTCATTTACTTCCAAAGATGTACATTAATAAAAAATGTAACTATTCTCCATTTTAGAAATAAATATTTAATGAAATACAGAGAGAGAATTGACGAATTTAAAACGTTAAGTTTGATAATCGTTAGATGTTTCAAACAAATTTGTGGCCTAAAGAAAGTTGGTTCACTCTGTAATTTAAATGACAACGCGTAACTTGCGCAGTTAAATGCGTCATAAGCGCATTAATTTGAATATTTTATCGTTCTAGAAAGAAATAAACTACTTGTTATAACATGTATTTAACGATGAAATATATATTACAAATACATTATTTATATTTATAAAAATATTTGACAAAATTATTAAATAAAAGATTACACGTAATAAATGATTCTTAGTTATTTCAATTTTATAAGATGATTGTAAAGACAATAGTGTAAGATAATTACAATTGTATGGTTAATATTGGTAGAAGTAGTGAATATATTACCTTCTTTTTTTTCTTCTTACGTGAATTATTCATTTCCGTATCACTGCCATCCGTTTCCGAAACACTTGCTTCGCGCCTCTCAATTTCAACAAGAACTTGACTAAAGGCGCGACTAGCCATTTGCTCCATTTCGACAAAGAGACGCTGTCTTCTCCTATACATATCGTATTTCTGCTTAATTTTCCAGAGAACTGCTGCGACCAGTAACAAAGCAAGGAAGCACCTATGTGGGGGCATATAATCTCTAGTTTACAAGTAAGTACTGCCTGAGTTTTAAGACAACAATATGTTTAGGAGTATAAGAAAACTCATATTTATTTATTCGCGAAGTATTAAAGAATATATTTTAATAATGTTTTTCTCTGTTAATTCTTGTTGCATTTAAAAATATTAACGTTAACCCGATTATTGTTGTAATTCTTAAAAGAGAAAAACAAAATTTTTTTATAATTGTACGTATTTAGATGTCGAATCCTAATTACAGATATCTATCTTTTTCAATGCAGAAAATAATGTTTAAAGTATTTATAAAGTAGTAAAATAAAATTCACTTTTTAGTTAGGATTTAAAAAATGCTAAAAGTTGAGTGTTAACAAGATTTAAAAAATTATATTTAAATCATTAATTTATAATTGTAGAAAATTTTAAGTGTAAGACTTAAATCAAATATGAAGCTCTGACGAAATATAATCAAAATGTAAAAATATAGTATGATTAATTCATGTGAGGATTCGACATCATCTTAAATATTAAGAGAGCGATGGTTAATACTCACGTAGAAAATGTTATGAAAAATTGCTGCAAATTGAGTTTAGAATACTGGGAAAATGAGATTTGAATCCAGAGCGGTGGCTGGAAGTCATAAACGTAAACATAAAATGTTGTAAGAGTATTGTTATCTTCGTTGCCAAAATTATAATCAGCTTTGCTGAACCGATGCTTGTACGTTAAATTCGTGCAGTTGGCTCCTAAGAGTAATGGTTTCTCCGGACTGTTTGCTTTTTTGATAGTTATGTTCATTCGGGCGATCACAGAACACGTTATCGAAAAATCGGCATCTACGTCAGGCTTTGGCGGGGAATTTTTAAAATTTATTGCTCGGTAATAGCGATCCTCTTTCTTACTCAGATTAAACGTAAATTGATAATCTATTGCCAGATCATCTGAAACGAGTGGAAAAGATTTTTAATAAATCTGCGAATTAATTACATTTACATATATATTAAATATTAAATAATTAATATATATTAAGAATATTACACTTACAAAAACATGATCCTTTGTTCGTAGGGTCACCGTGATAAAGTCCACTTACGTCACACCTCTCACAATGATCCCCTATAATACCTTTCGTTGTACAGAAACATTTTCCAGTCTCGCTGGTGCAATTCGTACCTTGATCGTTACACGAACAAGCTAAACAAAATAATAACAACGTCTTTATTTACATTCAATCGATGCGACAAAAATTCATCCATCAAATGAGTATTTGAGTATTTTTTTAAATAACTTACGCTGACAAGTAGCTCCGTTAAGAGGACTTCCATAATATCCAGGCCTACATTTCTCACAATGCGTTCCTTGCGTTAAATTCCCACATGGTTGAATGCATTCACTGGTATTAAGATAACACGTGCTATGCCCATTACACTGACAGACTGTAATAAACATTTTTATTTTAATTGTATTAACGGTACATTACGTCTTTTTTATATTTATGGAAATGCGTTAATTTTCATATAAGTTTCATTTTATATCGAACACAAAAAATTAGTAATTTTAAAATAGTTTCTCATTGATGAAGATTAAATAATCATTTGAAATATAAATTTATTGGACAAATGTAATTAAGGCTAAAAATATATATTCTCAATATGTAATGTACAAAGTATAAGAACACCATTTTGAAAATACATTTAGGTAACCATTGACAATGACGAATCGATAATTTTCTGAAAATAGATAAAGTTTTAAAAATTCGTATTTATGTCTAGCCGACTTACTTGGACACTCAGTAAAATACCAATGATCAGTCGGGCAGCCCTCTGGACTCTTGTGACTGGGTTGTCGCGCACCACCCGGTAGACATTTACCCCTGCCAGTACCTGAACCATCGTCGCACCATCCACAAGCAGGATCAGCGCGACAACTAGCACACGAATTATGGGAACTACACCATTCGGTACCGGTTTTCGTATTACGGCATTTATCGTGCGAAGTCGTCCATTCGCGACACTGACCATACGGAAAACTTGCTGGATACGCGTTTTTATCGACACAACGTTCTTCGTTTTGGCACCAAATACACTCAGTCTCGGTACAGTTGCGACAGGAAGTATACTCGACGCAGGGGCTTCGACATATGTCCACCGGTGAGCGCTGTGGTTGAATCGTGTTGTTCGCGCTTGCCTTAAACACATATAAGCATAATTTCACTTTATTTATTTTTGCCTTGACAGAGTTCAATTTATTTTGAATCGGTTAGTTTATATTTTCTTTTGTACTTTTGCAGTCGACTATCTTCGTTTATTTTAGGGTTTACGAGTTATCTTTTGGCTAATATTTACCCAACTCGTATTTGTGGATTTATTTATTTGTGTTTGTTAAACATTATCTTTGCAAGTATAAATTTATTATTTTCTTTTACTTGTTTATTTAATATTAAAAGTGAATTAAAAAAATTTCTCGATCAAAGTTACGTTAAATAAATATTGTAACAAGATAAATTATTTACTACTAAACAAAGTTAGGAAAAGTATCGTCAATTTTTTTTCAAAAAGAAGTTATAAAAGAGAGTTGGAAAGACTGAGAGGCTGAAAGATTGACAGAGATGACTATGATAAAAATACTTACAATGGCAATCTCGGACAAAGGCTTACACCGATCCGGTCCACTCGACCATGACCAAATGCAATTAGGATTACTCGAGCAAGCATTACACGTATGAAGCTGGTAACATTCAACTCCGCTATGAGCATCACACATTTCAAGAGTTTCGAACGTCCTAGGCGATGGCGCATTTGCTATATTACGGCAGATCTCATGGGAACAACTTTTACCACACCATACGCAGCTGTACGAGGTTTGTACACAAGCTACGCAATCCGTTAAAAGTTTGCAGAGTTCTTTGTGAGATGTCATACCGCGTGGTGGTGTGTCGTCCAGACATTTCAAGTACCTTCCATCGTGTGGATCTTCGTCTATCAGAATATCTTTCGGAATTTTACTAATAGCCAAGCAGATTCCTTTCTTCTGGTCCCATACGCATTTCACACCTATCTTAGCGTTCAGGCACTGACTATGATTTCGTAATTGTTCGCAGCTCCCTGGTGTATACCTGGAATTATTAATGATTTTCGTTTAAATAAATCTGTTTATATATAGAGAGAGTAACAATTAATCTTCATGGAAAGGTTAGAAATTTCAAGATTAAAATGGTTTCATTCCAATTTACATCTCATGAAATTTGTGCAACATTCTGGACACGTACAAACGTTACTTACAACCACTTGTTGTAAATTATCCTACGAAAACTTGAGCGCGCGTGAGACTTTAACTTAATCAACTTTAAGATGTCGTTCGACCTGAATTTTCTGTATCTAGCCGGAATTTTATATAACTAGAAAAATAACGTTTTAGATCTTTACCATTTAAATAAGAATCTTGTAATCGTATTGTGAATTAAAGATTAGATATTTGTTATTTCAGTGTATTTAATATGAATAGTAACTAAGCAATAAAATTATTTTAATAATAATCGTTATACAACGAGTTATTGATTTACTGAAAAATAAATCATTTAAAAGGAAATACATTCACATTCAAATTGTACATATTACAGTTTAATCAAATTGTTGCAATACGCCTGTAACGCGATTTCACTATTTTGCAAATTCTTTACCAAGCAAAATAAATTCATTCGTACTGCATAAAAACATATTGTACGCAATATTATTCGGCATTAAGATATATGAATTTTACAACGGTAACAAAATATACAGTAAAACGTTCAAATTACAATATCAATTTAGCTAAATAATTTTCTTATATCTACGATTCGCAACTATTTTTTGATGGATTAAAAAAATGCTTAGCCTATACATAACTCTAACAAAACGATTAATGTATTTATCATTACATGTAGGTAGTATAAATTGTGTACGATATTGTACGTCAACTTTTATGTACGCACATAGGACATAATTAATGAACAAAATATATATAGTTTCGTAAAATTTACAGGTATACATAAAAATGTTTTACAGCGTGAAACCTCGGATTATATAAATAAAAGTGCACGGTTGTAAACGGAAGAAAAAAAAGTGTAAATTAACAGTGTTAACTGTGACATAAAAGCAAGTAATTAAATCGTATTTGCAGATAACAATTTTTATTCTTTATCACAGTAAACCAACGACGACAAATTTTTTCCTTTAATTTATATAGTTATATATTACAAGATGAAAAAATATCGCAATAACTAATAACGTTAAGAAGTAACGGTTATTAGATTTCCGCGACGTTTATGATAATTCATCATAATTTAAAATAATACGTTGCAATTATTAAAAAACAAATAAACAGTCGAGACGGTGGGTACGAACTACTAAGAGAAATGAGAAAGTAAAATAGGTAATAATGTAAAAGACGCGTTACCTAAGCATGTCGGAGAGCATTTGTCCATCGAAACCTCCATAAATGTACATCGACTTGGCGAATACCGTAGCACTGTGACCGTACCTGGACAAATCAGCCATTTCTCGGGGCATACCGTACTGCCTCCAGGTGTCGCACGTGACATCATAGGCAATCGTATCGGCTGAATAGCATCGTGCTCCATACGAATGAAGGGTGTCGTTGTGTGTATTACCACCAAATACGAGCATTAACGAGCCAGTAACAAATACAGCGGTATGGAAGAAACGAGCGGACGGTGCCGATGTCAACAGTCGCCATTCCCGCGGTCGGTTTGGATGATAAGAATAGAGACGATTGGTTAGCACTTGACTGACTTGAGATTCGGATACGTAACCGCCGTAGACGTAAATTAGATTTGTATGAGGATCGTGAGCAGCGCTGTGACCGTAGCCACCTTTTACAGGGAAGCCATACGTCTCCACGATTTGCCATTCTCGAGCTCCGAAGTAATATTCTTGGACGGTATTTAGGTACCCGTATTGAGGCGAATGACCAAAGATTACTACCATTTTTTCTTTCTTGTCGTGGCTTTGGATCAAATTTGCTGTGTGACCGGCGACCTGTTTGTACATTTATTTTGTTAATAATAGTAATTTTTAAATATAGTAAACAAAAAGGCAGTATTTATTTTGGAAGAAACTTTATTTATTTATGTAGTCTGGTCTGGTAAAAACATATTATCTCACATTTAGAAACCGTTGATTTTTATAAGGGATGTTTTAGCGATGTTTTTTCTTCAAATAGGTGACGTAACTCTTTCTCACCGACCGAGCAGTATAGATTAATCAATACATTTATACAATAAAATATATTTTTTATGAAAAATGCGAGTGTACAGAAGCGCTGAATTAATCGCTTTGTAACATGCAAACAATATGCAAACGCAAGAAATGATGAGGAAACCAATTATCTAACGATAAAACTGAAATTGTTTCTACCAGACCATAAGAAAAGAAAATGATGTAAAAAGAAAAATAAATAAACCTTGAGTGGTCCACACATGGTCTTGTTAACACAATTATCGTGAACGGTGACGTTCTCCCAAAGTTTAGCCGAAACATCGAAGGCCCAAATTTCATTGGTGACGGTAGAATTTTCAATGACACCACCGTACATGAAGATTTTGTCACCAAAAAGAACGCAAGAATGTCCGTATCTGGGCAACGGTTGTCTCCCGGAAATATGAGGTGTTTCCCAAACATTCCCGTTGTAGTCGTAAACGTAGATCATCTTTGCACGGTGGAAACTCTCACCACCTACGATGTACAACGAATCCTGCCAAACTATAGCACAGTGACTCGCTGAGCCTTCGGGTGACAAATCGTTATAGTTAATTGCATCCCAGTATCCTTGCTCGCTCGTCTGATTGCAGTCCGCACCTGTCTCGACAAAATATAACAGTTTTTTCTTTTTCGTACACGATTTTATACGTTAATTCGACTAATAATTCCACGATTGACTGCGAGGACTAAAAAATACGACGAAAAATAAAGTAGAACTCATTAGGTTTAATTTGACTCGTGACGCGGCGCAACAATCTCAAGTGCTTCAAGAATTATGCTTGATACAGATAGATTAACTCGTATTTTTAGCGCGTGATTTACTTGGTTCTGGAAGAAAAATCTGGTTTAAAATTGCTATTTTGAAGAATAATAAAAATTAGTTTATTCAACGTATAAAATAAATATTATGCTTTGAGATCGGTTTGAATTAACTACTTGTAAGCATACTTAATTAACTAATTTTATTCGAGGACGTGTTATTAACCTATGCGTCTATCGAATATCTGTTTAAGATTTTAATTAACCGTGGCAAACTTATATTTAACACGCTCTTTTTACCATCCCGAATATTATAATCATCGTTGTTGAACTTTTCGAACTATACGTGCGCAATATCGTAATTTAAGTTATTTTAAATTCATTGCATCTTCACCAGTTTCTTTAAAATTAATTTTTGTTTTCAACACACATAATCACAAAAAAAATATTTCGCAGTAAAACTTTACTTTCACTTAATGAAACTTAATTGTTAGTTTGAAATCATTAACTTTTACCTTGTTGTAAAACATGTTCAGATTTATTTAAAAAAAAAGAAAAGACAGAAGAAGACGAATTGTTTTTATTCTATGGAAAGAACAAACTAAAAATTCAACAAATAATAATTTCCTTTTGACCCTGTCAAAAAAAGCTGTAATAAAAATATACAGACGTTGCACTTGTTCCGTTTTATCCCTCAAGCCCTTTTTCTCCGCTTATATATATAATATATATATAAGCGTGGGCATATATATATACCCACACGAGAAAAGGAGAATGCGTATAATGGGGCAAAAAGAAAAAAAGTAGAAAGAAGAAAGTCTCGTCGCAAGAGAAAGAGAGAGAGAGAGAGAGAGAGAGAGAGAGAGAAAGATACTTGAATTAGGAGGGATAAGGAGCTAGACGGGAAGGAACGTAACGTAGTTCCCTTGACTTCACGACGTAACGCGGCATAATTCAAAAAGTTTAACGAACAAAAAAATAACCACACACATTTTTGCATTCCTTTCCTAAGAAATTCTCGTGCTTTAAGTTGTTATTCTTTTTCCATTGTTTATCAAGGAAAATTTATTTTTTCAGCATTCTTCGTGTTTCTATCTTTTGTTGATTAAACCAATAAAATTCGTATACGTAGATCCGTATTTTATAATATACGATGAACAAAAAATCAAGCTTCAATCGCCTTAGTTTCATTAATCTCCGTGAATATAATGCTGCAATTGTCGCACTAAATTTCCTAGTTCCTTTTTTTAATTACTTATTACCAGAAGGACTTTATCGACGTTCTAAAAAATTTTTTGCCAAGGGTTTAAAAACAAGACAACTTTTTTTTTCTTGTTAAAGAAAGTTACGGCGGAAGTAGTAATTAAACGATCGTAAAATTAATCAGACTATAAAAATTATCCTACTTATATTTCTGTGACACTGTGATAACATAAAAAACAATCAACTTATAACAAACATCCGCGGTTTCTGATTTTGACGATAAATTTCCTGTATGAAAATTTTGTCGATTTTTATTAATAGCGTGAAATCTGTTGTACGTTTTAAATTAATTAATAATAAAAATCATAGGTTCGTTCGTACATAAAAGTACCCTTCTAACGTCTTATCTCTTATCGTTGGCCTTAAAATCAGGCAATAAAAATAAAACGGAAAGTGCACCCGAGATTTTTACAAAGTACTTAAAAAAATGGATATCGAACATAAAATAGGATCGGAGTATATATTTTACGAGAGTGAACATTTTAGACCGATTATTAGTTATATCGCTGTATTATGCGAACACTTTTACAACGGTTCTCTCATAATTTTCTAATCCATTATAACAGCCGTAATTTTAATTATCTAAGATAATTTAACGTGTATACAGTTTATTGCTTTATCCAGTTTTTTCTGCATTCGTTAACGAGCGACAAATTTGGCGGGCAGGCACTTAAAATTTATATTATGTTTTATAAAATAAGATATTAAATTTTTATCATTATTATTTTGTTTCACACGCAAAATTATGCGATAAACAATACTTGTAAATAAACGCTTAAAAATTTTGTAGAATTATCTATCCTTTTGAGTAAATATTTATCAGCTCGTGTGAAAAACATCATGAAAGTAATATAATTTCAAAATAACGAATGCGTACCTTTATATCCGTGGTAGCAGTCGCATCGATGCCATTCGTGGTTACATTCACCCTGTCCTCGATGAGCCGAGCAATTGTTAGGACACACAGGAACATCACAGGCCTCGCCCATCCACGTGGCATCGCACGTGCAAACTCCCTCGATACATACTCCATGCCCTGAGCAATCGATGTGCGAGTCCCTGAAAATCAAAGAATGGTAACACGCGTTTTCGCACATTCGTCTAAATATTGTACATAACTATTTTTCTCCCAGTTGCAGATGCTCGAAATTCGCGAGGTAAATTTTATTACGCAGCCTGTAACTGAGGTTAACATTGTTATAATTGTAGTAATAACTTCTTTAATTAAAAATACACGTACGCTATTAACTTAATTAAAAAATTGTATGAATAAACATGAATTAATTAACGTTACACTTCTTCCAATGTTCAATTACGAATAATGAATGAGATGTAAAAAAGAGAAACGATTCATTGCATATATATCTTATTAAACATTGAAACTTATTTTAAATGAGTGCAAGAATTAATGATATTTTTTATTGAATTTAAAGTATTAGATTAAATAATAATTATAACGTGCTGTTTCAAAAACGAATGAAATAATAATATTATTTTTTATCGAATAAAACTATTAAATTGAACAACAATTTCAATGTGTATAGCTTTGTAAAAATTTACTAATTGTAGAAAACTAAATTTTTATTTTTCGCGAAAAATGCAGTTATATACTAGTAATATACTTTCTTTTAATTACAAATTTGATTACACAGTTTTGATTTAATTGGAAACGTAAAACATGTTAAAGTGTAAGTTATAATGTAACAAAAAATTTTTTAGTGTATATAACTGAACAAAAAAATTGTTCTCTCTCATTTAATTTCATAAAGTAAATGAATATGTGAAATATAAATATCGCGTAAAAAGTCAAGGTTCGTTAGTGCATAAATGTATTTAAAAAATAAAGAACATTGCGCATCGATTTACATACATTATTGTTCTTTAAACGATATTTGTTTAAGTTTTTATGCAACATTCAATATTTTTTAACGCCTTTGTTGTATATTCTTTTTGTTCTTCTTGATAATTAAGTTGTAGATTAAATTTATATAATAATACATAATTAATAAGTACTGTTAAAATAATACAATACGGACGTGTACAAATTATTGGAAAAATTAATAAAAAATCTGAAATAATTCAGAAATAAATTATAAATCACGTGGAAGAATCTGACATAGCTAAGTTTAAAAAGAAACATAAATTTGTAATTAAAATGAAAAAGATATCCATATATTGTTGGTAATGGTGATTAATAAAAAGAGAGCAAAGAACATAAATGCAGCCCAGACATTTATTCAAATTATACATTTAATGACTTTGAAAAATAAATTTTTTACAAAATTAACCGTGAAAACGCGGTAAACCTGAGACATTGGTATAGCAACTTAAAATTAACTATGACATTTTAGGTTCATTTTTCGCAAGTAGTTGATATAAGTCCCAGGTTTCTCCCCATGCATAATACAAGTCCCCACCAAAGTGAAAGAAAAAGTCTAATTTACAAAGGATCAACATTTTAAGAAAATATTTTTAAAATAGGAAAAATGGATTTTTATAAAAGAAAAGAAATATCCCCGAAAGTGAAAATAAAACCTATGAGCCGAAGATCGTTCCATCTCCTTGTTAGAAGGAGTAATTTGGTCTTTACGAACCATCGGCCAATACGGGCAGCACCATAAGTTTCTATATGTTGGTATACACATTGATCCCGACGATAAGCGACACATCCAAGTTTTATCGTTCTACGCGCACACGTACAATAAAAATGCAATTTATCCAAAGAATCTTAAAACTCAAAGAAGCAGAAGAGGATGAAAAAAAAGAGTACCGTCCCCTCCCAGAGTTTGACGAAAACGGTCTTAAAAGCATGTACGTATACGCGAGCACACGAGAAAGACGGTCAGTCGAGAGAACCGCTTGGGCTTATGAGTCAGACGAGCGCGGCCAAGTGTCAGTAAACTCGGAAGGCCGACGAAGAGACAGAGAGAAAGAGAAGGCGACACTGCGACGAGCGCATTGATTCTTTTTCTTGGCGAGAAAACAAGAAGCGATTCGCCTTAAATATATGTACACATACATACACACACACACACATTCCACGTGCTTCTTTTTTCTCTCTTCATTTCGTTTCGTCCGCGCCAATCAGTTTTACAAGTCGCGCGTATGCAAATACGCGTGCGAATTTTGTACCGAGCACGAATTCGAGCCTCGTTAGAGACCAGAGAAACGAGGAGTCGTAAATCTAAATTTCGAGTGTATCGGTATGCTCGTTGTACATACCAAAGTTTACTATAAGGAAAAGGGTAGTCTTACCCTTGATCTAACAAACATCGACGATCCTGTTAACGAACTTTGTTTATTAATTAGTCCATGACTACGAACTTTTACGTTAACAATAAAATTATTCTCATTTATGAAATATTCAGTTATGAGCAGCGTTCTTTTAAATATTCTGTACTTATTTTATCATAAATTTATTTATTAATATTAATTTAATAATATATTTCAAATTGTTGAGTCAGTAGCTTTGATACATTTCACTTTCACCCATAATTCTTCGATGGGTAACTAGTCGCTCTCGCTTAAATTTGAAGGACTTTGATAAATCTTATTAGCGCTGGAAAAAGGGTTTCCTTCTCGTAACGTAAAGGCTTAATAACGAATGTACATTGCGTAATACAAAAACAAGCACACAACTACGCGTACAACAAATTTTATTATTACAGAACTAAAGTTATTTTATTGATGAGAAACATTTTTTCAAGAAAAATGGTATATTAAAATTACTGTACATTTTATAGTCATGTAAAGACATACTTCGATTCACAATTTTTGCTACTTTTTATAACAAATATTAAAATGTATAGGTAATTTTTGTTATAAATTCTGCTAAAAATTACTATATATTTAATGTAAAATCTACACTGGTAACGAATTCTTGAGTTTTACTGCGGTTAATTGACTATTTCTTAAACAATTATATTAGATAAATATGTAGAGAAAAAAATTTCGAACGACAATGGCTGATTTGGCTACCTCGGGCGTTTTTATAGATAACACCATAAGTTTTTACAATGATTCTAGATTTTTCACAAACGGTGATATATACGCGAACTTCGTATTATTTAAATGTATTTTAAATTAAGTTTAACTCACACTGGGAAGTAACAACTCCATCTAAAAAATTTGTTTTGTAGTTATAATGAAATTAGTATTGGTCTATCATCTCCATACAAAATAAATTTTTCTATACTTATATTAACGTTTTGTCAATACATTACTATACAATTTTTGCAATAACGATGCATTTTGCTATTTTTATTGAATAAACAATGATAACGATGTTGTTTTTTTCGAATTAATTCACCCCGAAATGCTACTGGGATGTAAATGAATTTCTAAATTATAGTTTCAAACTCGAAACATGATACACAAAGCCATGCAAAACGAATATTGTTATTATATGTTATAACAAAATATGGTACAAACATTTGATTTTTAGACTAAAAATTTACATATAATACGATATTTGTACAGAATTTTATTTTAAATAATAATAATTTGAATTGTTATTATAACATTAAGAAATCGAAATATTATAAAATGATAGATTAAAAATATCAACCTTATGCGTGTTTTGTGACAAATGAGCGCATTTTTAAAAATGAGTACACCCTATTGAATGTGCCATTTTGAATTTAGACAAATTTTACTATTTTCTATTTCAGTAGTGTATATAAAGTGAAAAAACATCCGATATATCTGACAGGTATCGATAATAGATAATTCTGTATATTATTGTGAAATTATCAAGTTCGTTAAATACCATTATTTAATAAGTTTAAACGGTATAAAAATAAAAATGATATTTAAAATCAATTTTATGGGAATTTTAATTGAATCGGAAGATAATCTAAGCTTGTAAGTGACAGTAATTGAGTAGGTGAGAATAATTGAAGGTTTCGCCCTAAATTAACTACAAGGTTTATCAAGGGGATGCTGATGTATATCGTTTTATAAATTATGACAGTATTGCATATTTTTGTTGCTAGTATCGTGTATAATTATGATCGTTATTTGATGACATATATTAATTTTTTATTATTTTTTTAAAAGTTGTTTAGTTTATAATGATATATTTATAAATTTCGGTTAAAAATTGGGTAAATTTTAAAGTTTCTAAAACTTTGTAATGAAAAAAGTTTGAGTTGTGATGAAGAGTTTTCAAAATTAACGTAAATCGGAGTATTTTCTTTACATCATGTACATGTTTACATACAAACATCCCTAAAAATATAATTAAAAGCATAAAAGTAAATTACAATCCAGTTAGAGGTTCAACAAAAATATCAATGGTCGTATTTAGTAAAATATATTTTTCGAATGTCTCCAAGAGAATTTTACAACTGGACATTTAAAAAAAAGTGGAAAACCGCTTTTGTCTGGAAACAATGACTTAAAAGTGACTCGACGAGCCGTCATCCGCGTCTCCGCCTTTAACTCGTACCCGATCTTCGCCTACAGAACTAGAAGCTCGCGCGCGCATATAAGCAGGCACGCAAAATGACGAAAGGAAAAAATAAGTAACACATAAATACGAACAGTCGAGCCACTTGTTTTTCATCCCTATTGCCAAGTGTTTGTTTATCAAATTTCTCTCTCTCTTTCTCTCTGTTCCTCCATCCCTCCGTACTTCCTCTAACTATTCTCGTGGGTTTTTTTGTCTGTCAAAGGAGACAAATTCTATGCGAGAGTGGTTTATCAACTGGAGATATGCATCGTCGGGATGGATAAAAAACCTTTTTACTCTTTAGTTCGTCATTTCTTTCACTTCCGTACGTGCGCACTTTTCAGGGACTCCTGAATAATGAACCAGCCGACATCTACCTTTTTTCGGAAGGAGGAGGAAATACATTTTCCTGGAAAGTGAATGAAACTTGAATGCATCCGATTGACTAGGCGACAGTTAAAAGCTCGAAAAAGTCTCGTTTCTTTTCGGGGTGGCTAGTGTTTTATTTCTAATTGCAATAAAACAGGCTTGTATATATATAAATTCAATCCACAGTTATCAATGTTACATTCAACATTCTTTTTTTTTAATTCAGAGGAACTTTATACAGAGCAACATTAAAACTATTATTTCGTTTTATTTGTTTATGTGAGATAGATTTTTGAAAAATCCTAATAATCAGATCCGTATATATGCTATTAGTATTAATACCGGACTTTTTTCAGGTTTTTCAACTAATTATTTGAATGTAACTTTTTAAGTTACTGTTACTGTCTAATTTAAAAAAATAATTTTCTTTTACAAAGAATCTTTAAGTAACAGACTTGTTTTTCTATTTTTAACTTAAATTTTCAAACAATTTTTTTATATTGATAAAGGTAGATGTATGTAATTGAAATCAAATACCTTCTTAACAATCTACTTTTTTTTTTACAAAATAATTAAATTCTATTGAGTACAAATAATTGTGTACTTATAAAATATTCTTTTTTTATTTCTAAACATTAAAAAATATTCTTTACCGTAAATAAATGTAATCAATGAATTCCATAAATATATATATGTACTAGTTAAAAGTTAAACTAATTAAATTTTGACGTTTACTTTTAGCTGTCCTACTAATTTTTAATGATTATTTAATGAACTTTACATCGTGTTGTATGTAGATTGTTTAACTTGATAAAGAGAAATAAAATGTCTTATTTTAGTTCAACAGTAAATTCCAATTGGTTAATCAATAGGTCAATGGGTTATGTTTATTTTTATTTAATATTATGAAAAAATTAACATTTCATTTTGCAAGATAAGCAATGTTTGTATCAATACCATCCAATATTTTAAATAATCATGCGGCTGAATAATGAATTTATGATATACGATAGAACTTACAAGAAAAAAGGAGAAATTATCAATTTAGTTATAGATTTTAATGAATTCATGAATATTATATCGTTTTCTTTGTTTTAAATAGGGTCGTAAACTATATACGTTCAACGTGGAAAAGTTTCTTCGTTTAAAATTAAATGTTAAAAAGCCCATTTAAAATTCAACGTTATTCAAATCAAAGAACCAGTTAACAATATATGCATTATACGAATTTAACTAAATAATCTTATATTATTCATTATTTTCTAAATAAAAATATTATTTTTCAAGCAGTTGCGATAACGAGAAAAAAATGAATGAATGTTCGTACATGCATTGCAGAGTGAAATGAACAAATAATTTTTTTCAGTACACACATCAGATCCCTGATAGAAATCGTATTCCATAAAATAAGTATTAAATAGATTGTTTGTATAGAATGGGTGAAAAATAGGCGAATCCACTTTTTATAGATTTATAATTTGCTTTAATAGTTAAGCTCTTATTAATAAAATTTTATTAAAAGTGAAAGTTCGAATTATGATTTTCGTTTTATTGACAATTATTAAAAACAAATATTAATAAATCCAAGGTAGAATTTTGTGCGAGCACGGTGCACAAGAAAGATAACGCTTACTCAAAATTGAATTAATTACTCAGTACATAGATCGATCTTTTAAATGCATTAAACGATGAATCATGATTCATCCAAATGGAAAACTAAACGGCGCGATTAAAGTTTCCACGAAGAGTAGAAAACCAAGTCAAGGTTGAGCAAAATCAAAATGTTAATTAAATAATGAAACGTATTGAAGGAAAGGAGTAACGTGTGCTGCGGGCGATCGATATTTTCACCTTCTGGGTAAACACGAGGAGTAGACGGGAGGAAGGAAAAAAAGCGAGGGAATCCTCTCACCTGCTTGGGCAAGCGTTGATTTTGTAAGTGATATTGAAGCCGCTCATGTTGTACGCGACGTCTGAGTAGAAGTGTAGGAGGGCGCTGCCCGAGCGGGCGATGACTTCCGGCACTCGCCTTATGTGGTAGTCGTCCTTGTGCATGAGCCCGGTGAAAACGCCGAGTAGGGGAGCTTCGACGCTGTCCCCATCGAAGATGTAGAGGTGATCCCAACCGCACTCGGTGGCAAACTCCTCGATGTGCATACGAATCGTCGAGTTTGGACTGCTCTCGATCAGCCAGGAGCACTTTACGTCGGTCGTGTAGTTCCCGACACCGTCGTGGATACTCCCCGAGGGTTCCGAAAGCCTGTCAACAACAACATTTCATTATGTTTATTATTTTCAATAATTTTCGAGTTTCCGTAAACATCTTAAATAATCAATTAGTCTAATTTAATTATACCTATATTTCAATAGCACAGCAAATTAAACAAACAAACAAATCGTCGAAATTAAACGATATTTAGTCCAAGCTCTGGATTGGTGATAAATGAAAACAAAAAAAAACTAATTAAATTACCTTTGGAACAGGAAAAAGTCTCGGTGTAAATTGAACAAAAAAAGAGAAATTATAAAATTTTCAAGTTGAGTAATCAGTGCAGCATGTGTCAACGATTTTTCAATTGTCGTCTCGTCTCTCGAGGCAACTCGAGGCTCGCTCGATCGGCGTAATTAACGCGATTATATGCCTGGAATTTAGCTCGACCGAGGAGGTGCTGATGCTGGTGGTGGTGGTGGTGGTCGTTTGCAAGCTCGAACCGAGACGATTCGTATTTCTCGCGCACCGCTTTCGAGAGGCTCTCCGTACGCACCTCGAAGTGCGTTATCGGTGTCGTATTAATTACTTGTTTTCAACAACCAAACTCCCGTGTTGTTGCTACCTCCGGTATAAAGACATTTTGTATGGAAATGTAATGCATTTTTTTTCTACGAGCTTAGGTAGTGTGAGTCTACACACGTTTTCTTATCATTTGAACAAATCAATATACGATGACAAACCTTGAAACTATGTGTTATTTTTTATTTATTTTTTTTTAACCAAACACATTATTACTTAAACGATCCTAAGTTTTAAACAGTGTGTACAAATTTATCCAATTTTTTTATCTGCAATTTCGGTTTGGCGTTTACAACCGGCTTTTTACTCAAAATTATCGATCAATTATTATTCATTAAATTTTTATTAAAAAGCCTGTTCTGCACGTTCTAAACTACACTTTGGAATTTTCTTCAGATTCTTTATTCAATATTATAAGCAGGATTTTTGAATTGCTACAAGTGTAGATCCCTGTAATTTGAGTCCGTCCGCCTCCTTAGTGTACAATTTGTATATCTTCGTGTAACGTAAATTAAAAATCGAAGGTAATAGCCCTAACCACGCAGAAAAAGTATTGTCTAAAATTTGAGGATTGCTCAACGAGAGTCTATGAATATATATACACGTAGATGCTTAAAGAAGAATAATTACACTTTATATCGTATTTACTCAATCTTTAAACACCTTGCTATCTTGATCTTTAAATTAAGGTCAAATGGTACACCTTTCTCATTGACTGTTTTTTCTCAAAGATTTTTGTAAATAATAATTTTTTTCCTTTTCTTCTTATTCATACGTAATTTCCACACGCATTACGATAAATCTAAGCTACGATACAATTCACATTTGGTAGGAAATTCGATTACACACAGAGAACGTAGACACACCGAATGTATAGAGGATATTAACATACACCCGGTGTATAGAACGTTGAATCAAAATGATAGGGTATAATCTATTCCGAATTTATTTTAATATATGTGTGTATAATTTTTTTTATCGCCGATAAAGCAAAAAATGTACAGGAGTTCGTAAAAATGGAGTATATAATATACGTTAAAGGAAACGTTCCCGTAGTTAAGAGTAAAGTAGGTGAAACTTAATTCTATGAATTTCAAATTCGAATTTAGTGGTTGATGTGGTGAAGTCCGATATGCATCGCTCAATTTCCAGCCTCGAGAGTACAGCGAAAAACCGAGAGATGCAGGGAGAGAGAAGTTTATTATGCTTATGATATGCGTAGGTAATAACGCTGCGTGCAGATAAAATATTTAATATTATGCACACACGCACACGCACACAGAAACTTCGTTGTAGCGATCATTTTTCGTGGGATTCGTGGATATTGTTATTATCGTCTTTTTGTCTAACAGTGTCTTTTTCATATATCGGGTGGTCATCATTTTTGAAAGATAGGTTTATTAAACTTTATTTAATAGTGTGAAATGTTATATCGAGTGAACTTACAAATTAAATGCACTTCAAATTTAACACAGTGAAACAATATTTTGTTGATAATAACGAATATTCTTAGAACTTATTAGTTGGAATTAAAAAAGGATTAATTATTTTTATTAAAATTAAAAAATAAGTTTCCGTAACAAAAATAATTTGTATTTTTCTTTATATAATACGTAATCCTAGTTTGAGTGAAATAATTATTTCTTTGACTATTTATTTATAGATGAATCTGGTGAAATCTAATACTATTGGTATATGTTGCTGGAACCATTACTTGTAGTTTGCGTCAAATTAGCAAATAAATTTTGCTAAAAGGAAATATTTTTACTACTCAATTTATTTACGTTTTTATCTTTGAAGAGAACCATCGAAACCTTATAAAACAAATATAAATATACATCTGTTCGGCGTGCAGTAATATAAATTCACGACAATTAAAACAAAATTTTTTATATCATGATATGTGTTGTAAATAACGGTTCGACCGTCTAAAACAGGTAGAAGGCATTATTAAAACAGGACACATTATATACATATAAAAAAACAATGTAATAAGATTCAGCGTTTGAGAAAATGATGCATTTAGTCTGTAACTATGTAAAGGCATATTCCAGAAATGGATGATTATTAAAAAAATCAAGGACATTTTCTGTAATTCTGTATCATACCGATTATTAGCGGTGAACATATTACAGAATCCTTATTTTTGAAATCGATAGATTTTATTTGCATATGAAATACATTTCCCGACTAAGGAGGGCACTGCTCTGAATCGGTTTTCGCATCATTTTTAACGAGTTCTTTAGTCTGTTTAGATTCAAGAAAAACGTGCAAAAATATGGTAATTGCATTAAAACAGTTGGGAGATGATGACGCATTCGTCTAGATTTTCACCTTCCAAATTAATGACTCGAGGTTTGCTCTCTATATTGCAAAAGTAAAAGTATTTATTTGCAACTTATTTCTTTAGCAGAGGCATTTAGCAGATTCACAAATTATATAATCAGCTAATATTTTGGTATACATATAAATTATGGAAGTTTAATATTATTCAAACGTGAAAAGTATTACCATGTTTTATTATAAAATAATTTAATATGCTGCATAATTAAATAATAATTCGTTTAAGCCGTTCGTATATTCGTAATGGTTATAAATAATATAATTATATTTTAAGCTACCGGGATATAAACCGTCAATAACAGAAACACTATTTTTTAAAACGAAAAAGCTCTGAAATGGTATTCGATTAGCTTGCCGCAGTGAATTCCGATTTTTTCAGATTTTTAATACTATATTAGAATTAATTTGCAATTTTTTCTATGAAAAAGCTTAATATATACTATATTTATACCGTATTTTTATTTTTTATAATAATAATGATACATTACAAATTTAATCTTGATAAAATAAATATTAAAAAATATAATAATGTTACTAGATATATTTTTACACAGCGCCCTGTGATTAATACGTATGATATAATTTTACGACAAAACCTATAACTTACATATAATAGCGGCACATCAAAATTGAAAAGTTTCACCTTTTTAGTAGGAAGAATCGAATAACAATATTTAATGCCAATCAGAATAATGCAATGTTAAGCCAACATTTCGTTATGCAAATACTTTTACGATGAAATTAATTATTATATAAAATTGAACAAGCATACGCTTTATATAATTTCGGTTTGGTACGCGATACTGTACATTTAATAATCTTATTGCTATTGAAAAATAGAATTCTAATTATATACGTGTTATTTTGATTCTTTTTGCTTCTTCTTCTTAAGTTTTTTTGCTCGATTCCTTTTTTTTCCATTGATGCATAATTTTTACGTTTACCAAAAGTATAACAATGCAAGGGAAAGAATTTTTAAGTAACTGCCCTAAAAGATATTGCATGTTAATCCTCAATTCGAATAAACTCGAACGCATAAAGTTAACGCCGATCGTAAATTGAATAGAAAGATCAAGAAATCCGGTCTAAACGTCTTTTTTCTCTTCTTGCTCTCTCTCACTCTTTTTTTTTTGCGCTTTCGCATTCAATACTGTTATCTCGAAAATTCACTTCGTTCAAATAGCCTATACTTAATATTCCAATGTTAAAAAAACTTGCATAACTACAATTTCTATTGAGCGAGGATAAATTTCAAATCTATTTTTGGCCTTACGTTCGTTTGTATGTATAATCGAAAGTCAGAAAGTTTAGTATTTGCCAGTAACGAAATTTTTGTAAAGCGATAGTTAAAAAATTGCACAGTATGCTGAACGTTAGTAGAGAGAGAGAGAGAGAGAGAGAGAGAAAGAGAGGGAAAACAATATTGGTTTTAAAGTTGAGTTACACCTATATACGTAAGGATAAGACGTTCACGTTAATGCTCACCGTGGAAAATGGAATGCGCAATTCCAAGTTTTCCGTAAGCGTCGGAAAACTTTGTTTAGGGGTAAAGATACAGCAGGAGAGGGGAAGGGGCAAACATTTTTCATTTAACTTGTTGAAAAAAGGCCAAGAAACGAGACGCTAAACGCAAATTCTATGAGCGATATCTCTATAGACGACCAGATAAAAAGGAGAATATAGGGTTTTCGACTATTACACTTCTGTCAAATTGAAACTATCAAACTTTTGTTCATAATATTGGGTTATATTCCATGGGGAGCAACAAAATTGAGATTGGGGTATCGTCACACTCTAGTATTCTATAAATGTAACTTACTATTTTTATTATTGAATTATACAGTTTTCATTATAACTTGAAAAAACATAACAATTTAATTTGAAACATCAGCGAGAGAAATTTTGTTTTTTAATTTTGCTTATACTTTGCACTTTTTTGATATTTTACATTATAGACTTATATAGTTATAAATTGTAAGTTATTGTATACATTACATAATGGTAATGAATAATGAATTAACCCTAAAACACAGAGAATGGACAATGGTAATAAAACGTTTCGATAAGTTCAATAAAAAAGTATTCAATGACATACGTGTATACGTACACATATTTACTTTTAATGTCATAATAAAGGCAATAATGTATAAGTGTAGCTTATTTGTTCTCTCCGTAAATAACACGTAAAATGCATTGTCAAGGTAAAGAGAATAAATAAATCAACATTTATTGCTACACACTCTATATACTTGCCATGCGAAAATATAGTGTGTTTGCTTCTATCTTTTTTAATGGTTTCTAATACACTAAGAAATTTCTTTTAACATTACGGTTTCAAAATTCTTAACACATAGCAAATTATTATTCTTAACAATTTTGATTAATGCGAATACATTAAGAAGGATGTATGTATAGGTTCGTTGACAATCCTTAACGCTTTATGATCGATAGCGGCTACTCAAAATGATTACACCCGCTTAACCGATAAGAAACAAAAATTTTTGCACGTTTCGTTTTATCGAAAATCTCTATTGCAATGTTCGCATCAAGTTGCAATTGCATCAGCCTTTATTTATTTTTAAATATTGAAATTATGCCTCTTAATTTCAATATAATTTTATAAAGCGGCTAAATTAAAGTTTTCTTTTCTATCGAGATAAGAAAGATACAAAAAATTTTCTCAACGAATAAGTAGAGATTGACAATTGATTTAAAGTAACAAGCTTATTGCATGCCTATTTTGATCGGACTTCGCAGGTGTAGATATTACATTAATATTGCGCACGTAGCATCATTTAGACTCCTTACCGTGAATCTATAATCGTTTGATTCTTTCGTATGTGCACGCTTCTACGATTGTTTTATAACATCACTTTAATAGACAATGCAATCGACAAATATGAGAAAGTGGTATATAATTAATTCCCGTAAATTTTCCCAAAAATTTCATTGAAGATAAATTATATCATAAATTTACCAAAAATGGGTACTTTCTCTACTAAGAAAAATTACAGTAATAAATAACAGTATTATAATTATACTTTTTTGAGTAAAATATTAATGTATTAAAACGTGTTATTCAATTTAATTATTAAGGAATTAATCTCGAAGGGCGTAACAGCGCCCGATGCAACTATGGGTGCGTAAGCCTTATTATTATATACAGTGGAACTCTCGTAATATTAAGAGCACACACTTTTGCGCAATATATATCTTTCCATGAAAATCTGTAAAAGTATATATGCATAAATATGTATATGAATGCAGATCCCGCAAGTAACGTATAATATGTAAAACCTATAAAAAAACATAAATGTACATATAACATATATACATATACCTAATGTCAACTTCGATTAATGGAATTTAACATGCAACTCGACCGCTTTTTTTCCTTTTTCAACATCGTTGCAGTCTCGTACGCTTAGAGAAGTACATTATTCGACGCTCACTGGTACACCTATCGTAAAATTATCATCATCGTGCACGTGGCCGGCAATACGTTTCCTTTTTTTTTCATTTTTTCCGTCTGCGAAACCGCGCTCACGCACTTGTATCGAAATGGAGAGAGAGAGAAAGAGAGAGAGAGAGAGAGAGAGAGACGCGCGAGTCGTCTCTGTGCCGACGATAGGCCACGATCGGGGCGGAATGGCCGATTTTACCGTTAAACGCCTCGACACATACGCACTAAAACGAGATTTTTTTTTCGTTCGATACGTTCGTTCGTTCGTATACTTATAGCTATCGGTGCTCATTCTGGTATGTACCGGTCGACCTCGCGCCTACACTTTTTTTGCGATTTTTTTCGACGCTATTATTATTTTTGCAAAATTATTAGCACGCGTTTTTGGCGATACACTTTGATTAAAGGAGGTTACGATGTTTAAACATATTTTACGTGGTTTGTTTTTTATGTAATACTTAGACCCGTGACGAATTTATTTGTTGCGTATGTAACTACAGTTAAATGTTGTACGTCATGTTCGTACGGAATAGTATAATACATTACTGTAAGAATATAAAATATAACTGCACTTTTAAAAATATAAATTTTACACACCCAGTCTATAGCAATTTTGTATCTTGCGTTTGAAATTTTGTATAAGTATGGTTTTACATATACAGACTTCTTTAAATTATTACTTATCGATAAAAAATTTTATTTTTTTTAAACTTTGCACAATTTTTTACTTTTACAGTAAATTTTTACGAATTAAACGCTAGTAATACTACTAAATTGTTAACGATATTCAGGCTGTGAAATACAGAGGAATCGGAATCAAACTCTAAATTCAAATGTAACGTAATTCGAAAGAAAAAATATATATTCATTTAGAACGCGTTTCTCGTCGGTAAGAACAAGAAATTGTACATCTTTGTCGAACAATAATATATACAGTTTGTTATTAAAATATTTGTTGCGCAAGAATGCATAAACAAAACAATATTTCTCACGGGCCCGAAACATGCAAAACCGAATATAATTTGATCGAGTGAACCATATTCTCAGAGAGACGAAGCTCAACGTCGATGAACGAGAGATAAGATCTAGGTCGACGCAGGATGAGCCACGACTCCACGAGACGTATCCTTCGAGCGTTAGGTCTTATTTTATTTTTAAACTTTTTGATACACATTATGAACGCACGAGGTGCACGTTGCGTGACTTGACTACGCGTCGCAGAGATTTTTTCTCTTTCTCTCACTCGCGCAGATTAAATTAATCGCTCGCTATACTTATACACCTAAGTAGCTTGTCCTTTTCTCAAGCCAAAAAGGTGTTTCACGTTACAAAGCTGTGCAAATAATAAGCAAAGATTGATTTGTCGTGAATCGTGTTGAAAAATTTTGGATTTCATTTATGCGTATACAGTGTCTCCTTTATTGCGTAATTAGCATAGCTTTTTAATTACAGGTTTAGACATTGCAAAGTGAATTCTTACAGTGTAATTTAGTGCTTAAGAAAATGTACTCAAACACTTTTCCATGCTACTATTATACTTTGCAATAGGCATTTAATGAATTATTCATGCAGTGTATTAAAAAAATATTTTGAATTGTTCACACTTGTATATTGATGATAAGTAAAAGAGAAAGTATTTATTACAACTGACAAACATAGATTAATTTATTCTAAGGAATTTTAAATGTAGATAATTGATACATTTAGTAGCGAACAATAGGATTTTTTTTTTAATCTCAAATCCTCTTACATTAAATTTTTCAATATCAGGTGATTGATCATTGTGATTCTAAACAGTCTTTTTATATCTTTATATGGATGCAATTATATAATTTCCAAGACTATTCACAGATACAATTACTAAATCAAATAATTAATAATGAAAATAATTGAATATATGTTTACCTTTAAAAGTTATGAACATGTGAGTCACTTGTTCTAACGATACTTTTAAGAATACATTTTAATTACTTATTTTCTAATAAATTTGTAATAATTTTGTAATAAAACTGTATCGCTAATTGGTATTGTATCTAATCTGTTATGAAATTAGTTTGTGTAGTACAAAGATATAAATAGTATTTAATCGTAAGTACACATTTTTTGCATTAGCTATGATAAATCAAACTTTAAAAAGTATCAATTAGTCTCAAATGAGCCTGCATATTGACATTTTTTTCATATCATTGTTTACACTCTATATCTTTATCAATGTAGTGTACAATGTAGTACATATAAGTTTTATATGCACATAACATTGTTTAAATGTGAATATTAAAAAGCTTTTTAACACATTTATTAGTAATTTTAGTTTTATAAGAAAACTTTAGATTAAATTTTCAACAAGGATCAAATGCCTGCAATATTCTATTAACTAATTGTATTAAACTCAACAACATTCATTAACTAATTATGTAAAAAGAAGTGATAAACTTATTTATATACTCGATACATTTTTTATATATTTATTCGGATAACATTTTTTTGTAATGAACTTTGTATTAACTGTAAGATAATCTTAGTATGCTCCAAGTTCACTTTACAACTTTCAAATTTAAGATACCGATATAAGTACATATTAACTATGAGAATTATACATAATTAAATACAATGAGTAAGTTAATAATTTTGATTTCTAATTTTCAGTTATTATAACAAGATAGGTATATATAACTTTGTGCAATTTAAATGCAACATAAAAATTGTAAGTTTAATATACAATCTGAGAATCTAAAATTTTATAGGAATTATTTACATACCAATTTTTCATTAATATTTTATAATTGTGGAAAATTTAAAAACAAACACTATTATATTATTAATTTTCAAATATTGTTAATTATAGATATTGATACCATTGATAAAAGAGCGTAATAATAATTATAACTTGGACCAATTATTTAGATATATAGGAATTTTTCTAGTTTTATAAACTATGCGAGATAGATTAATCAATTTGATGGTAAAATTTAAATGTACTAAATGTAACAAGGACAAATAGAGCGCTAAATAATTCAGTATCCATTGTTTGTAACACCTGCTGCAGCTGAATGTTACATATAAATTATAACTGTTTACATAAAATATTAAGATGCACAAAGCGAAACGACCTTTTGAAGCAGTGCAATAACTGGATAATTCCCTGATGCGTTACTCCTTAGCCAGAAATGTTGTCTTGAGTTAAGGAAGAGTTAAGGAAGAGTTAAGGAAGGAAAGAAGGGAATTGTATTGGAGTAGGTATAAGAAAGGAACAAGTAAGTTATACAATAGGAAAGATGAAAAGGAAATAAAGAAAAGAGTAAGGAGTGCGTGTAATGTGTACCCACCTGACTTTGCTAGCACAGTATTGACAGTTGGGGCCTTGCCAGCCCTCCCGGCAGACGCAACTCCCGTTGAGGCAGTTGCCGTTGACGCAGCTCTCGAGGTCGCACGCTGACACATTCGCGCCGACGAGACCCGCGGCCGAGCTCGCCTCAGCAGGGGCGACATACTGCAATACCGCCGACCAGGCGACGAGGCTCCACAGGACCGCGCCATCCCTCCGTCTTCGCCGGTACTTTGACTTATAGAGGAACAAAAACATCCGCGCGGCTTCTGCCATTTTGGTAGGCTCCCATGTCAGTGGGCGCCCTAGGTAGGCTCGCGCGTTCCTGGTTCACGTCGCGACGCGGATCACCCGGCGGCGCACCGTTGGCGGCTCCATCTCGACCACGAATTCGCGTTTTCTCTTTTTCTCTGCGGTCTCCGTCTGTCTCTAATCTCTCTCACTCTCTCTTTCTCTCTCTCTTTCTTTCTCTCCCTGTTTCTCTGTAGTTGGAGCTCGCTCGCCCGGGTGCGCACGCGTGGGTGTGTATGCGTGTAAAATGTGAATCGAGCTCCACGGACGAGGGTCGAGGAGGACTGAGTCCAATCGAGATGGGAGAGCACCACCAGAGCAGCGAGCTGCGAGAGTCGTCGTACTCGTCGACCGTCGTACTCGACGGGTCCGAGTGCCGCCGACAGAGGCCGCTCGTTCCCACTCTTCCTAGCGCATTCTGCAGGCCGTTTACTACATCTAAACTACAACTACAGCGCTATATACTGATATACCGTACACTGTACAGCGTACAGGCAGCTGCAATGTGTATATATATATATATATATATATATATATATATATTTACGTACTACGGTACGGTGTTAGTTAGGTGTACCGTGGCCCGTGGGTGTATCTGTGTACCATGTGGGTACTGACTGCTGACTACTAGGGTATATCTACCTATACTTATGTTTAAATATTACTGAAAACTAAAACAGGAAACTTATATTTGTTTATTAATCTTCTCCCTTTGCGTACGCAGGAACGATGAACATTCAAATTATTAATAAATAATTACATTAGTTACAGCAATCAGATGATGATTTTGAAAATTACATAATCTTGAGATCAATTGAAAGAATTATGAAAAATATATCAAGATCTGGATTCTAATTAGATATAGCCATGTAGGTATGCCGTATGCGATCGGAATGTACAAGATCGGATTTCGATCTATCGATCGAGTAGGCGCGCGGATATTTCAATTGCAATGATATTCATATTACCTACCCAAAGTTTCACCAATGTTATCAAAGAGCGCGACAGCGTCCGACACAAGTATGGGCGCGTAAGCCTTATATACAGTTAATTCACTCCTTGTATTTTTCCTTTTTTAACCATTTATTACAATTTTTATTTCTATGAAATCTATGACAACCTCAGTTTTCCTTTTTATTTATATGTTAATTATCAAGGGGCGCGTCGTGTCGGGACTGTCGGGCACTCGAAGCAAATATGGGTACGTGGCATTAGCCTTATATACAGCTCAAACGAACAGGGTTTTTACTTTTATTCTATATTATACATTGAGAAATAAATAATTTTTAATTTCGTACAAAACAGCAAACAAATCAAGTTTTCATTTACAGTTTTGAAGATATAATCTTATAAACGTGGACATTCAATTAATCAACTAAATCTTAAATAAGGTAATAAACAATATGAAATATGATAACATCTCAAAATGTTTATATAGTTTCATTACTAAAAGATTGAAGAATGAAAATTGAGAACATAGCATCCGAAGAGACATTACCATCGGATGGTAACTCCATCCCGGAATAATCCAGTGCGTCGTGCATCGCGAACGTCCTGAAAGATGCCACCGTGCTTTTGAAAATTCGAACCGCGGGAAAGTATACGGAAAATAGATCGAAACCGACCGAGTGACTATACGTGCGGTATGTAGAGATCGAATCGTCAATCACGCAGGCGCAGTCTACGTCGATCGATTCCCCTTTGGTATTCGGTCACTCGGTGTATACGTATATATACGTACATTCGTGTAGTGATGTAGTCCGCAGCTAGTCAGAGTGTCGGACGTATAAAGAGTCGAGCCTCCTTGCATTTGATAGTGGGAGCATGCGCCCCTGGACCACTGGTCGAAAGCGATTGGTGTGCACGGGACGGGACAGTAGTCACAGTCAGTATACACTATACACTACCAACAAACTGAGAGTGTCAGTGAACGAGTCGAGCTCGGCAGGGTAACGTCGTTTACGTCGTTTACGTCGTTTACCGGTCTAACCCAGATCGCCCGACACGTGCATATGTGTCGCGGCATTAGTGTTTTTCGCGCTCCTTTTTTCTTCCGACTTTTCTAATTGCCGCGTTGCTCTCCCTGCCCCTATCCACCCCTTCTTTCCTCCTGATCTTCCTCTCGCTCACTCTCTCTCTCTCTCTCGCTCTCTCTCTCTCATATATGTTCATGTCGCGCGGGGAGACAACAGCTGTAGACACCAGGGCCATATCGACGTCTTTGTACCAACAACCCTCGAGTCTCATTCTCCATCTCTCTTTTCATTATCAACGTTCGTTTCTTAAACAGTACGTTTACCTGTGCATTTTTATATTTTTAACGTAGATATAGAACACTTTGGTTTTTTTGGAAATTATTTTAAAAGATGGGAGCAGCTAGGCGAGTGTGCATTGTGAGTTTATTTGCTGGTAAAGGACTAAGTATTTGGTAGCTACGTAAACTATTTCGAACGTTCACTTGCTAAGTATAGTTATTCGAGTCTTGGAAAAAAATATACTTAGTAAAAGTATCATTTGTACGTGCATGTTTGACAGGTAAAAGAAAAGAAAAGAATAAGAATCAGCTTCCGAAAAGAAATTGAATATTTTAAAAGTCTCATCGGTAAAATTTCTATTACACTTAAGAGGACGCCGAACCAACATGCTTACCGACATTTACGGATTCAAACTTTAATAAGAGGATTTATAAATTAAAAAATTTTATGAGTTGTCCCCTTTAGCTTTTATCAAAACCTAGGGGGGATAACTCATACATTATCAAAAAAGTGATTATTGGTTTTGTAAAGATTTGTGAATTTGTAAACGTCGGTAAGCATGTCGATTCAAAACCACGTAAGCTGTCAATTCTACCGAATACTCGTGTTAGTTATTTTAAGTGCATGCATATAATATATATGTATATTTGCATATCGTAAAAAGTGGAATGGGAATTAATATTTAGGTATTCGAAAAAAATATGCCACAAGGTATGTATACGTGTGCGTATGTGTGTGGGTGTGTGGGTGTATGTGTGTAGTGGGTATAGTTTCTCTCCCATTTTCGTTCCTTTCTATATAAATATACACGCGCGCGCACACACAGATACTATCCTCGTGTGTACGTGTAGGTATAGACCGCACGCGTATATATCGACGAGAGCCGCGCGGAGCAACGTCACACGCTCTCTCAGGTGTTTCCGGAGGTATATACTTAGGCATACCCGATAAAACGCGATGCGACTCTTCCGTGATCGTTTTATTTCTTCACGTCGGAATTTACAAAATGCATCCAACTACACTGTTTGATTATGTAAATTTTACCCGATACCTTTTTTTATATCTTTTGTTGCAAAGTGTGTAATACTCGGAGTACCGCGGTTACCCTATCTCTATTTTCTTTCGTGCACAATGTAGATACGTCATTGTACTAAATTTTTTTAAAATTACATTATATTTACGAGAACAATTTTTTTTTAAATTTACTATGTTGACAATCGATGGGTTGTCGATTTCTTCGCCTAAAAAAGTTATACCTTTCTTTTATCTATCTATAAATAAACGTGCGTTTGTAAATCTTTTGAGTTCAGTGTAGTTTTATATAGTTATCGAATTTGAGTTAAAAATATTATTTAACTCGCAATTACGTAATCGCTATCGTTACGTCGATTATGAAATTACGATTTATGGCTTTTGCCTTAAGTACTTTTTTTGTCGTTGTGACACAACCTCAGATATACAATTTTAAAATAGATTTGTGTATACATCTCAAACTTTTTTTTTTAAAGATTGTTTTTAAGTAAGTGGAATACGTATAATTTACTGAGCAACAATAATTTACAATGGCGTATTTTTGGAAAAATTGACAACACATTTTTCGTTGGATTAAGCCTTCCGTGTACTTTCGAGTGGCATTAAATTTGACTGTATAATTAAAAGAAAATTACATTTGAAATATGCGTTAATTTGAGTGATTGAGCAAGGAATAATGTAGCGCTAGAATATCTAATCGTTGAGTAATTATCTATTCGGAAAATGAAAGAAAAAGTTCAATAAAACAAAAGAAAAGGAAGAAGCGAAGAACTTATGATTTGTGAGTACGAAACCGCGTCATAATTTAATTAACGATATGTAGCGCAAGGTTACGCGTTTACGATTAAATTGCTTACTGTTTACTTTCTCGAATTTGGAGCAAAGGGCGTGTGTAATATAGAATCGCGAAATGTGTGTGTGTGTGTGTGTGTAAAAGTGAGTGTACGTGTATAGTAGAGATATGTATGTATTACGCAACGACCCATGCCGGGTTTTATCAAATATCCACGGATTTTCCGTATATATATATATACGTACATATATAAACGTACATGTATATATCGATAGCCGCACGAATCGACGTCGTGAAATTTGGAAGCGATTGCACAACCCGATAATGTACTTGCGTATGTATATACATACACATATTTACACATTGTTCAACTCATTCTTAATGGAAATCTACACGGGGAATTGAAATACCATAGTTGCTGCATGTACGCGCATTTGTACATCCGGGATGACTTTTTCCAAACCCTCGCGAGAAACTTGTTTGCCATGAAATATTTCGAACGGTCGTTCGTTCACCTGTTTCTTTATATATATTTAAAGGTGGGAACACTTTGGGTTTTTGCAGATCGATGAAATTCGTTTTTTAAGGATCCGAGTGAGAAGAAGAAATCTTCGCGATGGAGAGGACGACGAATGGAAAGTCGACCGAGTTGAAGAAGAAACCGGAAGATATCAGGATCGGTGGTATTGAAGGGTAGGTTACCCCTTTTTTTTAATTATATCCATCTATTTTGACAAATAAAATATTTACACATATTGTAAATATAAATTGGTTAGTTCACCAACACCGAAAGAAACTCAACCTTGTTTAAAATATTTATACATTTTATTAATGAAACACACGTGCACTAACGAATACGGTAAAATTTTCGAGTTTTTTTAACAATTATTATTAAATTAATATTTGCATTATAACTAACTTACAATGCAATTCAATAAATAGCTATGTGTTACGTACATATTTTCTTTCTTAGTAATTAAAATAAGAACGTTGAGTTGTTTAATATATAACCATTGCGTTACTCGACAATAAATTACTTTTCTCGTTTAATTATTTGGTTCAATCACTTTTTGTAATATACATTTGAAATTGGCGCATTTTCTTATCGTTGATGCGTCAAGTTTGAACTGGAATTAATGGTACAGTATAGTTTATTGAGTAATAATGCGATAAATAATATCGATTGATAATACGAAAATCATTCATTACCGTGAATTTAACATATACGGCGTATGTCTAATATTATAAAATATGTCTTAATTTATATTTATATGTACGGATATATAATAAAGATATAAAAGAATTGTTTTTTCTGAGTGTATAAATGGAATATTTGGCTCTATATTTAATTCAGAAATACTTAATCGTTACTTGACGATTTAATCACCGATACAACAATAATAATCGGAAATATTTTAAACATTACACCATGCATTACGATACACACACGAACATACATTGTAATCCGTATCCGTATATATACAAGACGTAACATCATGATCGTAAAATGTGTATGTTCTGATAGCTGCGATTAAAAGCGATTAATGCGATTATGTAAAGACGTTTTTAATGTCAAGTTAATTAGCAATGACATTCACTCCCTTGAGGTAAGTGTGCGAGTGTGATCGCACGCGTTAACCGATAGTCCTTAATCAACACGATAATCAACGCAGACGATTCTAATCACGAGTTCAGGTATAAACTCTTATCTTGAGCTCCCAATGAGAAAGAAACTCAACTCTTCGTTCCATCGAGAATTTCGCTATAGATAAGCAAGAGAGATTCTTTTCCAAGATTTAACGACACTATCGACAAACCAATCTATGGAAAATAATAGTTTATTGACCGTCAAAATCAGGCGATGCTCACGCGAATAAAGGTTTATCGTGCTAATTTTTCTTTAAAAATCCTGCGTATTTTACTGTTGCGCTATTTCGAAGAATCGCGATTAATTTTGAATAATTCTCGTAAATTTCGACGTCGGGATAGTCAGAGTTAAATGTGTAAGACCAGATAGGTATAATAAAGACAATTCGTCTGGAGATGACTCACGTTCCTTAAATTATTTTTTACTCGTTTTTTACGATAGTTATATTCCTTCAATTATATATCATAATGTGAAAATTAAAATATGATTTATTTAATCAAATTTATGTGCACATGGTACAGTAAATCTATGTCTATGTGTATAAGAATCGGATAGTACATATAACGATGCCACACACTGTTAAGCGAATCGATATTTTGTAATTAGGATCGTGACGAGCGCAATTGAAACACAAAATAAGATGTATACATTCATATACGATATTTGTGGCAAAGGTCTTTAACCTTAAAGAATATTGTACGATCAGCTTTTCGAGTAATATTTTGCACTCTGAACTGAGTAGTAATTCAAACTGTTTCATTGAAATATCTTTTATGTTTTTTGGAAAAAGTACTTAAGTGTTTAGCATTAAATTAATTTTGAAAAATACAATATAGTATTAATAAATATTAATCGTAAAAATTTTCTTTGCGCATTTGATAAAAAAAATAACTATTAATAAAGTGAATAAAAAACATGATGAATTAAAATTATTATTTTCAGCGGAGCAACACATTCGACACTGTTCGTGGTTGACGGAAGAGGCAAGAAATTAACCGAAGTTAGAGGTCCTCATACGAATCACTGGGTAAAGTATCGTACATTATTTTCTACATAAGCGTGCACGACACGAAAAGCGTTCATTGAAGAGTTAACGAGTCGTCGTTGCTTAACTGCGCCATCGTTACATACCTTACTTAACTGCATAAACGCGTATATATAACTAACAAATGAGAGATAAAAAGATATTTAACGATTTTCCGTATATACTTTTTCTTATTATTATTTTAGACACAAGTCATTTTTTATTAGTGTGTTGCGACTCGTGTAGAAATAAATTTTTTCACGTAACGATTTAATTTTTTTTAATATTTATTGTAGGCGTATTGGAATAATTGCGCGTGTAACTATATCTATAAATATTTTTTTAAAATCAGTTTTTTTTTATCTTTCTGCAGATAATATTTGAAAATTAATAAACAATTTTGAATACGCGCTGGAATGCTTTATTGGCAAAAATGTAATTTTCATGATTATTCGAATTACTATCTTATCTATGTATCTAATTCAAAAACGTATAGGCAAAGTTTTAGATGTAAATCATCATTATTCCTTAATTTAACATAATGTACTATCTTTGCAAATAACAATCGATCAATATTTATTCAAGTATATCGATTGAGGTAAATTGGAAATTGATCAATTTTTGAAACAAAATTATTTGGTGAAAAATAATTATAACAATTATATTTTCGAATTTTGAGTTATTCACAGATATCGCGTAGCACTTAAATCAATATTATGATATCGAACAGGTAAGGTGTGGTAAAGTGTAATGAAGTTTTCAACTAGAAAATTAAAAATCATGCACAATGCTCATTTGTTGACATTAAAATTAACTAAACCAATACATTATACGTGTAACAATAATAATAGCTTATCTCGAAGCAGAAGAAAAAAAAATTGTTTTTCAATAACAATGCGCTATCTCAATAAACAACGTATTTGAACGTCGAAAAATGAAGACACGTCCGGTTCGAACGATTATTTTAAATGTGATCCCCTCCCCCCCCCCCTCCAGTCTCTGTCCCGGAATCATCGCGATAAAACCAATCACCGAAATCATTGTGCATAGTTGATCCCAATTGAACGGAACGCGGAAAAAGGAGGAACGGCGCGATTGACATTCAACTAAGACGTCAACCTTCAAGAGAGAAAGACTAGAAAGAGGAAGAGAGAGCGAGAGACATCGTTAATTCGACTACTATGCGAGCGTTAACTGCAATTTATTATTATACATATACATCTGAGAGTGGGTAGCCTTTCCTCTCTCTTCCTATCTCTCTCTCTCTCTCTCTCTCGTTCTTGCGCAATTGCCCCCGGTGCAATTGGAGTCGATGCGGTCAGATCTATCCAATCGATGTAACGCCGACGCGCGACCAATCACAATATACGTCACTTTTCGACGTAGAGCTATTTTTGCGTTTACTTATATACACATATCTATACGCACGCAAGCACGCACACATTATGCGTAACGATTGGATTGTTTATCGTTGCAGGCACTGGGTATGGAGCAAACGGTAGCCAGGATCAATGACATGATCGTCAAGTCCAAAGTGGAACTTGGAATCCCAGAGACTGTTCCTTATGATATCGTCGTGAGTACATATCGACTTGATATTATCATAAAATATTCACGATGCGATTACACGGGAATAACGCACACACTTTTTAAATATGTTAATGCTACCTTTGCACGTACGGTAAAATTCTATTCACCGAAATGTTCTATTGTACGCATATCTATACATTCGAGCTATAGTATGTGGTGAAGAAGTCAAAACTTCATTTGAATATTCAAAATTTATTTTAAACTATCGGGTAAGTATAGGGAAGATTAACTTGATAGAGATAGGTTCGAAAGAAACCTTTACAGTCTATCTATACGTATATACTGTACGTATAATACATGAGTAAACGATCGACCTTGCAAAGGACTCGTAGTTTTCATTCGAACGAAATGCGTATACATTTAGTATGAAGAACGCAATTTATTATCCTGATGAAAACAATCCTTCCTGCACAGTTTCAATCAAAACACCGATTAAAGTGCTATCCTCGAGAATCAAGAATTCCACTTTCAAAAATCGATGCGTGAATCCTTCCGGAAAGCGTTCTCGTGTTTTTCCTCCCTTCTTTGTTTCTAAACGTAATTGTTTTCTTTTCCTAGCTCAATACGTCATTTATTTTTAGATAACTCTAATTTTATGCGTGTGAGTATTAGAAGAAAATAGTTCTTGTAAAATAAATTGAACTTTCAAAACTGTGTATATCAGTTATAAAAGACGATATTACCTAATTATTTTTCTACATTCATTTGATCATTTTAATAGTAAAATCTCTAAAAGTAATCGAACCTTAAAATAAATAATTATTATTCGTTGTACACGAAGGGGGAATTTTTTAATTTTTAATTCTACCTGTCAAATCTTTTCCAATAGGTCATTAACAATATACCAGAAGTTTTCAGACATTTATAGTAATTTTTTATATTGCACGAACAAAAGTTACCTACGATATGTAATGAAAAAAAAAATGAATTTTTCTTCAATAGTCGATCCATCAGACGTGTCCACGAGTTTCATTTATCAACATTTTCTGCTAACTTTTTCGATTTTATATTCAATATTTTAAACTTTATTTTTGGATCGAAAAAGGCAATTCATATCTATTCGTACGTATATAGTCGTAGGCGATTACGAAAATTTTTCTATTTCGTTAGGTCTATTGAAAAATAGCGTCCTAACTTCAGCATTAATCAAAACTGTTTATAATCATCGTTGGAATAATTAACACACATCATTTTCCGATAATTTATCTAGCTCGGTATATATATGGTTTAAAGTAGTTGAAGAGAACGTGTTGTCTAGAGTAATAAATTTGAAGTTACGTATAAATGTAATAATATAAAAATAATAATTTAAAAATTTGAATATATGAAAGAGGATAAGCAAAGCAATTGATGTAAGGTGAATAATTGATTACAAGTGCCATTAAATGACTATAAATCATCATTTCCATGCTTACGTTTATGAAAAATGTGTAGATGTACATGAATATAATAAAGCACGTGGCTGTGAATGCGAAAAAGCTTGTCGTCTCATCACGCGATATCTCTAAAGTCCAAGTCGATCCTCGCGTCTTTTTTCATATAGCTTAATTGGCCATAACTGTCGTCATCGTTGATATTTCAATTTTGAAAAGATTAATGCGATTTCTCTCGCGATCGTCGAATAGTCTTACGCATTGTTCAATCTAATTAAACTCGTACGTTTTTCATCGAGTAGAAACACGTCCAAACTTTAAAGTTTACATACGTGAAAATTATTTGTTCTTCCATGTGGGTTCGATTTTTTGTTTCTAGTGACAACAAAGGCTGCGTCTATCGTACTCTGCCAATAAAACAATAGACTAATTAATGAAGTAAATATTCACGTAAATGATTGAATATTCACGAATTTCGTGCGAGTGACGCTTCATCCGACTTTCGCCTAGAAACCATTGGGAAATAGGCCGGTGCGCGCGTAGATTTAAAATTTTATAGTTAACTTGTAAGTAGTTATGTTATGAACGCGGGCCCTACGAGGTAATAGCTTTCCCATAACCCGGATTCTACATGACGTAAACCTCATCCTTGAGTATATGTAGGTATGCGTGTAGATATATATGTATAGGTATATACATAATGTGCCCGACCCGCATGACCCAATTAAAAAGAATATGGTACGAAACGACTATTTCAGGGCCTGAACTTGAGCGGGTGCGAGGAGGAGAAAAGTAATAGACTGCTGGCCGAGATTTTGCATCGGCTGCACCCTAACGCAGCGCTCGATTACACCGTTGGCTCGGATACCATGGGAAGCGTCAAGACTGGATTACCCAATGGTGGTATCGTTCTCATTTCCGGGACGGGCAGTAATGCACTTTTGGTCAATCCCGATGGGAAAACTCATGGTTGTGGTGGTTGGGGACACGCTATGGGCGACGAAGGAGGTGGTAAGTCACGCATTTTTTTCTTAACTCGAAACGTTTTTTCATTTTTTCTCACTTTTTCCCTTTGTTTACTTGAGCGATCTAATTTTTATCGTTGCTCGCTCATATATATATATTTTCTCTTCGAATTACTGACTATCTGCGGTTCATTTATTTTTATTTCAATTAAATACAAGATTTTTTAAGTATAGCCTAATCATCAGCCTTTTCTACACATTTTAAACTTTATATATAAGTATTCCAGAATTTAAATTCAACACTTTACATATGATTTCTTGATTAAAAAAATATCAATTACCTTTGCTAAAACATAAATATAAAATCTAACGAATTTTGAAATAATCTACGATGAATTTTCCATAAGTCGGTATGAACGAATATATGAAAAGATGACGACTAATCACGAGAGCCTATAGTTGTAACACGATACCTCGGCACATCACGCAATTTAACCTTGCCTCTACTATCAATTTTATTTTCAAAGTCCACACGATATCGCAAACAACGCCGCGATCTCTATAACGAGTAAATTTTGTGCTTTTTTCTACTTAGCAATATACATTACATGTAGGTAGGTACATGTTTGAAAATTAATTTTTATGTACGGATGGTGTACAATTTTGTATTAGATTAAAATATTTCCTCGTCTGATTTCATTTGACGCTCTCGTGATAGATTATAGACAGACACACACACACACATATATATATATATATATACATATATGTATATGTAGGTACCATCGCATGGCATTATCGAGTAATGCGTGGTTCGTGTATTAAAGAGAGTATTTTATTTTATCAAGTTGCTTCTCATGTGTATAAATTACTAATTCAAGTTAAAAATTTCAGGTTTGATTTTCATTTTTATGTATATAATTTGTTATATTGATTGCATCGTATAATTATCGATCATCTCTTTACATATGATATATATATATATACCTGTGTACTTATTCGACACATCGATCAATTTATTTTTTATATATCAATAAGTATAAGGTTTCTTTGCTACAATTGTAAACAAATTGTATGAAAATTATTATCTTAAGTGCACGCATTTTCCTGAGGAAATTCAATAAATTTTATTTAACAAACTCGTCGGTATAGATAGAAACGCTTAGGTCGCGATAAGATTGTATTGAGTTTTAAATAGTAGCGTTTATAAAAGTCTTTATATTTTTCGGTATATGCATTCTAATATATATAATTTCTTTAATTAAAAAATAATATCTTGTACAAAATTTAATTTTACACCGAATAATCTGGCACATATGTATAAACTATACTTATATATATATATATATACTGAATCGCGTATACGTTGATACATTTAATAAAATATATATATATATATATATAGGTATAGGTATATAGGTATATTGTACTTTGAAAAAGGTAATCCGACTTATAAATCAGGTTCGCTAGCTGATGAAAAAGTAAATTATCATATTAGAATTTAGCATTTACCTCTTCTAAACATACTTCGATAAGAATTGTCCAGCATCAGTATAGCATCCGAAACTCATCTCTGTCACACTCTCTTATTTTCTCTTTCTAAAACCTTTAATTTATTAAGAAGATATAGAATAAAACCCTGAGAATCAGTTACAATGATTAACAAACAATTACAACGTATTTATTGTAATATTTAATTAGCGATATCGTACTCAAATTACAGGAATCTACCTTTATCAAACCAAGGATTTTATTTTTAAAATACTTCAAATATTGTACGAAAAATTAGAAAAAATTTGCTATAAAACTATAATTATGTAAAAAAAGTTGATCTTAAAAATAATAATGAAATAAATAAAAATGAATGAAAAATACTGTCGACAGCTGTTGATCGAATACGAGCATAATCGGTAATTTGAAAATACCATTAAAAAGTTGTGTACACTGCTTTAATCAAATGCAAAGGTCTGTTGGGGATAATTGTAGTTATGGCAAACTAAACTAAAGTTTAACCCTTAGCTGCTACACTTCATTAGAATAACATAACTGCCCTACATTGGGGCAAACCATATTAACAGCTATAGACTTTTTTAATTAAAATTTTTTTTAATAATTATTAATAATTGTTTTATAAGTGAGGATGGGTTCAAATTATGAAAAAATGATATGATATAATGATATAAAAAAAATTCGAAATTTCTTTTGATGCAAGTATTTCAATTTAAGTTGATATTGATTGGGGTCATTTATATCCCAGTGTGTCCGCGAAGGGTTAAACTGAAACATTAATGCATTCTCAAACGACATTGGAAGGAAATTTTGAATTTTGAGTGTGATTCTAGGATTGCAAGAATGTTACGATTCAAATGTTCGTCCAATTCATCTGGCTAAAATAGTTTTTTTTATCGTTTAACATCTCCATTCATTCGTTCCATAACAATTAAATTAGAGATTCTCTTAAAAATTGATTTAAAACCCAATTTTGCTTTTAGATACTGTAAGATAACTTGTTTGATTGTTTCTAAAAGTCAGTTAACACACGATTTCAGCATATTGGCTAGCGCATCGAGCGGTGAAATACGTTTTCGACGACCTAGACGGTTTAATACCGGCACCAGCACCAATAACGTACATCTGGAAAGCCATGCAGCAATATTTCGACATAACCGATCAACAAAGTATGCTACCGCATCTTTACGCCAATATGAACAAAAGTACCTTCGCTATGTTTACCAAGGAGCTTGCGGTCGGTTGCCAGCTAGAAGATCTTCTGTGCCTTGAATTATTTCGACAAGCTGGTATGATGCTCGCTAAACACGTAATCGCCGTATCTCGCAAGGCGCACAATGTAAGTACGCTGCCTATATAACAAACTATTTCTTTCTTTTATTTCTCACCTATTTTTTGCGCGTCCGCTTAATTATTAATATTTCGAATTTTCTCGGTCAAAGTTCATCTAGATAGCTGACACATATATCATTTACGGTCGAGCTTTCGGAAGGGGATTTATCTATATTTCGTAATTCGTACGCTCGAAGTTTCTTCTTCAGCTAGGGTATATAAATAAACGCTACATAACTAAACAGTATGTTATTCTTCTTCTCTGTGAAGTATACAACAAGAAAATGTTATAATAATACTGACTTTTTGTTCCGACGCCACATGTTAACAAAGTACAAAACGGCTGATATTGTTTAAAATGCCGCGTAATAAATTTAATATGTTGAGGTACCCCACGTAATTACATAATCGATATTTACTAAAAATTATTACATATAGTCAATGTTTGCAAGTCTTGCACATTCTTGTCTTGTCTTGTGCCGTGGCGCTCATATATCTTTAATTGTTCTAATTTATTTTATCGATCTCGTAAATTCACATTTTTTTATTCTTATGAAAAAACTAAGTTTATACTACAAAAACAACGAAATTGCGTATTAAATCGCGCGTACATAAGCTTATGATCTTCAAATATTTTTCAAAGTTAATGTCCAATTTAGATTTTATGCGTCGTGTAAATTGAACGATCTCTCTTCTTAAACTAATTGAAAGCTAATGGTTGTTTGTACTCACTATAGTTTAAAAAGAGTTGCATGGAAATTATGAAATAAAAAAGTAAAAAAATGAACTAACGAAATTTTGTTACACGCAGGATCTGAAGAAAGAAGAAGGTGGTCTGAAAGTGATCTGTGTAGGATCGGTCTGGAAATCGTGGAAATACCTAAAATCCGGATTCATCGATGAGCTCAATACTCAAGGAAGCATCGACGAATTGACGCTTTTACGATTAACGACATCAGCAGCGTTGGGTGCATGTTACATCGCTGCCGAAAAGCTCAACTGTACAAGTTTGATCGTCAATTATCACAACAACACCTCGCGATTTTATCATTACAAACGCGACGATGCTTATAATATCACGAATAAACTAGCTGCTGGTTACAAAAATGGCGTCGATCAAACAATAGAGATCAGATAATCCGATAAATCGCCTAGCGGTTATAATACCTATACATACATACATATTATTATTGTATTTATATGCGGTCCTATGTAGAGGACTTTGCCAGAACCATCAGACACTTTCTAAATATAACCGATTTTCTTTCCTCTATACCTTTTTAAAGATTTTCAATACTTTTTACTCCAGTCAATTATTATACAAAAAAAGTTACATATTTTCTGAAAATTTTACATTTATGAACAATGCGTTTAGAAAGTGTCTAAAAGAATTTTTAGCAAACAAAAGAATTGTAGCTATATGCGTGTTACGAACATCGGATGATTTTCTAAAAAGTCTGATTCATGTAAGACTATAATATTAAAAAAAATAGATTGAAATATTTTTATAAAATGCATGTTTCGAAAAATGCGAGAGATATAATGTAAAATTAATGAAATGTTCTCGCGAGAAAGTAAGCTATATAGTTTTCGAATTGGTTGTTGAAACATGAGTCTCTTATCCATATATAAATTGTTTATTTTGGAGTTGTAAACTCTAAGTAAAATTTGTAAATATGTGTATATATATGTATATACATATATACATAAATACACATGGATATTATATAGATGTTATATAGATGTTTACTTCATTTTTTACGTTTTTTTTTAATTCTTAAGTTTTATATACATATACGTATACAACAAGAAAAAAAAAAGAGAGAAAACAAATGCGTTCCTATCGTCCTTCTCTTCTTTTTCTTTTTAAAAAATGTCAAAATTAACAAGTAATAACCTACATACATATTAAAATTTGTAAGTAACAATAAGAAATGTTTGGAATTGTCGTTGGCTTATTCAAAATAATTGTAGACTGGTCACTTTCGATAGTTTATTTCGCTGCAAAAGGCATTGTTTACGCGATCTTTATTATAATATCTACAATATTATTTTTGGTATCGACCTCGGTAACTTTAGTGTTGATCTTGTTGATACTCGAAATTTTCAATCCTTCGAATATCGATGATACATTTGACAGTAGTGCTATTTAATGTATAAATTTTTTTTTTTAGTTTAAAGAAATTTGTTATTACAACAGGTGTATATTCTCACTGTTTATTTAGATTTATGAAAAAAATATATTTTATTGCTTTATCACAACATTGGTGTACAATAGAAGTTTTATTTCACAGGCTTTATCGATGTTTATAATTTCAAGATAATAATATTGTAAATGGTCGCAATTTTGCACTTGACAATAATAGAAGCGTATAAGAGATCCCGCAGGTATGTTTAACAATTATTATTATTATTATTTCAACATCATTTACATTTTAAATCTGTTTTCTTTTGTTTGTTGTTACAAAACAATATTAATTAATTTTCAATTGTAAGTTAATTTAAATGCCTGGATATGATTTACTAATTAACATTTTTCCCTAAATATACATTAAACGATTAAATTTTATTTTTTTTATAAAGAGAACTTCTTTGCTTAAATTTGAGTAAGGTACATGAGTAAATTTTTTACACTCGGGTGTATTATGCAAAAAAACTTGTGTGACGCTTAGTTAAATTTGTACGTATAAAAAGAAAAACATAAATTCATCAACTATGTATATATATATATATATGTGTGTGTGTTTATGTATATGTAACATTTCGTAAAATATTTTGCAACAAATTAGACATACAAACTATACAAATATTTGTTTCACAATATAATAACAAATTAAAATCTATCAATAGCTGTAGAGTAGAATAATTCTAAAAACTATTAGTGTGATAATACAGTGATGTTAAAACAGAAAAATAACACGAAATACTTTTCTGGAAATAGGTATTGTACTTGAGAAGAGTAAACGAGCAAAGCAGCATTTTTTACTTACTACTTGCTCGGTAAAACGAGTAACTCGTTGATTTAGTATTAATAATAATAATTAAAAAGAAATATTTAAAATTATCTTAATGCTTTAAATCAAATATTTCTATTAATAATGGCTCAACGCTCGATGGATTTACGTTCAAGTAGACACCAACTACCTCGTCGTTCAGCCTGTGCAGCTCTGAAATCTTTTGGATCAATTTAAGAAACATTGATTTTGCTTCACATCCAGGATATATGCTCTCCAAGTAACGCTTCAGTAAATAATAATAGGAATTCTAAAAATAAAGGTAATTGTATTACATTAAATTTGTTTACATGGGTGTAATTGATAAAACTATTTACTTGTTCAAGTTTGATTACGTCACGATGAATGACTCTGGCTCTGTCAGGAGAAAATAATGCTATTGCGCTTAATATAAGAATAATATTTTCATCTCGCCAGCGAGGATCAAACGTCCTTATAAATCTTGAGTGTTCAGCATAAAGATTTCCCCTAGCTTCTTTTAAGACATCAACTTTAATTTTGGACATTCTATCTTGGCTATGTGGAATCTTCCATATGTCTTTGTCTGGATCGTAATTAATTGCTGATCTTAAGATCATCATTTCTGTACAACCACCTTTCAGTAAGGCTAATTGATCCTCCTGGCACATACTTTTAAAACTATTTATTTTCTTTGACATTTTTATCAGTCTTCGAATGGCTATTGCAGTTAAATTTATTACATCTAACAGCATGGGATCAGATTGACCAGAATTCCCCTTTAAAACATAATAATGTTTCAATAATTCATGTACAGACAATTGTTTTAATTACATTTTTAAAATAAAAATAAAAATTACCTTAAATCTACATTCGTCGCCAACTAGATTTGTTATATCATCGTCAAGTGGTGCTAGCAATGCTTTATTTGCCACTATAAGTTCATTTAATTTTGCTCTTTCTGTGTCATTTAATTCTTTGCTAGTTGGATTTCCATTTCCGTTTGTATATATAGCGAATTCTATTTTTATGGCTTCGCATAGTAGTGATTCAATTGAATTTTCAATTATTGGAATCCTAAAAAATGTATTAAATGTATATATTATTATTAACCTCAGACGAATATGATTGTATTTACCTTTGTACATCTTGAAGAATATCTCTTGCAATATCATATGTTGTTCTGTCCCAATCATCTGCATTAAATTCATCATGTCTATGCCTGCATTCCTCAGAATTACGATTTGTAATCAAATTTGTTAAAATTGGATTTTCAACATTTGGATCATTATCGTATGTATTTTTAAAACTTCCATCAGAAATTCCATTCATAAGTATTTCATCTATATTACTGTCAGAGTTTTTATCAACTGCTCCTTCAACATTTGGAGCCATTATTTTTTCTTTCAGAAGCTGGGATATCTCAGGATCAGAAACTAGTATATCAACTATCTCTGGATCTGTTACTAATTTTGCTAGTACTTTTTGATTTTTAATTATTTTTACAAGAACACTTGGATTATTTACTAGTTTAGTGGGCAAGTCTGGATCTTGCATCATTTTTGAAGCTAAACTTAATTCTTCTACACAAGGTTCTTTTGATTTCTGGCACACTATTGCTTCTTCTACGTTTGGTTGTGGCACGTTTGCAACAGTTTCATTTATACATGGTTCCAATAATTTTGAGCTCGTCGCACATTCTGAATATGTATATGACTTTGGCTCTACTATAGATGGCTTAAATGTTGAATAACTGGGTAAATCATTTTCAAATGTTGAACACTTTGGTGAAATTGGAGAAGTATCAATAGAGTTTTGTGGTTTTTTCTTGTTAACAGTAGTAGTTTCTTTTAATTTTACAGATTGAGACAAATTTTCTTTGTCTTGATCAAAATCAGTACTAGTACTTGTATCAAAATCAGTTTGACTAGAAGAGCTTTTTCCAACATTTACATCACTAGGATAGAATGAAATAGTTTGATCATACTTAACATAATTTGAAGCTGATGTGTGAGAGGAATCTTTCAACATATCTAAGGTTTTACTCCCAGCTATATCATAATTTTCTGGAGGACTTGAGGGACTTGGAACACTAGCAGCTGTCACTGGACTCATATTATCTATCGTTGATTGTTTATTTGCATCAAGATCAGTATATTTTTTATCGGATTCCCAAAAGTATGATTCGGACATAACAGAAGTTACAGAAGTTACAGATGGTATAGAGGTAGATGTGTCATCAAAATTTGAATCATCTATACTTTCTCTTTTCATCTTTCTTGCTTTATGATTGTTAGAACCTGGCCGTTTCTTTGCTCTATTTTGTTCAATTTTTTTTCTCTTTAGAATTTTATCCTCTTCAGACATAATATATTCTTTTCGCATACCAATGCTAAAGCACTTATCTAATCTACATTTTTGGCAGAAACGTCTTGTAACAGACGTTATATTACAATTCTCAGTGAATGGGCATCGAAAGTCCTAAAATAGAGAAATTCATATTAGTACATCCTTTGTCAATACCATTTCAATACATAAAAATAATATAACAATGATAATATTTATAAATCATTTTTCTTTTTAAGAATTACAATTTCAATTATAATTTTGTCGGTAATGCAATCTTTACTACTGTAATTTAAACATTATTCAAAGAGTTTACAATAACTTGGCATTTCATCTATAAGTTTGAGAGAATGTATACCAGCCTTGTACACAGAAATTTTCAAATTTATTTTGTACAGGAACTATTAATTTGTTAAAATGAAATAAACAAATAAAATTTAAATTAAATAAGCTCCCAAATAATCAAAGTAAGGTTTGGAACAGACTATAAAATTAAAATAACATTGTTAAATCTTTGAATTATCTGAGAATCTGATTTGATAAGTAAAACTGAATGATTATCTTAATGAATGCTATTACAAAATTGATATTGCAATTGGTAAATAAAGTTAACATAAATTGTAGACCTAAGAAAATGTAGCAAATAAAAAAATGTGAACCTTATTCTTGAGAGCGTTGCGTCTAAAGAAGGCTTTGCAACTCTCGCAGGACACAGCATTGAAATTATAGCCGAGTGCTCGATCTCCACACACTCCACAGATCTTGTTGGCTTCTCGAACAGTGGGTTCTGGTTCTTCTTCCATGATAATGAAGAATAATAGTGACCAATCCTCAGGATAAATTGATGACAAATAACATTATATATATTTTAATTTAAATCAATCCAATCCGTCTCGATAATTGAAAGGATGCTCAAAAAAGCATGCTTTCAATAGCGAGTCAGAAAAGTGATTATGTCAAATATATATAAATCCGTACAATTGACAGTCACTTATCAACACTTAACTTCCCATCAAAGTAGTGACTTGTGAGCTCATTGACGATCCAGACTTGTTTATAACTACCGCTGGACCCACCAACGCACGATTGAGAGTCTTGTGAGTTCTGACTACTAAGTCAATTCTTTTCCCCTTTTAATAGAGTTCGTCTCCTCTACTACTCTTCTTTTTTTTACCTTACTCCAATGTGATTTGGTATATCATTTCTCTGTTATTGAATACATACTTATTACTCCCCTGACCCCTCACATATACATACTTGTCTTGATGCGTTTATTCGACCTCTCGCGCATCGGCTGACAAGTTCCCCCATTCAATGATTCATCGATGCCGCCGTTTTCAAACGATAACTTTTTACATTTAACTTTTCTTTTACTCTTTTTTTCTCACGACACTAGTTTACCTATACCGAATAAACAGTTGAATAATGCTATTGTTGTAATTAAAAATAATCTATATTCTCTTACCAAGATTATTAAAAAATTTATATTAACACGACACGCGGTTTTTTTTATTTTGGCAGCACCGATACCTAGAATAAACTAGCTTACAGGGATTTCAACGTCTCCGAGTGGCGGGAGTATTCAAAGACATTATGATTTTCATTACGGATTGGTTCTCCTTTGAAATGTTGGAAAACGTGCTAATATTTTGCATAGACACCATTCTTCTACACATATTCAAGGTAATCGTTTTTCACAAATAAATACTGATCAATTAGACGGAAAACAATATTTTACATTCTATTGTTTTCGAAATTTCTTATCTAAATGAAAAAGAGAAATATAATTGTGCAGTGCACGCACGCGTTACAATATTATATCGTTCAAAATTATCTAGACATTTCTACTTTCCCTCGTTCAACAAGTGATCAATCCATCTGTTCAAACAAAAGTCTTCGATCGATTTTATAATAATTTAAATTTAAAAGGAGATTACGAGCCGTGCAATAAAATTTCATGACCATGAAGATAATGGAGAATTTGTAATCGTGAGTATATGCATATTTATATTTGCTCTTCCCAAGGAATAGATTATTTATTTATCATAAAAAAATTCAAGTTCGTTTCTAGCCACTTGTTGAATACTAACACACCGCGCGACATTTTCGGAGAAACGGTTCGATGAATTTGATTATAACAGCAAATATTATTGTGCCTGTATACAATAATTTAAATTACACGTGGAGTGAATAATAATTCCTTTTCTTACGTGTGTTTAGAGGAAAAACAAGTTGTTAATCAAACATCCATGTACGAATACCTATAGCGGGTCATATTATCTGGTTAACGTAATTGCAATACACGTTACTTTAGCTTAGCTAAACGTGTGAACTCGTAGTCTTCGTAATCGAGAAAGTGATAAAAAAAATGTTCTTTTACAAATTTCCCTCTACAAAAATGCAAAATATTTAAAATATTTCAATAAATATGTTAACAATGAAAATGGTTTGCAGGAGATGGCGGAACGATTGAAAATTTCTATGTAAAATTGAAAAATCGCCAACGGCATTGTTCGTCGAATGTAAGTCAATAAAAAGTATAAGCAAATTATGACATGAGAATTAAACTAAGGTCGAAGGAAACCTGAGTATTTTGAATATTTTTTATGAAAATATACCAGAAAGAGGGGATTATCGCGAGCACCAACGAGAAGGGAAATGAAATTCGATCGTCTCGATAAAGCCGAAATTCTCGAATAAAAACAGAGGAGAAGGAAGATAAGCTTCCCCCGTTGATCGCTTCTTTTTTATAATAAACGACATCTCTTTATCTCGACAGTAAGGAGATACGCGAGTTTAACGCGTACATACTTAATCAACCAATATACCAATTGATCGTAACCCAAGGAATGTGTACAGCTATACTCAAATTAGCCTCGGACGATTATTTTGTACGAATGACGAGTGTAGTATTTGTATATGCGGTTGGTCATGCGCGTACTTAAAAAACTCCTAGTTATAAAAATAGAAGAACAACGAAAATATTATCCTTAACTTTCAACTTTTTAGAAACTACCTTTTTTATACTAAGAACAATTTAACATTTCCTTGTATACAGACCAGGGAAACATTGTATTACTAAAGTTTATTAAAAAAACTTTTTTTAATTAATTCTCACGAAGAATCCAGATTTTTAACAATATTTTGTAAACTTGGCTGTATTATCGTTGATTAATACATTATTCGAGTGCATCCGTATCTGATATTTATTATAGGTTATTATTATTGGTTTATCGTAAGCCTCGTGATATTCTTCTATCAAATGGAAATTCATGTTTTTGAAAAGACGGTGTAACAAAAACACCGGTCTTCCTGGCTTTAATGAAATATATATAACTGCACAACAATCTATAATTACTGTTCGTAGTAATCATTCATATTCGTTGATTTATTGAATAATCTTATTTTATAGTATTACAAGAGTAAATTCAATAAATAGATACAGTTTATTACGTATTATCGTTCTTTGCGATTGTTCTTAATAGCGTTCAAAAAGTTTTTCACTCGTTAAAAACCTTTGATGTATAATTCATTAACTTTCCTTCAAACACTAAAGAAGTTGTCATTGTCATTACTATTTTTACACTGAGAAAAATGGTAGATTAAAAATTACTATAAGTTATATAATAACGTAACAACAACAAGTTACGCTGTTGTAAGAACTGTTATTATTTATTGCTACGAAAATGTATACGGAAGTATACATATTTCTAGATTACTATAAACGTAAAGTAATTTTTAATATAATTCTTTTCTCAGTGCTTATACTTATAAACGGATGTAGTAAAATCAATGTTTGTTTAAACTAACAAGAAGAACATCATATGTTTAGGAAACGGATCGTGCCCAGCTTGTAGGATGTTTTCTAATATAAAAGTATGAAGAAACCCGCAGAGCCGCAGACCCTAACAATCGTTTTTTCAAAAATTATACGCAATTTTAAGCAAATTTTCCAAAAAAAGAGGCTTTAATTTAAATCCTTGTAACTTCTAACCTATCAAATATTGACATTCAAATCAAATTTAATGGAAATCTGAGATAAAATAGATATAATTTAAAAAAAGTACGCTCAAATTCGTGAGAAAGGAGCGAAGTTATAGCCAAACTAAGTATCTCAAGAAAATTAGCTTAAAAAATCAATAAAATTTGTAGTGCCTAATTTTTGTTTAAAATTTCTTCAAATTTTTAATTTAGCTATAACTGCTCCATTTCAGCGGATTTGAGCGTATTTTTTTAAAAAATTATATCTATTTTATCTCAGTTTTTTATTCAATTTTGGTTTGAGAATTAATATTTGATACTTTAGAAGTTACAACCTCTTTTTTTCGAAAGTTAATTGCTTTAATAGCATATAACTTTTGAAAAAACGATTTTTAGGGTCTGCGGCTCTGATTTTTTCATATTTTTATATTAGGAAACATACTACAAGCTGGGCACGATCCATTTCCCAAACATATGAGAGTCTCCTTGTAAGTAATTTCTTGTAGTTTTTAATACATTATATTTCTTTGAATTAGAATTTTTTCATTTAAAGTGAATATTTTGTAGTTTCAAATAATTGTATTTTTGGACTATTCGATAAGATATTTTATTGAATTCACTGAATTTGTTCTCAAACGAACCTAATAATTATATAATCACTCTTATGGACTTTGTAAATATTCTTGGTTGGTACTAAAAATATTGTTTAAGCTAATGTAATGCGTATTCAATTACGTAATTGTGAATGCCATGATGAAACATAGTTCTATAATCTATGAAATAATTTAATAATTTTAATAACGATAATTAGTTGAAATATGTATATAGTTCATTAGGATAACGGTATATATCAAACTTTTCCAAACTAATTTAGTAGTTATATTTCGTGTTCCCAATGCTCACTGCTATACTAATAAATAGTATATTTTAATAAACTTAAATAGAACTTCGATAATATCAAAGAATACGTAGAGTATTTTGAGTATTCAAAATAATATTTATTTTTTTCCTTTGCTGCATTATGCGTATAGATTACTCGAAATATTCAACAAGACCTTTCTTTAAAATCATTTCTAATGAGTTTTAAATAACAGATTTCTTAAATTGACATATGATAAGTAAGGAGCGTGTCCTGTGAAGACCGATTAAAAATTAAAATTTAAAGATTACTTTAAAATAAGTTATATTTCATCGTAATATAGTAAAGACATAAAACATTTAATAGTCGTTCAAATTAAAATATTTAAATTATTTCAATACAATTAATCTTAACGATTTTATAATTACAAAAAATAAGACGATTTCATTTTTAAAGCATTCTTTTTTATTAATTATCTAGAAGCATATAGGAGTTGTCTAAGTATTTGAAACTGAGGTTGAACTGTACATACGTTCTCTATTTCGAAAATATTATTTAACTTTATATATATATATATATATATATATATATATATATATATATATACACTTTCCATCGAATGTATGTGATCCAATTTTATTGTGCGAGTATGAAAAGCGATGAATGCTTTATTGAATGTCAGGTAGAATCCAAGATTTACCGATCGAACAATGTTGGAGTAACGCTGTTTGTTCCAAAAATTGATTTTTCGAACTAGTCGACAAGTCGCCAAGTAGAACAAATAATCGCCCCGAAGAACGTAATGAACAATTACAATGAACGTAACCGACCGAATCTTCGTTAACTGTACCAGTGCAAGGGTTTTCAACATTTCAAAAAGGTATAATTGAAAGTGACGAGTAAAAATTTTATTAATTACACGTTGCGACACCAACAATTAATAGATAGTTATAACATTCTTAACGCGCAACGATGAATCTCGAATTTTCATCCACTTTTTTTCTCTTTTTGTAAATTCAATTATCGCACACGCGTTTATTCCCCTTCTACGTTTCGTCGATAACGACTTTGATATATCTTTATCTCGAAAACCCATCGATCAAAATCCTCCACAAGAGATACACTATTTCTCTCAAGTTTGATTACGCGATATTCAATCCGGGGTATCTTCTTATTTTTCTTCCCATTCGGTAAAAAATATTTTCATTACAAAATAAGCACTTGCTTTTTAAAATATACAAGTGCTGCATCAGATACCCAATAATTAATTCACATCATATAGGACCACACCCTCAAAATTTAAACAAGACTATACGTATATGCTCACTTGCAATCCAGGAAATATATTAATCACTCCATACTGTAATAAAATCGTCGGCGAAAAAATAATAACAACAACAATAATAATTTTCCCAAGCGTGTATCTGCGATAATATTTACGAGCGGTCTTAAAAACCAGCCAGGTATAGGAAGAGGGAGGTAGAGAGAGAGAGAGAGAGAGAGAGGGAGAGAGATGTATATACCCAAAGAGAAAGAAGAAAGGAAAGCGAAAAAAAGAAGCAGCGAGTCTCGCCGTCGAAGGTACACGCATCCCCCTGCTCGAGGCGTGCGCGTGTGTGTGTATGTGTGCAAGCTCCACGAGCTTTACCAGGAGGTGCTCTCTAACGCTCTCGCTCCCTCTCTCTCTCTCTCTCTCTCTCTCTCTCTCTCTCCCGCTCTCCCCGGCAGTGGAATCGATATCTCGGGGTGGCTAAGCGAGAGGGCAGATCTGTGCGCGCGCGCCCGCGCAACCCGAGGCCCTGACGCAGTTTATATTTAGAATTTACCTTTTACATCCCTTCCCGCCCACGCGCACCGGCTTTTACATTGTGCGCGCGCGATGCGCAATTGATTTTCCGATCCTCTGCTCACGGGCGAAAAATATGTTAAACGGGCATTATCCTTCACTGGACCTGCCCTGGACAACTTCTTAACTCCCCTTATTAGGATTTTTCTACCTGGTCCTGGTCTATTATATTCCTCCTTCGGCCGAGAGGTCTGAGCTTCGCCTTGCTACGGAAATGTAAATCAAAGAAACTACAATAGATAAGACATCCTCGTTACAATACCATTTCTCTGCGAAAAAAACATGAGAAACAAGTATTTAAAAATACAATATTTTTTGTTCATTATACTTATGTATCGCGCGTTTAATGGTTTTATTACATTTCAAATACTTGTTTGAATTACATTGAAAACGATATATTCCGTTTGACGGTTTGAGATCAAACGATTCATTTGTTCATCGTTACAATGATTAAAAAATTGTTGATTACGAATTCCCGTTTCACGTAACATTACGATTGACAAATTGCATTTTTTCACAAACGAAAAGTTCAACGGTGATTACTTGGAAAAATACCAAAAAAATTCTCCGATAAAGTTTTTCGTTGAATCTTTGTACACTATCAAAGAATAGCAAAAAGTTGGGCTACGTACCAACGAAGAGCGAGTGTGCATCGCACTATATTAACCAATTTCTGATGTACTTATAATGCTCGGAAAGGCGATTAGATTAAAATCGAGTGCAACGACACGGTGACCTCGTGAAAAAAAAAATAATGAAAGAAAGAAACCAGCCTTGCGTTACAATGAAGCAACTGAATCGAGCGAGAGCGCGTATAGATATCGAGCAAGAACGTACGTATATATACGATTCGTGAAACGTCGGTAGTAAAATTAAAGTAATTAGTTGCTGCATTATCGGATACTAATTAACCACCTGGCGTATTATTTATAGTTTACAAATTAGTTTCAACTTGATTCGCTAATTAGATTTTCAAAAGGAACATTTCAACTATAACCAATTTTAAGGCTCATTGGCTTTGCGGTTCAAACTGTTCATTACACGCGAGTCCATTAAACTCCCTTCCTCTGTCTCTCTCTCTCTCTCTCTCTTGCTTTCGCTCTTTGTGCGTGATTGTTACCTTGCAAATTTTCAACTTATTTAGGACATTATTGCCGATTTACCTTTTTACGCAGGTATTTGCATATAATAAGTACCAATCGTTATTTTAATGAAGTGTTTTACTTTATAAAACCTCGGATAAAAAGCATTGTACCATTGAACCTAAATTAGGCGAAAATCATTTGTAAAATATCGATAATTACGATTGATCGTATACCATCGTTTAGGCGTTATGCTCATTACGAGGAGATATATAGAGACACGTGGATTCCATGTCGAACCGTTTGAAATTCATTGATAATCAATTTAAGCTATACTTGTTCACGTGTTAACAAGAGACCTGAGTCACAGGCTCTCTCTTCTTGAGAATTCGCTACATAGGTATACACCTACATGTATGTACATATACTCAAGAAATATATACATATATATATAATTCGTCGAGTAGAATTTCGACTCATATATAACCATTGAATCCGACATGTCGATTGTACGAGGTGCTGCTCGAGCGGATTTCGCCATAGCTGCAGTTTTTAAACGAGAAATAATTATTTCGAGAGAATGTTGGATTGGAAAGAACGTTTAACGTTTCTAAACATTTGACATTGAGTGGATGGAACGTTTGGAGCGAGGTACGCGATTGGCCGATTGGGGGATATCGGCTCGGATATCGGATGCACCTTTTGTGAACGCAACGCTGTTGAAAGATTCCTTGGTGATTTTCCACATCGACGGATTTTGAATTGCGCGGTAGTAATACATATTTATAACTTGACGTCGCGTATTTCAAATTTATGGAATTTCTGTCAGTTTCTACGTTTTTGCGTATAATAGATATCCGGTTTCACTTGACGTTTTCTTACATATTCGCATTTGTTGGTGATGTCGATCTCCTCCATTCTCCGTATATATACATTTACATCTCTATCGATTTTTCAAACACCGGTAAACGACTATAAAAAAGTAGCGTTGCAAATTAAGACACAGCGTAATATAGAATACGCGTCAAGTAAGACGGTGTAAACATACCTTTGAGTTAAAGACACGGGGATTAGGAAATCCGCGAAAATGCTTTTGTCGTCTACTGCGGGAATATGCCGTAATCCTCTCCTACACGAAAGACAAAAGGAACCGCGGAACGTCGAGGAGATTCCACTTCTCTCGAGAGTGCGAAATTCTTTACCTCCTTTTTTCATCTCTTCTTTATTCAACTGGGATATAAACAATCTTTCGTTCCCCGCGCGTGTGTACGTCGCTTCGATTTTAAACGTGTCGACGGCTTCCTTTTCTACGTCCGACGCTTCCGTCGTAAACCCTATACTTTTTTCTCGTACCTGTGAGCGCTAAGAATCTTTTTTTTTATTTTCGTCTCGATGGGTACAGACAGACGAGCTTTTTCTTAATATGCGGTTAGTCATTATTTTTTAAAAAATCTTTTTAGTTTTAGTTTATTATTTTATGCGCTTCTGGTTACACGTGCAGTTCATGCACTCTGAGAAAAATTATTTTTTTCAAATTATTGTATTTTATATAGTAACATTGTAGGGATGCACTTCTATCATTATAATTTTGACTACATTTTGTAGACAATAGTAAATTTTAAGACACTTTATAATAAAAATTACTTACATTTTAATATTTGTTATTATAAGACATAGTGAAAATGGCAATGATCGATGTTGGTATGCCCTTACGTTACTATAAAATACACTGTGTTTTAAAAAACCATTTCATTAAAAATCAGTAAATTATTTAATATTGGATGTGCAGACTGTCAGAATTATAAAAATGTATTATATTCTGTAAGGAAATTTAATATAATTATATATATATTAATTTTTATTACTATTACGAAATTTATGTATAATAGAGTAAACCGTTTTTTTTATGCTGAAAATCTGTACATTCTTCACTAAACATATTACTAATTTATTACGTACAAAACGCTTCTCGGTGTAAAATACAAGTTTTTAAATAATTATATATTATGAATAAACACATTTTGATACGTAAATGGGTTTTCATCGACGTACGTTGAGCTAAATTTTGTAACGCGCGCGGAATTTATAAAGTCTGGCTGATCGAACTCGAGCTCTTACTACTTAGATATACGAAGATGTATCATCTAGTGTCATTCCGTAACTTCGTCAATCTATTATGCTACCACGCGCACAGTTACAAGATTTCAAAATACAACCTTAAAAATACATATTATATTTAATTCTTGTAAATATTTCTTTAATAAATTATTGCAGGTTAATTAAATTATTAAAAAAAAGTCAAAAGATCTATTTGTCTTTATAATGTTAAATATATATCTTTCAAATTGACACGATATATACGTATACACTTATATAAGCTCAACGATTTTTGAAGAAAGTATGTATACTCTCTCTTTCTGCAATTTCGCATTTTCTGCGTCACCATTTCAATTTCTTCCGCCACGAACTTTTCCAGTCGGTGTGTGTGTGTGTCAGGGTCTGTGTCTGTGTCTGTGTCTGTATCTGTCTATATGTAATTTAAAACTCATTGCTTCAAAAAAATATATACATAAGAAAATAACGAAAGGAAGAAGTAGCAGATACTTATTTACGATTCGTAACGATATGCTTCAATGGTGACGAAAGATTTTTTTTTATTGAGACATCGTTAGTTTATTTACGTTCGATCGTGTTGTAGAATTCATAGTTAATGAGGATAAACGAAACACCAATTATAATTGGTTCAAAAATAAGAATTTAAATTATATTTGAAGTGTCTTTTTTCGAGATGTAAAGTTATATTTCAGAAAAATATGTCAAATAAATATTCGACGTTTAAAAATAATGTTACTTTTATGTGCTCGACGATTGTACTTGAATCAATTATCCTAATGGACTTATTTCATTATAACTTATAGATTTTAATGAGTTAGTAATAATCCATTACGACATTCATTACTTTAAATTTCATCGTTCTGTAAAAGTTAATGATGACAACAACAAAATTACTGAAAATTCAATCGTATGCCAAATCAAATTCGTTTAATTCGTCGGTACTTCAACAAAAAGATTTTTTTTGTAAATTGGCTCGTTAAACAAAACTGTTTTGATTAGCGTACAATTAAGTAGACTCTTGTTTCGATTATAAAATATATTCGGATAAAATTAATAACAATTTACGTTTTTTCATAATCTCTAATCAATAATTTTTCAATAGTGTATTTTGCTCGGTTTAAAAGTGCATATATAGGGCATTCCATATCAAATCAGCAGATGAAAATTTAAAAATTATTGATATTCTGCTAAACAACTCCTTTTTGAATCTAGCTTATGTAAGCGAATTCTTAGATGCCTTACTTAGATATGACAAACATTATTAATAACCAAAAAACACAAATTTTCCTGTATTTGACCAATTTTCATGATCTTATAACTCAATATATGTACAACCTATAAAAAACTGATAGCTACCTTTTAGATTGGAAATTACTTGATGATTTCAATGAAATTTGAATTATAACCATTAATTGAAGAAAAATATTCATTCAGTTATATAATACGAATACCTTAATGATAGCTAGAAGAGAAAGTACCTTATAGCAGCCCAAAATAATGTAGTTTTTAAAATTCATGTTTATCGTCGAATTCGCCACCTAACCGCAGCGCCACTGACAAGGGGAAGGGGAGTACTTGACCTCCGGAAAACGGATCTTGTCCTAACTTTGGTATGTCTTTTATAATATAAAATCAATAATTTTGAAATTTTCATCTGCTGATATAGACATAGAATGCCATATATATAGGCATTCCATGTACATATATATGTGTGTATATATATATATATATTATATTACTGATGTTTCAGCTCTATATTAAATACTCACATTGGTTTACTTAAAAATTATAAATTGATTGTTTCTAAAGATCAGATTGTATTAAAGTTTTAAAATGTGGTATTATCTAAAAATTGCCAAAGCATTAGTTTATTATTTTTATATTTTAAATCCTCTATCCAATATTCTTTACCAAGACTATTTACGATGTCTGGTTAAGAGTAAAATGAATGAATTAGTTTTTAAATAAGTACATTTTCGATATTCAAGTAAAAAAGTATTTTAAATGATTGGAAAACTTAAAATTTTTTGGTAAGGACGATCTCCGTATTTTTCGGAGCGCGCGGAGGCGTTCACGAATATATAGGTGTGTGCGCGTGTAGGTATATCGATTCGCCGGCTACAGGTGGCCTTCTCATCTCGTATGTATTCGTCGCGTGTCCGCGAGCGCGTTTATTAAATATCCTCGATTTACCGGGTAGTCGCGCAAGCTTTGACGCATGTTTGCCCGATTTTTCAGGATCCTCTTTTGGCTATTCAATTCAATTTGATCCCACGCACGCACACGTACGCGTATATACATATATATAAATTCGGTTCCAGATTACTCGGTATTTTCGGTACGAGGGCGAGGTTTCCTCAAGTCGGCGAATTATCCGGGGTAATATTTTGCGGTTGGAGTTTCGGGATTTGCGGGATCCTCTATACAATTGAATTACGGATTTAAAACGGTTAAGGGATTCTATTATCTCCGAGAGTGAAAACGATACTTTCTATTTAACGGGTATGAAAATATAAACCTAATTTTTTTGCAGTTCGAGAATGTAAAGGAAGATATACATACGTACAGGAGTATGGTTTATAATTTTAGTACAAATAAATTTCAAACTGATTTTTCGGGAGATTTGAAACTTTTGAGATTGTTTGAACGGAATTTACCGTATGAATTCAAGACGTATGGTTCAAAGACGCGAAGGAAATTAATCGAAAGTAATAAATTCAAAAATCTGCATTCCAAGTAATTAAACCGAGAAAGTTATAAATTTTCCAGATTTTTCCTCGTAATTATCCTGATAAATAATAACTTATGTCTCGTAATCAATAAAAGCGCTTTATAACACGTATTTGCGAAAAATGAGGAGGAATTATTTTTATTCACTTTAATGAATACCTTATAATACGCGTGCATTTTTTTTTGGTTTTTTATTCGCGTGAGATTAAACTAATGATGGTCGAGAGTTTTGATACATTCACGAGATTTTACTGAGATATATGTACATAGTTTGCGGAAAACTCGAGTTGCAGCTGCATAGGAAACAGCATTTTAATTAGTGACAACTTTATAAAGAGGATTTAATATTAAAAAATATATATGCGCTTTTCAATTCCAAGCGAAAAAATGTATTAAAATATTTAACATTTATTTAATACTTTTTTTTGGCAACGCACGTCAAAAATATCGTTTGCCCGATGTCACTTACAAATTCTCGTAAACATTAAACTTTTTTACCTCGAAAAAATAGAGAGGGGGCGAGGCTATAAAGTTGATGAAACCCCAAGAATGCGAATGACTAAACCTTCAAATCTAAAGAGAAACGATAAATTTTAACTAAACGGTCACGACTATGACGTCTCATCAATTTTCTGCCACGTTGCCCCGAAAAAGTAACTGGTCGAAACGTTGAGTTCGAGATTTTCAAAAATAAATTATCGCATTTTATGAAAAATATAAAAAAAAGAATCGTTACATTATCCTCTTATTAAAAAAGATGGAATTTTAAGTAAATGGAAGTCGAATACGGCTTCTCGCGAGCCAAGGGGAGACATAAAAAGATTCTTGAGATGTTTTAAGCATATATATTTTTTCTTCTTTTAAGGAAAAAGTTTCATCGATGAGCCTGCCTATTAAAATTTTACCTTTTTATGAATGTTTCTTTCCATTAATAATCGAGTTACCCTTCGAAACGCACGATAATAAAGTAGGAAATAAGCTTCATTATTCGCAAGCTTATTTAATATTTTTTCGCATAAAAATATTTTTCATTTAGAAAGAGGGAATACGGGTGCTGTGATAAGTGATGCGAATAAGCGTAAGTTAAAAAGAAGTAGCTCGAATATGCCGTTTAATCACGACGAGGTAACTTTTTAATTGTAGGGTATATACGCGTGTACCTCACGTTTTCTCGTCTGTACACAATAAAAATGATTCCTTCGTTAAAACTGTTTACTACGATTATTCGTATCAAGTACGAATAAACATCATTACAATCAAAGAAAGAAAAGATCAATAATTTTGTGAAAAAATAGTTTTATTTTAGATAAATGAGGTTCAAATCTAAGCGGAAAGTTTGACGAACTAAGAAACAATAAAATAAAGCATCGTTCAGTTGGCTAATATCGTTTAATCTAAAGCGAAGGTTTTCCGGAGGTACAAAACGCAGAGACTTTTAATTTCGAGAAAAGCAAGCATGGTGACATTGAAAACTCGCGAGCTTTGCGATAGTCGTAAGAAAAATTCTTGCAGTGTCTCGGACAAAACGACGTACAGAGAAAGCACGCGAGAGACTTTTCTCCTTGAAATTCTTACGAAATTCCTTTAAAATCTTTTTTACAGTGCTTTACAAAATTTATTTAATTTTAATCTAATTAAAATATTAATAATTTTTGTTGTAAATTCGTCGAGTTTTCGTGAAAGTCACTTTATAGCTGGTTTGATAGAGTTACAAAATATCGAATTCTCGTGCATTGCACTTTAACGAGAGGAAAATTCGTAGATCGAGAATTCTGTTGAAACAAGAGACAGAGAGACAAGTGGATTTTTTTCCGTCTCTCTGAAATACCTTATGAGAAAGAATCTGGAAATTCTTTTTTCTTTCTTCCGTGTGTTCGACAAATCACATATATTACTCTTCTTTATTAATTTTCATTTATTTTTCTAATACCTTAAAAATAACTTTATTTCTCTGTTGTTGTATTTGCACAAGGGTTAGCGTTTAACATCCGCATATAATTTGTGTTTCTTGTTTTATTTTTAAGCGTTTGGGACGAGAATCTTTCATGCAGTTACCGGAAGCTCGTATCGCTTATTGATTATTTGCAAATCGTTGAGCCATTTCTCTCGCAATTTCGAGGATCATTGGTTTAAACGAAATCAAGATTTCTTTAACCTTGGTCAATTTCAACTTGGTCAAAATTGCATGGATTATTTATTCATATGCGAACCACGTTAAAACCCAAAGCTCCCCAGGCTTCCCATGCGAAATCGAAATACGTGGCTCGAGCGAATCACGCTATTCGAGTAAGACGTTGTTTCAGCTTGGAAAAGCTTCTAGTTTACATTGGCTAATTTCGTCTCGGAAATCCCGGTAAATATCCTGTATCACGTGGATTTTTATGAAAACCCACTTGAATTATCGACGCATTATGTTTACGTGTATTATTCATCTATAACGTGATTCATCAAAGAAAATTTTCCATATATTATTTTTATATTGTTTATTAGTCGCTTGTTGAATATTTAACGAGATAAGCGATTATTCTCCAAAATATTACTTATATCGATAGCGTAATTCTATTTATTGAACGGGTAAAATTATAAACGAAGTTTGTGTCATTCGATCAATTTTTGAATAACTATTATGATAATCAACTAAAATTATCTTGTATTTGTTATAAAAACTTATTGTTTATTTTGTATTCAATCGCTGGCTCGTAATAAGAATCTTTAATATCTAAAAAAACACTTGAAATTTTTAAATACACATAGATAAAATTAGAATTTCTTCGACGCAGCACTATTTCCATTCTCTGTTTACTTAGTAAATTAACGTAGCAAAGAAAGTTATAACGAAAAGTCAAAAAAAGAAGTGTAGAGCTTTTTTACATTAAGTTTTCTTCAAGACAATCACTAATCAAAAAGCACTGCATTAACAGTCGCGAGCTTTTTCATCCGTTTTAATTATATATTGCGACAAAAATATATATATATAATTTACGATTATTAGGAAATCTTTAGACTATAATTATTCGTTTCATCTTTTCAAACATTTTTCGTCCCTAAGTAATGCACTTTTATTACAGACACTTGCCGGGTATGGTTACAAATGCAAGTCACGACTAATGAAGTGAAGTACACTCAGAAAGATAATTTGTCATGTCGTCGTGGTATGCGTATGTGTGTATCTACGTGCTTTTTCTCTTGTAGTCGTTATTCTTCGAAGATGACAAATACACGATGTACTTAATTTTTCTTCACGTGAAGCACTAATTAAGTTTTTATAAAGTTTCTGAGACGTATATAGACTAATTTTCCAAGCATTTGTGTTAGAGAAAATAATAATTATAATTTTGATGGAGTATCGCGTAATAATTTAATTTTGTCTTTTACCAACTATTTTGGTGAACGAACACTTATCTAAATTATTTAAATGGTTTTTTTTCATTTACTTAGTAATTAGAAACGAGATTTGTTTTCGCATACATATATGAATTAATTTATAGTACAGTAAAAAAATGGTTCTTTAAAATAAAAATTGTAAGGCTACTTTTGCTATAAATATTTAATTTAATTTTTACGTAAACGAGCCCTCGTAATGCATTGCAATACATTTGACTAAGTTATTTTGGTATATTCAGCACCGAATGAATAAGAAAAAAAAGCGAGGAAAGAAAATAATAATACCGTCCATCTGAATATTTCATATTCTCTTGGCTTTCCCGAGCACTTTACTCATTCTATTACCTGCTCATTTCTGACGTTATATAATGAGCCCATGAAAAGTAGTACGAGAAAAAAAGTACTAAGGTACCTGTACACACAAACGTAGAAAGGGAAAGATTGATCTTGAACCTTCGTATCAATCTTCTTAATATCAACTTTCCTTCGTTAACTACGAGGAATTTACGAAAAATTTCGCATGGAGATTTATTGTCTTTCTCCCTTTCTTTTGTAATATTTGCTCGGAGAACAAAAGGGATACGAGAATGCGGAACGAATTCGTCGTCTAGGATGTAATTACGGGATGTAACTAATGCCAGTATTATTAGAGACTTTAACTTTTATTTAAATCGTCTTCGTCTGATTAATTAAATCACTATTCTCAATTTTTTTATCGAATATACCGTATAGATTTAATTATTTTATTTAATAATTATATATTTCTATCGAATGTACCGCAGATTTATTTTTATTAATGAATACATATATAGCGTATATTGAAAGCATTGGAAATTGCGTAAGTATAATACATCTTGCTTTATATTACATATTCTATTGAAGATTAGCTAGGATTCACGGTCGTCCGTTGCGCTATTTCGTAAGTACCCGTGTACCACATCTACATCTAGGAAATTATTTCAGATGTAAACAGATGACATTAATAATAAGTTGATTTCTTTATACTTTAAGCAATTCAATATTCATTTTTAACGTTATTTTCCATTTTAATTATTATTGTTAATTATTATTGTAATGAAATTAACAATCTATTATTATATCACCTTAATGAAAAACATGTTTGTTAACCGAATACTTAAATAATTAAGAGCTTTCAATAAAATTACATTATTGATGAGCTTTATCCATTTCGATAGTACTGATCGAACACATTGACACATTTAATTCGCGCAAATTTTTAATACGGATAATAATTATGAAATAATTATCGTCAATTAGTATAACATTGAAACGTTAATAATACGGTCCTTATAACGATGAATAATGAAATTGTAATTTAAAGAAAAAAAGGAAAACCAATAACTTTTCATTACGCTCGTAAACAACCGAATTAACTATAATCTGCGTTTTAAAGAAGTTTATCGAATTTTAATTATAAAAAAAGTTGAAAACATGGAGGGCATAATTAATTTAAACAAAGAGAGAGAGAGAGAGAGAGAGAGAGAGAGAATAGATAAACTTTTATTTAGTTTGCTTTTAATGCGAGTCGTAAATAAAAAGCGGTTTTATAAAGGTTTCCGATCAATCACCGGTAATACAGTTTAAAGGGCTACAAGACTTTAAAAAGTTTTATCGAGTAAAAAAAGAGAGAGAAGGAGAGAGCGTCAATAGATATTATTGAGTTTAGAATTTTCATGAACTTTCTATCGAATAATCTTCAGTTACTTACATCACGAAAAGGATGAATGAATAAAAAGTTTGGGAACTTTATCGTTTATTCATAAATAATTTGATTGTTAAGCACACTAAGTAGAAAATTTTAGTTTCGGTCGGACACGCGCTACGATAAACGTAATTTAATGAAAATTTATTTTCTTGACTGTAATCTTAAAACTTTGGTAGATCCAGAAAATATATATTTAAAATATTAAAAAAAGAGAGAAAAATCGTTTGCATACTCGCGTGTAGACGTGTATACCGATGATAATTTGTGTAATTTCTTAATTACGTAACGAAAGAATGAGAGTTGTAAGTGGGTAACACCGAACACGTGAGCAAGAATATGTTATAATCACGTAAATAAAATAGAAATAAATAAATTTGAAACTCGACGACCCACATATAGAATGGAGAGTGTAGATTCAAAGGGGGTTGTGCGTGCGCGTGTGTATGTGTGCAACTGAAAAAAGGGAAAAAATGAGGAAAAACCCCGGCAGCTTCAACAGGCCGTTGCTCAACGGGGGTGAGGCCGATGACGATGTTAAGGAGAGGAGGGCTCCTCCGGCGCAGTGCGCGAAACACTCGGAGTCTGCGCGTGCCGGAACAGTGTTGGGCTCACGAGGCTCCCGCCGTACCTCGGCAATGACAGTCCTGCCGCAACACCAAAACGCGCCACACAATCGTGAGTACACTGTTCACTTTTTTATCACGATTTTTAATTCAATAATTTTATACACACGTATAGACAGACACAACTCGCACATTCCATGTATGTTATATACATATATACGTGTATATACGTGTATATACGTGTATATATATATATATATTTATATACCATTCAATATGTACATATGTACACACATAGACACAGAGAGCGAGCGAGCGAGAGAGAGAGAGAGAGAGAGAGAGAGAGAGAGAGCGACAGTTTGAACGAGACATGAACCAACAAGTATATAGGTGTGTTTGTATGTGTCTATATATGTACATATATACATATCCTTTTTGTTAGCGAACCTCTGCACACACTTGAGTAATATTTTCGTTAAGAAAACCAGTTGAATAAACGAGACGATTTGAATAAGTGGATAGACTCGTAACTCGAGGGAAATAATTTTAATGTCAAATAAGCTTTTATTTGAATGCTGATGATTAAGTTACGAGTTGGGTCGTTGCATTAACGGCATCGAGTATAACCTCGGTATCATGCAAATTTGTTTTCGTGGAAATCTCTAAAATTTTAACGAGAGCGCCTTCTTTTTTTAACTAAGCATATTTTTTTCTATTACAAAACATTATAGATACCTTGAAAACATTAAAAGTAAGGAGACGATATATTCATTTTAGGTTTTAAATTATTTGTTTAATAACAAATGCAATTATAAACAATGATCAATAAATCAAGACGAATGTAAATAATGCAGCGTAAAATTAGAAAAAGAAAAAATTTAATTTGAAATACAAATGGATATCCTGGAGAATTTTATAAACCTGCAATCGACAGGTGCAGGTTCAAAAAAGTATGTTCAATGATCAAGATTTCACAGTGCGATATGTATATACACGTACAATCAAATATACCCGACACGAAAATGTCCCTGATCGCCCAACATCCTGAAAACAAAAAGATTTGAATTTATCGGTAAAAGTGTCCAATTCGTCCTGAAGAGTATTACAAAAAAAGAACAGACCTTAGAGTTTTTCGGGTGAAATTCCAATCGAAATAGAGTTGAAATACCATCACCCGGATTCCATAGAAAATTGACCTCGCTTCCCCTTCGAGATCTCTATCGTAGTCGTTTACTGCGTAATTTTGGTATTTTTCCAAATAAAACACACTATTGATCATGTTTGATTGAAACATTCTAGTTCACTTTGTTTGTTAACCAAGCTAATTACACATTACTTAAACTAATCAAAAATTTTTATACAACTTTTGAAGAACTCTTCCAAATTTAATTTCAAACGAGTTGAATAATAAATCTTACAATGTACGTGCTTTAAGTAATAAACTTATTACAATTGTTAAATATTTGATCGTGCTATAATGTTCTTCTTATACTTTGTCTTTTTTTAATTTTACATCAATGTAATTTTTAAAATAATGAATAATTCCTTTAATAAATCTGATTTACATACAATTAAAATTTTTAATAAACCATACTGCAAATCTCTTTAAAATTTAACATACAAAAGTAAAGATTAAAGTTAGTAATTCTATACTGCATTGTCGAGTGCCATTATACCGGATAATGTAGCTTAGAAATAATCAAAATTCTTTTGTTCGGGATAATTTTGAAATTAATTACCATATCTTTTAACGATCACGTTATAATTTAAAGTAAATATTATCGGTTTTCGATACGTAATAATATTGCAATTTTTTTTTGACGTTGCAAAATTGATTTTGCTTCTTTTCTACAGGAAAACTCTTTGTGGCATACAAAAAACTCTGAATTTTCAGTTATTTTACGTATTTCATTTTTGCTTTATTTGCGTACAATATAGAGGCCTGATGCACTATGCAAGCACCAGAAAATAAAAATGATAAATTCTATAATCAATTATGATGGTTAATGATCCATATTTAGCGTGTATAAAAAATTATTAATAAATCTAGAAAATTCACATTAATTTATGAATGTCCGAAGGTCGTCGTTATGAGTTGTATAATTTCCTTACTTGTGTAAACGAACAATGAATACATTTTGTAAAAAACCGTTTTATGGAATATAAAAGAAATGTTATTATCTACGAGGTCAAGATCTTTAATTCATAATTCTTCACATGGAATTTGAAAATCTCTGCGCGTAAATTCTTAAATGAATGCAATTTTAAAAAATTCTTTCCTCTTTGTGTAAATGAAAAAAAATATTCAATTATGACAATTGCAAATTTTGTTTTTATATTTATTATTATAAAAATAAAAGATAATTAATTAATAAATGTTATTTAAATGTTAATTAGTTTTATTGTTTACAGAGTAAAAAAAATAAATTAAATTACGCGTATTCCAATATGCACTGGAAAGCCTAAGGAAAGACAAAGTTTCATCTAACTTTTCAAATCCGGAATATGTACGCAGGTTTTTCGGCATCCTTGAAACTTGAATTAAGCCATAATAAAAATATTTATTCGGTAGGTTAATCGATTGGCTTCCAACTCGACATAATAATTTTATTCGATCGCGAGTTTTTACATTCGACGCGCAACAGACGATTCTGTGGAATTTAATTAAAATTTAAAACAATAAATATAAATTTTGAATATAACATTGCAATAAACGTTTGTTTGATTTTCGAGATCTAGTATACAATAAATAATTAAAAATTAAATTATGACCTATATATCGATTGTTGGTTTTATTCGGTTAATATAATAAAGAAAATTCGAAAATCAATGTTATATTCAAATTTGTTTATATATTTTTGCAATGATGTTTGACTATGTTTTCACAAAGAAAGTCCAATTTACCAAAAAAACACTTAGTTTTACAGATTTAATCAAGCGAACAAAATGTAATTTAAAACACTAGTATTCGCATACATATAATAAACGTAAATGCAACACATATACGCATTCAAAATATGCAGTAATAACAATATAAAGCGCAACATTATATTCAATGAAATTAGGACAATAGTGCCGAACGAAACAATATCGTAGATATTTCTATATTATCGTGAATCAAGCATCACTTACCAAACATTAACAATGTCGCAATTAATTAAACTTGTATGCAAATAAATAATAGTATCAAAACTTTCGTTTGCTATCCGTATGTCGAGAAAGTTGGCATAAAAAGGTCAATTTTTATGTAGGTCAGTCAAAATCGCAAATCGATTAATCGTCTTAATTAAATGAGATTTTTCACCGAAGCCGCGAAACGTGGCAATTAAATTTGTTTCTTTTTTTATTACCGAAGAGAAACCCGTATATAATGCGAACCATAAATATTCTTTCAATTATACCTGTTAAATTATTGCACTGGTGAAATATTGCTTCGGGAGCGCGAATTAAAAGATCCGGGTGTTTATAATTCTTTTCCATTCTTTCGTCACGTCACGATATTACAAATTTTAGCATTGTGACGTTGTGTCAAGAAGCGAACGAAAATTTTATGTAGGGTACAAGGTAAACAAAGAGGTTCGAAGAGGGAGTCGTTTCTTTCGGACGAGCCTCTGGGGGATCTATTCGTACGGTAATACCGTCACTCGGTCCTGTAATGAGCCAAGCCATAATCGTGTTTCAGACTCCCAGTGTGCGTTTGTGTGTACCTTAAAGAGGAAGGAGCACCTAGTGGATCGTAAAGAGATTGCTTGCAAATGCTTCGCTCTTCTTATATACATCTACGAGAAATAACATCTCGTCCCTTTTTTCTTCCTATCCCAATCTTTTTCCTCGATATAATTCATGAGGTTTTTCCTTACCAAAGTTTAAGTATTATTACACGAACCGTGTGGCATTGCGTTCAACTCGGTATACTTGTTACCATGTGTCACTTTCCTTTTTTATCCGACACCGATGTGGGATATTCGAGAGATATTAGATAAAGAGGTGTTTAACTCTTTTACCCACGCAATTTAATTGGCGTCGTTCTTATATATCGCCCTCGATGTATCCTTTTTCCAATTTGTTCAACTGATCGTTCCGCACTTGCATGCGCCTAGCGTTTAATATATAGATTTCATTTGGACCACACAAATTAATGGAGCATTATTAATTTTCCCGGGAAAAATAATACAATTTTCTCTTTTTATTCACATTAAAATGTTTCGAATTTATCCTGCGCAACAGGATTAACAATGTGATTCCTAGTGCGATTATGCAGACAAAAAAAATATTAATTAACTCAAACAAACCTATTTGAAGGAATATTTATATCGAGTATTTATTTATTTCAATTGGATATTTTATCAAATATGCGCGAATAAATATTCTCTTTAAAAAATTTGTTAAATTTATTATTTTTTTTTCGGTATACAAACAATTATCACAACTATGAAGAAAATGACGACTAGAATATTTGTTAAAAATGTAATAAATGTACATTACATTTTTTTAAAATAATGTTGACATCGTCGAATTTATCCAAAAAAAAATTAGCTATGACGCGCAGAGTGGATATGCGCAAAAAATGAAGAAAGGTGTGCAATAAATAACTGGAAAAAAGTTGAATGGAACAGTGGAGAGAGAAATTTAGAGAGGGGTATCATGTCCGCGCATGCAAAAATTGTTTTCTGTGCCTATTCATTCGGGCAGTCAGTGAAACGGGTATAGGAGGCCACCAGGCTACAAGAGAGTATATCATCCGAGAATCGCTTTTTTCAAATTTTTCTTTAAATTCTTTTACACATTCATAATCCTTTAACTGCTTTAATCTAAACAATATTACAGATAGAACTTTTTTATGAATATGTCGGATAAACATTGTCGTTTTTATATAAAATTTAGATTATTCATTAAATAAACATTCCGTTGTATATATTTTTTTGAAATTCCTTATATTTTTGTTACAAAAATTTATACTATTTTATCAAAACATTTTACTTTTAATATTGTTATTAGTTTTACTTTTATTCAGCGTCTCTCGCTAGAAAAATTTAAACAATTTTATTAAAATATTTTACCCAGTACGATGCCGAATTTTTGAAAATTGTATGTTTTTATTTCAAAATTGTTAAATGTTCATGAACTGCTGACACGATTCACTTGGAATCTTTACAATAATAATGTAATTATTTGAAACTGAATAATTAGTAAATTTGAAGATGCTTTTGAAACAACGTTATTTAAATCGCTGTATAAAAGAGCAATGAAAAAATGCACGAGGTTTCAATCTCTTGACCGGCTATTGTTATCGTCCTACATACTCAATTTCTGAATGGTTAAAACTGTTCCGATGTGCGATATTCATCCAGTTACCTTTTTTTAACTCTATATATATATATTTCTGTAAATTTGATTTTAAAATCCACGATTGATTCAGACAAAAGTTCCTTTATTTTATACTTATTTTTCTGATATTGACAATCAATATATGTATGTATAAAAATTGAATTGCGATTTTAAATTATTGTTTACTTCCAGTATAAACGTTGTAAAATTTATCTCTAATATAGAGAGTATTTTCTCTTAAATAACGAGGTGCGAAATGGCTCAGGAAAAAAGGACTTCTTCAAATCGGTCAACGGTATATATATATAATTTTATTGACATTTTCGTACAATGATACAATAGTAGCTTGTGTAACGACCGATCGACCACGAGCGAGGATACAAAATTAAAGTACTTGGTATAAAGAAAAATACGCGAAATCTACGTTCGTATGAAATTCGTTCCGTGGGTACTTATCTTGCGAATAATTCGTCCGCATGCTCAGTGCTGGCTCAATTCGCCCGAGACCATCCGGAGTGTCGTCGGAGAACCTCTCCGCTGATGACTGCGCGTCAGGCCACGTCTTGTGTCAGGCCACGTCGTCGGATGCTGGCACGACCGGAGAAACCCAGTGGTCAACCTTTCTTCGTCGGTGGGCCTCGAGCGAAAGAGGACTTGTCCTCTCGCGATTTTCGCAGCTTGCCTACGATTTTCGCAGGACGGCCCCCCACTCCTTTGTAGCCAATCATACTCGCTACACTTTATAGGCGAGTACACACACATATATCTATATATACATATGTCCGTTTGTGCGGCTCATTCGGACACGTTACATTCTCCCCCTTTTCTGCTGATAGGGGTAACAGCAGAAAGATGCGCTTCGAAACGAACCCAGACTTCGCGCTGTTTAGACATTTTGACTTATAATAACGCGAGACTATTCCAGTAAATCGATCGACCGTTTTAAACAGCTAAATTGATTTATGATCATTATAATTAAGTACACAGATTTGTTTATTCCGTCAACGTTAAACGAGTAGTCGAAGAGTAAATAAATATATACACATATATATATATATATATACATACAGATTTGTACAAATATCTTACAATTACATCTTTATCATAAAATTATTTCGCCAGGCCTAACGATTTGCAGAAAATCAGCTGCGCACACTGATTTTTGTCTAGAACGACGCTTTTACAATTTCTTATTTACATAATGCCAAAATTTACAAAAATTTACATAATTATTCGTTCATTTCTTAATATTTTTTTTTTTATTTTACGTTTTCTCTTTTATATATATTTATTACCGTTATTATTACTGTTATATACATATTTACATTATGTTTATTCTAATTTAAAGTTTCAATTTTATATACAAGCTTTCAGTGATTAACTCATTCTTGTATTCGATATTTTCGCAAATTTGTCCTATTATATATCCCTATTACTTTATTTACATCGTTTATATCAACCAATTCAAACGCATTTACGCTAATAATTTTATTGATCAGGTATGGACCTTCGTACAAGTGAAAGAATTTCTGCGTTACTCTATCGAGCGCATTCGATAGGTGTCGTACTCGCAAAAGAACTTTATCTCCAATTCCTAACACTACATTAGAAATTTTTTGATTTTTCTTTCTTTTCCTGAAATGTTTCTCAATGTTCTCACGGGCAATTCTTATCATTAGTGGATGATCAATTTTTCTTTGATTCGGAAATTTGACTAATTTTTCTATTTCGCTTTGTACCGATTTTCCGAAATGAAGCTCATACGGTGCGCATTCGGTGGTAAAATGAGTCGTACAATTCAAAAGATTTTCTATGTGATCTACGTATTTCTCCCATGAAGTATGTTTGTCATTACAAAATGTACGGAACATTCGCCCGAGCTCGCGCATCACGCGCTCCGTTGGGTTTGATTGCGGGTGCCGTATTGAGCTAAATATCGCTTTAATTCCTTCGCCTTCTAATTTTTCTCTCCATTTATTATTGTTAAATTGCGAACCGTGGTCGCTCAATAATCTCGCTGGCTTGCCGCACTCCGGGATGTATCTTTCAAATAGTCTATTTAATGTCGCCTTAGTCGTCGCGTTTCTCAATTTATATAACTTTACATACTTAGAAAATGAGTCAACAAGCACGAAAATGTACTGAAAACCCCCCCGAGCGCGAGGGAGGGGGCCAAAGTAATCAACAGTGACTAGTTCACCAGGTTTTTCCGCTCTTACAAGTTGATACTCCCCCTCCATCGCGATCGTGAGGTACTTTGTCCTTTGACACATATCGCATGATAAAACGTGTCGTTTCGTGTCTTTTTGTAATGATTTCCAATAATAGAATGTTTTTAGGTATTTACTCGTCTTATACACTCCTGGGTGACCGAGTTTTTCGTGTGTCAATTTTACTAAATCATTCTTTATTGAGTTTGGTATTACGATTCGCCAATTATCATCACATTTCTCTTTATGAAATAATATATCATTATGTATGTAGTAATTTTCTTTTAAATTCTCTTTTGTTAAGGTTATTAATTTATTTAATGTATGATCTTCTTTTTGTTTTAAAGCTAAGTTCTTTACTATTTCTTTCAACAAGGGCTCTTTTTTATGTAACGAAAAAATTACTAAAGCAGAAATTTCATCTTGTTTATAAGGAAAACAATATTTACTAAGTGTTGAGATCATTACGCGATTTTCCATGTCGATTCTAAACTTCGCATCGGGATTTCGACTCAGAAAGTCAGCTGGGATATTTTCACTCCCCCTACAATACGTTACGGTGAACGAGTATCGCTGGAGAAGCAATGCCCATCTTATCAAACGACTGTTATGATACGTTGTCGAATCGAGAAACACTAGACTCTGATGGTCCGTAATAATTTCAAATTTAGTCGCAGCAAGAAGGTAATTACATTTATATACGGTATAGATAATAGCTAATAGCTCTCGTTCAGTAGTCGTGTATCTCGATTCGGCTTCTGTCAAACAACGGCTTGCTACGGCGATGAATTCTATGGTTATCGTTATCGTCTATTTGAAAAACCACGCCCCCGATACCATGTTCGCTTGCGTCGGTTGCTACCTTAAATATTTTTCCAGGTATTATATGCGATAAACATACCGACTTTACAAAGTTCTGTTTTAGATTTTTAAACGCGTGTTTATGTTTTTCCGTCCAGTTCCAAATCGCATCACTTTTAAGAAGATCCCTAAAAGGTTCAATATTATCACTGTATTTTTGATAAAAACACCGATAATAATTGCAAAACCCTAAAAACGACTGTAAGTGCTTTTTACTTTTAGGTTCTTCATATTCGGTGATCTTAGCGATCCTTTCGGGGTCCGGTTCTATTCCTTTAAACGAAACAATAAAACCAAGAAAATTAACTTTCGACTCAAAAAATCTGCATTTTGATAAATTTATTGTAAAATTAAATTCACGCAACGTCTCAAATAATTCTTTTAAAACAATTATATGTTCATCCTCGGTCACTGTAGCCACCAATATATCATCCATATATATTCTCAACGCTTTTCGCAATCGTGGGGATGCATTCTCTAATGCTTTTCTCAATGCCCTCATAAACGCACTACCTGCGACTTTCAGACCGAAAGGAACGCGATTAAAATGATACATTGAGCCGTCAAAAACAAACGCAGTTAAAATACGCGATTCTTTATCTAATAATATTTGCCAGTATCCGTCTTTAAAATCTAATTTCGAGAAAATTTTTACATTTTCGTAATCCTGGATCATTTCAGTTATTATCGGAGTGACTTCGTGATCATCTTCCACGATTTTGTTTAAATATCTCGCATCTATACAAATTCGAATATCTCCGTTTACTTTAACAACAATCCTTAACGGGTTTAAATATGGACTAACCGACCGTTCTATTATATCGTTATCAATCATTTGTTTCAATTTTTCCCTCACCTTTTCGCGAAGTGCTAACGGGACTGAATATGTTTTTCTTATCACCGGATTTTTTTCTGTAATTTTTATTTTGTGTTCATAACCTTTCGCATGAGTAGACTTTAATTCAAATATTTTTTTATTATTATTAGTAATTCCTTAAATCTAGATTTTATATCCCCATTGACCAATGTTAGTTCGCACGCGGTTGAGTGTAGTTCCTCAAACAGACTTTTATTTTTTATTTCTTCAATCGGAATATCTTTATCCGTGTAGTCTTTTTCGCTTCTTATTTTATTAATTTGGTATATTGTTTCATTTATAATCTTTCCCTTCAATATTTCATTCTCAAATTCATCTATAAAATCGTAATCATCGTTGATTTTTTTTTTTAAATTTTTACACGCTTCGCTTTCCCCTAATACTATATTATTATTATCCTTATTATTATTATTTAATGTTATTTCATTTTCTTTTAATTCTTTTTTGTGATTTATTTTTTTAACATTCATTAGATATATATACGTCATATCGTCTGTTTTCGATAATAAAATTCTGTCTGAGATACTTTCCTCAAACATTGTCAATTTTTCAGGTATATTATAACTATTTATAGTCACTATTCTTTTTTCGTAATTTATGATTGTTTTATTGTTTAGTAGCCAGTCATTACCTAATACGATATCACAGGTTAAAAATGGAATTACTAAAAAAGTAAACGATTTAGTATAATTACCTATTTTAAACTTCGCAAATATTTGTCTCTTTACGTGCGTACTTTTTTTTCCTATCGCTACTGAAACTATCGTATTTGATACCGGAAACTCCAATAATTTATCGTTTGCTTTGCATTTTAAATAAAATGTTTCTGATATTGCGGTTACCTGACTACCGGTGTCTACTAATGCCCACCCTGTTATATTACTTAGTTCAATGAAAATATGCGGTGATGGAGGTATTTTTTTATTTGCCCTATCTGTTTGGCCCTTTTGTTCGATCCCTTTCTCTAATTCCGATATATATTCATAATTTTCTGGACACGCTGACGGGCTCACACTCAGCGCGTCAATTTTTAGTTTAAATTATCCGTGTGTGTTTGTATATTTGCTGTTCGCGTGTTTTGATTTACTTGGTTTGAGATTATCGGTGGGGGTACACGTGTATCGGGAAGATTAATGCTTTGATAATTGGCACAAGTTTGATTATTACTCATTGTTTGTATTTGTCGTGGTTGCGAAGATGTATTATAATTAGATCTACCTGAAACACCTCCCGGGGCTTGGCTATACCTATTATTTTGATACTGACTACTATAGTTTTGAGAATAATGTTGATTTGTATAATGATTTTGCGGATTTTGATAATTTACGTATTGATTGTTGGGATTCGTATGGTTCATATAAAAATTGTTGTAGTTCGGTTGTTCATAATGATACGGGACAGGCGAACGTGACATATAATTATGCGGATCGCGATAATTTTTATCGTATGCATTATTTATTTCATTTGTATTCGATTTATTTTTCGTATAATACTTATTTGCGCGACTATTTTTTACACTCATATGTCTTAATTTTACATCTTGAAAAAGCGGCTTGTTTGATTGACTTACATTACGATTTCGGTATTCAAAATTTCGCTGTTTCTCTACTCGTACCGTATCAAGATTTGCAAGTGTTTGGCCGATTACATTCGATTTTTCAAAATCTATAGATGCTAAGGCTTCTTTAACCCACGTAGGAAATTGCTGGATTATTGTAAAATTCTTTTCAAACTCACTAATTGTTGGCCAAATATAACTTGCCTCTTTTAATTGTTTATAGTAATAAGTGTGTAAGCTACTTTCATGATCCATATATTTACGGCTCGCCCAAACACTTTTTACCTTAACTTGAGTCGGCACTGAGTAAAATTCTTTTATAAATAAGTATTTAAATTGCGTATATGTTTTTATAGCATAATTATTCAAAGAGAACCAAAGCTTACTTTTATCTTCTAAAGCAAGTTCAACTACCGATAGTTTTTTGTCATCTTTTATTCCTTTTATTTTAAAAAAGTGTTCTATGTCTTCTATAAAAGCAATCGGATTTTTTTGACTTTCATCAGTAAACTTTGGAACCTTTAAGTCTATTTGTGTGTTATTAATAGAGTTTATGAAACCGAGAAAATCAATCGCATTTATATTATCGTTATCTTGAGAAATATCGCTCCGTATCCCCTGCTCACACCGAATTTGCGAACGAGATGTATTATTTACCTCATTATTATTGGCTCGTAGCTGCGCTATTTGTTGTCGTAATAAATCTATCTCCTCTCTTTGTTTTCTTGCGGATTCCAGCTCGATTCGTTGAGCTTCGTTGTCGGCTCGAAGTTTTGTCAATTCTTCTCGCATTTCTTCGGCATTCGTTTGTGTACCATTTCCTTCAATCGTTGCAGTAACATCCTCGATGTTTCTTCCGGTTTGGTCGATCTGGTCTCCTGGTGCAGACATTTTTTCTCTTCTTCGTTTATCCTTAAAGTTTTGTTTTATATTATATCTGTATGTAACATGTGTAGTTTGTCTTCCTGATCGCGTAACGTAGCTTGATTTTATGACTTCCATAAACCATTCACGCACACTTGTTAATTTAGGGTTACTAGGTTTACATTCAACTTTTCTCTTTTTCAAACCTTTTAATAAAATAGAAAAAAACAAAAGTATAAACTGCCCCACGTTGGGCGCCAATGTAAAATTTATCTCTAATATAGAGAGTATTTTCTCTTCAAATAACGAGGTGCGAAATGGCTCAGGAAAAAAGGACTTCTTCAAATCGGTCAACGGTATATATATATAATTTTATTGACATTTTCGTACAATGATACAATAGTAGCTTGTGTAACGACCGATCGACCACGAGCGAGGGATACAAAATTAAAGTACTTGGTATAAAGAAAAATACGCGAAATCTACGTTCGTATGAAATTCGTTCCGTGGGTACTTATCTTGCGAATAATTCGTCCGCATGCTCAGTGCTGGCTCAATTCGCCCGAGACCATCCGGAGTGTCGTCGGAGAACCTCTCCGCTGATGACTGCGCGTCAGGCCACGTCTTGTGTCAGGCCACGTCGTCGGATGCTGGCACGACCGGAGAAACCCAGTGGTCAACCTTTCTTCGTCGGTGGGCCTCGAGCGAAAGAGGACTTGTCCTCTCGCGATTTTCGCAGCTTGCCTACGATTTTCGCAGGACGGCCCCCCACTCCTTTGTAGCCAATCATACTCGCTACACTTTATAGGCGAGTACACACACACATATATCTATATATACATATGTCCGTTTGTGCGGCTCATTCGGACACGTTACAACGTCAAATTCAATTTATAAAAATATTTTTCTTTCTTTTTAATAACAAAACGAGAGATCTATAATTAATTCCGTAATTTACGTGGAAAAAAGGCAGTTTAGATAATCATAAAAATAATAAGAGATGGCTATTGAAAAGAATAATGGAAACGTATAATATTCACATGTAAATTATGTGCTCGCAAAAATTTTTCGTTATATATATATTTCTTCGGAGTGGTTCAATTTAAAAGACCATTTTGGCTTGTGCTAGTGAATTTCGCTTATACCTTTTTGTGAAAAAAAATATAACTTTTCAAGTTTACGATCGACCAGAAATTTTATCTCAATCCCATATTTATTTATCGCGAACGCTATTTCTTTTAGCAAAATTTTGCCACATTTTATTGTTATGCGCGTCTCAAGTTTTTTCGTTTACTTTTCGAAGATGGAGAAAAAATATATATTATTTCTATATGTAATAAAATTTTTCTCGTGATATTTAGGGAAAAAGGATCTTTTATTATACAATTCAATTCTTCTTCTTGACAGACATGAATTACCGACTTTTGAAACCTCGGAATATTCTATAGGAAAGTTTCGCAGGCTAAGGCATATGTTCATACAGGATATAATGTGTATATACTTTCCAATAGCCTTTTTTACTATTCTCTGTGTAATTTTGGCGAAATGAATAAAATAAATTTATCCAAGTTTCTGTTTCTAATAACATTACTTTCTTGTATGCACCGTGTAAGAAACTTCTACACGGCAAGACTTTCTGTTTACATTCCTGATTGTTACCGACCGAGCAGAGAAGTACAATTATTAATATTTATTTAACAATTGTCTAATGTTTTATGCATAACCCAAATACAGAATTACCAGCAAATTGAATGGTTATCCTTCTCCAAAGTTTCAAATCTTTACTTCAATGGCACCTTTAAAAATGTTTGACCAATTTTGTTTCTGATTCAATTCGTACAATTTGTTTCTCAGAAAGTCTAGATCATGAGCATGTTTTAAATATTTTTTCAGATTTTGTTTCGTTGAATGTCTTAAACAATATTTTCAAAGGCGCAGATCCCTGTAATTTAAGTCCGACGTTCCCTTGATTATGAAAATGTTGCCTTATCAATGAAGTGGTGTATAAAGTTTTATTTGCGTGCGATAACTCAAGAGAAAAAGTGACATTTAATAAATAAAAAGCTCTTAATAATGCAAAAGCGCGTGAATCTTTTAAAATTTTCTTTCTGTCGCTTCATATATAAACCGCAGTGTTATAAATAGCGAGAATAATAGGTCAGACCACACCTATATACATTCAGCGATATAACTTTATCAAAATTGATATTAAATTAATTTTGTTAAATATTCTACTTCTCTTTGACGTACATTTTGTATTTATCTTAAAAAATATTTTTTGAAAAATGTTTTAATATTGAAATAAAAATTTTTACACCCCTGTATACATCGAACTATGCATGGAGTACAAAATTTAATTAAATATTTTAAAAAAAAATAGTAATAAATTTTTCAACATTTTCTATAAATTTGTATAATAATAATATACCTGACATGTATATATACGCTAGGTATAAGATTAATGTCAAATAAAATACTGTATTAAAGTAACGTGTGTGTGACAACAAAGAAAGACCAGGTCGCGCGGATGAAAAAAGGCAGTGATCGATATAAACGACAAAACGATATCTACGCGGGACTTTTACCTCTCGAGATGAGGGTCGGAGATTTTTAGGGCACGGTTGAAATTTCCCACAGATCCGTCGTCAATTTTTGAAAAGTCGAAAACCCGGACAGGAGTAAAGAATTTTTCATCGGTTCTCAAATACTGCTGATCATTTTTTTTTATTACTCTTCGAGAGAAATATCTATATGTATAATATCTTGATCAATATTTTCTTTATACTGAAAAAATTGAATTAGAAAAATATATATATATATATCGAGTAGTGTACAAGCGAAGTTTAATTACAATTTTAATTAACGACTTGTGATATTTTTTTCTTTCGCATCTTTTGGTAATTACGAGTGTATTGTGTGTGTGTGTGTGTGGGTGCGTGTCTTTGTCGTAGCGCCTTATTGAAATTCAAAGTGCACGGAAACGATCGTTCTTGTTGTTTATTCGCGTAGATGAAAAATGGTTTTTATATATACATTTTTGTTGTTGTTCTATGCGTTAGTGCATAATGGACTCTCTCGGACGATATATAAATTTTCATTTAAGTTTCAGCTTCGTAAACATTCCTTTTGAACAATTAATTTTCCTTGCACAATGGAGCTAGCTCGTCGTTTTGGGGGCTCTCTCGTAATTTCATCAAGACGTTAATATTGCAAAATGAGCGACGCTAAATGAGAACGGAAAACAATGGACTGTAGATGCAAATAATCTACTTCTCGATAAAAATTATTCAACCTTATCGCATTTCGTAACCAAGTAAACTGCTTTTTAAATATTTTCTTAAACACCGAATATAAATAAAATATTCACTAAAAATAAGATAAACAAGTACGTGTAGAATTGAAATAAAGATATCGACACCTAACCAAAGTGTATAAAAAGCTTTGTCAAATATTTAAACGATAATCAAGAGCGACAAAATTGATCTCTCTCACCTTGAAAAATAAAAAAAACGGCAAAATTCTGTTGGTCAACGCGGAAACCGAATTACCTAGAGAAGTTAATTTTAAATTTTGTACCGCGCTGTAATTACGAATAGCGCGTTTAAAAAAACCAACGGACAGAAAATTTTTTTGTATTTGTCAAATATTTAGACGACATAATCCGAGTTCGTACGCGTCACTGTCCATTTAAAAAAATAATAATTAGCCGTTCTCGTTATCGTTTCGCCGGTGACCTGCAAAAATTTGAGTGGCTCGGGAATACAGTTTTCTTTACACACGTTGGTAAATTTTTCGAAGTTCTAAAGGCTTGTTATTTAACTGGATTAACATCGTTTGGACTATTATTTTTTTTCTCTTTCTCCTCATTGTTGGTGTGTAGAACGAAGTTAAACGTTTTAGAGTGAATTCGAGCTCGTGAGTACAAGAAGCGTAATAAAAACGTGGGATTAACTTTTTTCCGTGTATATAAGAAGAAATAATAAAAAAGAATGAAAATATTGTTTTTATTGTTCTCTCTCTCTTTTTCTGTCTGCGTACAAAATTAAAAAAATGTAATATTATGGATCAAGGGCAGTACTATAGAAAAATATTATACAGGAACCTCATTAATTGTAATTGTAGAATGTTATAATTTACTTAATCACCGCTAATTGATAACCTATCTATTAATTAATTTGTATAACATAACAGAAAAAATTTTAATTTCTCTTTTCTTGCTGTAAACAATTAATTATATACAACATTTTTTTTATTAATTTATTTAATTAAAATGCTTTTCTCGTTTTCCCTTGACCGTATATTTAAATATTTTAAATATTAATTGAGTGAAAAATTTTCGAATTTAATTTTGCGATTTTAATACATTTAGAAAATTATTTCATTTACGAATCAGAATGTAATTATCAATTTAGTTATTTAAAATTCATTTTGAATAATCAATATGATGTGCAGTGGATACTTGTTTGATAGATACTTCTTCATTTATTCCAAAAGTAGGTCAAATTTTACCCTTATACGTATATGTATTAATACCAAATAAACATATTTCGTAACTTTATGCTTCACGTGCATAAACATTTGTGCATCTTTTTTAAGTCTTATGCAAAAGAAATATTCAAAATTTTTAAATATATTTCGGGAAATAATAAATAAATATTTATTTAAATAAAACAAATTTAATTAAATATAAAATGTATAATATTTACTTGAATCTACGAAGCATTTATATATTTTAATTGAATACGCTGTCAAATGTAAGCAAATAAATATTGTATTAAAATTACCAAAAATTATAATAGTAACTGAAATACATGTATATATGAGTTGAAGCTTTTTTAAATAATAAAATTTAAATTAATAATTAATAATAAACAATATTGATTCGTCTGTAACGATAAAGTGTAAAATCGAGGTCTGCGGCTGCCCGAAAATCTCAATTACTTAACGATAAAAGACGTTGAAAAGTATATGATACTCGGAGCACGTAAAATAGTGTTTCAAAGATAATGTTTGTAAAAACCTAATGAATTTTTGTTGATCTGAAGTTAGATTCTGTTTTTAATCAAAGTAAAACATTTAAAAAATAATCTCGGTACTCACTCTTGCTTCAACTTGTGTTAACCATATCTAACTTTCAACAATGTATCTATTAATGACAATTGAGAGTATATAATAACAAGTTGAAAAAGAAAGATGTTGTTAAGAATAGACAAGCAAATAAATTTAATGCAATAATATTTTTTTTCCCGCAAATATGATTAAAAAAGGTTTAAAAGGATTATCTTTAACGCGCAGTTTCTGTTGTAGTTTATGGTAGAGAGCGCATTAACTACATATACCAAATTTAATTTCCACTAATACGCTTTCAACGAGAAGGCCTATAACTTCAGTTTTATGAAATAACCATTCGCGTGTAATACCATCAACCTTTGCCGTATAATCAACTTGCAAACAATTTTACCTTTAAAAGAGAATACCGCGTGACCTTGCGTATATATATATATATATATGTCAAATTGAAAAGAGTAACAATACACCCACAAATCGATAATCAAATGTTACCGATCTCGATTGATGTATATACGTTTAGCAACAATTTCATTAAATCCTATTTTAATTAAGTAAATCCATGATTTAAATAAAATGTATATAACAGAGCTTTTTCGTGGTAGTTGTCCCTTATTGTTCCGAGATGTCGAGACAGGAAATTATACACAGAGCGCACCGACAACTCGCAAGTGAAACTCGAGGTTGCTTTCGGTTATACGTATGTATACGTCTATGTATATACATATATGTATATAAGAAATATTCGAGAGGTACAAATCTCACTCTGATTCCGGTTGACGATTTAATTAGTCAACTTGGTAAGGGTTAAAGCTTAACATTACAAACTGTTATTCGCGCGTTCGATTTTCCAAGTTTCTTAACTTACCGAGAACAACATGCGACCTAGATATGCACGATGTGAAAAGTATCACGTTTTTTCGATTTTTCCTTGAGGTTCCAGATGATACATTTCAAACGAAGGATTTTCTTGTATTCTATGACATTTTTAAAATATATCGTATAGAAAAATGTTTTACGCCTCTCCTTTATTCTCGTCTTCGCTCCTGTATAAAAAGCCACTAAATTCAATTTACGTCTATACGTTTAATATTAATTTACATTTTTGGATCTAACGTGGGACGAACAATTTTACTATGGATGATTCTAAATTGTACGATTGATTCGTAGTAAATTCGAGAATCTCGTACTCGTAAAATTATTTTATTTTTCTGAAAATATATATATTATATATTTTTAGGGATACTTCCCGCACGTTTTATATATACGCAGTAATGTCAACAAAAATTTTTATATATATACGATAAAACTTTTGTAATTGAAAAGTTTGTGGATCTTTTCGAAAAATAATCGTTAAGTAAAAGTGGAAAAGAATGTCAATTCCAGTGAAATTAAAATACACGTTTATCACTACATTAATTAAAAGGAGAAAAGTTGGAACGTTATAATATATAAGTACATCAATCCATTATCTTTCGAAACTTAATTATTAGAATCCCATTAAAATATAATACAAGGATATAACGACGTCGTAAGTCTCGCCGCTCGTTGTAGCAGAGGAAAAAAATTAATTAAAATTTATTCTTACAAATTTTTCAATATACTATCGAGTCTAGTGTAGCATTTGGAATAATGAAATTCACTCGATTGCCAAGTTAAATATTCATTCTAACAACTACCGCGTGTACGTACAAAGTTTCTAAAACGGAGAGTTTGCAAAGGTTGAATTATAAAGCATGCAACCTCGGAGTATAATCATTTAATTTTTAAAAATCGAAATTTTCTAAAATATATATGTGTGCAGTCTATAGAAATCGGTCAGTAAAGTCGTTATGATTAAAAATATATAGGTCGACTATGAAAATAATCAGACTTGTGAGTTTTCTATGTACAATCATACAGAGGTGGAAAATTCATCATTTGCATAATTTTCGTCCATTTCCTCGTAGAATATAGAGTTTCGAGTGTCGATAAAGTTCATCGATGGACCACGAATATTCTGAATTATTCTGAAATATCATATTACGTTAATTCGTTTAAAAAATTATTTGAATATTCGTGTTGCTAATAAAGTATTGTTTAATGTATTCTTCAAGACACACAAGTAATTGTATTTAAAGTTGGACGAATTTTTAACTGGGTAATGATTCTCGCAACAAAACCGAAAAAAGTAAGTGTACGTGAATCTTATACAAAAAAAGTTTGTCCAACTTGTGGGGAAGCTTTGGGAAATTATGCAAATAAAGTTTCCGCCTTAATTGTTTTACGAAGTGTCATTGTTTACTACTTTCGAGGGTTAAAGTATATATTGTTTTCGAGCAGAACAAATTTTAATCGTATTTTCGGTGAAATAACGAAAAACATAAAAAAAAGAAGTTGGCTACAAGTAAAACTGAAGCACAAAGGAAAAGGGAAAAACGCAAGTTCGTGAAAAAAAAATTATAATTATCTTCGACAAAGCGCCCTTTGTGCAAGACGTGCAAGCTTTGTATTCTTCCCACGTAATTTCATACTTCGCCTCTGGCTATTCGAGCTGTTTCAAATGCAATTAACAAAAAAAAAAGATCGTTCGTCGATTAGTTGTATATATTATTTTTAACTTTTTTCGAGCAATGAATTTTTACATCTATCGCGACAATTGTATTTGACACTTACGGTTGCGCTTGTTGCGGTTGCTTTGACAAGACCGATGATTCGTCGTCGTGTAGTTTCGAAATTCGCAATCGCGCGCATTAAAAATAACAGAATTTTTTATGCGGATTTTTTTCGTTTTAGCTTTTATTTACACGCAACGTTACGATAGATTTTTTTCTCTAGTAAATGTGTTTTCATAATTATCTCGTGGTATAACGCAAAGTTACGTTTCGCGCGTTAGAAGAGAGACTCGCGCAGTTGTGTTTTTAAGTGAATCATGATAATAACCGAGAAATTCTTTTACTATTTTTCCATGAAAATACATATTAAATTTCAAGCAGCGTATATGTTTAAAACGAAATTATTATGACGGTGCCTGTGTATGTGCCTCTGCGAATTTTCTACCTTTAAGAAGTTTCTGTGACATTATTAAAATATTAAACATTATATTATAGAAGAATTCAATATTATAAATGGCAAATTAATAAGAAAATTATGATACTTTTTGTAATACTATATCCATCTATAAAATAAAATACTTAAACTTACGAATAGAAATTCTTGAGTGTACAATTTCATAAATTAACCGGTCTCTCCTGGACAAAATATATAAAAGTATTATATACTTTTTTGTTAAACAATTTTTATTATCTCAATGATAATATTTTCACAATTAGCGTATTAAAATTCGAGTAAACTTCTTACGTGTAATTCAAATTATGTTAGTACTTTGCATTTTCTATTCATGAAATTTTATACTACACAAATATCTCCATTATATTTGTACCTGTAAAATAAATTAACCGAGAGACGTCGTGTAACAAGAAAAATATACGTAAAACTTTTGTATCTATTAAGGTTGGCGTCGTCGAAATCGATAGTATAATATACCTACACTTGAAAAAATGTAATTATTAGATCGAATAATTAGCATTTAAAAAAAAAGAGACACCGACCATCTATATAAGTCAGTGCAATTTATACAAAGGAAGAAGGGCGTTTATATTAGCGTCGCTTGGGCTAAACTAACACAAAGAAGGAGCAATTAAGCGCGTCTTATTAGAATTAATTAAATAGTGAATTAACATAAATTATAATAGTTATGAAAGCAATTTGGCAAGCTTAATATTTGCGCGTAACTTCGAACCCTTCTCCTTTTGAGTAACTGTATGTATATACATCTATGTATATATACACACCAATGGCACGTTTCCATATTCAGTGATTTTAGTGAATAAGGGTTTAGTGGCGAAAGTATATCAGAATAATTCTACTTAGTCATTCTCGAGTCATATCCGAGTTTTCTTATCTTTCTCAACTCAATCATTAGCTGGACCAAAATTGTCCGATTTATGTTGCCTCTGATGTGTGTCCTTGTTATGTCTTTCGACACGATTTTGATTTTATCAAAGTCAATATGTACGCACAATGAATTTATTTATTTAATATAAAATAAATATATAATTTATTTTATGTAAACGCATTTGATCTTTCACATGTTTTTTTATATAAATAATTTGACAATTTGAACTGTATGACATAAAAATGACAATGTCAATGTGATAAAGCAAGTTTTGCGAGAGTAGTTTCAAGAGTTGTTTAGTAAGCTATTTCCGTTAAATCGACTAAGAAAAATGCAAATAAAGAATCGCTAACTTTTACGTGGGAGTAAAGAGAAAAGTTTATCGAATCCTCGAAAGTGGAAAAAGAAATCCATTTTATAAATGTATATATATTGACATCGAGCGCATTTATACGCGAAGAAAGAGTATATTATTGTTTGATCGAACGATTCTAAAGTGAAAAAAAGATAAAATTTTGGAAAAACCATATGTATATAATGTACATATGCTATATAGGAAAAATTGAGTACTCAATATCCAAGATACAAATTGAAGAATATAGCTAATCCTCTAAACAAACTCGAGTATGACGGGCTATCACCAGGAGATTAATCATTTGAGTGATAAATTACATATGATACAAGATTAACTCAGGGATATAACAGACCTGAAGTTTATTTTATAACATACAAATTATAGTGTATGCGACCCTATTAGAAATTTTAACACGTTTCTGGATTTTAACAGGTAGCAGGAAAAAATGTGTACTTCTTGTAGCATCGATTGAAAGCTGTTTAAGACATCAATGATCGATCGAAACTTTTCCCTTTACACATTACTAATGGAATCGTTTAACAATTAGTCAACTAATCAGACAAACTCGGCATTCACTACTAGCGGCAGATTTTGTTTAGAAAAGAACATTTCGTTAAACTACGATTTTTTCATAAATACGTTCAAAACATTTTTAACAAATTAGCTTTTACTAATAAATATATGAATTTAAAAAATTTGGATATATCCTTGATAAAATTTATAATTATCTTTAATATGAAATAAATGTAAATACTTTTAAAAGATTTAAATTATGTTTCTAGTATCCTACAAGTATTTAAAAATTAAAATTAACCAGTTAAACTTGAAACAGTAATATTGCTCACACCGGTACCGACAAAGGAACATGGCTAAATAATTAGCAAACTTGTCACGTACCAAACATTTCGGGTTAGTCTAAGCTATAAAATCTGTGCGCATCGGCAACGCGGTCTGCTATCGCTCGTAAAGGTCACGCTAACAGACTAATTGAATCAACCGATCAGATTATAATCGATCTTGGAACCTGTACGAGATCATCAAGAGAATATCTACGTGGATCTTAGTTTCCATAACATCTCAATAATATTCTTCATGTTGACGTTATGAATGACCGGTGAGAGTCATCATTCGATTCGACTTTCATTTCACTGGCATACTCATTAATTATTAGAAATTAATTTAAATTAGAATTATCTAAATACAATTTTGTACAGTCCGAATATTAATAACGTTGAATTATCAGCTATAAATAAATTAAAATAAACAGAGTAATTGTAAATTATTAGTATAATATAATATGTACAAACTTAAAAATTTGTATAAATTTAATTTACTTTTCAATTTGTCCGCTCTTATCATACTTGCAATATTTATGAAGATAAAAATGATTTGATTACATTTTTACCTTAACTATTTTAAACAGTACTTAATTCTCATAGGCTAGAGGAAGCTTTTAACCAAAACTATGTTTATAAGTTAAACAATAGCTTAAATTATGAGTATATTCGAATTTAAGTCCAATAAATAACAATGAAAGACGAGAAAAAATGTTCCTAAATAATAATTAACAATTACACAAAAGTAATTGAATTTCACAAGACTTTACAAGTTATTGGTAAAATCATACCGAAATCCAATAAATTTCTAATTATTTAAAGACGATATCTATCATTTCATAAAATATTATATTAATTTAAAAAAATCGTTTCACCGCTAATCCTTACTCGGTGATATCTACGTTTCCAAGTAATTTTTTATCGTTTTATTTCCTTGGGATAACAAATGCTGTTAATTTCCAAATGATTCGTCGATGGAGTTAATTGACTATTCATTAGTTATCGATGAGCATATCAGGAATAAGTAGATCGTAAATTTGTGTACTTGCTGAAGTAACAACAAGATACTCAATTGCAATTGTTATTTGAGGAACATGTACATGTGTATCAGTGTATATATAGTAACGAGGTTGAGTTTTGTGGTCAAAGAGGTGACGGGAAATTTGTGGTTGGCTTAGAGACACAATTGTTGTAATTCACAGTACGAGAATCCCAATTTATTGGGTATTACACGTTAGTCTGCTTCGTGGCTACAAGATAGCAAAATAATCGGACAACAAGTATTTTGGTATCTTATTTTACTAATATTCATTTGGGACGTGTATCATCGTATACGTATTTTAACCAGATTCGCGTTGCCTTCAGAAGAAGTTAATTATTTTTCAATTAGGTTCGATGCGAAAGCATTATTTAACGTGTTTTAAATCAATTGAGCAAACGGTTGTTCCTGGTAGAATCCTGGTGTAAATTACAACCCGTGGAGAAATCTAACGGGTGAAATCAGTACGAGGTTACGAGGTTACGAGCTTAAGTAGATAGGATCGAGCAACCGTCAGAGCCCCTGCTGATAGCCAAACGGTTAGACGTCGTTGGCATCCTGTAACTGACAATCTGCATCTGTAGGAAGTACGCCAGATCACCGTCTTCTACATATACAGTTACATCGTTGTATATTTTGAATTTTTTCGAGTTTTGATGATTCGGCGGAGGTCAATGATTTTTAAAAGGTAGAATTAAAACTGTAAACTACATTAAGCATCGATTCGTTGGCTTGGTACAGCAACCTTTTCTGGATCTTTAAAATAACAACGTCAAATGTTTTAAAGTCGGATATAGAAATATAATTAGTCCATCCGACGCTTCATGTATCAAGTGTCTTCTTTCAACATCTTTACAAAATCATTGGTATCCTTCGAATCGACAAAAAATTAATTTTTTTTAATAGAACATGTAGAGCGTTAACAATCAACTTCCTGAATATCGTTGTTTATTTCTTTATCTGCCGCATACGATTGCCAACGATTACTATACAATTGTATTAAGTTTTGTTATTTCGACGAACAGAGTTCCTCGCATCGTCGGTTAGGAACATCGTACAGTTGATGAGTTTGTAAATACGCGAATCAGTCAGACAATTAATTATTCATTGGCAATAAATAAACTTAGATATTTTTCGTAAATGAAATATGAGTTACCAGTTGCACATGCCTTATGTATCCTGGTAGAAAAATCGTTTTAGTAAGATTGTCGACTGAGGGTGGGGAGGCGCAGTTGAAGTAAATTTAATACAGCAAAGCTACGTATACTATAGGTACCTATGTACCTTCTTGTCGATAAAACGCAATTTTGTACAATTCGACGTCAGCAAATAATACCACGAACGTCGGATATCTTCGAGCCTCTAACGTCGAGACTATTTCATTTATTGGAGAAAGAGAAAATAAAAGAGCTAGGAAGTGTATAGGAATCACGGGAAAAATGCATAGGTAAGCTGTCCATCCAGGAGGATCCAGTGGCTAACCAAGTATTTTCCGATCGGCGGTGTATACGCGCCCTAGTTATCCGATTCAATTAGTTCTCTCGGATAGCAATGGAATTTCTCTCTCTATCCCCTACTCTTCGTCTCCCTTCCCATCCCCATCCTCTATCTTTCTCTTCTTCGGTAATTTTCTCTCCGTAATGCCCGACGAATGCACGGGTTTCGAATTTTTTCACTTTTTTCACTTTTTTTTCTTTACATTCTACAGATTTCTAATGGCGCATTATCCTGGTAATTACATGGTACATTCGCTATTAATTTTTTTAATTAACAATGGGTTCGCATTAACTTGCTTTTACATTTTCTACCCTTAAATGGTTGAGGTGCTTTGGTGGCCGCAATGCACGTAAACTCATTGTTCCTTCTCAATTAATTTTATATTAATTATTTGAATAAAATCGCTTTTAATCCTTTTGCTATTTCCAATTTCGCAATTCAGTTGTTGTTTTTAAATTTACAATGCACATCCCTGTAATTCAACTGTCACGGTGTCGTGCTGACTTTCAACAAAATTAAATAATCCCGGGCATTAAAATGTTGTAAATTTATTGATTAGGTACAGCTGAACGGAATATCACTGTTCTACTATAAATTTAAAAGGTAAATCATTGTATTTTACTCCTGGTCCAATTAAAACGTCGCGTCGATCATCCTAAATCAGCGTCACGTCACGAAACCGTTGTGCCGTATATGACCGTCGTTGCACTTAAAAAAACGGAAGCCGTCGAAATAAAATATTCAGTTAGTGTCTCATCGCGATCAATTTAGTATAAGTGTTTTAGGTAATACCTATACAGAGAGCTTTTGAATATGCAATGACGCGAATTCATCTTTTTAAATTCATAGTGGAAAAAATATCACGCCACGTGCATCGCGTGACTTTTTACCGGTTTTCTCTCTTCTCTCTTCATTTTTTTACCTCGACGTTAAAACGCGCATCTAAATCGTGGATGCTCTCGTCGTTTTTACGCGCGCACGAGATAACGACACCGAGACTCTCACGGTTTTTGCACATTTAAAAGCAAACGTGTCGCGCGAATTTATTTGCGACGGATATAGGAAAGTTTTTTTATAGAAAAAACGTGGTTTCCCGCGTTTGGATACACGGGGACGAATCCAACGGAATGCAGAATCATTTTAGTTGCTGATGTTTCCTACGGATTTTAAATATATGTGAAAGATCGTTAATGTTTTTGTCGGTTTTTAATTAACGATTTGCAGGTATGTATATGCTCTAAATAATACATATCAAACTCATACAAGAAAACTAGCAGACTATAAAATTGAAATTTTATTGCACATATGATTAAAAGAGATCTTTCTAACGAATTAATAATAAGAAGCAAGGACTTTTAAATATAATATATGCTCATTTGTTACGGAAAAGAAAACTTTGTAAAAAGTAGTAATTTCATTCGTAGAATCAAATTAAAATTTCAGAGCGCATATAGGTATCTATTAATACTTGGCAACTAGCACGCCAACGAAATTTCAAATCCTGCAAACATTCGATCTCTGTTTCGATTCGCGCAAACGCTAGCTCATAGCGTTATACTCGTCAAACGCGTGTACACGGGTATACGGGGTACCGAGCAAACGACATCACCTTTATCAACGTTTTGCTCTCGCAAAATACCAAGATAAATTTAATTAATTAACTTTATCAAAGTGAGCGGGAGGGTCGGCAATGGGGATCGGCAAAAGTTTTACTCGCCCCGTGGGATCGATATTTTATACACATATATAAACAGAGAGTGAGAGAGGGCGGGGGGGGGGGGGAGGGGAGGCAGGAGAGAGTAAGACTGAGAGAGAGAGAGATGCATGTAGTGTAACGATTCGCGCTCGTAAAAAAGGATTATATACGTGTCGTGAATTCCAAGGTGTACATCCCGAACATCGTCTGACCTTAAAAGCTTCTTCGAGGTGACTAGCGAAGAATAGTTTGTTATCGGGTTTCCTCTATATTTACCCGAATCTTGAACGAATTTTACATTACTAGTTGATGCGATTCGCTTACAAAATTCGTTGGAATCAATCGTGGCGTACTAGTTGTTTCATTTATTCATTTTTACTTCGCATTGGTTTCCCGATACCGCGAAACACAACATTTCTACATTCTCCTTTAAGGTTAATAATTAATAATTTTTATTTTCGCGATAAATTAAAAATTTTTACCTCCTTTACGCGTTTAAAATTACTCGAGCAATTTAATTTGTTATATTTGCTTCTATTTCTCTCGTACACTTTTTCCATTTTATGTAATTGAATCAATGTTATTCCCAGTTTAATTAAAAACATGAAAAATACGAAATAATTATTTAAAATCTTCCGAGTATAAAAAATTAACGTAGTTTTATTTGATTTGTGATTCATTTAAAAGATTAAGGTAAAAGGGAGTATGCGTAATAGAGCAGGGTAAGCGATATCCGAAGATAGAAATATTTATCAATCCGCTCGGTGTTTCGAAATAAGCATTCGCATTAACTTTACACGTGCTATTGAATCATAAACGAAATACAACCAGTTATTCTATAATGTACAATAAGCATGAATAAGTTCAATCTTTCTATTCAATCGGCAGTATTGTACAATATTAGCTTCAAATTGGAGCTGGAATGAAAAAATTCAGTTAATAAATTGTATTTTCTTCACACTCGAATGAATTTAGAAAAATCTTCAACAATGATATTAATTTATAAACGTACTGTAAAAATAAGTAATTATAAATCGTTCCGAGTGTACAGACGCATTACAGATTTAAATATGTATTTATGGTAATACGCCGTCGAATTGAAAAATAACGTATTTGTATCAAATACGAATAAGAGAATAAGAAGGAGAAAGAAAAAATAAATAATTCGTCTAGAAATCCTTTATAAACCGATCAAGCGTTAACGCCTCTGCTTCGAATGGAAGTGCCCTCGGCGTAATCGCACGCGCGTGGAATTATCGAAAATTCGCGAAGCATTTCTATGTACAGCAAAGAGAAAATCACTATTTTTACGAATACGATATTTTCGATTCGTCTCGTTCATTCTAAAACGCATCATACATAACAATCGAAACGTACGCGAAACAGCTCGATGAGCTGGTAAACTTGATACCGTGTACACAGAGAGGTCCGAGTAGCACATCGAATCCATAACCGTAGCTGACTCTAAATATGTAACTAGGAACGATAGGTACACACACGCGCGCGCGTCCGCTATACGTACGCGATGCATCCGTTAACGGAACGTGCTCCAGTTTTAATCTTGAGAATACGTGTGTCCTAGGTATACACTGTAAAATGCATTTTTTTCATTTAAAATTGTACACTTACACCGACAAAGTTATACAAAAGATCCTCATGACTTTGGTATAATCAACTGAAGCGCTCAATCTATAGTACTCAAGTGAACCCTGTTGAATCACTGAAGTCAAGATTACTGAACTATTTTGATCAAACTTACTCGAGTGCTAAACGTAGTGTATTTTTAATACTGTTTTTAGTTACAATTGCATTAATTCGTCAAAACTTCCATTCCCCACTATCTGAGTATCCTGTGAGCAGGCTCATCAGTCATAATAATGTAACAGACTAATGTAAATTATAGTCCTTATACGTAAAATTCACCATTTTGCTAGGAATTCCGTATGAAAAATATATCTTATAATAGATACTTTATTTAATAGATTAAACATAACCTCAAATTAATTAGGTTCTTTAAACTTGTATCGCTCTCAAGTCAAAATTTCACCCAATTAATTATTCCATTTACTTATTGTTTTCGCCTTTGTCAAAAACACTTATTGAAAAAACAATCTTGTTAGTATATTCGTTTGACTTTGATTTATTCGACGAAAGGTACGTTTGGAAACTTAAAAATAATAAATTGTAAATTGACAAGTGTCGTGGAATAGCTGTTTTCATTTTAATAAGTGGACAAATATAGTAGACAAAATTATTTCATCCCAAGAGAAACTAAAAATAATGTTTATCCATTTATATTCAAAATGCATATATTGTAGTTGAGAAATGGAATCAGTTTCCACCAGAAATATTTGTTTTCGACTTAATAATTTCAGTTTCTTCCACCACACTTATTTATTAAAGTCGTAGACGTACTTAAGTAAATATAACAAAAAATCTAGTTTGACCCTCAGAGAAGAGTAAACGAGTAATTTCATTTGAGTTTCCTTTTCGTATAATACGGACTTGGAATAGCTATTTCAATCGATCAGAGCCTCGAAAGATTGCGTCACGACAGTCGAGATGGAGCATTTAAGAGGCAACGATCGAAACGTCGTGGAGAATTACACGTGAGCACGGTGTGTGCATTATGCAGCCAAGTGAAAGCGATGTTAGAGCTTTGAGCGATCTCGCCTCATTAATTACAGGTGGTACCGATGACCAGTGATTACAATCACGCGTTACTTAATTAACTACCAGACCAAGAGAATTCCCTTCGCTCCGTTACTCTCTACCCATGGCTTTTGAAGATCGGACTTTTGCAGATGAGGTGGAGTTTGTTCGAGCCCAAGGCTATACGATTCAACGGACCGAGAATCTGTTGCGCTTAACCTTCATCTCATATTGTTTGATACACCGCTGCAACTCTGCACGTCTCTCAATGGAACCTAGACATTCAGTTTTCATACTTTTAATCGTGGTAAGTTAATCTATATACGCAAAAATTTGTATAAATAAGTCTACAACTAGATTGATTTGTTGTCATAAATATAAAAAATCTCAATTGGTCCAAAGACAAAGTAGTACGAAAAACTTTTTTAAAATTATCGTGCTTTATTTCTTGTCCAGATTACATTCAGATAGATAAACTGAAATCCGCGCAAGATTTATTCGAGATATAACTTTAATACTGAAAGTTCTTAAATTCAATTTCGTTACAGTGTGAAAACATGGTATGTTTAATATGCTAATAATATAACCTTCATTCTGATAGTTTCCGTTACGTAAAAGTGCGGTCACCTAATATTCAAAGGAAAAAATAGTACAGTATGCAAATTACAGTAAGTTTGATCGTATTGTATTAAAATAAACATTTGCGTTTTATTTCAATATAACTGCGTTTTATAATTTGAAAATTTTAATTTACTTATGTTACCGCTTTACATTAAGTTAATCTAGATATTAGTATATATTAATAACTTATCGACTCACAGATTTTTAGACTATACTTCGTCTCAAACAAATAATATTAAATGTACTTAATTTTGTTTCAAGATCAAATGTAGACTAAAAGTAAAAAACAATTTTTAAAAAGTTAGCAATAAAAAATGTAAATATAATAGACATAAAGTACGATTGTTATATCCGCAATTTGTATGAAATCGAATTTCTTTCGCAAATAGAGTTAATTTGGTAAATTCCAGGTCTCAGTTACTTAACGTTAAACGCATAAATCTCGAGGATCAAACGAGATAAAGAAGCTTCTTGAGTAACTTTGTGGTAATAGCAGTTGCGCAACCTAATGTCTCGGATCGAAGGGAACTTTCCCTTTACATCAGACCGCCTCATTCGCCATATCCTTTAAGTAAGAAAACCCAAGCTCTAAGCACTAATTTTACCTTTAGGAGATTCGCCAGGTTACATTGTCCTCCTCTCAACAATAAACATTTTTTTTGGTTTACCTACCTATGTCAACAAAAAAGTTTCTTTATAGCAAAGTCAAAGAAACTTTCCTCCCGACTGTTAAAGAAATACACATACAGTACAAATTATCGTTTGATATGTCATTATCGTATAGGTATGTAATTACGCCATCGAGACTCGGGCTAAATATTAATCTGCGAATCGAGAAGTGGAACTCGACCGTCCGCGTACGACAAATTGAACCCGAGGTTACATTTTTAAAGGTAGGTAGCGACCGACCGTCTTCTCCTCGAATGAAAATGAGAGGAAAAGAGTCGAGAGAAGAAAAAGATGCAATGTCGAGGTATACAGTCGAGGTTGATGCTGTTCAACCTTTCAAGTGGGACGCCCCGTTTTCGAGGCTCTCGCATTGCGGCGTCGAGTGTGCTTGTGGGAGCTCTCGTTACAGAGCTGAAACTGAGCTTAACTCGTAGAAATTTCATGCTACGCGTACCCGTGTGAACATCGCGGATGAAGTGTGCTTTCCACCCACACGACGCACGAGGTTCAACCCGACTCACACACACACACACACACACACACACATATGAATATATATATTTATATAATATTCCAACATTTTAAAATCGGTTCATCTACATTTTTCACGACCGCACTGTCACTTTAATCATCGCACCAAAATCACTAGAATTTAAAATAATTTATTTATCCTTTGGTTCATATTTTATGCATTCTAATAATTTTTGCTGAAATAATTGAGCTATCGAAAAATATTTGAAAAATGTAAAAAGAATTGCCTTTCTAAAAACCAATAAAATAAATTATCTATCAAATTTATTACCACTTACACGAAAGGTCAAGGTCTTTGGAATGCGAATCTTATCCAAACTTTAGGACATGTTTTGTAATATAGAAATATGGAAAAAGCCAAAATTTTAGAATCCCATGGGCATTTTTACCGAAATTATACGCAATCATAGGAAAATATTGAAAAATAGATGCTTTATTTGAATCGTTTATAACTTCTAAATGACCTATTAGAAATACTCAAACCAAAGTTTAAAAAAAAGTTCCAATCGAGTGGTCTTGATTTAAAAAAAAGAAGCCCAAATTCGTTTATTATATTGAATAATAATTCTACTTCAAGCTACAATTGCTACATTTCTTATTATTGCTATAACTCTATATATATAGACGAATTTGGGCTTCTTTTTATTTTAAATCAAAACCACTCGATCTGAACTTTCTTTTAAACTTTTGTTCGAGTATTTCTATTAGGTCGTTTAGAAGTTATAAGCGATTCAAGTAAAGCATCTATTTTTTAATATTTTCCTATAATTGCGTATTCTAAAATTCTGGCTTTGTTCATGTTTCTATATTACAAAACAAGTCCTATAAAGTTTGGATACTATCCGTAATCCAAAGGCCGTGACCTTTCCTTGTTAGTGCTATAAGTATCATTTCCCCCCGAATTACAATCATTTGTTGAACGTTGAAAATGGGAATTTGATGACAGATATTCGATAAAAATAATACTTTAGTTTAGACATACAAAGTACGTAGATATTTATGTAAATTTGTGAAATGTAATTATTTATAAATAAATTTTTTTCGATTCGATTCCACGTACGCGCCCCGATGATTTATATCTACCAGAAAAAGAAAACAACTACTTTCATTTAATTTTACAACTTTGTAGTAAAAGTTAGTATTTTATTTTGTTATCCATCACTACTAAAAGTAATAAAAATTTACAATCAACAGTTGAGTTTGTATAAAACAAACTCGATCTACTAGGTTCTGTATTTTTTTACTGCGGTATATATGTATATAATCAATTGAACAAACGTTTGTAAAGACAATCAAACTTCTTTTAATTAAACGACTACTACTAAATACACATTTTTTTCTCTCCTCCTCCATGTACATCGAGTGCGAAAAGAAAAAAAAATAAAGTAAAAGCGTTTGTAAGAGAATATCGAAAACAGGTCTGGGTAATGGAACAAGTGGTAGAACTCACCGCTTTGTCGGACGCCGGGGAAAGTGCGAACGTAATGCTTTCATTGCGCGCTAAGCGGTTTTAGTCTTCGGAGTTAGAGAGAGAGAGAGAGAGAGAGAGAGAGAAAAAAGAGAGAGAGAGGGAAACTTGATTAATTTTTTTTCGGCCTCTCGCGGGATTGAAATTAATGAGGGAAGAATTCTTTGGATAAATGTGGGAAATCGATCGGACTTGTTCTTTTACGGGAACTTTTATTGTAGTTTGCGATACGCGAAGATCGTCTTAATCAATGTTTATTTCAATTTTGTGCGGGGTGTACGGAGTATTCGATCCGAAATATTTTAACTTTTGAAATTTTTGTGGTAGTTATATTAGTTACGACTTTGAGAAGAAAATTGATATTACTCCTGCTTTAAGCTTGAAACCTTCTAGCTTAAAGTAGTCAATGTTACTAAATTTTCATCTTACAGGTGACCTTTAGCGAGAGATGAATATACGTTTGTTATATAATTATTGTAGATTTGTAAAAAAAAAAGGAACATTTGACATTGAATATGCCAAGAAAATTGGCATAGTAAAAAAATTGAATGAAAGAAAAAAAATTGTCGAAGTTTCAGATAGATAGTGGGTAGTTTTACTGTTATCGGACTTGAATACCCTAATAGAGAAATGTCGGAAATTTCGAAAGACAGAGTCGACTGTTGTCCGGGTCGCCGTGAGATTGGCAAAACAGTATATCTGTATATATCCGTAAGGGTACTACTGATTTAGATAAAGTTGTTCCATTAACACGCGCGAAACGGCCCGATTTAGTACAGTCCATTCTTTCCTTACTTTTCTTCTTTTCTCACATATACGTCGTTCCCTCATTGCTTTGACAAATGGACATCGTAAAGTTAATAAAGTGATTTCACCAAATCTTTCAACGGGGCCGCTCTTGTTTCTATATCTACCCGAATTTTTCGTCAAAATAATATTTTAATCCAAATCTACAAACTAATCAATATTGCGATTTTAAATATGAATTCTGCAAATTATTTTCAGTTTAGTTTATAAAGACATTGAGAATTGTATAATTGCGATGTAAGCAATGTTACATTAGAAATGCGTGTTAGTAGAAAATATTAACGATTTAAAATCATGTGTCCTACGAAAAATGTTTAAAATACATATTATTGTTTGCTGAATATAATATGTAATATAAATTTTTTTTTAATTTTGTAAATAAATGATAACAACAAATTAATTATCGTTAATTAAATCAGTGCCGCTGATTTATAGCTCAATAGAAAATCTCTTTATTGTGAACCAATAATTTAAAAAATAAACCATATTACGAGCAAGCTCTAAACTTTGTAAAATATTAGTTTTCAGTATTTCCATTCGGATTTTCAATGCTATAAATCCCCATTTGATATATCAAGGAAATTGAAAAAGATAAATAAGAGAAATATTAACTGGTCGATATATCTGTATATATACATATAATAGCTGTACACTATATTCACTTTTTCGTAGATGTATATATATATATATATATATTTACGCAGAAACGATAATAAAGCATAAGCGGATTTAAATTTAACTTTACATAATTATTTTAAAGTTGAGGTAAATATTTAGCATGTTAAACATGTACTCGAGGCTTTTGAAACTCTCACATGTTTATAATACTTTGTCTTTGTCTTTGCATTTCCTAAATACTTTAAGTAAAATAATAAGGTTTTTCGGTGTAATGAAATGTGGGGGGGGGGGGATGCAAATGAGATTTTACTTTCTTCGTTCTGGCGAGTAGAAATTTATATTTCTTACAACTCATTATCCCAGAAGATTTAATAAGTTTAAAGTGACTCTTTCTGTTCTAAATAATCTTTATTTTCAACGTGGAATTTATTTAATTAATTATGAGACAAACGATCAATTAATGGTAATTAAATGTTTTAATAAATTGTTCGATGTACAGTTGATTAAAATGTTAATATTACACGTATACGGAATAGGAGAGAGCGGGATGTGTATCAATATGTAACCGACACGAATACGATCGGATGGTAAGCACATAATCACGTACATAACGAATGAAAAAGAAAAAATAAAGAGACGTTGAGTGTAGTAACGTATATATAGAAAGCGTCCTACGAAATCCTCTATCGACGTTGCTCCCCCGAATAATTTTCGTGTATTGCGCATCACGTCCTCGGATATATTCCAACCTCCAACTGCATTGTTCGGTTACGTGGGAGCTTTTCCTCTCTATACCATCTATGAAGGGATCCCGTATACATATCGATCGTGTAATACAACGTGACGTCAATGTCGGTGATGTCGCAATTTTTCGTAGGATTTCGACTCTTATCTTTCTATTTTTGTTTGTTTAATTTTGTTGGTATTAAGGTATATCTTTCACTCGAATTTGACGAAATCGTTGTCAAATTGATTGGGTGAGGTAAAATTATTACATAAAAACATCGGAGATAAAAGTTAATAGCATATTACAATTATCTACTCTATTCCTTCCCTATACTCGATAAAACTAACTTTATAAAGATTTGGAGTTCGATTTTTTACTTTAATTAACGGTAAATGAATTCCTATCGCCTAAAAATTATTGAATTCTGTATCGCGTGCACCAAACGAGAGGAGTCGAGGGGGAGAGAAAAAAATGGTTCAAGTTCCGGACAAACCACGAATATCGGCTGAATACGTATAATATTTCCGATCAACGATTCCAAAAATGTTCGACCTTCGAATGTAAAAAAAAAGAAAATTCTCAACGGATGTATTTCAATTTCGCCGAGAGTATTGAGAATGGAGAAAAAACCGCGCAACCGATAACGCAATAAATATAAACCGAGGGAGCGCGAAAATTAACGAGGTCAATTATTTACCTGAACGAGCCTCGTATCCTCGACCAAAGGTGAACATCGATTGTCCACTCTTGGTGAAATTGATCGAAAGATCCATATACCATTCGAAGGGAAAAAAAGTTTAAAAAATTAATTTCCAATGTGCGCGTCTGCAGGTAAAACTAAGAATTGTAGGATAGGGCTTTTGTCTATTAAAAGTTTCCACGGATATATATCGCCGGATTCGATTCTATATTCGATGACCGTTATTGTATCCATTATGAACTCGACCAACGATAATTGGAAACGTCTTGGTTTTCTTTTTTTTAATCCTCTATATAGTTGTTATACGACTTTTTAGCGATATTTGTCTTTGAATTTATGTTGCCAAGTTCTTTCTTTACCGGATAATTAAAGGAGAGAAACGAAATATAAAATTATAAAGAAACTCGCTCTATAACGTTGATAAACGAATTAGTTAAATTACTTCGTATGCTCGAACGAAGCTTTGCTTTTTTTCAACGGAAACGCACACGCGATGAACCTTTTGTGCGAAAGCTACAATCAAAATCAAATGAGTCTCTCTTTTTTTATTAACTATGAAGCAGAAACAAACTTGCGTGTATACCGACTGATTGATCGATATAAAAGCAAGAAATATTTTTCCAATATTCCAAATGTAAACTATCGATAGTTCTAATATTTTCCATATATTCGTATAAACTTCATGGGTTAACCTTCTCGCCCATAATTGATAGGAGGTGAAAAGAATGTTAAACAAAAACCTCGTGCGGAGTCGAAAATGAATGTATAAAAAGAGAGAATAAAATTGAATATTCGTAATCAAAGTCCGTTAAATATTGTAGGTAAAGTTTATTCGAGACTCGTGAAACTCGACAAGACCTCGGAGTACCGTCCTCCTGCTTTTAACGTTCACCGTCTCTCCTCGTGATTTAATACCCGTACATAAACTTGGCAAACTAATAGGAAAACTCAAGAGTATGGATGTGTACATGTATATACCTATATATACGTACAAAGGGAGAGAGCCCCGCAAGTTGAAAAGTAACATTAAACCGGATAGCGGTCAATTTTATTCGGAAATAAAGAAAAATACAACACTCTCGAAAATTCTTTGTTTTCACGTCCGTTAACTCGGAGAGGTAATAGAACATTGTCAATACCAAGGGCCAATACTACCGAGATGAAAATCTTGTGTGTTTTACCCTACCCTTTTTTTTTCTTTCGCAAACCTTACCCTTGATTTTAGCTGATGGACCTTTCTACCTCACGATTGTTTTTCCGTCGAGCACCTACCTACTTTTTCTCCTCGAAATACCGGTGAAAAAGTAACTTTGAAAGGTACTCTTTTCATTACAATTTCGTTATATCTTTGCGTTTATGTAACTTAATTGGATTGTTTTAATTACTCTATGATTTAAAGTACGTGTACGGTATTTATACCTTACGCAGATAAATTAAAATTTATCGATCGGTGTAAATAATCATTTATCACCTACGAGGAGTAAATAAAATATTCATACAGCGATGAAAATTTATCCGCATTCAATGTAATTACAGTGACTAAACGAGACGGAAAGGGTAATTACAGTTTAACATTGTAAAATATATAGTGTAACTTGCGATAAATTTATAATTGTGTGTATTAAAAAAAGAGCGAGACAAACAGATTATTAGATCCATAAAAGTTCTCCTAAAGTAAAAGAACTTTCATTTTTGTTTAAACTCTTGCATAAAATATTCATTTTCATGCAAGGTAGTTCAAGGAGAGAAAGACGTATATATACTTATACCTATAGCACTAAAAATTTTAATGCAAGGAATTATAAAAAGAATTTTCTTTGCAACAGGTGTCTATATGTATATACGTACACACACCTTCGAGGTACGCGAAGCTTCCTGCGATATTTCAGTAAGAAATAAAAAATAAGATTACGTTTAAAGAATCGAATAGAGCCGGTTAATTTATATATGAACGTGTGTGTATATGTGGATGTGGATGTGGATGAGTGTGTGTGTGTGTATGTGTGCGGTGAATAGTTCGACCTCAGCTAATTACGCTTGGCTATTCCGAGTTGACTCTCGAGCTTGGATTTTCGGAGCAAATCCGTGGTTGACGAGTTTCGGAGAGAGAGAGAGAGAGAGAGAGAGACAAAAGGATTTTAATGGAACGGCAGGCTCGAAATTTATAGCGCTTTCCTATCATTTGTATACTCGGTCTGAATTAGTAGAATTTTTCAAAATAAATCTAGAGTTTACACCCCTGCCCTGATCATTCAATTTAAGTTAGTTCTACTTAAATATTCCGGAAATAATAATTAATGTTTATTATTAATTAGAAATTTCAATCATAAATAATGTTGAGCAAACGTGTTTACGGTAAGATGTACGAGTAATCAGTTTAAATAAATATTAAACGCTCGGTGTTAACCAAGTACACCAATTCCTTACCATAGACCTTTGAAATATCCTTAAATAACCAAAGCCACGGGCATTTTAACTAATAAAGTTAACATGTAATCTGAACGATCGTGGGCGCTTTAGAACATGTTAAGACTCGATTAATAAATTTGGGAAATTATAATTTTATCCTGACGGTCAATTTGTTAACTCGGAAGAGTTGGTATACCCTGACAACTTGGATTGCCTTTTCAACATTCAAAGATGAATTTGATTAAATGTGAAAACTGAATAAACGCGCAACCCATTAAACTCGCGTGCCGTTCTATAAACGACAACAATGTACCATACCTAGTTATTTCATCTAAACATTTGCGAACGAGGATCTATGTATGTATATATGTACATGTTCAAGTAAGATGTAAGTTCAAGATTTGAAATTTCTCTTCTCAAAGGTGTATATCTATACACAACGTTTCTTGAGTCGAAACGAGAAAGCACAGTTGCTATAGGTACAGTCACAAAGTTTCTATGGCGGAACGATCGCGGTGATTATATCGTGAGCTCCCGAGTCACCGGTTCAAATTTATGTTGGTCGACTAGTCGTTAATCTTGCTCCATCTCGTTACTCCGAGAGCAAACCTTACCAATGAAGAGAGAGCGAGAGAGAGAGAGAGAGAGAGAGACTGAGAGGGGCGGGAGGGAGAGGGAGTAATTAGCTAAAAATTAGGTAATTTAATCTCGGTGTCTAATTCACCTGGAGCTCGATCTCGATCAACTTCGAGAGCTGACTAAGTGGAATCGTATAATTCTTCTTTTTTAGACTGATTAGATTAATTTGATTAGAAATTAGTCGTTTATCTAGGGATTCTGGTGAAATACCGGAAGGTTTATTGCGAGAAAATCAAAATAATTTAATTTATACAAAAAGAACATTCGTTCAATTCAAAATATTCATCTTTAAATCAATATTAAATTATTTTAATTAGACAACTATTTATGTAGCTTTGATTAACTATATTGTAAGAAACATTTAAACGTTATTACCTGTCGTAAATTTCTCGAGTTATATATCTCTTATCCCTGAAAATATCAAATAAATCGGTCACCTAGTTTACGAGAAAAGTTTAAATTCCGATTTTACCAATTTACCGATAAACCAGGTGACTTTGGCGTCTCCTTAACCTGCGATAAGCCAAACTCAGCAGTTTATATCGTACGCTATATATATATATATATATATATACATACATAGACACACATAAAAGTTAGCATTTTTACAACTTCGAAGTATGCTATATGCTAAACCTCGACATTTTTTTATTACACAGTTGTATTCGATGACATAAATCATCGAAATATTGCGTTAAGTGTAATTTATTAAGAGTTATTAATAATTGCCCGTATTACGGTCAAATTGGATAAATCGAGCGATAAACCTTGACAACTAAATCCGCTATGATTGCAGTGTATCCTTCCTTCGGTAACTCGTGGAAAATAACACCAGTTATATATTAATATATTATTTAGAGTTTCATAAGTTAATCAATTTTTATTTGTGTAATTTATTTTTTCATTTGATTAATATATAGTTGAAAATCTGGAAGTAAAAAGAATAAAATGTACGTTTTAAACTGTATCAAACGATTAAAAGGTAAATTTTAATCCTGAAACCGATTAATTAATACATTTTAAACTTTACATCATTTAATTGCATAATTTCAACTTTAGAAAACATTAAAATGTACATTTTAATCTTTTTGACGTGTAAAAAGCCGTTAGAATTTTTAAAAAGATTAATTTTGGATTTTCAATCTTTAACTGAAGATTAAAATGCACGTTTTCAACTTTATAGAAGTGAAAAACCTCTCATTATCCAAAAGATTTATAATTTTGTAATTTTAACCTTTTGACTTTTGAAATTCATCTTTTAGAATTTCGAAAGAGTTTTTCTATTTTTATTAACGGGGTGTCATAGTCAATATTTATCCTCCCTACCTTATTGGCATACGTGTTTATTAGTAATAAATTTGTAAATAAAGCAGTATGTGAAAAAATAAGAGAAGAGGCGCCTTCGTTTATTAATAATCTAACTCTGTTCTGAATTTCAGATTAAAATTATATTGCGTTTTTGAGAAAAGTCTTACCAAAAATGTGAACCTAACCTCAACGAGGTGAAAAGATTTGATATTTTTGGTAATTTTTTGTTAATTAATCATCAAAAATTGAGTATGGAACCCCCTTAAGTTGAAAAAGTACTTTTTAATCTTTGGCAAGTATTAAAAATCATAAAATTAATCTTTTAAAAATATTAACCGCATCATAAAGATTAAAACATGCATTTTAATCCTTATTAAAGTTGAAAATGCGCAATTTAATTTGTACTGTTTAAAATGTAGCTTTTAATCTTTCTACTTCCAGATTTTCAACTTTAGGGTTTAGAGTGATAGTTTTATCGATCGTGATAAATGAGTAAGTTCGTTTCGCGTAACGGAACTAAATAGTACGGATACAGTTTTAAAAAAGTTTACCGACGGCGTTAATACCACTATGTACGAAAAGTAGAAATAATTAATGCGAGTAACCGCGAGTTGGTTCCGATCTACTATCTACCATTCAAAATTGACGAAACGATGGAAAAGCCACAATGCACAATTAAATATTAGTCAACCTAGCCGCACGCATGATTGGTCTTACATATTTGAGGCGATGTTTTATGTCGCTTGCAAACTACCCCGCTGGGATGTTAAATCGTGCGAAAAACGCGCGTCGCTATACGACTCTTTGAATTATGACTAACCTGCGCGTGCGAAATCCTTTATTTATCGTTGATAAACTCTTTTTGCTTATTTGTCAACTGTGGTTTTACTTTTTCTAAACAAATTAATTATGTAAAACCTTTTGTATCTAAAAATAATTTGTTTTTTTTATTTAATTTTAAGTTTTGTAATTTTTATATTAAAAAAATTCTTTTTTTTCGAAAGACTCTCGAAAGATTATTTATTATTGCTCTTTTTTCACACAATCGTATAATTACAAAAAAGGTCAAATGAAAATGTTGAGATTTTCTTGTTCCGTGCTATTTGCGAAATTGCCACTTTAGAACGACAGGGTAACAAGTATTATTAATACTCGATAATGAATCATTTTTAGAACGATAGTTATAGATTAAAAACTCTTTAGCAGAAAAATACAAATGATTTTTCAAATTTTTTGGTCAGCTTTTTGTTTTTTCACTAATTTTACAAAAATTTATTGAAAGTTGATCTTTTTCGAATAAAAAGTCATCTACATTTGGGTCAACAGTTTAGTGTAAATATAAAACAATCCCTTTTTTTGAAACCTCAAAATAAAATATTTATCTGAACTTTTATATAACTTATGCGAAATTGCTTAAAAATAGTAAGTTTGGGATTATTTCATATCCCGAATATAGAGCCGCGGTGGTTCATGGGTAGAGCTCCCGACTCTCACACCGAGGGTCGTGGGTTCGATCCCAGACGTGTACCTCTGATAAATTTTTTCATGTGCATTTTTCGAACACCGCGACTCAGTGGCTCGGCGTGTCACTATAATGTGACGCCAGTTCAGGTGCTTGTGCGTTTCGTGCACTTGACATTTGTCAGTGCATGAGAGGCACGGGCATCTGAACTATAGAGAACGTTAGGGACGCGAAGATGTAAAGAGGATCGCGGTGGTTCCATCGGGAGGACAGGAAACTCTAATTATTAGACTAATTACAGTGACCGATGATATCTTCCGATGGACACAAGCACCACTGTTTCAACTACATGTGCTTTGTTTACAGACACACCGTTCACCTCCGTCGCTGATTAGCCCTGGCAGCATAAATAGAGCGACGTTAAATAACAAAAAAAAAAAAAAAATATCCCGAATATGGCAAAACATTTGCCAAACATAAATTTTTTTTACAGTTTGCCAAACTAAAGTTTTTTTACGCGGGTTGTATGATAATTAAATCACAGATTCTACAGGAATTTCCTCGATAACTCCCTGTATGTACGTATATTACTCAAATGTGTCTATTCGAATCGTATAGTTAAAACTACGTGTACAATTTTGCTGATTCGAGCATTAATAAGTTAAATGTAAAATTAAAAAGAATTTTAATATTTAAGTCGTGATAAAAAGAGATACGAAATACCGAATAAGACGTAAAAGTGAGACTCAATTTCTTGATGCTTTAAGCAAGGTCGTGTTACTTTTCATAAAGACGACCATTCTAAATTTCGACTGCCTGTGAATCTCGGACTCTTAATTTCCATGACCGAATATTAAATATTTTTTAAATTAATTGAATAATGGCATTTCAAGTGCTTGTATAATTTTATTAAAAAATATATAAATAAATAATTATTGAAGTAATTTTTAACGAATGTTAAATTAAAAGTTTTAATAGAATTTATCAAGTCTGTCTAAAAATTAAAGACTCGGCATCATAATAACTTTTAATGAAATCTGCAAATTATCAGGGCGATAGTACGGGAAATGGATGACAGTATACACTAAAATGTAAACCTGATTACTAGGCTTGTGGACAATGTTCGGTACTTTTCACCTTTTTCTCAGTTATAAAAGCTATTTAAACAAAATTTGGCTATTTAAAAGGGTATTCAAGTAAATTTGATAATTAGTAAAAGTACACAGTAAAAATGTACATATTTTTCTTTGGGTTATTTGTATCACACGCTTTGGAAATCCACAAGTATTAGGACCATAACGTTCGGTGTAGCCACTGAGAGTATACTCGTATCACACTGTGCATCATTCATTGGCAAGAGGAACCCCAGGGTTGACAGATATCCCAGCTCTGATTCGATTGAGTAGCCAGGTCACAAAACAAGAAACGTCAAACGGTTCATCACGAAAAAAAAAAATAAGGACTAATACCTTCGATAGGTAAAGAGAAGTGAAGAGAGGCGAGAAAAAATATCGTACATTTATAGTGATGTGTAGCGAAGGGGTGGGGGAAATATTTTTTAATTAAATCGTCGGGGGAGAAAAGGAAGCGCCCATTCAAGCTCGTCGGCGCAGCCCTCGCAACAGTTGGTTTTCGGTGATCGAGGTGTATGTGTGGGGGGGGGGGAGCTGGTACATGTAGAGCGAGGAGGCGAGGCGCACGTGCATACGAGCTTCGAGTCTCTTTCGCATCTCCCACCCTATACCCGGTACGACCTACTTCGGTGACCCAGTTGTATATATACACCCATGAAGGACGAGTCTGTGTGTGCCGGCGGCGGGCCAACAGGTAGACGCCTACGCTCACATATATAAATAGACGCAGCGGCCGCGAGGATCATCCCTGGATCTGAGCGAACCCGGCTTCTTCCTCCTCCTCCTCCTCCTCCTCCTTCTCTTTCTTTTCATATGCGCCCCAGGACTTTACTTCTACGAACATTCTTTTTTTTCGACGTAGAGGTTGCTGACTTTTCTCTCCTAATGGAATTACGTTACTTTTTTACCATCCATTTTTCCTTGGGCTTTGTATTATAATTGTCCTTTCAATTTTTTTGAGGGGAGAAATAGACAAGTTTAAATTATCTACGAGTACCCGACGTAATGTACGTATATATTATCTAAATTTATTTACTTTTTTTCGTTATTTTTTTGTCAAAAATTTTTCTCTTAAAATCTATAAAAATAATTTCATATACACGCTATTTCATGTTATTAGTGTTTCACTTATTGAGTTGACAAAATCATCGTGAAGTAAGACATTGAAGTTTGCATTAGCTGAAAAATATAATGAGAATCCAAATGTTTTTGGGCTAAAGGTGAAATGAAATAAAATGATTTTGGCAAGTCGGCCTTACCGTACAGTAGGTCTCGAAATTGAGATATACCATTTTTCCAGCCGTAATCTGAGATGGTCTAGAACTTCGAAGTAGCATAAACAATAGTAATTTTTTCGCGTCCAATGAAAACTCGTACCACTTTATGTTACTTCTAAAAATTGTTATTATATAATATTATTTGACGTAACGGTGTATTTGCGAAGAAACATTTCTAATAAATTTTACTTTCTCTATCATGCTAAATCTTTATAGTTTTCATTTGATATATTACGAAAAAGCAACGCGAATCACATTTTAATCTATAAATATTATATATCATTTTAAACGGTAACCAACGGGAAATTTATTAATTTATACCGTGGGTTATTTAGAGCTTGTTTATTGATAGTAAGCAGCAGGGTAACTTTTATCCTGCTCTTGTGAGTAAAATTTGTTAAAAGTCCTTCTCCGTGCACACTGAAGCATAAACGATAACTCACATAAATTCGCGTACTTGGGAGCTATGATTAAGTATCATTTGACCTGGATAAGAAACAAATAGTAAACGAAACGATGTACAAAATGTGTTTAATCCAAATTTCAGCATCAATATCGGCTCTCCAGCTCGTGATATCGTCTACGATTAATATCAAAACTTATTATTTTACTCGAAACTATTATTTTTGTCTTTCATTCGTGCAATATTACTACATGTTACTTACTTGAACTCCACATATGCTAATAATTAACATGTTTAAAAATAATTGCATAAACCACGCTATATAAAATGACTCCTCTATTAGCTCAACATATCTAAATAAAAATTTACCGTATACTCTTCCATTAATTTTACGATTTCTATCATTTATTTCATTGTTCTAATATTACTAGTTATTATAATCAATTTAATCCGCAATGCATATATTATATATATATATATATATTTTAATCGCGATGTATACCTTATGCATTCTCTGTGATATTTGATGCAGTCCACGATTTTTTCACATATTTGTTGGTTATTAGATATTTTGGTATATTTGTTAAATTCTTTTCGATTACATTCAGTTATTTTATTAAATCTGTAGCTGAAATAAATCAAATAAAAAAGTATTTATTACAATTTTTACAATAGTTACATACGTGTAAAACATAAATAATGAAATAATTGGTGAAAATATTTATTTATTATATTACGGCAAACAAGTAACTAACTCAATTAATCAAACAAAATATTATTTGGATCAAATGATTTTTATACTTAAAGTTCACAGGCATATAGCGAAATTCAATTAAAATTAATACTATCAAAGTTTCAGATCGTATTTAGTATTACGGTGATGCGATAATCATGTTACAAAGATCTACGTTGAAAATCCAAAAATGTAGTTACACTATGGAATTAAAAATATGCAATAAATAGTTATTTATGCAGTTAGGGAATAAAATAGGCATTTATTCCCGGGATGAAAGTTGCTGCTTCCTCGCTTTAGCTTTTGGCAGTAATTCATCCAAGGGAATGTATATAAAATTTTTTACTTTGATTATCGAAAAAGTCTACTTTATTAACCTCTACGAGTGGAGTAAAATTGTACTTTATTCCTTCGATCACTTTATTCCCCGTAAACCCATTTTATGCACCGTAGACTTACTTTTTTGTTTTAAACACTTAATTTAGTCTTGTTCTACAAATACAAAATTAAATTTATTATATTAAATTAAATATATCAATAAATCTTACAATATTGAGAGATTTAGAAATCTAAAAATAAATTGTTGTTGCATAAATAACTTTTTATAAATGATCGGGGTAAAAAAATATTCAATCAATTTTATATAAATAGAGTTTTTGAATATTTATGTACAATTGATTGACAATAAATAATTAATTTTCGTTAGTAAGATCTAGCTTTGAGTCTATCCAATAATCTCAAGGATATTATTTCGTCCAAAAGAAATGTTAAACCCAAAGTAAACAATGGATTGACTTTTACAAAAAACTCTCATTGTAACTCTTTATGTTATACTTTATCTGAATATGATTCATGAATCTTTTATAATTGAATCATAGAAATTCCTATAGATTCAGTTAAATTTGACAATTACGTCTGAATTTCCGTGAATTTGTGAAATAGTTATATCACTTTTTTGAACATTCGTCAATACAATTAATGTAATATTAAAATCTAAACCTTGTTTTACGGAATTGTATTACTTACCCCAAAAGAACGAACATACCGCAAGCGTGTTGGCAAATCATAACATAATAAGTATCGATAGAAAAAATGATGGCGATCACGATAATAGCAGCTTGCAATCCGTGTAAAAAAATCGGTACGTAATATTTATCGGGATCAACGTTGCTGCTTCCTCGCTTTAGCTTTTGGCAGTAATTCATCCAAGGGAATGTATATAAAATTTTTTACTTTGATTATCGAAAAAGTCTACTTTATTAACCTCTACGAGTGGAGTAAAATTGTACTTTATTCCTTCGATCACTTTATTCCCCGTAAACCCATTTTATGCACCGTAGACTTACTTTTTTGTTTTAAACACTTAATTTAGTCTTGTTCTACAAATACAAAATTAAATTTATTATATTAAATTAATATATCAATAAATCTTACAATATTGAGAGATTTAGAAATCTAAAAATAAATTGTTGTTGCATAAATAACTTTTTATAAATGATCGGGGTAAAAAATATTCAATCAATTTTATATAAATAGAGTTTTTGAATATTTATGTACAATTGATTGACAATAAATAATTAATTTTCGTTAGTAAGATCTAGCTTTGAGTCTATCCAATAATCTCAAGGATATTATTTCGTCCAAAGAAATGTTAAACCCAAAGTAAACAATGGATTGACTTTTACAAAAAACTCTCATTGTAACTCTTTATGTTATACTTTATCTGAATATGATTCATGAATCTTTTATAATTGAATCATAGAAATTCCTATAGATTCAGTTAAATTTGACAATTACGTCTGAATTTCCGTGAATTTGTGAAATAGTTATATCACTTTTTTGAACATTCGTCAATACAATTAATGTAATATTAAAATCTAAACCTTGTTTTACGGAATTGTATTACTTACCCCAAAAGAACGAACATACCGCAAGCGTGTTGGCAAATCATAACATAATAAGTATCGATAGAAAAAATGATGGCGATCACGATAATAGCAGCTTGCAATCCGTGTAAAAAAATCGGTACGTAATATTTATCGGGATCAACGTAATACTGAACTTCGAGTAAATTTGTGCAGTGTCGAGATTCATTTAATGGGAATATTTTGTCCAAAATTTTCGGAAGCAACGGCACAATTATAAATATTGTAAAAGTTCCTAGTATGGCCACTGTGAATTAAACAATTTAAGAAATATTGTTAGTAAATTATTTCAAGAGACACTTATTATTAGCGAAGAACATAACTTTCAGTCGTGACATATCGACGGCTCCTATTCATAAAGTCCTATTCCAGAAGTCATTTCTATATAGTCCTATCTTAAAGAAAATTTTATAAGATCCTATCTTAATTATAATTCTATAAAGTCCTATCTCAGAAGTACAATTTTATAAAGTCCTATCTCAGAAGTACAATTTTATAAAGTCCTATCTGAAAAAGTCAGTTCTATAAAGTCCTATCTCATCTCAAATTTTGAAAGCTACAAAATCATTAAACAATAAGTTTTTTAATAAAAACAATAAATTATAAAAATAATATTTACACCTTTATCTAAAAATATAAATATATATGCAGAATCGGATAATAATGCTCATGTAAAGAGTACACTTTTACCGAATATATTATATTTCATTAACCTCGTTATCGAGATTTTATAAGTATATAAAAAATATTAAAATTTGAATTTTGTATCCAGGTGGAAATTCGATCATTTATGAAACGTTTTTTAGACAAGAAATTGGCCATTGCCATTAAAATGGCCATAAATCGTACATTAATGCCCGAAAAAACGTTTCACTTAACCAAAAAATGTTCACTTTTCCACTAGGGTAAATATTCTGCCAATTGGATCTATTATAAATATATATCATATAATATATATATATACTATATATTATATAAGTAGAATTATTTAAGAGATCAAAATATATAAGTAATTCATTTAAAAAGAAAATAAAAAAGTAAGACATTTAAAATGTACTTGACGACAGAGATGGGCCTGCCGCAACTTTTTTTAGATTCAGTTTTGAAATTTGTGATATTTGAATAAAAAATGTTACCTTTTACTTCAATGTTATGAGAACGGCAATTTTTTAAAGAGAAACAAATATAAATAAATATAATATAAATAAATAATATAATATAATATAATATAAATTATATTGTCATAATAGTTTTCAAATTATATAAATTATGAATATTATTATAATTTTATGAAGTTAAGAGAAAGTGTATTAAAGGAAGGGGGGGGGCTTAAAAAAATTGACTTTTATGATCGAACTTTATTGAATTGCATTTGAGATAGGACTTTATAAAATTGATTTCCGAGATAGGACTTTATAATACTGACTAATTTTTTTTTTGAGATAGGACCTTATAGAATTTTCTTTTCAGTTAGGACTTTATAGAATTATTCTTGAGTTAGGACATTTTTTAATTAATTTTTGAGATAGGACTTTATGAATAGGAGCCGTCGATATGCGTAAGTTGATTTACAACTCGTGCGAACAAATTTACACTAATATTAGTAACGTACTTACATTTAGAACACGAAGACAATGTTATACAAAGTTTTTATTAATTTATTCTTAAGAATGAATGCAATTATAATTATAAGTAAAATTAAAAAAAAATGTTACAATGACAATGATTATTGGAGGAAAACGAAAAGAATATGCTATGCAAATCAGGAAAAATGTCTTCTCACTTGTATATAATATAACTAAAAATCTTCCTTTTTTTGCGTGGGCTTCTAGTATTGCGTGTTCTCCTTCATCTCTTATACTCATCCAAGAAGACTTAATTTTTTCTAACAATTCTACCATCTTGAAAAATAAAAAGAATCTTTTGTAAGATTTCCTTAAAGTTTAATAATAATACATTTAGGCATTATCTTATGACAATATTACCACTTTGGATTTTTTCACATTGAATAAAAGCAAAACGTACGCAGCATACGTTATAAACAAAGCTGGTATGCAATCGATCAGTTTATTAACTTCCTTATAAACCTCAACCAAGTATATTACCTTAATTTTAAAAAATTTGTTATACATTGATATTTAAGTTAAATTTCATTATTTCTCTAATTTAAATAATTTTTATTCCATATTATTTACAGATGGTTCAAAAATTTCATCTAAACAATGTGGAATGGGAATCAATTAACTTTAGGTATTTTTTCACAAGTTTAATAATCATTTTTAATGTTTAATTGTAAAGATAGTATGTATGTTATTTATTATTGCTTCTATCGATTTTCTCTACACCATAAAAAATGAACTGATAAAAAGATCTCAGAATATAAAGAAACCATGTACATATGATTTAATTAATTTAAAAAACAATTGTTAGAAAATTGTGTCAATGCTAATTAATAATTTGAATTTCTAAAAAATATTATACTTTTACAAAAATTAATATTTTATATTAAAATTTTAAAAAAGTACGAAACCATTGTCTTTTCTAACAATGCAATATATAATTGTAGAAAGATTCAGGGCGATTGGTGTAGTAATTATTTAATTGAAATTTTTAATTGTGCTAATATACAATTTGTTTTTAAAACAATTAATCTTATAAACTACTAATCCATTTGCCTTGAAATTTTGTGCAATCATATAGATTATGTAAATATAGTATAGTTTTAAACGCAATATATTTAAATTTATCTGATTGCTTTTGTATTCCCTAAAAGTTAAAATAAAATAATCCTTCGGAAATTCTGTTGAAAGCCACATTTTCTGCGTGCATCCCAATTTTACACAGACGGTTTCTGGCTTTGCAAGCTTTTCAAATTATAACAAGACATAAAATGAAATGCTAAATTGAACGCTGTTACTTTTTCAGAAAGAGAAATTTTTGCATAAACCATCAAAATAATCCAGACTTTTTACGAAAAAAAAAAAAAAAAATTCTCTTGGAATGTTGAGACGTCAAAGTGTATCTTGGCAATGTATAAAAATAGATATTTTATTACCCGTGTTATCATCCATAAAGTGCTTACAAACATAATTAATTACTTTTATATTTTCATCGTAATTTGCCACAAATTTATTTGGTCGCATTTTGTTTTCTTTTAGAAAAAATGAATTTGCTTAAAACGAGCGTATAAATTATATACTTGATAAATTAAACAATTTAGTGTTAATCAAGTAATTAGATCGTAAAATTGAAGCATCATAAAAGTATGTTTATTTACAACTCGTGCGAACAAATTTACACTAATATTAGTAACGTACTTACATTTAGAACACGAAGACAATGTTATACAAAGTTTTTATTAATTTATTCTTAAGAATGAATGCAATTATAATTATAAGTAAAATTAAAAAAAAATGTTACAATGACAATGATTATTGGAGGAAAACGAAAAGAATATGCTATGCAAATCAGGAAAAATGTCTTCTCACTTGTATATAATATAACTAAAAATCTTCCTTTTTTTGCGTGGGCTTCTAGTATTGCGTGTTCTCCTTCATCTCTTATACTCATCCAAGAAGACTTAATTTTTTCTAACAATTCTACCATCTTGAAAAATAAAAAGAATCTTTTGTAAGATTTCCTTAAAGTTTAATAATAATACATTTAGGCATTATCTTATGACAATATTACCACTTTGGATTTTTTCACATTGAATAAAAGCAAAACGTACGCAGCATACGTTATAAACAAAGCTGGTATGCAATCGATCAGTTTATTAACTTCCTTATAAACCTCAACCAAGTATATTACCTTAATTTTAAAAAATTTGTTATACATTGATATTTAAGTTAAATTTCATTATTTCTCTAATTTAAATAATTTTTATTCCATATTATTTACAGATGGTTCAAAAATTTCATCTAAACAATGTGGAATGGGAATCAATTAACTTTAGGTATTTTTTCACAAGTTTAATAATCATTTTTAATGTTTAATTGTAAAGATAGTATGTATGTTATTTATTATTGCTTCTATCGATTTTCTCTACACCATAAAAAATGAACTGATAAAAAGATCTCAGAATATAAAGAAACCATGTACATATGATTTAATTAATTTAAAAAACAATTGTTAGAAAATTGTGTCAATGCTAATTAATAATTTGAATTTCTAAAAAATATTATACTTTTACAAAAATTAATATTTTATATTAAAATTTTAAAAAAGTACGAAACCATTGTCTTTTCTAACAATGCAATATATAATTGTAGAAAGATTCAGGGCGATTGGTGTAGTAATTATTTAATTGAAATTTTTAATTGTGCTAATATACAATTTGTTTTTAAAACAATTAATCTTATAAACTACTAATCCATTTGCCTTGAAATTTTGTGCAATCATATAGATTATGTAAATATAGTATAGTTTTAAACGCAATATATTTAAATTTATCTGATTGCTTTTGTATTCCCTAAAAGTTAAAATAAAATAATCCTTCGGAAATTCTGTTGAAAGCCACATTTTCTGCGTGCATCCCAATTTTACACAGACGGTTTCTGGCTTTGCAAGCTTTTCAAAATTATAACAAGACATAAAATGAAATGCTAAATTGAACGCTGTTACTTTTTCAGAAAGAGAAATTTTTGCATAAACCATCAAAATAATCCAGACTTTTTACGAAAAAAAAAAAAAAAAAATTCTCTTGGAATGTTGAGACGTCAAAGTGTATCTTGGCAATGTATAAAAATAGATATTTTATTACCCGTGTTATCATCCATAAAGTGCTTACAAACATAATTAATTACTTTTATATTTTCATCGTAATTTGCCACAAATTTATTTGGTCGCATTTTGTTTTCTTTTAGAAAAAATGAATTTGCTTAAAACGAGCGTATAAATTATATACTTGATAAATTAAACAATTTAGTGTTAATCAAGTAATTAGATCGTAAAATTGAAGCATCATAAAAGTATGTTTATTTTCGTGATGCAGAACCTCTGGTACAACAGTAGTAGCCACGCAGGTGCACAAAAATATCGGCATGAAAATTTTAATTTTACGATCCTGATAAGGCCATCTTCCGATCGCACATAAATATTTCTTATTTAATGAAAATAATTTGTTGTCGAAAAATCTATCGTTGGACTCGGACATTCTAAATAAACTTTAGTCCGCTAAGTTTCAGTGAAGCTACTGGACTATTCGATGCGTAGATTTTCCGATTTGCGACTATTAAGATATTTCCATACTGGATGTAGGTAATGTTTTATTAACGCAAAAATTATGGACTCGGGGAAACTCCGAGAGGAAAAGGCTTTACCTTTTTGGCATACGTGTAATCATAATCTAAAGCATGCGACTATTAGTGCATTATCGATCTGTTTATTTAATAAAAATGTGCACCAGATATAGGTGCGTTTACGTGCGTAAATCGCAAACTTAATAATTAATGAAAATTATAGGTGAGTAAGTCGAAGTTTGAGTGACAATCGCGTTATAAATATTAAGCAAAATTCTTTGTATTAGCGTGAATTCATACGCAGAGAAAAATGTCGTAGAGCGGCCTTTTATTACATACATATCCATAATAGCAATTACTGTACTACTGTAGCAATTTCTTTAACAAAAATGCAGCAAATTTTACTATCACTATAGTAAATATTGGCATTTATAAGAATTTGCTAGCTGTTTTGTTTTAAAAAGCGTAGAATAAATACTATTTATCTGCATGTACTATTTACTATATCAGATTCTCTTGTCGTTTAACGTGTGCATGAATTTAAAATTAGATTTTATAAAATAGTATTTCGATTTTTGTTGATTTAGAAATTTGTTAAGAATATACTCATTATATGTATATATATGCATATTATTATAGTTTTATTTTTAATGATATATACGAATATATAATATTTTTCATAATTTACCATTTAACAAATTCGCATTTTACTTACTAGCAAGTGACATGGAAGAATACATCCAATGAAGTAGACATATCTGTTTTAATTAAGTTAGGCTACGATAAAAGCGAGTATAAAATGATATTTATCAATTTCTTAAGATAGACTATTAGCTTCAGAATTTTAAAAAGTGCTAAAGCCAATTTGCTGAGAAACGACTGGTTTTGACTAAGACGATACATTTTATTTTCATTAATAAGTACATAGTAATATTTATTAACGTGTATAAATACAAATTATTATGAGATGCAGCGAAAATTATATAAAAATATTTCTCGTAAAAGCGAATATAATATTCTAGTAAATTTTATTATATAATTTCTGAATTTTATATGTGTAAAGATGTTCATGTATTTATTCGTCTATATGTATATTTTCTTCTTCATATTTTCTTCATAGAATTCATGTGTGTAAAATTGTGTAATTTATATACTTTATACATTTTGTGTTAAATTTAATCTTATTTAAACGAGTAAAAGATTGCAAAGAGTATGTACACTTTTTTAATAGCGGAGATGTTTAACTCTCTTCTAAAAAAAATAGATCAAATCTAGAATAAGAGGTTGTAGAAGTTGTGTGCACATTAAAATTTAAAAAAAGAATTATATAACGCGGTGATTTTTATAAAAGAATTCTTAATCAAATATGCTTCTTAAGACGCGCGTGTATGCGTAATGGTGAAACCTTGCCTGCATTTGTCTACGTCTTATTAAACACAAAGTTAATTAAAAATCTGTTTTTCTTCTTGATCTTTCAATTTTTAATTAATTAGGTAAGTTATCAAGTTATCCTTTTGTAATCCCGTGCTTTCATTGTACAATAAACCAAGGTTTTTATTGAATCGTTATTTATTAAATGAATTATGGTTTTCCATTGATTAAAGTAACGCTTTTTTAATAAAAAGCGCAATTATTATTTTTTAATCTTGCTTCTAATTCATTTTATACTGGCCGATATATATAATTAAAAGAACTTGGTCAAATTTATTAATTATCAATAAATTTTAATTATATCACGGTAAATATGTTAAATCGTGAATGGTTGCACATTTTAACTTTTAATTGATTTACCAAACACGCATTTAAATTTTAACTCATTAATGAAAAATGGATTATAAGCGACGTATAAGATATATATATTTGTTTCGATCGCTCTATTAAAGCGAGGTAAAATTTCAAAGTGCTATATATACGAGGAAGAATTCGCAAGGGTTGTAATACTATGAATATAGTATCGGAATTCAAACTATTTACTACGTAACTGTAAACTTTCCGAAAGTGAAAAAAGTAAGTAAAAGAAAGTCGATAAAAACTCGTCGAATCTTAAGTGCATATAAATGTGTAGATAAAAATGTTAAAGGGGCTAATTTTGTAAAATTCATGTTGCACAATGTGAAACCGATGATCGATCGGAATCTTGTATAAAATGTATATTTAATATCGAAGGGAACCGCCATCGTTGCGAGTGTAGAATCGATATACCATAGGAATGCGAATTAAGTGTCCTTTATTGAGAATTTGATACTTACGGGATTCTTTAGTATAAGGTGGCATAAAATTTTTTACGCTACGTTTTATAAGCCGTAAACCATAATAATACTACTATTACGATGAAGAGAGTTTCTTCCTTAAGGTTTTTTTCTTACGTATCTTTTATATGGATTCTGCGTATATACGTGTGGGTGTACGCGAGGAAAAAGAAAGTTTTTTTTCTTGTCGAGCTTGTTCACGTGAGAAGAAAAAACAATGAGGGTTGGTTCACATACTTAAACTATTCGAGCCAATAAAATAATAACTATCTCTCACTTTGTATACCTGTACACAAACTGGGGCAATCACGAGTTTCTACGTTTCTTCGAACAGGTTCACGTACAATTGCCCCTCTCTCTCTCTCTCTTCATCTCTGTTTCTACCCGAGAGGAAACAAAGTCCCATTATCGACAGCATTACGATTTATGTATTCAACTTCATTCTTTTGATCGCATTTTCTTCCTCTTCCTCCTTTTTTTCGTTCCTTTAGCAAACAATCGCCTCTGTACCAGGATTATAATGGAAAATTCAAGTTGTACTAGAACGACTAGAAGATGCTGCAGAATATCTTTTGAACGTTTAACGTCGTTTTGTTTAGGTTAATACTTATGATTTTTAGGAAGAAATTTTATTTGACTATTGGAATATGAATTAATTTTACAGTTAGCTAACTATATTTTTTACGAATAATCAAATTTATTATATAATCTGTGAAATTAAGTATAAATAACCGAAACTATATTCTTGATTAAACCATCCGAATAAACGTGATGTAATAAAAGTAGAAACGAATCCTTCATTATGGGGTATACAATTTTTAACAATATTGTTTATTCGGTTGATTTAACAATACGAGAAGTTGATTCACAACGAATTTGATTCGCGTGAATAATTTGAACGTAGCCTTTAATTCGACGCATCTATTGATCAGGATTTTATATTTCCATGGTGATATATACATGGCGTGTGTACCCGCGTGACATTGATATTCTAATATTTTATTTCACATATATATAATATGATGTTTCATCTCTCGATTATAATTAATGATATTCTACTACTTAAACGTGTTATATATGTGCAAATATTTACATTAAAATGAACAGCTATGACGTTAGATGATCGAGTGATTATGTATATTGCTTGTTTCTAGTCTAATGAGCGTTTTGAGCTTTAGTGGACCAAATAATAAATAACGAATGGATCAGCTCGACGTTCGATATTGACGTAGTCGGAAGAAATTAATTTGTGATATTTTACATCGTGAATGGTTGCACATTTTAACTTTTAATTGATTTACCAAACACGCATTTAAATTTTAACTCATTAATGAAAAATGGATTATAAGCGACGTATAAGATATATATATTTGTTTCGATCGCTCTATTAAAGCGAGGTAAAATTTCAAAGTGCTATATATACGAGGAAGAATTCGCAAGGGTTGTAATACTATGAATATAGTATCGGAATTCAAACTATTTACTACGTAACTGTAAACTTTCCGAAAGTGAAAAAAGTAAGTAAAAGAAAGTCGATAAAAACTCGTCGAATCTTAAGTGCATATAAATGTGTAGATAAAAATGTTAAAGGGGCTAATTTTGTAAAATTCATGTTGCACAATGTGAAACCGATGATCGATCGGAATCTTGTATAAAATGTATATTTAATATCGAAGGGAACCGCCATCGTTGCGAGTGTAGAATCGATATACCATAGGAATGCGAATTAAGTGTCCTTTATTGAGAATTTGATACTTACGGGATTCTTTAGTATAAGGTGGCATAAAATTTTTTACGCTACGTTTTATAAGCCGTAAACCATAATAATACTACTATTACGATGAAGAGAGTTTCTTCCTTAAGGTTTTTTTCTTACGTATCTTTTATATGGATTCTGCGTATATACGTGTGGGTGTACGCGAGGAAAAGAAAGTTTTTTTTCTTGTCGAGCTTGTTCACGTGAGAAGAAAAAACAATGAGGGTTGGTTCACATACTTAAACTATTCGAGCCAATAAAATAATAACTATCTCTCACTTTGTATACCTGTACACAAACTGGGGCAATCACGAGTTTCTACGTTTCTTCGAACAGGTTCACGTACAATTGCCCCTCTCTCTCTCTCTCTTCATCTCTGTTTCTACCCGAGAGGAAACAAAGTCCCATTATCGACAGCATTACGATTTATGTATTCAACTTCATTCTTTTGATCGCATTTTCTTCCTCTTCCTCCTTTTTTTCGTTCCTTTAGCAAACAATCGCCTCTGTACCAGGATTATAATGGAAAATTCAAGTTGTACTAGAACGACTAGAAGATGCTGCAGAATATCTTTTGAACGTTTAACGTCGTTTTGTTTAGGTTAATACTTATGATTTTTAGGAAGAAATTTTATTTTGACTATTGGAATATGAATTAATTTTACAGTTAGCTAACTATATTTTTTACGAATAATCAAATTTATTATATAATCTGTGAAATTAAGTATAAATAACCGAAACTATATTCTTGATTAAACCATCCGAATAAACGTGATGTAATAAAAGTAGAAACGAATCCTTCATTATGGGGTATACAATTTTTAACAATATTGTTTATTCGGTTGATTTAACAATACGAGAATTTGATTCACAACGAATTTGATTCGCGTGAATAATTTGAACGTAGCCTTTAATTCGACGCATCTATTGATCAGGATTTTATATTTCCATGGTGATATATACATGGCGTGTGTACCCGCGTGACATTGATATTCTAATATTTTATTTCACATATATATATAATATGATGTTTCATCTCTCGATTATAATTAATGATATTCTACTACTTAAACGTGTTATATATGTGCAAATATTTACATTAAAATGAACAGCTATGACGTTAGATGATCGAGTGATTATGTATATTGCTTGTTTCTAGTCTAATGAGCGTTTTGAGCTTTAGTGGACCAAATAATAAATAACGAATGGATCAGCTCGACGTTCGATATTGACGTAGTCGGAAGAAATTAATTTGTGATATTTTACATTTTAGGGTTCCTCGTTTCATTTGATTAATTGTACAAGTTTTATACGATCGTTGGATTATTTGACAAAATTGCGTTTATTTCCAATTAAATTGTATTTGAGAAAACGACACCTGTATACTGCTTTATTCGATTGGCTCGCTCAGTGAAAAAAGGAAGGAAATATCATACGTTTTTGAACGAATTGGTACCATCAGTAAATTGGAAACCCTTATATTTCGAAGTACGATGGAGCTGGAAAACAAGAGAGTGCAAAAACTCGAATACACCCTTTTCCTCTGAATTCGTTTTAGAGAAGAAAAAAGGAGGAAATCCCTCGATAGAGCTCCAGCTGAAAGTCGAGACTGCAATTGTTGCGGGTGGTTCACTCTCGGGAAGTGACGTTCGGTCTTGATTATATACCAAGGAGTAGCGGAGTAGCGAAGTAGCGGAGTAGCGGAGCTCGTGTTTCTTACGAAGCGTCAAGCATAACGAGTTCCCTTGTCCACAAGAGATGTGCATCCTCGAGAAGAAATAAAAGGAGGAGATACACACGTATAAACCCTGTGAATAACGAGCCTCGACACATTCGCAACCTACTTACGTCGATCGCTAAGAGGGCTCGATCTACTCTTTCTCTTTTTCATTTTCATTTTCATTCGTCACGCCAAGTACAAAGAAACAAATAAAAACTCTCGTATCGAAACGATCTATCGGAATTTAATCAATTCTATTATACTTTATTTTTGCAATTGCAACTACCTTTCGTTCTTTCTTTTATTCTTACGAATATTTCGTTGGATTATTGGTCACCAGGTCGAATCGTTTGCGACATGCGGTATAATTTTCAAAACATTTAAAGATGTAATATTTTTTTAATTTCAATACAATTGGACGTGTATCCATTTGAATGCATCGATCTTTCCATTGATAAGTGAGGGATAAACGAGCATTCACGTAAAGTTAAGTGGGGAAAAGTATAAAATTACCGACGTTTACCGATCCGTATACACGCATATATAAAGAAAAAGTCACATTACACTTTACAAAGGCAATCTTGCCTCTTTTTTTTTTACAAAGCAATATAAAGTTGCAACACTCCAAAATGTGTGTGTGTGTGTGTATACATATATATATACATATACAGTAGCGCGAATAATTTAAGGAAAAGCTCCGGGCGTAAAAGTTTCACGTCGATTTCATAGCCACTCGACTCGCACATCCACGAGTGAGAGAGGGAGCTTTAGAAATTTCGTAGCGTATACCCTCGTTAAAAGCGTGCTACGACTTTCACCGTTTGACGTTCCGTGGATTTGCTTCGACGAAATCAATGGGAATGTTGTACGTGTACATATATATACATATATATATGTATATAGTTGCACTCGATGCAGTTTTACGAGGTTGATCTTTCGAGCTCTTATCTGCAAGGAAAAACAGAATTTATCGTACAGCTAAATGAATCTTTCTTTTTGAATAAATGAATTTTATTCACACGATTGTTGAGTAATAACCTTTTCATATTCTATTTTATTCGTTATGTCGCCTTTTGCCCTTGGATTGTTGCCGCGTTGCATTGCTTTGTATTACTATACTCGTTCCATTGATTTCGTTCTATTGTTACACTTAATTTTGACCCATGCCTGCTATTCGAAAACATTGGTTTTGTTGTTATTAATTCAGTTAGCTTTCAAAAAGATTTACGCGTATTTAACATTGAAAAAGTTTACTTTTTCCGCGTTACATCCAGGTGCGCGCTTGCAGAGAGGAATAAAAAAAGGGAATGGAAAAAGCGAAACATGAATTGAATTCGATGAAACTTCAAAGATTCTTTTAAACGGAACGTTTTTTGTTGACTCGCGAACCCAGAAAAGTCAAAGTATGTTAAAAATCAACCTTCCCGGCGAAACCCTTGTCCTAAAAACGGGACGGAAAAAATTGTTCATGAATAAAAAGGAGGCATGAATGTCGATAGGCATTGGGGGTATATATCAGTGCCGCGTGTAAATAAATAACATCGGTATACGATCGATCCTTTCACAGGCTCCTCTTTGCGGCTAAATAAAATATATTACACTGCGCGCGTGTACATCTATGGTAAAAGGATGGTATCTCCCGAGGGCGTCTTGTTAGCCTTCCTCGAGTTTGAATATACTTGTTTTCCGAGGAGGAAGGCAAATGGGTAATGAGCTGATCCGGCGGGGAGAAAAAGTTTACGTTAACAAACTACAATACTTACGCTGAAAGTCTATTTTTTAATTAGATGTCTTTAATTTTGAACATTAAGAAAAGAGAGATACTTTTTTTTATTATTTAAATACATACATACCTATTAAATATTTAAATGAATGACAATAATTATTATCTTTTAATATGAAAATACAATTCTCTAATAGTATTTGAAAGAAATATCAAATTGAATTAGAAACACCAAACCAAAATCAAATATCAAGTTTTTCTTAATTTGTTATAGTTGTAGGTCATATTTTAATATTAGACATATTTACTAATTTTACTATATAATAGTAAGTCATATTTTTTAGCTTTTTATTAAATATTATTGAAAAATTACAAAATTTAGAGTTTTTATTTTTTGTTCAGTAGTCCCTTGGGGACTTTACGATAAGTGACTATTTAGGAATACAATGCTCTCCAAAGGGATATTTGGACACTTATTAAATGGATTTTGCTATAGATTTTTGTAAAAAAACTATTCCATATGTCACATAATGTCAAATTTCTATTAAGTTCTTTTTGAAAATTTTGAATTAATGTATTTTTTCACCCTAATCATCTAAAAAGTCTACTTTATTAACCTCTACGAGTGGAGTAATATTGCATTTTATTCCTTCGATCACTTTATTCCCCGTACACCCATTTTATTCATCGAAGATACATTTTATTCATCGCAGACTCTTTTTTTGTTTTAAACACTTACAAGCAGAGTCCACACCCTTTGGGAAACGGATCCTTACCAAACTCTAGGATATCATTTCTTCTATAAAATATTAAGAAAGCCGGAATTTAGATTCTAATGCCCTTTTTTACGATAGATATAAGCAAATAACGAAAAATCTCAATGAAAAAACCATTGACTTTGGTTGCTTATAACTCGAAAACAAATAAAGATGTACATTAAAACTAAATTTTAAAAGAAAGCTGAGATCGAGTAGATACGTTTCGAAAAAGGGAAGCTTGTATATCTCAATTTGGTCAAAATTTATGGAAGAAATAAAAATTAGACGAAATTTTGGCCTAAAGAAATCATCAAATTGCCATGTTAAATACGATAAAATTACGTCTTATTCTTATTTCATCCATAATTTTCGACCAAATTGAGATATTTGAGCTTTTTTTCAAAATATATTTATTCAATCTCAGTTTTCTTTTAAAATTTGGTTTGAATATATACATATCTTTACTTGTTTCTGAGTTATAAGCAATCAAAGTTAATGATTTTTTCATTGACATTTTTTGTTATTTGCTTATATCTATCATAAAAAAAGCATTGGAATCTAAAACTCCGGATTTCTTCATATTTTTATAGTAGAAATCATAGAGTTTGGTAAGGATCCGTTTTCCAAAGGGTGTGGACTTTCCTTGTTAGTTTAGCGTTTTTCTACATATACAAAATTAAATTTATTATATTAAATTAAATATATCAATAATTATTAAAATAATGAAAAATTGTAGGAATTAAAAATAAAATTTATTATTGCTAAAAGTGACTTTTCAAATGATCATGGTGAAAAATTTTATATGCACTTCGGGAGTAAAAGGCGATTATTGCCTTGGATGAATTACTGCCAAAAGCTAAAGCGAGGAAGCAGCAACTTTCATCCCGGGAATAAATGCCTATTTTACTCCCTAAGTGCATAAGTAACTATTAATAATTATTATTTGTTTCTATATTTAATTAGAATTTAGCTTGTTATTTGATTAATCTTCTAATATATTTTTTGTAACACAAAATTGTTTAATTCTTTAATTTTTTTTAGTTACGGGAACGAGAATTTGACCTAATAGTTAAATATTTACCGTGTGTTTAATAATTCATAAAATATACATTAAATACTTTAACATTTAAATAATATTTATTATTAATTCTCCATTTAATATACAGTAAAATATTCATTAAACAATTTTTTTAATTAAGTTCGGTAAATAGAAATTTTTATATAAAATTTTAGTAAACTAACTGGTAAGCTGCTTACACCGTATGAAAATTTCAGAGATTCAAAATCTTAGTAATATCGTTCGACGATTTCGACGTTCATCTTGATTTCTCCTTGGCCAAAGAATTTAATAAAAATGATATTTCCCTCGACCAAGCGAGTTGAGAAACTAATTTATTTATATTTTTTCAAAACTCTCGGGGGACAAGTTTATAAAATCTTCTTTAAGTCAATTATACTTAACTTGATTTAAACTTTACGTTTCACGCGGTGCATCCAAGTTTTGAATATACATATACACACATATATATATGTTATATATATATAGTTATGAATATGTATGTATACATTTATATAGACATTATATTATTTAAACAATTTGAAATTATATATCATTTTGCTTCGTTTGTGCACAATTGGCTATACATTATCAAAGTTTGCTTCCATACGTCTTTTATAAATTCATTGCCGAGTGCTGAAAACGATTTATCGCTCTAACGGCGAAAAGGCAAACAAACGCACTCAAACAGGAAACACCTTAATTAATCGTATTTTTATACGCAGTCAATTGTAATGCAATTTGCGGAAAATCTATCCTGAGAGTTTGTTTCTCAAGATTAACATTTCAAATTTAGAATGACTTCGTCTTACGCTAATTCAGAATACAATTAACTTTTCAACCGGAATGTAGTACCAGCATTGTCTTAATCCCAGCGGAATGTCGAGGGCAAAATGCAGTAGCTCAAGTAGAAAATGCCGTGTTTAGTCAGCCGTACACCGCTCCACTGGCTTTTTAATACTACTAATTCTTTTTATTCGCTTCTCTATTCCGTTTTTTTCTATTGGATGACAAACCAGCTTACAAACACTTTTGGCCCAAAGTTATTTTTTGAATTACCCATTGCACAGAAACAGCATTTACGATAAAAAAATTTCTTCCTTTTTTTTCGTCGATTGAAATTCCTCGAGTTGAAACGTCTATTTTTGGATTGGATTATATAGTCGGATATAATGGAAATAGCGAGTCAGCGAGAAAAAAGTAATTAATTCGCTCGCCTCCGATGGTCTTCCGCTCGATCTTCCAATTTTCATTTATAACGTTTCCATAGCTCTTCATATACTTTCAACTCGGATGCCCGTATTTACTTACAGGATTTGCCAGAATATTTTCTAAAATTTCAGCGCAAAACAGTCTTTCGTATTATTCTTATGGACTAATCCAAGTCTCGGGTAAATACATATAAAGAAATAATTAAAATAGATTTAATTTATTAAGAATAAAATTAATTATTTTACATCAGGATTTGTTTGTTCCCAGGCATATGTTTACAAGAGCATAATTTAACAGATGTTGTTTAATCTAGAGGGTAATATTAACGTTGAATACATTATATTTTACACAGATATTTTTTAACGACTTTTCAACTAGAAATATGCATTTCCTTAACGTATATATAATGAAACATGTCTTACATTGATAAAATATTTTTACACCGTAAAATTTTTATGATCCCGTTACGTAAAAAAGAATATAGTGCATTTTTTACTAAAAATAATATTTTTTGCCTAAATTTTGTGTATTGATGTACCATCGGTCTATATTTTTATAAATTTAAATTGATCTATCCGTAGCGTTACGAAATTCAATTGAGTGGCGTGGAATAATGAAAATATATCTGAAAAACATTAATAATTAAAAGATTATTATATTTTGCGACAGCATATTATTTAAAGGTAAATCCTATTAAAAAATAGTATTAAATTATTTAATTCCTCTGAGTTTTATATTTCAGAAAATGCAAACCAAGCATTTTAAGGTAAGTTAATGTTTCATTTCTCAACCATTAATAAAGCGACCAAATTGTCGTATTATACGCGTAGCGGGGAAATATGTTTTTAACGTGCTCTAAAATTTTCTACGACTCTGCTTTAAAAAAGAACAAAAAATATACCGTATTACATCGCGTGTTCGAGAAAATTCAAAAAAAAACTTTTACGCATTGTATTTTACATATATTCTAGTATTCTTATATACCTACACATATAGATACTTATACATATATTTATATATATTTTTCTCAAAAATTTCTAGAACATCACGTAGGTAAGAAAAGCCATACATTCAATCTTTATAAATTTTTTATAAAATGGCAGGATTTTTTTCTTTCTACATTAAATTCCGCAGATTACGATTTTGTCGAGTCAAAGTGCTTTTAAAGATCGAAGTGAAATACAAGACACAAGAAGTCACGATACGTTTTCGACGCCACTATTATTCACCGACACGCGAAATTGAATCTCGGTATGAAATACAAAAAAAAGGAGCAACAGCAGTGATATATAAAATATTTTTTTTTGTATTCTACGGGAGGTAAAGCAACAAGTTACATCTCGTGACGGTTGGAGCGAGTGGTTTACTCTTTTTTTTTGTTTCATACCCATTTCCCTTTTGTTTTCGTGATTCTCCCGAACTTTGCTTCGATAAAGAGAATTATGGCTTTTTTTCGGAAGCGAGCATTTTTCCTAGCTACTCTTTTGTTTTCAAACTAAAAGAAGAAAGAAAAAAAAAACAACTCGACAAAAAATCTCGTGTATTTCGTATCGTTTTCCAAGAGGATAATGGAAATATGCCCTTTTTCCGGGTGTCGCTCGTATAATTTTACAACACGGCAATTAAAAAGGATTTCACGTGTCTACGCGGTATACGGCAATCGGGATTTTCGATCGGTGTATGACTCGCAAATTAAAGTAATAAAAGGAAAGAGAGAGAGGAAGATAGAGAGGGAGAGAGAGAGGGGGAGAACTGTGATGTATACACATACAAATAAGCTTGTTAGCGTATACGAGGACGATTCGTGACGGTTCATTGTTTCCTCGTGTCGGTTCTTATTCGACTTACAATAGAGTTGCGTAATTACGAATTACAGCAGTATTCATTTAAATGACAATTCTTTATAAATTTGGTGAATTATTTGTTTGCCGCAAGCCAAGGTAACTGGAAAATTCGTTTATAATTAAAAGTTTCTTAATTAGATTTTAAAATTTGTCAAAGTGCAAATAAATACAATATACATATATATAATTTTAATTTGTTATGGTTAGGAGTAACTAAAAATAAATATACATATTATTTTACTGCCCATTTGACATATATAAATTTAACAGTAATGCCAATTATTGTGATTAAACGTTATTGTATTTACCTAGGAGAATACTGCACATGCATACATTACTACAATGAAATGTTTAGAATAATGTAGTACTGGTACAATCAATATTTGGTAATACTCGCGTTAAATACAATTGCTCGTTAAGTACAATGATCATAGATTATTTTTGACATATTATATACATAAATAGATTCAACCTATGCGTAATTAAGTATTCCGATTTCGGCGGTGTTTATATACATATTTATATGCGCATTGACAACGTTGATTCAATTTGGCATATTTTGCTTGTTCATCGTGCGACACCTAACGAGATGGTTCCGCAAACAATTTTTGTGCAAATGTGAGAAACGTTTGAAACAATAAATAGGTGTCGTATATATATAGTGAAATGCAATATCCAAATGATATACTATTAATTACCCAACAGATTATTAGTATAATTTATATTTTTAGTTACTAGATTTTTTATAAGATACCGAATATATTCTACATTTGGCATGCTATAACGTTTAAAATGATACAATAACGTTGCGAAAAATGACATTTTACGTTTATAAATGTGTAGGTATATCGGTTTTGAGATAGTTAGCGAATAAAGTATCATGCGCTATTACAACGTTTCTATAACGTTGCCAAAAAGTTACGTTCTATTAAAGAACAAAAACTATTTATATAATTTTTTATATTATGATAATTTAGAAGAGACATGCGCAATGAGTATTGATAATTATTGGCCCTCGTGCAGAGCGATGAATACGCTATACGTATGTGTTATATGATGTGTGTACGAAATACTGTATATTTCTTGAAAAGCTTATTTTATTTTTTCTTTGATTAAACATTATTATTTTAGATATAAAAAGGAGAAAAATATTCATTAAACTTTTGATGATATAAGTCAAGCTGCTCTATTGTATCTGTATATACGGATAAATTAAATTTCATCATTCATTTATATGTATATACGAAAAAGTCACAAAGAAAATTATCTCACCAACAGGATAATATTTTATAAAATACATGTATCAAAGGCAATGATGGATAATGTTCGGTTCTCAATTAACATAAAAGACCCGTTAAAAATGACGTTTGAAAAAGGAGCGTGTGTATAGGGTGGTGGAACGTATCGCAATCACTCGATATGCACCAGCCTCTTCTCGCTAAATTCAATGAAAATCCATGACCTGGAAGCGAACGTAAAACCATCCCTCTCGATTAAATCCCACGGCAATCGAGAGGTTAAAAAAAAAGAGAGTGCCCTTAGCGACCCTTTTCGTCCTATACGGAAAATCTCTGATACAGAAGGAAATCCACGTGTGGATGTGTGTTTTGTGTCAAAAAAAAAACGATCATTATCACCTCATCCGTATATTGCTCAATTTCATTTTCACGGAGAACGAAGTGGAATCCGAGAGCCCTGTTCAAGGACGAAGGGAAAACTGTGACCTATATATCAAAGGGATTCGATCCCTCGCGTCTACAAGAGAGTTTCGATTAGTTACAACGGTACTCGAGAATTAAAAAAATTTCCCGCGAATAATTCTTTTTATTGATACAAGGACTATCGCATCGATTTAAACCGAATCTCTATATTTTATTTATAAACGTTACGCCTTATAAAGGCTGGTTTTACTAATTCAAAGTGTACATACGATCTTTATATATATATATTGTTACGCATAAAAAAGAGAGAAACGCGAAATATATAAAAAGATGGACTTCGGGATTCGACCGCGGAACCTCAGCGTGCGAACCGCACGCTCTAACCATCGAGCTACCGTCCACCCGACGGAGCATCGACGATACGACCTACACTTTTTATCTGTCACTCGACTCCTTCTCATATGCTTAAGTCGCGCGCCGATGTCCGTGACAATGTGTATTAGCCATTTCATGTCAACTGGTTGGATCAAAATTTTTAAAATGCATCAAATTTCGGGTACAGACTGCAGGAAATTTTATCCAGAAAACATAGAAAAAATTCTAGGTGTTAAAAGTATTCCTTTAAATCAAGTGAATTTTTTTCATGGTTTTTTTCAACAATAGCTAAGTTTACAGCTGATATATTTTTCGAGCTAAGTTTACAGCTATTTATCTCAAAATCTATCAACTTTTACTATATAATATTATATGTAACATTGCTGGTTTTTTCTAGATTTTATCCTTGGTTTTATCCTTTCGCGTTAGAATATTAATCTCAATGTCGATGACTTATAAACTAGAGGTCAACATTTATGATTATCAAAAATTAAATAAATAAATATAAATAAATAAGTAAATATCAAACATTTAAATGGAATTTAATAAGTAAATTTTTTCAAACTTTTGTAATTTTTTAAAAGATTATAACTTTTGACAGGCTTACACCCGATTTACAAGCTATAAACTAATAGAACGGTATTGATTTAAGTTTTTTTTAGACTTTTGGATAAAAAATTCGATTGTGGCGTGGTCCCCTTATTCTAAACGTCAATGTTGACCTTTAGTTTATGCGTCATTGACCTTGAAATTAAGAATTCTAGTCTAAAAGGATGAATTCTAGAGAAAATCAGCAACCAATGTTACATATCGACGCCTCATACGAAGAAAAGCATAACTCACATTTTTTAATGTTATTTTAAATGGGAAAATCTGAGTTGTGCTTTTCTTCGTTCTAGGTGTCGAAATAATGCTATGTAGTAAAAGTATGTAGTAAAAGTTGATAGATTTTGAGATAAATAGCTGTAAAAGTAGCTATTGTTGAAAAACAACATGAAAAAAATTCACTTTTTGAGGTTGGAAAGACTTTTAAACAAATATTTTTAGAACATAATTTTTTTTCTGTTTTCTATATAACATTTCCAGTGTGCACCCAAAATTTGGTGCATTTTAAAATTGTGATTTAACCAGTTGACGTGAAATGACTCATACTTATATAATTCAAATATTATCTAATAATTTAGAATACAAGTTTTTGAATTTTCGGTCAATTGAAAACTATATTCGTACAAAGGGTATGTTCATTCGATTTTCGCAACATAATTCATCAATTGTTCCTCCGCAACGTTTAAGATTCTCCAACGCTGTATCATACAGTAACAATGTGTAGATAAATTAAAAAAAAAGTCACTAACTTATATATGAGATGAATTCATATCAAGTCGCGGATGTATAAATAAAAATTATATTTGTGTATTTAGCACAACGGAGGTACGACATCTTTCAAAAGACTTCACGTACGATTAATTCGTTATGTAGCATTCGGGTCACAGGTAAATGTTTAATCATTTGAATCCCGGACAAGGTATCTATATACCGATTGTTAGCGTAACAAACTAATTAACGTACTTTATCGTAACTCAAGATAAGCCAGTGTTGGATTTTAAAAAAAAAAGAAAACGAGTTTAAAGGAAATACAAGTTTTACCTCACCTTCGAGAAATTCCACGAGGATTTACGATCGTTCGCGTACAGTTGGGCCGGCTCGTAAACACGTATACGTTTCACGGATTCTTAATGAACGAAGGAGCAAAATTAGAATTCGATTCTATATTTCTGGAATTGTAACAATGAGCTGGAAGATCGATAAATTACATCTTTTACTTCAATGTCAATGCTCAATATTTAAAGATATAAAACATTTTACCTGGTCATTATACGATTACCTTCTAACTTTACGACACAAAGGGAATGGAATTTCATTTAATCCTCGGAACGTTACCCGTCCGGGTTTAGGACTCATTTATATCTCAAAAAAAGAATTATATCGAACAGTTTCTTTTCAATTGTTGTTAGTAAAATAGACGCAATAATTTTTAAAGAAGGAATGTCGTAACGATATTTTGTTCGACGAAAAATTAGATTTTATTTAGTTAACCGACATTTCGATGAAAATTTTCCAATTATTTTAAGCTACATACTTTATTAAGAAAAAAAGTTTTTAAGTCGCATTAGTTCTTGTCTAGTAATTCCTGAGATTCATGACATTACTATTAATTATAACATACTTCTATTGACAATCTATATACATACATACATACATTATTATATATACCTCATATATAAATAAATTTAACTTTTTTATGAAAATTTTCGAAAAAGTTTTTAATTTTTAATTAACAATTTTAACAATTCTTTCTACCTGTCGATATTGACTGTGGGATTAATTAAATAAAAAAGAATACGAACAATTGCAAGACGTAAATATTTTATAGTTTTATAACTTTTAACATTGAAATGTTCGTTATTAATAAATTTATTATTTTTTCATTTTTTTAGAAAAAGATACTTTATATATAATTAATTTGAATCTGATTTTTGATATGGCGTACATCGGCAGTGACGTACGTGTTAGCGCAATTTTGTAATCGGTTGTGCCTCTTTATATTGTATTACTTATTGTACGTTGTATCTTATTTATTTATAATTACAAGGAAGTATTATTAATAATAAAATTAAGATTATAGCAGACCTTAACCAAAAAAAATTAATTAAATAAGAAAAATATGCTAACTTTTGGTTTTGATAAAAGTTTGATACTTTAAATGGTATTGTAAAAGAATGTATGTTATAATTTGTAAAACAAAATATTTCTATAGTCTGACGGGAATGAAAAATTTCTTTCGAAACGTCGCTTAATCAAAAAAAGTCTAATTAATTGCTCAAAAAAACCGATATGACAATGTTTCTATAACATGTCATTACGAAAAGACATATAATTAATAATAATTAGGTGTTACATCGAATATTGGTAATTAATTGCTGATGTAGTCATATATATAATCTCGATTGAAAAGCATAAAAATGATACACTAAAATTTTTATCGCGAAATACTGATAAATACGTGTCACTTTAAAATAAAATGAGCTTTGAAAGAAATATCGAAAAACTTTTAACTTGAATGTACAAAATAAAAGGATAGATAAGATAAGAGCCATTATTTCTATATTTAATTGTGTGTATGCACGTTAAATGAAAGAGCGCAAACAATGCAGAGATACGCGACGTAAAATGTTAAAATTCCAAGACGAGGTTTTGTTAAAAATAGATTTCTTTTTCAAAATTATACATCGATTTACGATTTAAGCGAACGACAATGGTATATGCACGTGGAAAAATATGAAGTTTTGTAATTTTAATGAAACATTTATTCGTGAATATTTGACTGTGTATAAATAAATAAGTATAGATTTAAATAAATGTACGTTTATTTAAATATTTAATACGATTTAATATTATTTCGAATTCGACAAATTGCTAATTTATTATCCATGTTTCCAAAAATATATGGTTAAGCAAAGAAAAAATATTGTAAAAATTGAGAAAAATTTTTATCAACATTTTGAATATTCTTTACAGATCCTAGAAGACATCTACCTTTCCAAATTTTAGCGGTAAAGGAGAAATCGGATTGCACGGGCGCACTGGGTTCGCGAAGGAGAACCTCAATTACAAGACTAATACGCGTCTGATACAAGCCCCGTACTAGGTTGACTATCAACTCGTGTAGTACATGTACATTTTGTCGTTCTTTGGGCTCTCCTTTATATATGCATACATACGTAAACACGTGGCTCACTTATATTCCACCGCTATTTAAATTATTTCATCTCGGATTTGTTCTGACGTACTACGTACGCAGTATTTTCATAATAAGAGGATTACCTTTGAATTTTCTGCATTTTAAAATAGAACTCTCTAGGTCGGACTTTTCATTTTCAAAGGTTTGAATAAAAAAATAAAATGAATAGTGTTCTTAATAGTTTAAAAATAAGTAATATTTCTTTCGTTTTTTTATTGCGACGCTTACAAACTTTATATTTCGAATCAATCAAAGAAACTTTGCGTCAGATGAAATGAAAATATTTTCAGTTTTAAAACTTATAAGACTCATCTTGGTGCTGTAGCTTTCTCTCCTTCATTCGGATTGAAATAAATAAGAAGTGGTATTGTTCATTATATAAATTAGTTTTCCAACTTAAATAAATTATCAAGTATAATAATAAAAATAATAATAATATCACGGTTAAAAGAGAAATAAAGTTTAATCTAATGGATTTTAAATAATTCATAAAATGATAAATTCGTTGATTATGAGTATAATGGGCATTCTTTACTAATTTTATGATCCACTACGAGTGTAGATAATAAAAGATTCATTTGTATTTGTACTAAGTGCTAATGATTTATTTTTTCGTTTTGATTGTCTTGGTTTAAGTTAAATATTTCCGACTTAATTATTCGCAGGAATTGCCGGTGTAAAACCAAGGATAAATATACGATTGAGATGAGTCGTACAAAATCAAAGTCTGTTTGTTTGTTGCATTTATCGAAATTTAGTAAACGTACGCGTAGAAGTAAATAATGTTAAAATTATTTAAAATTATAACTAAATTATGCATCGACATACAAATATGCAAAGTAATAATTAATTCAAATGATTTGATGATTATGTCTAAACGCGTATAATTATCAATTATTTAAAAAAAATTAATTTGTATTAAGTTATAATGGAGAATCGCATAAAAAATGATTGTAATAACGCGGCTTTGTGCAAACTCGAAGAATCTCGTAATTAAATTAATATAATCTTACACTAAAAGTGCAAAAGGTCGAGTTGAATATTCCATGATAAAATAAAGACAAAAATGTCCTCGTGCCTTTAAAGGATTCTCATTTTCAAAGCAAATACGGGCGTTTGAAGCGACAGGGTTGCTTTATAATTTAGAACAAACCCAGGACTCTCATTAAAAAGTTTGTCCCCCTCTTTTTGCAACTATGGAAAAAATGGAAGGTAGGACAGGGTTGAGGAAAATTGAAACGAAAGGTGAAAACCGTATAATATCCGAGATGTATGAGAAATGTACGATGTTGATAATTAATTAACGTCTCTATGTACATCTATAAAAGGTCTAAGATTGCAATTTTGTTTAACCGGTTTTGATTACTCGATTCGGATTTTCGCGAGTCCTCTGCCCTAAAGTAAATCGTTTAAACTTTCCAACTCCCGACTATATGCGTATACATGAACTATTTCAATTTATTACTCGTTAATTTCGTAAATACTTTCGATTGAAAATTATTACGTCGTCTTATTTTCTAAATTGGGTCATTCAAAATCAGTATTTATGTGTATATACACGCACGCACACACATATAGCACGAGTAGATATGAACAATAAACGATTTCATCTAATTTCACGTGTACGTCAAACGAATTTCAAAACTTTTAATCGATCATAACTGGGTCATTCGTCGATATACCTTTATATACAAAATATAATGAATAATATATTTATATACAAAACGACGTAAGGTCACGGATGATGTTGTACCGGATACAACATAAATTAATTAATTATTTTCCGACGAGTTTTCGCGGATAACAAAAAAAAAGATTTTCTCTTCGAGACATAAATTTTCTTGGCTCGGAGCAATCGATAACTTTGTCCATCTCGAACTTTTTGAAATATTGCTGTTTTCGGTTGAACAGTGTGTCGGAAGTTGGTGCATAAAATTTATCATCACCTTGTCAAAAATTTAACTTTTTTTCAGTATACAGGCTAGGCAGTCGAGACATTAAAAGTTACGAACAAAAATTAATCCTTTTTTAAAATCTTGTTGATCCTTTCGTCTGTGCGTGTGTGCGTGTGTGTGTGTGCTCGCGCGCGTCTGTTTATGTATGTATGTTAAGTCGAGGTTGACCTAGATTTCTAGTTTATTAATGCCCATTATATTTTATTTATCACGTATTAAAGAGAAATAATGACGGGATTCATAGGACACTGTGGTATTTTAATTTAATATGCAATTACAAGTTGTACCGAAAGTATCGTACTGTCCAAATAACAAAATATTTTGCGCACAATAGCTTTGTCCCGGAGTTTATATTTTTAATTTTTCAAAACGTATAGACTCCGTAGGTAAAAAATAAAAGAGAAATGACTAAAGATACATTTGAACGTTGAATACAGAAGAGCAATTGGATACGCATTGGGAGGAGAAATAGAAGAGGTACGTTTCAACTAATTTCGATGAAAAAGTAAAAAGTAAAACATCTGTATGGAGAGGTATAGGCAGATTGGTTAGAATGGAAGCGCAAAACGGATGAGTAACTAAGTAAGAAGGGACGGGGTACGAGTTGTAGGAGGTTCGTAGACACGATCGATTGGATGCTAAGCGATTTAGTTGTGCTTAGTTAACGGTTTAGCGCCCAAGTTTCCTTCAGCTCCGAGTGAATTTAATGACGTATGCGTCTCGTCGCGTTCGCTTTCTCCCTCTCGCTCTGTATCTCCTGGTTCCCTTCTTATACCGAGTATCAATTTCTCGCCTTGATGTACACAGCGACGCGCAGACTGTATACTTACTTACTTTGCCCGTTCGGCTTGGAGGCTAATTAGTCGACTACTCCCTGGTATATAGCTATGTATACGTTTCGTTTCTCGATATTTGATTATCATTATTATCATTATTCATTATCATTATCATTATCATTATCATTATCATTATCATTATCATACTTTAAAACTTTGATGTGTAATGAGAATACTTACTCCACTATAATCGAATTTAATTGAATGAATCCGTTGCGCAGATTTTCTCGTTCGATTCTTCCAGTTTTCAGATTATTCTGTATAACCATGTACAAATATTACTTTTTAATAGATCTTCGACGGAAGAGACGATGGAACTTTTATATCTAGTTTTTATTGTTTTCTTCTATTAAATATATCGAATTACTTTTATAATGTATTGATGTGAATTATTTGTTTGACGAACTTTGCGCTTCTTCGGAATCGGAAACGCTATCACACTCTAATAATAATATTAGTACGCTTATACGGACTGTTGTGCAATAATGCAAGCGTGTATTATTATTATTAAATTTTATGTTTATTAAATTTTGGTCTCATGAACGCGGAGGAACAGTTTTGCAAAAGCGAAGAACCAAGTGGGTGTAGAGGTATACCTATAATATTAATACTAAAGACCGTTTACGACTAGAGAATATCGAGTACAAATAGGTCGGGAATCGTAGTTGAATAGTGCCTCGGGGACGCGAGACAAGGATCCTTTGAACTTCTTAACTCGGTCGAGTGAATGCGCGTATATAGTTAAACAAAAAAAACTTGGAAGTTCTCTTTTCTTTTTCGATTCGAGCTGTCTTTGTATATAAAACTCAGTTTCGACGGTGCTCGGTAAACTCGTCGGGAAATGAAAATTGTTGTTGAGAAATGCGATCGTTCGGAATATATTTATTGTAAAGAAAATTGTTCCAATTATTTTTTTCTCAGACTTTTGTATCGACTCGCTTAACCAAATTTTTAACGATGAGGATACGATTATAATTTTACTGTTAAAACGAACGAAATGTAATAAGAGTTTACACTTTTAATCGGGATAATTTGTACGTGATCGTCGATAAAAAAAAAGTAAATCGTATAAGCGTTGATCGACGGCCAAAAGTTTTAATTCCGAATGTATCCTCGGCAATAAAGGCGTATGTATGTATAGGTACACGGGAAAGAAAGGAAAAAAATTAGGCCGAGAAGCTGGAAGAAGAAATCTTAAGAAGTAAGAATCCGTGGAAAGAAAGTGGAATCCCACGCCACAAATTCCTCTGATTTCCGAATTCGGAGGGATATCGTCGAGCGCTCACAAGTTCATAAACGAAATCATGACGGCCGATTGGCTTCCGGAGCAGTCATCTCTCCGGCAAAAAAGAGGGGGAAAAAAAAGGAAAAGCCGAGGGTCCGAAAGGAAAGGCAAAGAATAAGGGAAAGAAAAAGACGAAGAAAAAGAAGAAGAAAAAGATAAAGAAAAAGGAAAGGAACGTGATAAGATTCTATTGTGTGTTGCGAGAGCGAGAAAGGGAGAGCGAGAGTAGATCGAGTTGGAAAGCTCCATATCCGGGTGGCTCGAGTGTAGGCGCGTCGTCAACATATGGACCGGTTTGGCACTCCCTCTCCTCCCTAGAATCGATAGAGCAAACTGTTGATTCTGACGACCCGGATGCTACCTCCCCTCGCGAGTCCCTTAATCTTTTTCAAATATTTTCTTTCCCGATTACTATATCTATAGCCACCGACACGCAATGTTTACCAGTCAAACATCTTGGGTAATCGTCGGTAACATTTTTTTCCCCCTCTTATGGTTTTCATTTTTTCTTTTCTTTTATTTTCGACAGTTTACTGCACGGTTATATACGCGTACCGGTAGCAGTAAGAATTTCCGTAACCGTATTTAACGATAGTGGTAGAGGGCAGGGGTTAGATGGGAAAGTTATCGGTCCGACTTGGAATCGTAAAAGTTTACGTCGACAAATCGTAACTTGGGCAATATAGTTGCAAATGTGTTTTCATATCGTAAACATTGGCCTATACCTGTGTGTACGTCTACAAACGACCACACGCGCGAGATGAGCGCGTGTGGCAAACTACCGCAAATAAATGAATAAAAACCTCGAGGAGCGCGCATTAATGCTTATACGCAAATCCAACTATATATAGCTATACTATTCAACATTATTTTCTCCTCATATTTTTTCAACGAAAATTAATTTTCAAATGTAGTCCATTAACTGTTTAATTCAACATTTCGAGGTAATCGTATAAACAACTATTAAACTCTCTCCTTGTAATGAACAATTATATCGATTAAACTATATTAAGATAATTCCATTATTAATTATAGGTGATAATGCGTTGAAATTATTATACCGCCAAATCCAATCGATTTAAATTTATATAATATATACATATACCTACGTGTATTAAAAGCTCTTTCACGTACCGACGAAACTTCTTCGTTGTACAAGCGAATCCACTACATTTTATGGCCTAGCAAGCATTTTTAAAATATGAAAATGTGTTACTTTAATGTGGATATATAATATAATACATGTAAAAAGGTATGATTAAAAATTTACGATTTAATAGAATTAAAGCCGACTTTCGGGTATGTTTCACAAATAAAAAATCACGTCCAAAATAATTTCAAAAAATGTAGATGCATAATTTTTTGTTTTGTTTAATTAATTTTTATAAGCGAACCCGTGCGCGTACTTCGGCATAAACTATTCGTAATTCCGGAACAATATATAATTTTCAACTTGGTTTCGTGCTTTTTTTGAGAAAAAAAGGATGTAAAATTGCATAAAATAAATTGCCGTACCAACGCTGATTTATTTTTCATCGTAAAAGCTTTATGTAAATTTTTTAAATACTACAAAATCGCGCATATTTTGATTCTCCGATGGTTTTGAGCTTCCGTCCACAAACGCTCAGGAAGAAAAAGATAATGTATCGTTAAAATCAAGTGAGAAATCTTCTTAATTCAATAATAAATTAATTTCGATGTATCAATTATATTCGTTTATTACTTTTCATGCATTTTTTTCTTTTTGCAACCATAACAATCCACAAAATTTGCGAATTACCACAATGTTGCATAACGCGCCCATGAATAAGCGCATAAAATACTCGACACAATATAAAGTGCGCCCTTAAAAAATAAAGAAGAAAATTTTTTTAATGCATGGAAGTCCACTCATAAATATAAAAAGCGCCCTTTCATTTTTTGCGTATACTACCCAAATTTTGTTTTTAATATTTCTCTCTCTCTCTCTCTCTCTCTCTCTCTCTCTCTCTCTCTCTCTTTTCTACATATTAGTAAATTAGAATTGGAAAACGATGCAATTCAACGCTAAGAGTGCAAATCCGGTACGATTTCCAAGGAAATTTAGACACTTACAAAGAATATCAATGCACCTCCCTTTTTTCTCTTTTCTTTTATTCGCATCTCATTTCACGTATTTTCTTTTGTACCCAAAGGAGCTTTCGTTTTCAAACTTTGAATTTCATATGCGCGAATGTTGATTGAACCGCGAGCGTTGAAAATATATTATGGAGAGTTAATTAATTGGGATAATAATTTCAACGGTGAGTGATCTTTATGTACATACACATGATTTGTTTAAATTATAAATGCAGAATCGAAGAGAGATAGAGAGTCGAGAGAGTGAGAGAGTGAGAGAGTCAGAGAGTTCATCTCATCATGACCGAACCGTAGAATAAATCATGACGTTAAATTATAACGCATCGTGCGGTATTATAATATATTCTTGATTATAATTGTTACAAATTACAGTTATATTATACGATTTATTAATATACAAAAGATGCATTGACGTGTGTGTTTTGATTTTAGTTAATACTTTACTAATTTATCAAAATAACATTTCGTTTGCATTAACTTGTCATACAATTTAATGATTTTCTCAATAATTATTATAAATTTAACTTTGATTATACTGCTCTATACGTTAAAATTTATTTTAAATTTGTAGATGGTAATTGTATAAATATTAGTTTATACATACGCAATTTCAGTTTAAAAATCAATAATACGTAGAACGTAGAATAAAATGATATTTTAAGCCTTCGATAACGATAAGGTAAATTTGTCTTTAAAAAAATTACAAATTCACTTTATGTAGGTTTTTATTTAATATTTAACGCATCCAGTGTAAGAAAATTATATTAACTCGCGTAGACCAATTTCCTAAAGTATTTATAAACATAATTCATAGATTTTTTATATTCATTTGATTTATTAAATTATATTGACATTCTGGAAAGTGATTGATAAATTAATTAAATTGTTTTAAACTTAAAATTCTGCATTTACATACATTTCTATTTTATTGTATTAAGTACAAATTGTCCTTTCATTTACAATCTACACGATTATTAAAAGTTTGATTTGAATTAAAAATGAACGTATGTATACTCTGTGACTATTGCTCTCATAACGAAAGTTTTTGAATTATTTCAATGAAATGGCTGTACAAGCATGGCAATCTACCAAAATGATTGCGTAATTTTAAATTGTGTAGACAGATTCGAAGACTGCAGAGATAATAGTACAATTATTCAATATTTACTACATTCTGTAGCAATCCAAATATAAAAAAATATCAGACTAAGTTGATTGAAAAAAAAAGATGTATAGAGAAGAAGAAGAAAGTAAGTCGCGACAAAGAGTCGAAAGGAAAGGGAAAGCAAGCGGGAAAGTGCGTCGAGGGTGAAGCGAAAGCTACGAGGGGGAGCTCAGGATATATCGCGAGAAATTCTACGTCCTCGGAAGAAAGTCGAAGGGGCTAAACATTGCCGGGAGCAAAAGCGTACCATCTCCCTACCCGAAATCGATGGAGCTTAAGTCCCCGGACCGAACCATTTTTTTTGCTTTCCTCTATGTACGTGTAGATGCGAGAAGAAACAAAGAGTCGAAACAATTGTTGTACATTCCCATTCATAAAAAGACAAACAAATCTTTTCATCGTTTTTTGTAGTATGCATTTAACTAGTATAGAAAATTATTTATTTTCAATATTTGCGCGTGAACCAAAATATAAAATTTATTAAATTTTTAATAAAACATTGATTTCCTTATATTTTTGGCTAAACTCTCCATTGAAATAAATAAATACTTTTTTAATTCCATTAAATGCTTTGAATTCGCTATATTTCAAATTCTTCGCATAATCTAATAGTTCGAAGCCATCTCTTATATTTAAGTTTTGTCATTTAATTATTCATCGAGCCAATATTGATTATATTGCTTTATATATATATATAGACACACACACACACACACACACACACACACACACACACACACACACACACACACACACATACATAGGTATAATATTATATATTTAAATACGTTTATCGTACATGACCCGGTAAAACGGGATATGTGAAAAAGATGAGTATTTTCCGATGAATAACTGTAGAAAATTTCTTTATTTTCACTATGTTTCAGGAATCGAAGATTTTAGTACACGCACGTTCGCTTTTTTTATTATTTTATTCAATTGAATACTTAAACAGAATGCAAATCAAAGATGAAACACCAAAAATAACAAGAATATATAAAAATATTCTAAAATAATACCGAATTCTGTATAATCAACATTTCGTTTAGACCCGTGGAAAATCGAAAACGAATTATACATTTTTGTTCAATGGTTTCCTGCGAACACGAGGTCGTCCGTATTTATCCAGTTTTTATTAAATTGGAAAATTAATTTATATTTAATTAATGGGCAATTTAATTATTAAGAACGATGAAAAAAAAGTTTCATACACTTTGTGCAATGTTTGAGAAAATTCAATTTCTATTTTCCATACAGATCGGGATTAATTTAGATTAGATTTTAATCCACCCCACTCAAAATGAAACGAGTACGATTTTACACGCGCTTTATTTGTACAATTTGTATGTAAATGCAAAAGTCGTATTTTCGTGCATTAACTTGCATTAGATGCGTGTACACACGTGTTGTATGTGAAAACACGACCGCAACTAAACATAAAAATTAATTCTGCTTTTATTTTTCCTGGAATGTGCAGTTGTGTAAAATAAGTGTTGTTTTCTACAGTGCAAAGTGCAAAAATGTACTGAATATTGTTATAAAATAACATTAAATAAGCGTTAAAATCCTTGAGTTAAGCTGTGGGTATTAAGTGTTTGTTATTCGACTGTTCGCTTGAATTTGTTATATAAATTAACATAAATATCCTATATATACTTTTCGTAATAATGTCGCTCGGAGGAAAAAGAAAACTTTGAATATTCACGAAAGAAAATACTTGTAGAATCCACGAAAGGTAGCTCCTGATAAATATGTATGTCAAATCAGTAGTGTAGGTAAGAGTTTAGTCAGACAACTCAGAAAATGTTTAACCCTAATTCGATAAGTGCACTCGGCTTCTACGAACAATTGATTCCAACTTTCATTTACATTCCATCTACTCTCCTCGTCGAATTGTCTTATGCATATACAAACAAATATCAATTGTGCGATGGACATCGATTAAATAAAAAGAGAGCACACATATTTTTTTTATCCTAAATGAGTTTTGACGCTTGTTTTACGAAAACTAAAGCTCGCGTGGGATTGACAGTCGCGTCCTTTTTCCCCGTTCACTTCGCTGCACATCCATTTGGTAAGCAATGACAAAAAAAACTAGTCGCCGATCGTTTTTTTTTCTCGCGGCTTCTTGATTTTTTTCCTCATCAACGCTCGAATCCATTTGCCCGATCCACTTTGCCCAATGACCCAGTCAGAAGAGACAATAGATTGAAAAGAATAGAAAGTGTAGTATTGCGTTTTTTAACGGCAGATGATGAATTATTATTTTTTTTAGGCGACGAACCTATACATTAATCAGACATTTCTCTCTCTCTCTCTCCCTCTTACTCGTTTTTCTTTTTCTTCGTACATCACTCGCGCACACTTTTGCAATGTATATAACGATCCTTGAGAATATTTTAAAGTGAAACTTCTCGTTGCGATTATTTAAGGTGCTTTTAGTACGAAAAGACGGATTTCATAAATGCTGAAGAAGCTTCCCAAATATGTTTTTATCTTATGAATTTTTATATACAAAGGGAGTTCAAAATATTTTTTTCGCAAAAAAAATATTATTATTTCTTCCACTCATTTGCAAGTAATGCAATATAATATATATATATATATATGTATACATACATAATGGAATATATATATAATGTGCTGTCTGTGTATATGCGGCAGTCCTCGTTTGTATTTCTTCTAATTAATACAAACGAGTACTGCCTCATGTTTAATAAATATGTTGGAAAAATGTACTATTTAAAATTTCGCGTAACTTAAAAGTGCATAAAACAAGTTAAATGAAATATATTTGATGTAAAAATTGAATTTAAAGAGTTAAATTGAGAATAAATATTTATTTTTGTCATAATAATTGCTTGACATATAAAATTGAAACGATAATGTAAATTATTTTATGTTAAATTATACACATAACGTTAAATGCTAAATTGTCTGCATATATTTTTGATAAAAATAATTATTTGGAATTAATAAATTATTGAAACCTATATTTGACCTATGAATTAATAGGTTAAATCATATTAATTTAAATAAATATTTGTTTAAGTCAATGATAAATATTATAAACTGTCAAACATATTAATTTGTATTTTTCGCGTAAAGTTCTGTTAATTAACACAGTCAAATATTGGTAAAAAAATAAAAGAGAAAGTAAGGAGTGATATAACATTAAATCGACAATTCACGTAGACTCTATAAACGGGCTCTGATCTCGTATGGGTATATCGATATAACTTGAATTACCGGAATATTCGTGGCGCACAGAGATCTAGACTTAAACGTAGGGTGTTAACGTATACATATATATGTATATATATAGATATATATGTATATATATATGCATAACGGTGAAATATTTGGTGAATTCGTATAGGTACAGGTATACGCTTCTGCGCACTCGATCGCAGTTATATATGCGCAACGATATGGACCCGTACGCGTGTAATACGAGCCATTTGGCTTCGGGTTTCATTTTCAAAGTTCCAACTGCCTCGCTATACGTTATACACCGTTCGTTCCGCAATCTTCCGTTTATATCCGCACGCCCCTTTCTCCTACATCTTCGAGCTTTTCTAGATTATAATATGTACCCTGAACTTTTTGAAATAGTATTTTCATGTTGTATCTCAGACGGATTAGCTTTTTCTTATGTTATTACTCCAGCTACTCCAAGTTTTCTTTTCAATGTATATAAAGGATGCTAGACTGTACAATTGATAGCAGGCTAATATTCAAGTAAAAAGGGACGATCGTCTAAAAATAAAGATTCGTTGCAACATTCATTTTCACAATTAATACAATTATTTATTGCACGGTGTACTTAGTAAATGGAATAACTTTCCTGCTTATCGTGGGTATCGTCCTTTCCTTTGTTTACGATCTGAGTGCTTTCTTTGTCTGTGCAAGGCGTACACAGTCTATATATGTTTCTTGATATATCCAAGGTGACGTGAGCGATGGTTCGCGAAAACTACAAAATTGCGGTGATCGTACGAGCTCCTTTATTTTTTCTGTGTTCTTGTACCTCGGTGTTATTGATCATAGTAATTGAAAAGATGCTGCGTAAAATGTTCGTTATTTTCCTGTCAGCTGTTACGATTGAGGTCAGCGAAATTTTAAATTAGTTATGTACTTTAAATTATAGTAGCAACGTTTCATTATTTTTCTAGCACTGTCAAAAATATATCGAGTAAAAGAGGAAACTAAAATCGTTATTTTCAAAATTTTTGGTATTTCAATTATTGGAATAAAAATAAAGAAACCTTGATGGAAATTTACGTGGAAGTAAGCAAGGATGTTGTGCGAAATGTAATAACTCGCTTTTGAAGAAAAGTTATACAAAAACAATAGTATTTAGAATCTTAATTTTAATTCTGATTCGATTGAATACATTAATAAGTTTAAAAGTTTAATTGAAAATATGTTTAAAGTAGGAAGATATATAAATATATTATAACTGTGACATACATAGTCAACTACTATTTCATAGGTTAAATTCGAATTACCGTTGTTTTCTCCTCGGTTGGTGGAAGTTTTCTACTCATCCACCTTCCGTAGCTAAGAAGACCATAATCTCGAGGAATGCCATTCTCACGCGATGAGTTACACTTACGAGACGCAACTCTTGTGCGTGAGAGGTGAGGGACACTGATGTAGACTCTCGGCTAACGTGAGGTGCCTCGATCAATAGGCCAATCGTCGCTTCATACCGCACGGTGGACGTATACTTACGATTTAACGCGTCTTACAGGACTGCATGTCGCCGCAAGTTATCTCGCTTTAATTACGATACGGAGCGTAATGACGTAGAGCAACGTACAATAAATGTACCATGATCACGTACGACCACCCTGCGAGAGTCTGTCGATTTATCACACTCCTCGTGTGCACGTTTTTCTCTCTCTCTCTCTCTCTAATACTTTTTGTATATACTTATTTGCATTTATACATATGACGTTCGATGTAAATCAATTATCTATATCTATCGATTCTATCTATCTATCTCTCACTTGGTTTTCTATTTCTCCACTTTTTCACCTACAGCACAATGAACTCGTGAATACATGTGTATATACTATCACCCAATAATATAGTATTAAAACAATCGTAGCAAATTTGATAAAAAATGCTTTACTTTGTGCAATATTTCAATTTTTAATAGATTCTCGTGAAAGAAAGGAAAAATGACATTTACTTTTGTATTTAGTTTGAAGCATCTGACCTAGTTTTTAACACCCTCGTGGGAAGTAGAATGTAAGCCGTAAGATTCATTAAGAAGTCTGATAAACAACTTTGGGTAAAATAATTATAAGGTTATATGCATAAGTAAAAGTCCCAAAAGATTGTTCAATCAACATCTATCGAGCTCTCCGACACAAGCGTGACACGAACATCGAAACAAAAATCCGGATAAAGTGCATTTACTCTGTTACGCACTAGCGCGAATCCCTAGTGCTTTCCACCGTTCCATTCACAAGTTGTACCGGTCGAAAAACCGCGTTTTCCCTTCCTCTCCTTCCTCCACTCCCCCAGTCCCGTATCCCCTAGTCCCTAGTCCCTAGCCCCTACCCACCGACCTCTCGTCTATACTTAATGAAAAATATTCCGTATACCACCCCCCTTCGATAATGTTTATCGATCAGACAGAGAGGGAGAGAAAGAGCGAAAGAGAGTGGGAGAACCAACAGGAGAGGAGGGAACCAGATCCTTTCAATGTTGCGCATAGGCTTTTGAAACACAGCACGCGCCGGTGCCAGTGCGTACGAGGGAGGCTTTAATGCCGTTAGCCTCGTCCTGTGTACGCGTTACTCATTCGCGTCTAGTGTTTAGGTGTAGTGTTCCTTTTTTTTTAATGTTTACGTTTACCTATACAAAATGATTAAATTATCAATGTATAGCATTGACGGGAGTTTCAGCGGTGAGTACAATTTTTCGTTTCTCGAGGATATTTTCTTTTATATAGCAGTTATGCTGGATGGTTAGTGCGGTAACACGTTCACGTCGACGACAGCTACCTGTGCATATATCTATATATTTAGAGAGGAATGCTATGCATCGCTAGAGATTTACATTATAACGGTTGACCTTTTATTTTTATTTTTTGCGGCGAATGCTTTTTACGAGTCAGGCTTATATTTTTTTTTATCTACACGTTAACTAATACTATATTGCATTAAGAGTGTACATTCAATAAAGTGAATGAAATATTTCAAACGTGTTGTACCGCGCTTAAGTTTGCAACAACGATTAAAAATAATATTCAATCAAGATAATCTTTTAATTGTTCTATTTTTCAAAATAAATTTTCTTTTTCATTTACATACCTAATCGTATAATTAAATCATAAAAATAATTATACACATCTTTCAATGTTACATAATATGTTAGCACATTAAAAATGCAAAGACAGTCGCTTATAAGTTAGTTTAATCTTTTCATCTATATAATTAAATTAGATTTAGTTATTAAAAGTTGTAACTACGAAAAATCTTTGACCTGCACAAGTTCACCTTTTATTTTAATATGACTATCAGGTTTGATGAATTAATCATTTTTTTCAAAGTTTGCACATAAAAGTGATCAAAGTTGAAAGCTCGAGTATATGTGCAAAATGTTGATTCAACAAATAATTTTTTTAAATTTTGCAAAAGTGACCTACATACAAAATATTCAATATTCGAGTTCCCTTATGATTCAAATACAAAAAAATGAAGCAAAATCTCGCAGGTACATATATATATGTATATATCCTATATCATAGGCATTGATATTCCTCTCGGAAAATCGAGGTTGCGCTGTTTGGACAAGGCAGTGCTCACCTCTCGCACCGAAATTAAACACCAAACTCGAACGTTAATTACCAAATCAGATGGAACCTGGTGAACCGATAGTACGCGGAATCGATTAACATTCTTGTCGCAACTCGTGTCTCTTTCTCGCCCTCGCAACTTAAACTGGAACGCGAAACACTCATGGTCGTTTGTTTCTGAACGCCAGAGATTAATGGACAAAAATGTTTTACCTTAGATAGGTTTTAGCGGTTTTCAACGTATATTTTAGACAAATCTTGGATTTCGTTTAAGAAATAATGACGTGTACGCGATATCTAGATTCTTAACGTAGGTAAATAGTCCGTCGTTATTCATACTCAACGTACTATAGAAGAAATAAACAATTGAAATAATTAATTATACAATTAATAGTTCTCAAATAATCTTGTTGAAATAATATTTGAATTTATCGGTAAAATTAATAGTTTATTTGGTAGAATGAGTACATAAGTGTGAAATAATAAAAATGAAGAAAGTGGAGTATTCTATCTAGAAAAAGGAATAAACGAGCGTGAAAACATGAAATACGAAGCGTCAAACTAAATTATGATAACGAACCACAAAGCGAGCAAAGTTGAAAAAGCCCAAGCAATTACCCGTACGTGGCATTGTCACGCAACTCCTCCTCCTCCCGTCGTAAACTAAATTTTCCCCTTGTGCTATATACATATACATATTTCGAAAATTTCACGGTAAATTTAGCCACAACCTTATAAATTCAGATTGCTCGGTTTCGTATGTTTTGTGTGTGTGCATCATATACATATATACATCATATACATATATACATATAAATATAATGGAGTAGTCCCGCGCTCAGTGAAGGACCTTTCCGAACGAAACGGCCAAAGCACTCGGCGTATAAACTCTCGCGCGCTCGCGCATTTTCCATTCTCATGCAAATTTTCTCGATTCACAAAAGCCAAGCAAGCGAGCTAGCGTGCTTCGATCTTGGATGCTTGGATGAAAAGTAGGAGGAGGAAGAGTATATAGATGTATACCGTTTGACGTGTAAAGCTCCTCGGTATCGAGCCTTTTACCCGTACATATTTCACACGTGGACAATGGGCTCGGTAGCTCGTCAACTAAGTTGTCCGACTAGTCCTCTCTCTCCCCCTCTCTCTTTCTCTTTCTCTTTCTCTTTCTATTGTGGGCGCAAAGCCGCACGCTTCCGACGGACGCTCCGACGGACGCGAAAAGCAGGTTGATGCTCACTCGCAATATGGAAATTATTGCGCGTCAACCTTCTCCCGTATTATATTTTCTTCTTTTTTATATATACATATACCTATATATATATATATATATATATATACATATATATTTCGAAAAAGTTGCACGATTCCTCTTTGAGGAAACTAGGCTAAACCTTTCAATCGGTGACGTTTTTAATGCCAGATGTAACGTGCTCTTTTTCTCTTTTTCGTTTCACGCGCGCATTGGCCTTTTGTGCGCTAAAAAACTCTTTTTCTGTTTTTCTGTTTTTCATTTTCAATTTGGATTTATCGTGTAACGTCGATGCTGAATTAGAGCTTATGTAACATTTCAAGCTGCTTATGGACAGTGCGATTAACCAATTTATCTGGTGTTCATGTGTAGTCATTTTTACCGGCTTCTACTTTTCCTGTTGTCATTTAGTGCTGTTCGATAACTTTTTTTCATTATGAATATTCTAACAAGATTGTTACGTTGGATAGGGATGTTTGACCCATATTACAAGAATCTACACTTCTCAACCAAAAAGTTGCATTGAAAATTCAAGTATAAGCTCTTGATGGACAAATCGAATAATCTACTTGATCCTTTGCCCGTAAAAAATTAAAATAAATATTATAACCTATAGTATCAGTATCAAATCTACGTTATTCTGCGGCTGACCCAATTTTAATAAAAATTGATTAAACTCTTACGATTACTAAGAATATACGAAAAGAATACCAGCCGGCTTCTCCCTGATAATCCCACGATCAACCTACAAAGGTAAATTAAAATCGTCAAACATATTTTATAAATCCTTCCTTTCATGTGTCCCATCCTTTGTACGAATAGAGAGCGAGCAGTGTCTAATTATATCGAGAAAAAAGTTGTTGAACAAAAAAAATAAAAATTTCCAGTGATGAAAATCGATATATCTCGCCGTGACTGAAACGAAAAGAAAACAGAAAAGAGCAAATGTGTCCCAAGGAATTTGAAATGGAAGGGAAAAAATGACCATTAGCCCAGAAAAGCAGAGGAGCGTGAAGACGATCGAAGAGATTCAAAGTTCCTACCATGCAAATAGCGCCCCTTTTTTTTCTTCTTTCATCCCCTTTAGAATCATTGGGCTCGAGAGAAAAAAATCGTAGGAATATCCGGATATGTTACCGTACAAATGTCACCGGTAATGCGAGGGGAAACGTCGTCGATCATCGAGGATCGTGATTGCGGAGGGATGAAACGATACGTAGGAAAATTGTCATCGTCTTTTAATACGAGTTATCTTTATGCGCGTGTCTCCTTGTACGTTTGCTATTAGGGTGTATCTACTTAAGTGCACATGTTTAATGGATGTATATATCTATATACACTATTAATTGATCAATTCGTCTACTACAGATATCGTTACACCGAGGTAAACAAAATTTCGATTATATATTATTCATTAAAATCGAATAAATGTTAATTACGAATCACGTACGTTTATTAACTCAATTTTATCCATATTTACAAGCACGAATGAAAGGAGAATTTTATAAATCTTTTGTTTACCAAGAAAAAAGAAAAGTTGAACAATTCTCTCTTTTGAAATTGAAATCTATAGTTTTCTAAGAATAACTCGTGAGCTAAATTTGTAATTCAATGAATATTTAGAGAGTAGAATTTGATACAGGCATATTTCGAGGATAAAGTATGAAAGCACATAACGAAGAGAATGATCGTAATATAACTTTGTTAAGAATGGGACGATTCCCTCTCACTCGACTCCCGACATATTTTCTGAAAAGTATGTTACGGTTGCACCCCCGAGTACTATTGAACAAGATTAGAAGTTTAAACACCGTCTTCTTAAAATTAAAGACAATTTTATTTCGTGATTGTATTCTCTAATTAGCTAGATTGAATATAATTTATTTAAAACTATTTTATTTCGCTAAAATTATAATTCCTCTTGAGTTTAATAAAAATATTTCTTCGCGCGCATGTTCGATATAAACTATATGTATTTGGAATAAATAAATAAAACATTAAATATTATTGAGTTTGCATACGTACTTCTAAGTTCTTTATACGTCTAAGTATTTTTTATTTAAATAATTGTTCACAGGAGGTTTGTTAGAATTGGTTATAATCATCGGAAATAAACGAGCGTGAAAACATGAAATACGAAGCGTCAAACTAAATTATGATAACGAACCACAAAGCGAGCAAAGTTGAAAAAGCCCAAGCAATTACCCGTACGTGGCATTGTCACGCAACTCCTCCTCCTCCCGTCGTAAACTAAATTTTCCCCTTGTGCTATATACATATACATATTTCGAAAATTTCACGGTAATTTAGCCACAACCTTATAAATTCAGATTGCTCGGTTTCGCTATGTTTTGTGTGTGTGCATCATATACATATATACATCATATACATATATACATATAAATATAATGGAGTAGTCCCCGCGCTCAGTGAAGGACCTTTCCGAACGAAACGGCCAAGCACTCGGCGTATAAAACTCTCGCGCGCTCGCGCATTTTCCATTTCTCATGCAAATTTTCTCGATTCACAAAAGCCAAGCAAGCGAGCTAGCGTGCTTCGATCTTGGATGCTTGGATGAAAAGTAGGAGGAGGAAGAGTATATAGATGTATACCGTTTGACGTGTAAAGCTCCTCGGTATCGAGCCTTTTACCCGTACATATTTCACACGTGGACAATGGGCTCGGTAGCTCGTCAACTAAGTTGTCCGACTAGTCCTCTCTCTCCCCCTCTCCTCTCTTTCTCTTTCTCTTTCTATTGTGGGCGCAAAGCCGCACGCTCCGACGGACGCTCCGACGGACGCGAAAAGCAGGTTGATGCTCACTCGCAATATGGAAATTATTGCGCGTCAACCTTCTCCCGTATTATATTTTCTTCTTTTTTATATATACATATACCTATATATATATATATATATATACATATATTTCGAAAAGTTGCACGATTCCTCTTTGAGGAAACTAGGCTAAACCTTTCAATCGGTGACGTTTTTAATGCCAGATGTAACGTGCTCTTTTTCTCTTTTTCGTTTCACGCGCGCATTGGCCTTTTGTGCGCTAAAAAACTCTTTTTCTGTTTTTCTGTTTTTCATTTTCAATTTGAATTTATCGTGTAACGTCGATGCTGAATTAGAGCTTATGTAACATTTCAAGCTGCTTATGGACAGTGCGATTAACCAATTTATCTGGTGTTCATGTGTAGTCATTTTTACCGGCTTCTACTTTTCCTGTTGTCATTTAGTGCTGTTCGATAACTTTTTTTCATTATGAATATTCTAACAAGATTGTTACGTTGGATAGGGATGTTTGACCCATATTACAAGAATCTACACTTCTCAACCAAAAAGTTGCATTGAAAATTCAAGTATAAGCTCTTGATGGACAAATCGAATAATCTACTTGATCCTTTGCCCGTAAAAAATTAAAATAAATATTATAACCTATAGTATCAGTATCAAATCTACGTTATTCTGCGGCTGACCCAATTTTAATAAAAATTGATTAAACTCTTACGATTACTAAGAATATACGAAAAGAATACCAGCCGGCTTCTCCCTGATAATCCCACGATCAACCTACAAAGGTAAATTAAAATCGTCAAACATATTTTATAAATCCTTCCTTTCATGTGTCCCATCCTTTGTACGAATAGAGAGCGAGCAGTGTCTAATTATATCGAGAAAAAAGTTGTTGAACAAAAAAATAAAAATTTCCAGTGATGAAAATCGATATATCTCGCCGTGATGAAACGAAAAGAAAACAGAAAAGAGCAAATGTGTCCCAAGGAATTTGAAATGGAAGGGAAAAAATGACCATTAGCCCAGAAAAGCAGAGGAGCGTGAAGACGATCGAAGAGATTCAAAGTTCCTACCATGCAAATAGCGCCCCTTTTTTTTTCTTCTTTCATCCCCTTTAGAATCATTGGGCTCGAGAGAAAAAAATCGTAGGAATATCCGGATATGTTACCGTACAAATGTCACCGGTAATGCGAGGGGAAACGTCGTCGATCATCGAGGATCGTGATTGCGGAGGGATGAAACGATACGTAGGAAAATTGTCATCGTCTTTTAATACGAGTTATCTTTATGCGCGTGTCTCCTTGTACGTTTGCTATTAGGGTGTATCTACTTAAGTGCACATGTTTAATGGATGTATATATCTATATACACTATTAATTGATCAATTCGTCTACTACAGATATCGTTACACCGAGGTAAACAAAATTTCGATTATATATTATTCATTAAAATCGAATAAATGTTAATTACGAATCACGTACGTTTATTAACTCAATTTTATCCATATTTACAAGCACGAATGAAAGGAGAATTTTATAAATCTTTTGTTTACCAAGAAAAAAGAAAAGTTGAACAATTCTCTCTTTTGAAATTGAAATCTATAGTTTTCTAAGAATAACTCGTGAGCTAAATTTGTAATTCAATGAATATTTAGAGAGTAGAATTTGATACAGGCATATTTCGAGGATAAAGTATGAAAGCACATAACGAAGAGAATGATCGTAATATAACTTTGTTAAGAATGGGACGATTCCCTCTCACTCGACTCCCGACATATTTTCTGAAAAGTATGTTACGGTTGCACCCCCGAGTACTATTGAACAAGATTAGAAGTTTAAACACCGTCTTCTTAAAATTAAAGACAATTTTATTTCGTGATTGTATTCTCTAATTAGCTAGATTGAATATAATTTATTTAAAACTATTTTATTTCGCTAAAATTATAATTCCTCTTGAGTTTAATAAAAATATTTCTTCGCGCGCATGTTCGATATAAACTATATGTATTTGGAATAAATAAATAAAACATTAAATATTATTGAGTTTGCATACGTACTTCTAAGTTCTTTATACGTCTAAGTATTTTTTATTTAAATAATTGTTCACAGGAGGTTTGTTAGAATTGGTTATAATCATCGGAATTTTCTCTTCGTGCGAGAAACGTCTATATTTTTACATAAAAAAAGAAGACTGTGCAATAATAAATGAATAAGTATTAAGGAAATAAATTAGTCAAAGTGTATACGATAAAATATAAATTGAATCGGGTCTATTGGTTTAGGCGTCGTCGAGTTAACAATTTTTAATCAGTTCAACTCGACGGCCTCACCCCTCTCGAGTGAATAAATCAACGGTTAACGCGTTAATTGCGTTAGATATCCTCTCGAGACTCGTACTCGGAGAAAACTTTTCCAAAGTCACGTATATTATTAAGTTATTTTCAACAAGTTCGAGTATAACAACAATACTCCAAGACCTCCTTTACATCCCCCAAAGCGAAATTTGTTAAAACCCTCGATCGGACCCCACGCGCTCGTTATCGATTTTCTTATTCCTCCCGTACACCAAAATGACAACAGCGATCCCTCTTTCTTCGCATTTTACAAGGGTGGCTCGTCGTCGTGGGGGTCGAAAATTCAAATTTCATGGGTGTACGCCTCGAAAAAACGTACGTTTTTCTCCGTGCCTACGATTATTCCGAAAGAGCCATTTCGTGCGTCTTTCGGCCCGTAAAATAAACTCGCACGAATCTGACGAGCTGTGATGATGATACATGCGCGATACGTTCCTTTCCCTCCTTATTTTTCACGTCCATTTCCAACGACCCTTTTTTGTCTTTGCTTTCTTTTGTATTTCAATGGCTATTTAATGCTACCTACCTTTCTAACTCTCGAGGTTTTAAGCTCTTTTACGCATAATATATGGATTTATCAATCTTTTTCGTCGTTTTTACGTCGAGTCAGTATTATAACACGAAATGTTAATTATAATATTAACATTTTAGACTTATCATTATTTATTTTTTATTTATTCCCAACTAGAAATCGTCAATTTTTTAATTAAATATAATTTTATATTTTAATAAATACTAAATTTTATTTCCTTTTTCGCGTTATATTTCATATTTTATTACCAATATTTATCACAGATTTATAATTCGATTGCACGGAATGCCATAAATAAGACTTTTTAGTAATAAATAAATAATCTTTCAATTAACTAACATATTTCATTCGACGCAATAAATCCGCGCTTATATGTCTATATACACAATAATTTAATAACATTTCCCCTCAATAGCGATGTATGAATTTTAATGAAAAATATTAGTAATCGTCTTTGTGTATTTATTTGCAAATTTCTCATCCTTTATAAGAAGGTGAAATATCTAATCTATTAATTTATAAAGTATTTGAAAATTTCGATCTATAGCTAAGTTTTGAAAGTCATATATACACACTCGCCCCAAACACACACACACACACACATACACACATATGTATGTATGTATGTATATACATGCATGGAACATTTTTAAAATTTTCCAATGCCACTCACGAAAAATGATGACGTATATTAAATTGAAAGGTTACAAATACGTGAGCAGAAACTACTATATAATAGTGTAGATACTGAAATAATAGTTATACATGTGCACGTTTCTTGTACAGAAAATTTACGAATCACATTAGGTTTATCGATAAATGATATTAAAGACAACAACAGTGTAACGTATATATTTTGATAAATTATCATATTATTTAAACAATTGTAAAATATTTCCCTGCGTAAAAAAATTAAACTTTATATATCATGTTTCATTCTTTACGCGGGTCATAACAAGTGTAGTAGCAAAAATGTAAATAAATGGAAAATTATTATTATTTTCATCCAAATATTAAATTGAGAAAATATTTGAACGTGTAACGCGATCGTTGGATTTATTTTTATTGCGTTTTTTTTTATTTATTCCACAAATTACGGTAATTAAAGCGTTTTATATACATATTTTAGTTTTTATATTAAATTTATCGATTTATCAAAAAATTTGAGATACTGATAGCAATAATAATAAATGCATTATAAACTCGAATATTAGCATGCAAGAGGATAACGTTTTCATCGTACGCCTCTGCAAACAAATTATTATTTAAATAAATTAAATTTAAAAATTGTTTAAAAGTTTAAAAGTTTCTCACGACGTGACCCAAATATTTCAAGTTATAATCCGACGAAAATATACAATTCGTTTAATCTCGTAAAAAAAATATATATATATATATATATTTTTGTTTCCAAAATAAAAAAAAAGCCTTCGTTTGCTTAACAAAGTGAAATAAACTATAAAAACGACTAAATTTGCATAGACAAGCGGTAAACGAAGCTAACATAGATATCTAGTATATCTACGAGATTCAAATGAAGCATATACACGTAAGCACGCGGTAAAGATATATCGAGTAATCGCAAATTTTCCCGTGAAGGCAATTATTACATAAGAGGGTAAAATCCGTGGGTGTTAAATCCCAAATTCTTGTCGGTTTCTTATCTGTGTGCGTATGTGTTGTGTGTATACACGTCGGAATCGCGCGTGAAATTACCCAGGCCAGTCACGAATAACGTGTCGCGTTAATGGAATCGCGGATGCGGCAAATAATCTGCAGATACCTTCGGAATTATGCGAGGAAGGCCTTTAACCAAAGCCCACCCCTCACCCTCGGTTCGTGCTCGAGCGAGCAACGAGACTCGACAATCGCATCACAGCACGCCCGAGATCAGGCCCTACAAATTATTCTTTTCGAGACGTCGATTTCGAGCAGGGTGAGGCTTACTTTTCGATTACCTTTATTTTTTCTTATTTCTGCCACCGATACAAATTTTCCAATAATGCAGTAAACTGAACATTTCAATCAAACGTCTAATTTATAATTAATTTTAATTTTGAAACAGTAACTAAAAAATATATCGACCATTAAGGTAATACATCGAGTATTATGTTCATGGTCGGTATGTAAAATTACGCAATGTATGTTTAAAGGAGTAAACCATTGTTGTACAAATATAATAAAAAATATTCTCGCTATATTAACGTCATACATATACATCGATATATATATACTTCGTTACTTACGCAATGAAGTGACGCTCAACAGTTTTTGTTATCCTAACGAACTTGTAAACATCGAATATTACATTTTCATCGGTATATTCGCTGAAATACGATCAGTCTTCGATCCGTTGCAAATTTTAATTGTGAATAAAGTAATTTAATTTTTTATATATTTTAATGATCAAATATGGTTGAGTTTAAAATCAAGAGTAAAATGTTTTATCGTACGATTCATTTTTCCTATTTGCTTAACGTCCAATTGATGGGAAAACGTTGTTTAATTTTTCACCAGGTTAATTAAAATTTTAGTTAACCAACGAAACATTTCTATTTAACGTGCAATGTATTAAATTACGCGATAAATTAAACAGAAAAGTCGAAAGGGAGAGATAGAGAGAAGTTAAAACGAAATAATGATCGTTGATTATTGAACAAACGAAATAGACCCATTTCCAAAATAACGCATAGGAAAGAAATCAAACCCATTTTTGTCTACACTGTATATAGAACGCGGAACGTAACGCGACTCTACTTGCACATCTATGTGTATATATATTCACGGCGCTTCAAAGGGCTGGTTGTGCCTGTTGCGCGTGGATTCACGTTGCCTCCCATTCTGCCTACTTTACATAGGTTATATATCTATACGAGTAAGACCGATCGATACCCATACAAACTACGAGGCAAAAGGTTCTGCGTGTCGTAATTTAAACGAGCACATTAACGGTGCCTCGTCAATTGTTATTACAGCCCAGGTATTCATACGCACAGTAGATTAAGGGATATCCAGTCAAAAACTGACGATTCTCTAATACACTATTCGTTCCATGTGTTTTCTTTTTCTATCGCGCTGTACGTCTAGGTGAATTGCACGATACTCACGAATTATAAAAATAGGAAATACCAGCATGTTTATTATTTTATATTTGTTGCAGTATCTGCACGCTGCACGACGTTGACACGTTAAACGGTTTAAGCTACCAAAGTTGATTCGGCTTTTGTCAAGTCTTGTAATGCGCGTATATTATCTATACGTATATAGATAATTTGTGGATGACGCACGCGGCACACATCAACCTGCACTTAAATAATTAGATTTAGGAACATATACATGTATACCACGTATAAGCCGAGAGGATATATTGACATTTAAACATAGCCCTTTTGGTAACGTAACAATAAAATAATAGTTATTAATAATCCAAACGTAAATTAATCATTCAAATTTCAGAAGAGTTTGCATATTTCTGTTTCTTTTTGTCATGTAATTCATCGATCGATCAGTAATTAACGTTTGAGGTCAAATACTTAACATTATTGGAATGTTCAACACGGTAAACCATTTTTCATGTTAAATATTATCGTTATGAAAAATTAAATTTTGGATATATTAAATAATATTGGATGTATATAAGAAATATACAGTGAGAAAACAAATTATTTTCTATAAAATTCTGTGACTGGACTGCTGATACGCTTTTGATTATACACTCCGATAGGAGATGTTAAACCTGATATTATTCACGCTTTTTAGTATTCTTTTCTTTACGTTACGTACATTTTTTTCTTTTTATACCTAAAGGGAACAGTTTATTTTTAATTCTGTCCGTCATGCCCTTGTATGCTTGCTTTAACACCGTACTTAAATTTTATCAGATTTCTACGTTAATTATTTAAATATGATATTTGGGTTATCAGTAATGTCCGTTTTCCAACGAATTGTTATTTGTTTTTAACGTGAAAATTATATTCTCCATTTACTTCTTCCACGTGTTTCAAAACGAAATTTGTTTATATTTTTATTTAAATTTTTGATTTTTAAATTGTAATTTCCTGTAATTTAGGTCCGACATTTCTTAATGAAAGAAAAGGATAATAATATAACGGCATCTTCAAAAAAGTTGTCATGAATAAATTGTTGATTCATTTGGTTTCTCTGTATTTGTGTTTTGTGTAAAGATGCATATATTTTATTTATTTGAATTATTTATTTTAATTATAATTATTTTCACTTGTATGTAATACTGATTACCACAATTGTTGGTATCCATTCCCTAACATTTAAAAGAAAGCAGTAATATTATTCATTACTGACTATCTCAGTATTCAGTCCTATCTTTCGATGAAATTAATGAAAACGTGCCTTATGGTTTTTGAATTACTAATTATGTTAATAATGGTTAATGACTTTTTCTCTCCGTATATATCATAAGAAAGGGCATTAGAGTCTATAACTCCGGGTTTCTTCATATTTTTATTATAGAAAAAATATCTTAGAGTTTGTTAAAGATCCGTTTCCCACAGGGTTGGTCCTCTCGTTGTCAATACAGAAATGCAGGAAATGGAAACATGTTAAGAATGCAAACCTCGTTAAACTGGATTCGTCCATAAATAAAGATGATACAGTCATTTAGTCGAAGGTGTCGTGTACAAGGTAAATTGACTTAGCATTAAATTAGTTACGCGTACTGCAACCAAGTCGTATATTATCGTTAATCAACGGATTTTCCTTAGCATTCGGTTGATCTAACATCTTGGTTCTAAACTGTAATAATACCACTGCCGGTAACTGCAAATCGATGATACACGATAACCGCCCTTAATTTTAAGAGTAAAATCTATGAATAAAACTAATGGGTACGTACAAATATTTACATTGTCAGTGATGAATCATAATTGTTTTTGCAAAACAAGTCGAGAAAATTATAAGTTTACGCAGGTTCGGCCGGTGGCTGTGTATTTCCATAAAATCTGATCGATAACACTGACCCTCGTAAAAATGAAGGACCTCGAGGAAAACGAAATTTAAGAAAGAAAACTAAATACAACGAGCACACGAGGGTATAAAGCAATTAAACCACTAACCATAAAAAGGGCAGGTTAAAACGAAATAACGCAATAATCCTGCGGCCTCCATAAAAGCCGCTTAGAGTGCCAGCGTTTCGTGCGGCGTCTAATTTACCGATAAACGGAAATTCAGTTACGCTCGAGCTAACCTTACATACACACACCTGCACACGGATACAGAGAGACACATATACACCCACGTCAGTGCGAGTCCGAGGATAGTCTCCACTCTCGTCTCTTCCCTCTTCTCTCTTCTCTCTTCTCTCTTCTCGCGTATATACGAAAATTTCAACCATTTTATCGCTACGTAAATTGGGTCGCCAACTTTCCCTCGGCTCGTAGGGTATAACTTTTCCGAGTGTTTGTTTGCGTATCGCGTGCTCGTGGTTAGACTGACGACTCGCCTAACGTTTTCGCGACTGGCCCTACAACTTTTCATATTTATATACGCATCTATATACCTACATTGTGCATTGATCTTTTAGGGATACTGTTAGTTCCATCGTCCAAGTTGTGATGTATTTTCTTATATAATTTATCGTTAAAACGCGGTAAAGGAGAAACATATAACGTCCAAATATTACGGTCATTGGTCATTCCTTTACAAATATTATGATTTTTAGGTTAATCTTTGCCGAGCAGCTGACTCGTCTACCAGGCTTATCCAGCTGTCACGGTAATTTTTATTACAAAATTCTCTTCGTACAGAGTTTCTCATGTTTCGGTCATAAATCCTAAAAAGTAACTGATTGCTAGGTGGAATAGTTTATCTACCGAAGGCTCTTCAATTATTTTCATTTATTTAAACATATGCTATTTATAGTCTTCAAAAATAATGTTCATCCTCTATCACAGAAATTAATAAATTAAAAATGATTGGTCCGCTAATTATAAGCAGTTTAAATCTATTAAATTAATAATTAAAAATTTTTTAACCTTGGTTTTGTATAAAAAGATAGATCGATTTTCTCATATCAATTAATTAAAATTTGTATATTTGAAATGTTAAATATTTGATAAATTGGATTAAATCTCCCAACCAATTGTGCGTTACAAAATAATTAAATGACGAATAAAATTTGTACTGCTCAATTTTCGTTAAAATTTCATCAAATTCTTGTTTCATACCTTAGGAATACCTTTGCTTCATTGTAACGGATCTGAGTATATTTTTTTTAATTCAGTCTATATAATCTCAACTGTTCATTAAATTTTAGTTTGATTATTAATATTTGATGATTTAGAAGTTACAAGCGTGTAAAGTGAAGCTTCTTTTACTGGAAATTTTGCTTCAATATCGCATAATTTTAGAGAAAACGTTTGTTATGAGTCTGCTGCGGCTCTGACTTTCTGTATATATATATTTATATTAGAAAACATATTCTACAAGCTGGACACGATTCGTTTTCCAAGCATATGATGGTCTCCAATTTTCATGCGTTGTATGAAGAATAGTTTCACAATTACCATAAAAATATTAAATTCATTGTCACCTGGTTTCCCATTAAAACACGGCGTTTGCAAAATCAAGGTAAAACTCCCGTAATTTGTGAAATATCAATGAGAATCGTGCTAAAAATGTAAAGAGAACTTTCATTATCCAACTAATCCATCCTGCGAGAAATAGATTTCCAAAATCCTCGCCAGAGTCCGAATTTTCGAGCAATTTATCAATTACCCGAGAAAATCAATCTTGATCGGAAGGTTGTACTGATCCCCCCCCCCCCCCCCCCCAATCGGCATTGAATACAAAGTGCCACTCTAACAAAATCATGAGATGGAAAAAGGTATATATATATATATATATATATATGGGTGGTTCTCTGTGACATCGAAGATGAAAAAAATAAATATTGCTATAACTGTGGGAATATGTTTTAGAGGTCTCCAGTAGTTTTCCTGAATTTTTTCAGATTTTTTCTGGGCCATTATTTGAAGTTACAGAGAGTCAAAGTTGACATTTTAGCACTTTTTTGCATTATATGCCCATTTTCATGAATTTTTAGCTCCCAGGGGATGCATTTTTCACTAAAAACATAAGTATGACTTTTTTTGTAAAATTTTCCGAACTTTTCATTAAAAATACTTTTAAAGACATAAATGTATGCTGTCACACTCTTCTAAGCCATTTAAAACCTTAAATAGTGAAAATCAGCAATTCTGCTCCGGACTCTGGTAACCTAATACTGTCTAAAAGATGTCTTTTTATAGTCAGAAACTGCCTAAAAATTTCCAGAGTGGGTCTAAATCATTAAGATCACTTATGGTCAAAATATCCGGGAAAAGTGCCCGAAATATTAATAGAAATGTATATTTGTTGCCTTATAACGATGAATCTAGTAGCATGATCATTGTAAAAAAATTTATGCACTTACCTTGGAATGGTAGAAAAGTATCTCCACTTGTTTCAGTATCCATCTAATCCCCTGTGAGCTGCTAAAATACAAATATTATTATAAAATTATAAAAATTTTTTTAAACATTTATAATGCTGGATATTTAGTTTTTACATCCCTCACAAGAATTATAATACTAATCTGAAGGATTACTATAAAAGTATCAACATTATTGTTATTATTATTCAGCAATACATTGTTTAGATTTCACAAATTGTCACTGTCACGTTACCAAATTATTCATTATAATTATATATCCGATTTATTTATATATCTTTTGTATTAAATACGTATATTCAGTTATTGTAATAATGATGTTTATATATTTATAGTAATCCTTCGATTAGTATTATAATTTTTGTAAGGGATGTAAACTAAAAATTCAGCATTAGAGATGTTAATATTTTCACGGTAATTTTTATTACAAAATTCTCTTCGTACAGAGTTTCTCATGTTTCGGTCATAAATCCTAAAAAGTAACTGATTGCTAGTGGAATAGTTTATCTACCGAAGGCTCTTCAATTATTTTCATTTATTTAAACATATGCTATTTATAGTCTTCAAAAATAATGTTCATCCTCTATCACAGAAATTAATAAATTAAAAATGATTGGTCCGCTAATTATAAGCAGTTTAAATGTATTAAATTAATAATTAAAAATTTTTTAACCTTGGTTTTGTATAAAAAGATAGATCGATTTTCTCATCAATTAATTAAAATTTGTATATTTGAAATGTTAAATATTTGATAAATTGGATTAAATCTCCCAACCAATTGTGCGTTACAAAATAATTAAATGACGAATAAAATTTGTACTGCTCAATTTTCGTTAAAATTTCATCAAATTCTTGTTTCATACCTTAGGAATACCTTTGCTTCATTGTAACGGATCTGAGTATATTTTTTTTAATTCAGTCTATATAATCTCAACTGTTCATTAAATTTTAGTTTGATTATTAATATTTGATGATTTAGAAGTTACAAGCGTGTAAAGTGAAGCTTCTTTTACTGGAAATTTTGCTTCAATATCGCATAATTTTAGAGAAAACGTTTGTTATGAGTCTGCTGCGGCTCTGACTTTCTTATGAAGAATAGTTTCACAATTACCATAAAAATATTAAATTCATTGTCACCTGGTTTCCCATTAAAACACGGCGTTTGCAAAATCAAGGTAAAACTCCCGTAATTTGTGAAATATCAATGAGAATCGTGCTAAAAATGTAAAGAGAACTTTCATTATCCAACTAATCCATCCTGCGAGAAATAGATTTCCAAAATCCTCGCCAGAGTCCGAATTTTCGAGCAATTTATCAATTACCCGAGAAAATCAATCTTGATCGGAAGGTTGTACTGATCCCCCCCCCCCCCATCGGCATTGAATACAAAGTGCCACTCTAACAAAATCACGAGATGGAAAAAGGTATATATATATACATCCTACACAAATGGAAAAGAATCGAGGAAACAAACAAGTCCAGTAGAGCATTTGGGACGATTTTGTGTATCAAAGACAAACCACTGTTAAGCTCGTCGACGTCGTCACAATTTCGAATGAAAGGTCTTAAAACTCGATAAGGGGTTGAGGTAAGAATAGTCTTATTGAACAATAAACGTCAGAATTACGAAAAAGAGAGTAAAACGAATGCATACAGGTTCTACCGAGTCCTTGAAAGTCATACCTCCTCGAGTATGCCACCGATAATTTTTCATCCAAGTATCGCAAGGTTTCTCCTCGAAACCTTGGAAAACGGAATTTTCTTGAGGATATTGTGAGTATAGGAAAGATAGCGTTTGAAGAACTAGAAAATGATTCAGGAGTTACTTCAAATATACTTATCTATATATTGCATTCTTAGATATATAACTCTGCTTTTCGAGTACTCTGTACAATACATCCACGTATAACATTAGAGTTTCTTTTGCTTTTGAAACGAATCCGTGAATTTCGTTATTTGATATCGATCAGTACATTTACTAATATTTGTATTAAAAATTTTGTTTTCGATTTTACAAATAATTACAACGCACCTAAGAATTTATAAATAACGTAGCTTGATGAAAGAATGTTACCTAACGAATACACTTGTATGTGTAGCCATAGATTTTACACACACACACATATATATATATATATATATATATATGGGAGATTCCATGTGAAGTGATCCAGTTAAAAAATAGAATTTTGTTTTAATGTATGGAATCAGTCTCAATATTTTAGTAATATTGAGGAATAATAGTGCCATATTGTTTGAATGCGAGTATACGGTTACTCTGTTTTTTCATAAAATGCATTTGCTCTCCTTTTTTAAGAAATTTGCCTAAAAGCACCATAACTTTGTCTGAAATGCTCTGCCGCACTCAAACTTTGCACCATTTTGAAGGTAATTAATCATCGATGAATTAGATTCTTGGATGGATAAAATATTTTTGATCGTACAACCCTTTTTTTTACTATAAAGGTTTTAATTGATTATAACTATATTCAAAGTTTTAAAATAAAATAAATGAAATATTTGAACTGATTCTTCTTGAAATTAATAAACTTTTTTAAATTTAATGTATATAAGAAAAAATTGTTAGATTTTGAGTTATTAAGTGATAAGCATGGCCAAAAAGTCAATTTTTTCAAAAAATTCGATTTTTTGATTGGCTACAACTCTGGTACTAATTGAAATTCAGGTCTAAAAATTTAGCTACACTTTATTCAAGTAGTTTTTTACTGATTCCATACATTAAAACAAAATTCTATTTTTTAACTGGATCACTTCACATGGAATCTCCCATATATATATATATATATGCATTAATCATTCAAAGGAGGAAACGTTATAGATATATAGGTTAAACCCCTTGATGGATTCGACGAGATTCGAATAGCACAGATTTAATTAGGACTGATTTCTATCTCGTTTAATCTGTGATCAGTAAACTATTTGGTACGTAAATTCTATATATGAGCGGTTCTCTGTTCTCTTCAAATCTGATGACCAAAAAAATTTGTTTTCCTATATAAATTGTATGCCCATTTTTAATTTTTTGTAACCCGAAAATGGCTAATTTCATGCAAATTACATAACTTTTAAAAGAAATATTGTTTAACATTATTCACCGTACCATTACTCTTCAGCATTAAAAATTTAGATACTTCGACGCGATGCGCAAATGTAAATTTGAATATTTATATTAAAAATTAAAAAAACAAAGATTCGCTATACTGGTAAAATTTAAATTTATAAATTCGCAATAATAAAAAAAATATATATGCAAGTCGAAAAGGGTGGAAGTGGGGTTGGGTATGGGGGGTATATAGATACCATAATTGGCAGATTGTTGCGGTTGCGCATACTCGGAGTGCTGGGTCGAGGATCAACAATCGCATTGAAATCTATGATTCGTCATACGCTCTGCACTATGCCTTGAATTCCTGATGCGCATGCCGAAACCCGTAATAAATTAAAGTCACGCATTCGTTGGTTCTTCTCAATTTTCGTGATTATTTAAATACGGTTACGTTCTCTACGTTCCAAATTAAAGAGAAAATAATATTAATTCATATTTGATTATTCTCTTTTTTAAGAAAATATCTAGTACAAGTCACTAAAGATAAAGAAATTTGCCAAAAAAGTTATTTATAACAATTTACATGAAATATAATATTTCGAAAACATAAAACTTATGTACGTGGACAAGTAAATTGTCTTGTCTACTGTTTTTTGCTTCAAGATTTATATAATATAATATTAAATTCGTACCAAAAATTATTTTTACATCTTTCGTAGTGACCTGTTTAAATAGTAATAAAATGTTAGCTGTTCCAATAAAATACATTGGGTTGAAAGGTATACTGCTTACTCAAGTAAATAAGACTTAGCTATTTCCGACACTATATTTGAGATTTTAAATTAAATAATATTGAATCTACCTGAAAGCTCACACGAATGAAAATTTCGAAAAGATACTCAAGTCAGAACGTTACTGCAAAGTGTCTGCTCGATGAGCAATAATCGTAATATTACATTTGTTATGCAGTTCAATCGATAAATATTAAAATAGTAGCGTTTATTGAATAATATTTTTAATATAATGTTGCACGTGTCGATAAAAATAAGGTGGAAAAATATTAAGCTGTATGTAACGCTTAAGAAGGTGTGACTGGTAAACGAGAGGAAGTCACCTTAAGAAAACAACATTTCTAACTAAATTATACATTTAAAAATCTGAAATATTCGATAGCAAATTTTTAAAAATGATCAACGATAAATTAATTAATAATCGGCAGTGAATTGAGATGAAATCAAGGTTTGTAAACGCTACCCAAAAATTTTAACGACTTATAAATAATTTTTAGACGACATTCGTAAATGATAATTTTCGGGATCAACATCTCTTAAATTACACATACGTAAATAATATTATAATGTACCGCGTCACTCGGACACGTATAGGTATGTGCATGTGTATGTGTACGTGTACGTGTACGTGTATACAAGTCTTGGGTAGGTAAGCACAAAGCCTGTTGCTATTTACGTGAGTGCACGGCTAAGGCCGGCTGGGTGGTAGGGAGTCCAGAAAGATCCGCTCAGGTACCTTTAGCGTTCGCGCTCATACGTACGCTCGGATGAACGGGGAGAAAACTGCACCGTAAAACGCGCACCTCTTCCTCCTTCTCCTCCTCCTCCTCCTCCTCCTCCTCCTCCTCCTCCCCCTTCTCTACTCGCAATAACTGCGCGTTATCGCGACGAGAGCTCAGGGGTTCAACGGTATAAGAGACGCCGTTTTATGTGCCACTGAAGACTCGACAGTAGCTAAAGCTTGATCTTTCATCTGGAATCCGGCTTTTTATTCTTTCAGTGCCTCTAGCTTCCTCTCTCGATTTTCCTTTTTTCAAAACCTGTTACCCTTATTATGCGATTATTTCGAGTTTTTATTTTAAATAAATCCATTTTTATTGCGGCTGCTCGAGCTAACATCTCGCTACTCTGAATATGTGTACACTTTTCACTTGGATGGATTACCAAAAATTACGAAGTAAACAGTAGAAAACGCAAAGTGAGAGGCAACAATATTCTGCGAGAAAACGAATATCGTTGTATTTTGTAAAATATAAAGTTATTTAATAAATTGTAATTGAGTGCTCCGAACGGTTGAAATACCGCGAGAGTTGTTTCGAAAAAAGAATTTTGTATATTAATTAAAAATAATTGGTGAATTTTTACGCAAAATAATGTTTTCCTGCGGATTTTACGTCGTTGAGAATTCCATAACCATTAAAAAAAACGCGCTTTGTATTTTCCTCTTTTATTTTTTAAACTGCGAGCGTTAAATTCTTGTCTACATTTATGACAATTTTATTAAACTTACGCTGGTGTAACGAGTCTCTTCGAGTAAAAAAATAGAGCCGATATTCAAAAGGAAAATATCTAAATACTTTTCCGATCGATATTTCAAAAGTTCCGAAGGAAATTATTCGTTAAAAATAACACTGAGTAAATGAAAATTTGTTTGACCATTTGTAGCTCGTTTGTGTACAAAAATACAATTGATAAACGATGAAATGCAAAAAGAGAACGAGATTGGAAAAATAAATATATACATATATATAGGAATAAATAATTTTCAATTCGAATAGGAAAATTTCAAGTAAAGGAAGACTTTATTTTTAAAATGATGAACTACCGACCGTATTTTTAAACTCGACAATTTACTTTTGTTATCTACGAAGAAAAATTGTACCAAGTAATAAATTGGAAAATTTCTCATTTTACATAAAAGTAATATTGTTAAATAAAACGAGTATATACATAATTAAATTTTCCTTTTAACTTTTTATTGTGTAGACAAATTTTTTATCCATTTATTGTACATCGACTACTTATCAAGAAGAATAATATTTAATAATAATTGGAAAAAATAGTTTGTCGGGTGCATAATAGAGACTATTTTTCGACAAAATTTTTCCTTGAATATGAAACTTCCTCCTTTTCTCGTTGCAACGGCATTGAAATTATAACTAAAGTTTTCCTCTCTCTCTCTCTCTCTCTCTCTCTCTCTCTCTCTCGGTATCGAATGCATTTACACGCGCTTCCATTAAGAATAAAATATCGCATTCTCATTTTTAATAATGGCGACATTGCTCTAAAAAATGAAGAGTACGCAAAACGTTGCATTAAAAAGAAAAGATAAAAGGATAACAAAAGCAAATGAAAAGTCTTGACAAAAAGCCAGGGCCAAGGCGTCGAAATCATCGGATAAAAAGGGGGTCGGTCACACACGCGCTGCACGCGAAACTCGTGTGCAAGAACCATCTTTGTCATTCGAGTCAGACCAAACTCGAGTATACGTCGCGTTTCGCTTTGATTTTCCATATTGTATAGATTGATGAAATGTACTGTTATTCGAAATTTCGGCGCGATTAATAGTTCCTCCCATATTGCAATAGTCAATCAAATAAAGTAATATAACTTAAAAAAATATCTAAATTTAAAAGAAAAACGTTCCTAAGCGTAAGGTTGATTTTATGATTTTAATTGTACTGCAGAAAAAGTTCTTTCGCCTGGATGAACCCAGTAAAAGTAGCGTAAAACTCACGTTCCGATAACAAGCCTTCATGATTTTCCATCGTAGAGATTTGTTTCGTGTGTCTATATCACAATGACCTCTGACAATAGGTGCATTGTTTTGCGAGCTCGCGAAACCTCGACAATACGGATATTACCCGGTTCGCTTACCCGAACTCTAAGTTAGCTAACAAAAGCTACTTCTTCTTCTCTTTTCGAAAGGTTTTCGTGTATGCTTGGTCATGTACGTACCGCGGTCGATCACACGACTTTTTCCTATTTTTCTACCATCGTGGGATTTCTCGGATTTTCCCTGAAAAATAATTAAATGAAAAATTTGAAAAAATTCAAATATAATGATAACAAAGCTTTTTTTAACAAAAAATTTTTTTTCTGTAATTGAATATTGTATAATTTCTGGTTTATCGGTAAATTCAAGTAAAATGCGGGTGTATGCGCGAACTAAAATAATATTGTTAAAAGTTTGAAAAAATTCATATTATTTAGTTATTCAAAAATAAAATGAATGCCAAATTTGAGAGTACTATCGTCTCGTAACACCGGATCGAATGTTCTTTTCAAAAAGTGAACATTGAAAAATACGTATACCTCATCGGTGATTTGCAAAATCCATTAGATATAAATATAAAATTGAATCTTACGTCATACGTTCGTACAACAATTTGGTTGATCGTGATTTTTCAATACCTTGGTATACTTGTATTCGAAATTTGAAAGAGATTATTCTTTCGAACAAGGTAAAGAAATATTTACGATTATTCGAGAAACGGTGGATAAAATAACTATAACGATTTTATAAGATTGTGATAAATGATACGATTTTTAGGTTGATTTAAAAGACAATATGTTTTGGCAGTGAATGAGGAATGTACGTTGGTAGAACGCTTTTAATCTTGATATCAAAGCTAGGTTTCATTAGAGCAGAAAGATCGAGAAACTAATGTGTACATATCAGGAATATAAATAAAGGAGATCCCGATCTCGGGGGTTAATCATCAGAAATACAGCCAATGAAGTAATCTCGAAATCGTGGGATCTCTATCCATTCTTCAGTGAATATGTACGAGAACGTGTTTGTAGGAGGTGTATTACGTTAGTCAGAAGCGCAGTCGAAGGAGAAATAGCTACAGAGAGCACGCGTAATCGTCGTGGAGGTGACACGGAGAGCTCTTTGATACTAAAGGAAATGCGCGGGCGTACGCCCTCCTCCTCTGTTTATTCCTCTCCGGCGCACTAAATTAATCTCGAAGCGGCCGACGTGCTTCCATTATTCTACACGGATAAGCCGTGTCGCTCTATACCCCCTACCCCTCTCGTGCCTGCCTTTCTCGCTCCTTCCCGTAAACTTCTTATTACAGGTCTTATTATGTCACGAGATTTCGTGGTGTAGTTAAAATTACTGTAACGACGACGACGACGACTACCACATTTATTTTATTATTTGCCTGTGTTGACCCGCTAAACGATCGAGCCGATTATACTACGGTTATGATGGTTATGGCTTTGATAGATTACCATCCTTCGACCTATCTCTCTTGGTACGTGTATACACGAGGCAGAGTGTATATACATGTATATTTTCAACCGATTTTTCAAACGTTTACGACTTTATGGAAGATCCGGTACGGTGTTTACTTATGCTCCTTTACCGGTCGTTTCTGTTTGATTGATAGCGAGTCACGCGTTTGTGAACCACGGTAAACATCCAAGATCTATCGAGGTGGTTTAACTTAACAAAGAGATGCTCATCTCTGAAGTAATCGTTAGGCTTGTGGACTAGACACGTCATTGGCACACGAACAAACATCTTTTTCTAAATTTTATACTTTCTTTCTTTGGGTAACGACCTTAACAGTCGTTTTAATCATTTTTCCTGTTTATCTACCATAATTTACCACTGTAGTGTGTGTATTACTCTTGGATATATTGAACGGGTGAATCGAGTTCCCAAAAGCAACTAGTGTGCTCTGCATCACCGCTTCAGAGGTACCTACACGCGTCAACGTCGACGGAAGTCCTCGGTATGTTTGCAAGCCAAAGATCCTCGAGGTCGGAGCAAGAGGCTGCCATGGTAATGGCCAAGTTACCCGAATCGCCTCTGAAATTGAACTAGAATTTGATTAAGCAAAGCTTCCACCCCTTATCGCCGAGCGTCTTGGCCAATGTCGACTAGAACCGAGAAATTCGAACGATTAATTAAGTCAAATCGAGTGCCCACTGCACACGCGAATTTTCCGCGGAACTCGTTTTCCCTCCTCCCTTTTCTTTTCTCTCTCTATCCCTCCCTCCCTCCCTTCCTCCCTCTCTCTCTCTCTCTCTCTCTCTCTCTCTCTCTCTCCATATTGCATATAGAATTCTGCATACATCCCAAAATATGGATCTTAATGAAAATGAATTTATCATTGCCGAACTTACACCAAATCGTTACCAAAAAATTCTCTTTGTGTCAATCTATCGTCGTCCCAAGGGCAATGTTTTATCTAACGTTTTTTAATGATTAATAACTTAATTCACCTTTACTCTGATGTTATTATTGCGGGTGACCTAAATTCAGATTTCACAACTAATAATTTCTATGTACAGCACCTACAAAATTTGATCTTTGAATCTAATCTTTATTTGATTCCCTTTGGTTCAACACATCATCGTGATTACTTTGATACATGGCTGGATGTGATTATTGTGGATTCGGCTGATAAGGTTAAGAGTTATTGCAAGTCAACTTCCCCGTTCATAAATTGCCATGATTTTTTAATAGTAGATTTTAAGCTGGATCATCCTGTAAATACTTATCTTGTTTTGTCCTTACGTTCTTTTAAGAATTTTAATCCGCAAATCTTTGCTGATAACCTTCAACCTTTTTTGGAGTCTATCTTAAATCTTCTGCAGCGAAGTGATGACACTGTGATGAATGATGCATTAGATACTTTTAGAGATTTGATTGAAAAGTATTTATTAATGCCTAAGTTGAGTTCAACCTTAAGGCAAGTGAAAAATTATACATAATTGTTTAACAATGCAAATTAGGTACAAATTATAAAATATGCAATACAATTTAGTCGCAGACTAGCAATTTATGCGCAATAGAATTAACAATATAAAAAAACAAAATAATATAGAAAACAAAGGTTAAAAAGAATCAAAATTTAACAAATGAGTATATAATCGGTTTTTAAAAATAACTAAACTAGGGCTTAAACGTAACTCCGCTGGTAACGAGTCCCATAAATCCATCGCCTTAACAGTGAAAGAATTTTTATAGGTACACGTATTGGTTAAGGGACGCTCAAAGCATGTATTTTTAGTACGCTCAGAGCGACGAAGTTCACTGTTAGGCGGGGGTAAAAAGGCGAATAGATAGTCGGGTTTCTTGGTAGTGAGAACCTGGTATACTAAAGTACCTAAAAAATACTGGCGTCTAGAATGTACAGATAACCAATTAAGTTTAGCATAAAACGGCATTAACCTAGCATCTTTTCTCAGACGAAAGATGTATCTTACACACGTATTTAGTAATCGTTGAAGCTTAACATTTAAGTAATCAGGCAAATCAATATAGACGATAGAAGCGTAATCGAAATGGGGCAATACTAGTGCCGTGACAAGCATCTTTCTGAAGGTGTACGAAAGAAAGTTTCCCTTATTTCGTAACTTATGGAGTACACCATGCACACGGGTAATAATATTCGAAACTTGGGAATTCCATTGAAGGTTTTCGTTCATTATGATGCCTAGATTACGTGTAGAAGTGACTAAATCAATCTTATGGCCACCAATAATAATGGGCGGTAACTGATCGCAGTTTATAAACCTAAGCTGTTGGGGTGAACCAATAAACATAGCTTTAGTTTTGCTGTAATTCAGGTCTAAACCATACATCAGAGCCCAATTTACTATCCTAGATCCATCTTGCATAAGCCTATTAATAGCCGTGGTACACTCACTGGGCTTTACATGAAGGTACAATTGCAAATCGTCAGCAAACAGAAGACCCTTAGTAAATTTAAGCTCATTCAAAATCGAATTAATAAAAATAAGGAAAATAATAGGTCCAGGTGTTGATCCCTGAGGTACTCCAGAAGTAGTATTAATATATTGCGAAGAAACACCATTAAGATCAATGACAGCCTGGGTACGCCCGGTAAGATAAGAGTGAAGCCACTCGATAACATCATTAGCGAAATTAAGATTCTTGAGCATACGGAGAAGTTCAAAATGATTTAACGTATCGAAGGCTTTCCTAAAATCAAAAAGAATGAGAAGAGTAATCAGCCCTTGATCGATACCCAACCGTATATCTTCAGTAAGCTTCAACAAGGTAGTTTGAGTACTGAACGCACTACGAAACCCAGATTGATACGGAGATAAAATATTGTTTGACTCAAGATGAAAGGTGATTTGTTGGGTTACCAACTTATCAAAGACCTTAGCAAAGTGCGGTAAATTTGCAATTGGCCTAGTGTCTGAAGGTGACAGTAGGTTAGAGAGAGAGAGAGAGTGATAGATTTATTAAATGTTCATGCACCTTTCACTGCACGTTTATTAAAAAAAACCAGCCCCTTGGCTTACAGATGATCTTCGTGAAAAGTGGAAAGTCCGGGATCGCCTTTATAAGCGTTTTCGTCGTACACATTGTATTTCTCTACCCTCTCAGTTTAAATCCTTGCGTAAACAATTAAAATTAGAGATTAACTCTGCTCGTAACAATTATTTAATTAACTCTCTTTCACGCTCATCGGATTCTGGCAAATATTGGAGTATTCTTCGATCACATGGTTTATTGAAAGAGAAATTAAACTCTCCACTCCAATATTTTGAAGCAAATGAATTAAATCTTTACTACTCTACAGTCGCATGCTCTCATCCATCGTGTACCTCGGAACAACTGCATCACATACTGGACAGTCCATATTGTAATGATTCGGTACTATTTTCTTTTTCACATGTTAACTTTTTGCAGATGCTTTCAGCTATGATGTCCTGTTTACCTAAATCTAAAAGCCGTAGTAATGATGGTTTGTCTCTTGTATATTTTGCTGATATGTTGGATACGATCGCTCCCTTTTTTGTTTACCTTTTCAACAAATCTATTCATTTAGTTATAAATGATGAGTTATTCCCCTCATGTTGGAAGAGAAGTACAATTGTCCCTTTGTGTAAAAAAAATGTGCCTGATTCACCCGCCGACACTCGTCCAATTGTTCAACTAACTCATTTGGCCAAGGTTTTCGACAAACTTATTTATCTCCAGTTAGTAGACTATCTGGAATCGAACTTCTTAATCTCACCTTTTCAGTCTGGTTTACTTAAGGCCACTGATGATATCCGCTTTGGTTTTGAGAATGGTATGGTTACCTTTATGGTATTTTTTTTATCTAAGCCGAGCTTTTGATACAATTGACCATACAAGTCTTTTGTTTAAGCTTAAAAAGCTGAACTTTTCTCTCAAAGCTCTTCGCTGGATGCATTCTTACCTCACAGGGCGTCTGCAGGCAGTTGTCAATGAAGATAATGAAGCATCTAATTACCTACCAGTAACCTCAGGCATACCTCAGGGTTCTACGTTGGGTCCTATTATCTTCTTAATTTTTATTAACTCCATACTTTTGGCACTTAAATATTCAAAGGCAATGCTCTTTGCGGATGATTTGAAAATTTATATTTAATGTAAACTGTCAGATATTTACGAAACGATTAGTAGTCTTAATGAAGATATCCGGTCCATCGTTGATTGGGTCAATCAAAATGGATTAAAATTAAACATCAACAAAACGCAGGCTATGTTATTCGCTTCATCATAAATGCATATTCGCATTAAGGGGTCAAGCCTGGGTTAAATGTTTTCAATAAATAAATAATTATTATTAGAATAATTTTTTTTTTTTTAATTCTTCTCACATATTAATTTTTTTTACATAATATATATGTATTATACATTATATTTATCAATATAAAAAATGTTTATAATGCATTTTTAATCCTGGTTATTAAACTTATAATGATATTAAAAAATTGATTAATTTTTGCAGTTGCCGTAGGATATTGAAGCATTGAATGCATCTTTTAATGTCTAATAAGGCTTAAAATGTTCATGGAATATATGTTTACAGACTTATGTTTTTCCTTTTCTGAAAAAAAATTAATAACAATGTATTAAATATAAAAGTTGATAATAACAAGAAAAATAGTGAATGTTATGTACGTATACGTACATAACATTCACCTAAAACTTATCTTTTTGAAAATTGGGCAACATAAGTCCGTAGAAATATATATTTTAAAAGTTTCCCCAAAATTTCAAAGTGATTCATCAACCTGGCTCTGAAATATCCTGCGGCAAGTAAGCTAAAATCATTAAAAAACCATTAATGAGATAAATGCATTTAAAGTTTCACTTATTAGATTTAAAGTTTTACTTATTTTATAATTCTAATACCATATTCTTCAGGTATCGTACAATTTGTATGTGTAATCTTAATAATATGTATATTTAATAGGTTTATAGTGACTTTTTTCTGGTTTTATTAATATAATACTCAGTATATTTTTTTAATATACATGTATTATCTAAAATAACAGAAAGTCAACTTCAAGAATCAGTTTCTTTATAAAAAGAGAAATAAAATTTTTTAAAACTAAAAGAATACTTAGCTATTATTGAATATTAATACATGATTATTTTATATATAGTTTATGACTATTTTATATAATAATATTTATACTATGATTATTATAATATGATTATAATTTTTATTATAAGCATTAAATTTAATTAAAAGTATGTAAAGAATGCAGTAAAAACAAATACTGTTTGACAGTTGTGTACAATATCTCTTTCTCTCTCTCTCACATGACAAGTCTTCCATAAAATTATTGATTTTTCGGATAGCCTTGTCACGTGATAGAGAAAGAGAGAGGCATATATAGTGTTACAGCTGCTAATGGAAGTGTGCACCAGCCACACGTTTGTAGTTCAGTTTTAAGCTATTATAATATCAAGTAGAATTATATATTATATATATTATATTACATAATATCTAAATAAAATAAGTAAAAAAAACTAGTGGTTTATAAAACTGCATGAACAAATTATATCAGATAAGTATTTGCATAACCTTAAATTTATATTTTGTTTATGTCAAGAAATTGATTCTTTGTTTCTCCATTTCAGCATAACCAATGTGTCAACACTTAGATATACAATATTTGCAGAATACAGATAGAATTATAAACAAGTGTTTTGTTATGCTCAGTGTATTTGTGCTTAGTGCGATATTATGTGGTTGAAGTTATTTTATGTGTACTTATTTGTGAAAGTGTTTCAAACCTCCAATATAATTAGTATATTTCATGCCGTAAAGTATCACTCTCTATATTCTTTTGTTTCTTCTTCTGGTCGCAATTCACATGCTCTGCAAAAATATTGCTTTGGAGGAACGTCAATTACTTTTTCATTCTCATGCAGTATCAACACCTTGAAGAGAATTGAATCCTCGCTTCCTCCAAGAACCATCACCTGATACACTTATATGGCAATTCTGACTTGTTGAATCATATACTTGCTCGACAGTTGCTTTCATAGACTGTTTACCAACTTCTTTACAAACATTTTTTATCTCTGTATTAATAATGTCATAATTACTGTGAGAAACTGGACTCGGCAAATCCATATTTCCACAAAAAGTAACTAAACCAGCATGCCCATGACCAAGAGTTCTCATTGTGTACACTAACGTCTATTTATTTCATGAGCGTTACTTTTTTTCCAAATTTTCTACTTGAATCAATAACAAATACCTTAAAACAGTTTGTACATGTTATTGTTATTTTACTTCCCAAACCTCTCACATCAACTTCAGAAAATTTAACTGTACCATGACAATTCTGACAAACTAAAAATTCTTCTAATGTTGGGAAAAGTAGTGATATATCAATAATTCTATTTTCTGTGCTATTTTCTTCAATGGTATCAGTTTTTAACTTTTTACTTGATCTGGATCAATGTTGATGGAAGTGCATCGTAGTTGGTTCTTACTGATGTTGATAATTTTTTTATGAGCAGATGTACCAGGTATTCTGTTACTTGAGTCTGGCATTTTTTTTACTGCTCTTTTTTTGTATAAACTTATAATTAATTTCTTAAAACTAATAAAATTTAAAGTTAAAAATATACTTTTAATTTAAAATCCACTGAGTATTTACTAAAATAATGTAAATACTTTATCAATGCAGACAATATTTACTTCAAATAGAACTGTACGTATTTGTGCAGTATATAAAAGTAAAAGGAATCATTTATTTATTAACTATTAAATTTGAATCGTATGGTAAAGTAGATTTCTACTTTACCAAACTCTACGCTTGATAGTTGCTTCGTTTAATATACTTGTATGTAAACGTCGAAAACCTCGCAATTATTATTTTAGTTAAATTAAAATAAAATGTCTTTTTTTGCAAAAATAATTTTAGAGAAATAATGTCTATTGATGCTTACTTTATTTCAATTATAACTTGCGAAAAAATTTTTTGTTTTTTTTCAAATTTTGGGATAATGTTTTATGTAAGAAATACTTTAAAAAAAGTTAATAAAAAAAAAATCGATTTTTTGAGCAGTTAACCCAGGCTTGACCCCTTAAATAGTAAATGATGCATCTAGGGAGTAAAGTAAAGGGCAGCATTTCTGCAGTGGCGGTTTGCTTACTGTACTGTTTGCCTCGCGTACATTGCGTGCTGTACTCCGTTATTTTGAGAAGTAAAGTGACATCGATAATACGATTGGGTCTAACCTTATTTCCGATTTGCTTTAGTTTCTCTTATCAAACACGAAGATAGTTTGCAGGGCGTACTCGAGTCACTTTACTCCTCGAAATGAGGGAGCACAGTACGCACTTTACGCGTGGTGTGGTAAAAAATATTGTACTCTCTCCTATTATTGTTCAGGATATCTCAATACCTTTATCTAAGCAAGTCAAAAGTTTGGGGGAGGTTTTAACCAACGACTTATCATGGAATGCGCAGATAGCACGCATATCATCGACCGTCCATGGAACCTTATATTGTTTACGATATAAAGGTCACTGCTTACCTGTAGAGGCAAAAATTCTCTTGGCCAATGCTTTGATTTTACCACATTTTGATTATGCTTGTCTAGTACTAAATAGTCTTCCGTCATATCTAGATATCAAACTTCAACGCTTATGCAATACGGTAGTTCGATTTATTTTTCACTAGAAGCGTGATGTGTGCCTTCAGCCATTCTACCATCGTCTGGGTTGGCTATCTCTTCATAATCGTCGTCGCTATTTTCTTGGCACCATCACGTTTAAACTGATTAATTCCCAAATCCCTACTATCTGTTTCGTGCACTAAAACTAATTGATGAAGATGTACGGAAATCGAAAAGGGTAAATTCGGTTTTTAACATTCCAGTGGCTAGAAGGGAAGCATATAAGTTTTCCTTCTCTATTCTGGCAATGCAGAATTGGGAAGTAACCCCCCCCCCCAGATTAGAGATTGTTCTAGTATCGAATGCTTTAAGTCCAAATATTTAAAATTTTTACAAGAAAATAGCTGAGTTATTTGTTTATTTTTGTGGCAATATCAGACGTGTCCTTGCTTATCATAGTTTTTATCTTTTATATTTCTTATCATTGTAGTGTTAAAATTTGTTCAGAGTTGTTTTTTTTTTGCGTATATTTTAATTTATGCTAAACCGTAATTTATGCGTTAATTTTTTAACTTTTAATTTATACACAGTATTTTGCTTTTATCATGTTATTACCTTTTGTATTTTATCTTTTATATATATTTATCGAGTGCCATTCGGTTTATTTAACCTTGGCAAGAATAAATTATGTTATCAATCAATCAATCTCTCTCTCGCTCTTATTAAAAATTCAGAGATTATTAAACGCTTGTATGAGGTTTGTCCATGGCAATATACCTGGACGTGGACATGTTACTCCTCATTGTCTTCAATTAGGCTGGTTGTCGGCTCGTATGAGGCGAGAGTACTTTATCGGAACACCGACTTTCTCGCGTATTAGTCACGAAAATCCCTCATATCTCATTGAACGCTTCCGCCAAGTTGAAAATTTGACAGTCGAGCGCTTGAATAAACAATTTGTAATCTTCCTCTTTGCAAGTTATCCGAGCTTAGCTTTGTTCTTATATGCCGTTAAACTTTGATGATGCCTTAATATCGTTTTGACCAATTTTTTGAATAATTATCGATCATCACTATATATTAAGAAATAAATTATAATTTGGTTTGAAGATGATTGTTGCCCAAAAGTAACAGGACTTGGCATCGATTTTGATATTAAGCTTAAATCTTAAGGTCGCTATATTATTAAAAAAGTAAATAACATTACCAAATCTGAGAATATTGGAAGTACGGTTCTTCCGAAATATTTAGTTCAAATACAACTAAATCTAATTCGATAGTTGACTTTTCAACTACTCGACATCTACATAGATTGTTTGACGTATCTGTGTATTTAATGAATAAATCAAGTCTTTGTTTAATTTCGCAGATCACTGGGGCTTTATTCAGTAATTTTAACGCAATCGTTAACAATGAATTAATGCCAAAATTTGTCGATAAAAGTCACTTAACGAACAAATTTTGGCGTTAAATCGTACTTAGCGATAAAATTACTGAATAAGGCCCCTGTAGAACACGCTGTTGAAGGACGTCTTTATAATTAAGGCTAACTAAAATAATGTCTTATAACAAACAACAAGTATTATTCAAATGTGTAATTATTTTATTAGTTATATAATTTACTACGTAACCCTAACAGTTAGGTTTAACATCTTTTTAAATAAATACATCTTTATTTATGGATTTTGACGTTGCTTCTACTTGTTACATCGTATTGGTTGGCACCTCTTCTGTAACCAGTGGCGATATTCTGTCTATCTGAGATTGCTTGCACCATTAGCATTGAAACTGCGAGGACCACTACCCAGTTTGACGTTGTTATTGACATAGCTATCACCCCCAACTACGGCACTTTGGGTACCATCATTACAACCATAATAATCACGATAACCATCATAAACACCAGGACCACTACCCATATTGACGCCATTATTGACCTGGCTTCCACCATTCAAGTTTACTCTATTATCACCATCATAACCACTATCCAGAATGACGTTATTATTGACCTGGCTTCCACCATTCAAGTTTACTCTATTATCACCATCATAACCACTATCCAGAATGACGTTATTATTGACCTGGCTTCCACCATTCAAGTTTACTCTTTTATTACCATCACAACCACAACCCTGATTGAGGCCTATGTTACTAACATCAGTGGCACCTACGTTATTGCCGTAGTTGTTTCTAGCATCAATGTGGATGTTTTGGTCAGCGCAGGTTGCACTACCAACTGCTGCATCAACATCAGTCTTAGCACCAACTGCTGCAATGACATCAGCATCAGCACCAACTGCTGCACGGACATCAGCATCAGCACCAACTGCTGCACGGACATCAGCATTAGCATCAATTGCTGCACCAGCACTACCACTAGCAGCAACACCAGCATCAGCACTAACACCACCACAAGCACCAACACCAGCACGAGCACCAATAGTAGCACCAGCAATAGTACTAAGAGCAGCACCAGTTCTACCAACAAGATCAGCACCAATAGGACTAAGAGGAAGAGCGTTAGTTGTTGATGAGGCAAATGCAAAAGCTGCCAATCCAAAAAGAATCCACTTCATTTTGATTTATTGGATCGATCTAGAAAATATTGAATATTTTGAAAACATATTAGTAATACATATAAGTAATAGGAGGAATTAGCAGTTATCATAATGTTGGCGTAACACATTAACTAAATCACTGGTAGAAATGTTAATTTTATAATAAATTTCAATTGTATTTTGGCACATTTTCTTAATATTTAATGGATTGACCACAATCTCAAAACATTCATATAATGTTTTTAGTTTTCCGCAAGTTAAAAAACTCTTAAAGGTTCGTTGAATTTTTGTAGTCTTCTCTTCACGTACAACTAATTTATTTCGCATTTGCAAGATTAACGAAGATATACTTGATTTTATCTATTTTTTACCTAAACTATTTTCAATAGAATTTTTATAGATCGTAATTAATTCCAACTTAATCTACGTTTACACGTTGGCAATTAACTCACAACATGACAAAATGTGGATTTTACTCTAATAAATAGGAATGGAAAGCCAAAAAAATTAATTTTTTGCCCATTTTCCATCTATTCTATTTAAATTTGTTTATATTAAATGAAATTTGATTTTTGCTAGAAAGCATCTTTAATAATATTGCAGAGTATTTTTTAAACTTACCTTCTGCCACGTCTTTAGGAAACGTTCGGAAAAGCCTAAAACAAAAGTAACCGGTTCCACCTTTATATACTAGAAATTAAATCACCAAAACTCCAACCCCACCAAAAAGAGAAGTTTTATCGCATTATTTAAAAATCATTAAACGAACATGTGGACTTCAAAAGCCTCATTCCACGTTTAGCTTTACGAATCATCGAATTTCTAACTAGTGTTTATCTATGCCAGTAGTAAAACGCCTTTGCCTTTGTCGATTTATCTCGATGTTTGTTTCTACTGCTTGGGCCTCGACGCACGTTCTCTTTAGCCACGATAAGGTTCATTATTCTCTTTTCGAATCTCTAGTGTTTTATTATCGTAACTCTTCCGTTAATTTGATCGGACGATCATAAAATTAACCAGTGTGGGTCCAATCCTCTCGAAAATCGAATTTGCCAGATGTTTTCGACGATTAATCGGATTATAGTTTAATCATAGTCAATGATATTCCTGGTTAAATATCTACAGTGCACTTGCTTTCCGATAAATAAGAATAACAACAAATCGCTAATTATTATTCTGACGTAATTTTGTGTAACTTTGCGTTGATAAGATCGTGCGGCTTATGATTTTTTATTATTTTATTACATAAACTGGAAATTACGTAAGATGTTGACTACATTCGAATTACCGATAAAAGACGCAATGTAAATATGTTTATATTATTATATTCGATCTGCACGTTACGATCACTTCAATTAATTTGAAAGTTTTAAAATATTTCAAAATTCACGTAAATGCAAAAAAGTGAAATTGGACAGTTTTTTTATTAATAAGAGTGACCTACATTTGAATTGTATTACCCTTTGTTTAATTTTCCATGGCCAATATTGAAAAATAACGATACCTGATATTTTAGCAGAAATAAAATTATTACTATCATAAACAAGCATTTGGTTTTTATTAAAAGCTTTAGACTGTAATTAGTTATTTTTTTTTAAATCATTCGTTCCTACTATTTATTGCGGATAACGATTATAATTGGAAATTCAAAGTATACACTTTCTTTATAAGGAGTTTCTCACTATAATTATTATTGTTTATTTGATATTAATACAATCACCATTAACATATGTTTTAAAAGAGATACGAATTGTGTACAAATGCGATTAATTAATTAAATAATCGAGACTATCGAATCGTAAGTTTATGTTTTTGTTAGGTATTTTAATTTAATCGATACGGTACAACTCCTTTGAGTAATGGAGTACACAACGACAGGTAAACTTAAATCAATCAAGTGTTCCTCTCTCTCGTAGGGTTGACGTGAACAAACGTATTCCCATAAACTTGTGAATCGCGACCTCGTCTTTTCACGTTTTAATTAATCGAGAGAAGACGCTTATCGCGAATTCCATTTTTCAACGATGCGCGTGAATCCGTCGACACCAGCGTCACAAGGCTGTAATCCATTCTCCTTTATAAAAACCAATGTGTGCGCGTACATACATCTAGACGAGCATTTTAATTTTCTCGTTGGCCTTAGGGTGCGACAGCCTATATACCACTCTCGGTAAAACCTAATGCCAAGGGAGTCGCGTAGAGAAAAAATACCTACGTTACATCTTCATTTTTGTCTCCGATGTCTTCTCTTTCCCCTCCTAGAATGTACGTGACATTAGTATACGTCTGTTCCCCTGGTTTTTACGATCGATTATTCGAAATAAGTTTAGCTATCTTATGGTTTTTTTTCGGAGGATTATCCTGTTTTTAATTGTTTCGTTTATTATTTCTTACTTCTGCCAAACTTCGGATCAAATTTGAGACTTTTATTTTTGGTATTCGACGAGAGAAGATTTTAACTTTTAGTATCAAGGCAGTCCAAGTAGCGTCATTTGTATTTGGGATTTTCTGAATCTCCGCGAAGTCGGGAGATTATTTTATTCTACCGCAGTCTGAACACCGCACTCGTCTAATTCAAATATGTATTTAAATTTACACAACTCCTGTGTGAACGACATAGTTCACAGATATATTTCTGATGATTCGCATAATTTTATCTTATTATTATTATTAAACTCTGTACTATACAATAGTTAATTATGTTATTATTGTTATTATTATTATTTTTTGTTCCGTGGGAAACTGGAGAAATCTTACATAAGACGACGACGAGGGTCCGCACTCATCGCCAGTGCCGGATTTTTACCGGCTAAAACTCCAAACTCAACGCTTTCACCTACCCAGCCCGGAACTGTTTTTCACATTACTTCAAGCTGGAAGGCGTGTCTGTATTTCTGAATATTTCTGAAGTAATAGAAAACTTTACCAATTTGAAATATACGAATGCATAGTAGGGGAACGCCGGGTAAATTGAAAACCTTAAGAAAAAACGAAAAAATAAAATATATAATCAATAAATTTTTTTCGTATAAGTAGATACTTAAACAAAAAAGTACGTATAAGCCTAGTGATACATTATATTTTAAACATATAATAAAAAACTTTTAATTTTTAATGTTCACACCCTCAGGACAAATTTGATTATATTTATATTTGTAAATATTAATTAGAAACAAATAAATTAACAAATAAATTATTTTAAAAAATATTAATAGTAACAAATAACAAACAATTTTTATTTTATAAATTTTGAAAATTTAATATTAAATTATATGTAAACCTATGAAAAATATTATATTTTGAGTGTACATGTTAACTTATAGAGAAAAAGTCGTGGTAAATGATTTTAAAAAGAATAAAACTGAAATTTAGTAACCGTTTTGTCCGGCTCGTCTTGCCCAAAATGTATAAAATTACTTTTTTTTCAAAATTAATAAAAATAAAAATTGGCATAGGTTATAAACTATGCCTTACTTAAAAAATAGGTATATATAGGTATAAAGTTTAGATAAACTTGAAATAATTTCTTAGATAAGTTAAAAAATAGTATTTATGAAAGGCTAAAATTTTATTTATAAAAAAATAAGAAAAATAAAATTTTTTATTCTGAGATTTGAACCTCCGATCTTGTACTTCAGAGTCTCTCGCTCTACCTGCAACTGACCTATTTTACTGTTTATATTTAATAAGTTATATTCAGGTTATAAACTTAGAAGGATGTTTCAATTGTACTTTCTGATCAAAATTTAATATTATGACAAAAACAATAAAAATAACTCTGTTGGTAGAGCAAGAGACTTCTAAGTAGAAGATCGGAGGTTCGAATCTAAAGATAAAAATGATTTAATTTTTTTTATTATGTTCTATTTCCACGATTAATTCCGCATATTTGATCAATTACTTTCAGAGATATGACCAATCAAACATTTTGACAAAAGTATATAATGCTTATTAACTTGGGTAATAATAAATATTTTGAGCTGAAAAACAATAGGGATCAAAACTATCAAAAAGACTATTCTTTTCCAAAATTTCAAGTGGATTGAATGCTTTCTTTCCCAAACCGTTCGACATAAAAACCCCAATTTTTTTCACATTTTAATTGTTTAAAACAAATCTAGTAGATATAATTACTTGAAATTTTTTTATGACCATTAGAAGATTCCATCATCATAAATTTTGTCAGCACATTTGATTGATTAATTTCCAAAATATAAAATATTAAAAAAAAACGTATTTATAACATGTTTTTAGCCAGTCGAAAAATTTTACTATTACAAATCTTCCTCTATGAGGAAGCAAAAGTTTACTTTCTTACATTCATGACATTGTCAAAAATCGCAGATTAATATATTTTGATTTCACGTCACGATAACAGTCATATTAAAAATAGTAGGGGTTGTCCTACAATACATTGTATATATATTTTTTCATTTTGCTTTAACGTTACCTAGAGTTGAGCGGACAGTAAAAAAATCACACACAAATTTACTCAAATTATGTTCTTATTGAAGAGTCAGCTGTACAATGTGCTTGAAAAAAGTTAATATTAAATTAAAGAATTAAAAGATAAAAAGTAATTCTGTCCATCATATTTCGTTCTCTTGACTTGTATCCTAAAGTGTACGTGTGTATCAGGGAATAACGAACGTTATCTATTCCGAAAAACGACTTCTCGGCCGACCATCCTTTTACTCAGCACAATTCAACCTCGTGCCCTTTGCGCTCGTTTGGTATTACGACCCCCCGAGCACGTTCATCTTTCCTCGTTATTTCACTGAAAAACGTTATTTCTTTTTCTCTCCCTAAACTTACTATCATTATTCGTCAGATTTACGTGTGAATTACGTTGTGTAATTGTACCGTGTATCTTTTTCGTTTCCTCTAATTACAGTAGGCTTGGAATGTATTGTGTCCGACACTAATCGTTTAACTTCTTTTAAGGAGGTAAACCAATCTAAAGGTCGAAAAATATAGCAAACACCGGTTTTTTTTCTAAAAAAAACTAGACGACGTTTTTAATAAACTATTAATACACTTTTGGAAAGCTGTATCTAAAAAAATTGATCGCTTCAAAATTCAATAGAAAAATAGCTAGAATTATAATAACGGTTTTAACTATGTATAGGCTTTCTAATTGATTAATTTTGAAAAAATGGCGTGTTTTTTGTACAAAATGTTGGAAATCATGAAAAAAAATCATTCTCGAATTGATTTGTAATTTTCACCCTCCATTGTTGAATTAGTAAATAGTCGATTGTTGAGGGTCAATAATAAATAAATCTAATTTATTTATGTAAGTGCACAACGTTTCGTCTGCTAGCAGACCTCTTCAGGTGCTGAATTTATTGGACAAAATTATAAATATTTATATCAAATTTTCAATACTTGTGAATTAAAAAATTAAATTTTTACCTTAATAATGAATATAATGTTACAGCCCAAGTGAGCTTCGTCGAATAACATTTCATACGAAATCAACGAGTATTTATACAAAAACAAAGTAGGTGTGTTTACAAACTATACGTCATAGTTTGTGGACATTAGTCTCTTTAAACTATATTCATAACATTTCTATATTGACGGTTTAAATGTTGAGTATCTTCTATTCGGTTAATCGTCGAATTACGATGATTGATATGTAACATTTCCGAAATGAGTCTTTTTTTTATAACAAGATTCTTTATCTATTATTTTTGCATCTTCCCAGTTAAAATTGTGATTTACGTTATTTAAAATATGTTATTTAAAATATATTTTTGTTACTGCATATATTTTAATTAACGTAAATCACAATTATTTTTATATAGTATTGTAAAATTTGTTATAATTATTTATAGTTTTGTCCAATAAAATCAGCACCTGAAGAGGTCTGCAAACCTAGCAGACGAAACGTTGTGCACTTACATAAATAAATTGGATTTATTTATTATTGACCCTCAACAATCGACTATTTACTAATTCATTCTCGAATTGTTAACGTCAGCCAAGGTTAAGTTCACATTTTTGGTAAGTTTTTCTCGAAAAAACGCAATAATATTTTAGTTTGAAATGCGGCATGTAGTTAGATATAATCGCGTTTATCAGTAAGGTGCGGAGGATTAAGAGTATGCCTTACCGACGTTTACAGATTCAAACTTTACAACAGTAATAATCACATTTTTCACAATGAATGAGTTCCCCCTAGGTTTTGATAAAAGCTAACGTGAACAATTGATAAAATTTTTATAATTTATAAATTCTCTTATTAAAGTTTGAAGCCGTAAATATCGATATGCATGTTGGTTCGGTGTCCTCTTAAAAAAGTATAAAATCATAAAAATATAGATTAGTTTTAAAATATATAAATTGAAATATATGTTTATACGGGTGAATGCTCGGGTTAATAAGAAAATCTGTTTTAAGAAGAAAATATATATCAATAATCGTGAAATAAAAAGTGATTTTGTCCCGGAAAAGGAGACATTTGAGTTTCACCGGTCAAGTTATAAAGTGCAACAGTTTGGTAAGCTCGGTGGAGAAAAAACGGAAGAACAATTAAGAATGGTGGGGAATCCAGCTCGGGTGAAATTAGCGAGATGGTCGTAAAGACGCGCGCACGTCACTATTCGCACCCGACACCCGACACCCGACACTGCGGTTACTCCTTGCCGGTTGACTTTAATAGCCGTACGTGGACACGGAGGGCTTGTTTCGTCTACTCGTAAATGTATACGTATTTTGAGTTGTCTTACAATGTATTAAGAATTCATAGGTCGGTATATTCGAAATGCGAGATTATTCTCTCATTTTCCAATGGGATGTGTTTATTTACCTGGAGGGTTGATACTACGAAAGACAATGTTATCAAAGTCTTACAAGTTTACACTATCCAAGTAATTTTCTACATATATATATTGTGCAGGTCGAGAATAATATGCGAAACCTACAATATCAGCTACACATGCTCCACGCGTTCGCGTGTGTTTGTATGACTATACGTGCACCCTCAAGATAGATTACTGTATTCAATATGTATTATTGTATGGTACATTGCAGCTTTGAATATAATCCTGATTCAATTATAATATTGATTAAATACATTAGTAATTTACATTATCAATAGAATCAAATTTACATAACAATTAATATTTAGAAAGCGCATTTTTTATTCTTCATACGTACGCTGATTATATATACCTATATTACATCGGCATACACCTATACGTTCAATTATCGATAGAACGAAATTAATAATCATTATGTAATGTATTTGAGGTTTTCTATTAAATTGGAGTTTAATATCATTCAATGTAATATAATAAGTTATAGTAGCGAATTTTCGATTAATTACACTCTAGCAATTAAATTATATTACATGGTGTATCTTGTTCCCGCGCGTATATATACTTTATCCGAAAAGTCTAGTTAAAAATAGATAATCTGATTCTGATAAGGTACAAGAGTTAACCAGTGGATGTTTCAAAATTTGTAGCATTGATATAGTACGTTATTCAGACTTAATTAAACAAATAAATATAAATAAAAGGTCATATTACGCTTGTCTGTATCGGTTTCTCTAGAGCATATTAATAAAAAACTAATGAATTAGAATCAAACATGCTCTATACTCACAGAGTTATCGATTTAAAGTCGGAAACAAAATATTTTAAAAAACACTTCATACGTACGTAGGTCATTCGTATATAAACCCAATAAATCTTGTTAAATTTCACGCACACAGCGGAAAAACAATTTAGCTTGTCGTTTATGAATTTGTAAAAATATAGAATGTATAGACGAATACGTGTTTACAATCTCCGTTGTATTTGAGCAACCGAGTAAATGTTCACGGGTTTATAAGTTACAATAAACACAGTGCAATAACGTAAGTAAAAGGGCAAACATCATTACCGTTATTGGAGCAGTAATATATATATATAAATTAAATAATTAATATCAAATTATACTTTACAATTACGTGGCTTCGGGCATTTCGTGACCACAATAAACAAAATGAAAAATCAATATGGACCGCGTAATGTCTGTTTAATATTACTATAAAAGTGAGCATCTGCAGCTGCACGAATTTCAAGAGTACACTGATTTTGATCTATTTGGGTCGTGCAATTGTTTCATCTCTGCGCAGAACTTCTTAGGGAGAGAGAGAGAGAGAGAGAGAGAGTGGGAGAAAAAGAAGCAGCCCCTCGCGATTAATAATTCGTTCCATGAAATTTCTCGTAGAGAACATTAGCGAGGGTCGAGGTTCGCGTCTTTTAGCTGCGCATTACTCAAACCACCTGCGCGGCAACTTTCACGATAAAATGGGAGAAAAATGAGTCTCTCGGTCGTACGATGATAATACGGGTTTTGCGTGACGGAGGAACAAAAACTACTACTCGAACCAGAGGCACGAGACCATTTCAAAATTTAACCAGATTACAGTATTTTAACGAATTAGATTCTTTCCCGTATCTTTGACTCGTCGATAGAAAAATTAATTTGGCTCGTCAAACGCGCGGATTTGCATTTCCAATAACTAACAGACGAATTATTTATCTTGACCTATTTATTGACTTGTATTACGTAAATAAGAAAAATAACATAATCCTCTTCCATAAGTTCCTAATTTAAAAATAAAATCCTCAAACAATGTCTGATTTGCGCGACGCTTTGAAAATTGCGAATTACAGTGAAATACGATATCGCAGCAATCTCCGAGAAAATATATTTGATTCGCGCAACATAATTCTATGCAGATTTCGTTTTGAATACCTCGGGGAGATAAATAAGGTAAGTTATAGAGTATCGCGTTTCTCATAATCCGTCGACCATTTTTCAAACTCTTTTGAGAGTTTGCGCGCATCTTCGATCCAATAAAAAAAAAAGACGAAAGAAAAAAAATGTTATTAGTCGACTCTTTGTCGCGAGAAACCACGTACAACTCAAGTTTTATCAAGATAAATTTCCTTACGATCATAGTTAACAACTTTTTACATCTTTGACAAGTCCGCTTTTTTTCTCTAAAGCAGATGAGCTAAACCAGTTTAAAAAATTCAATTATCTGAATTGTACAAGACACACACACACAAATAACGTTGTGCGTATAGACTTACGAACCTCTTCTCAACTCCATTATCTTATTAAGCTAGGTTCGACTTATTGTTCGCGCTCTCGAATACCGAAGTAGTTCGTGTAATCTTGCCAAAGTTTCTCCTTTTATAACGATTATTATCAGCGTTATTCCGATGGTACTTGTTCCACAATCTCGTAATCGGTATACCAACAGTCTATTGAGTCGCAGAGAAGGCTAGTTTCCTCTCTTCGTCAATGTGCGTACTTAAATGTGTAACAATTATTACGCGACTTCAATGCGATTTCCAAGAATGATAAAAAAGACGGACAGTGCGCATTAATGAAGCGTTAACTGGACGTTTTTTTAAAATAAATCGACACTAGACATGACTTTTACAACATTTTTTTCAACTATGTAGGATTTTCAAATACTAGGTAAAAATTTAAAAAGTATATCAAAATATAAATGAGACAATTATGTTGGTGAAGTAGGAAGGAATATTTGCGATATTTGTACAGGAATATGTACAGGAAGCCAAAAAAAGTAACGGAACAGATATATATGTATATATTTATGAAAGATGTATTTCAACTATTCGTCACCAATTATTTTTCGTATTGATAAAATTAATCTCCTATGAGAGTTTGTGTTTCCTATTTGTCGACATTTGTACTTTTTCTCAGTGTACGTAATTATCCCAATTGTTATAGTTTGCTAGTGGCAAGGTCCTTTAAGGTACTAAATAAATAAGTTGCAACAATTGAAAATAAAATTACTTGTATTTAATTCTAACTAATTAGTTAAAGAATTGGGAAATATTTTTTCGAATTAGATTACCTAGCCCGAAGCGAGCAGCTAGAGCAGTTAAATCCGTTACCGCGAATAATCACTTATTTCGTTTTAAAAAGCTTTTGGAGTTACGGTTGACCTAATTTAGTTACAAACTTGCTTATTAACAGTCAATGGACGTCCATAAATTTCTGGTAATCTCAGTTTAATCTGAACTCTCATTAAATTTCGACCGACTAAATGTTTATTTATATTTATACGCGTACACCCAAGAGTTTTACCCGCTAATCGTCAAAAGCTATCTTTGAAAATTAAACAACGCGTACGACAAACTCTCCTTTCATCTCTCTTTGGTATAAAACGGATAAGCGACCATTAAAATTCATAATTCTATGATAATTAATACCACAGGTAACGTATACATAGAAATTCGAGCAATAAAAAAAATATTATAATTTTGTATATTACGAGATATACGAATTGTATAGCCTGAGGAAAGGTATAAAAACCTTGTTTAGTTTTTATGTGTCTCTTAAAGATTTGGTTGGAACCGCGAGGGTGACACATGTGTTGCGTGATGAAATTCGAGGTAATATAGAGGTCAAAACTCAATTAGCCGTTGCCACTCTTGCATTCGATAAGATGACTGGATTATTATTAATGACTCCGAGTATAACCCATACTTCATCAGAGCTCGTTCATTTTCAACCTTTAATTATTTCGCTCCGATGCACTTTTTCCGCTCGCCATTAATCTTGATGGGAGTTTTTCCTTATTTGACGGATCTTCTGCGCTGCTGCTTGTTTTTTTGTTCATACGTACACGTATAATCGCGTGGGTCAACCTTGCTAATGACTATGTTGACGAACGGTGAGGGGCTGAGGAGGGGCGGGGGTGAATTGGTGAGCGATATTTTTGTGTACGCGTTTTATCGATAATTGTTCAAGAGTGCAATTATACGATAATTGTTATTTAATAATTCGGTAGTCCGTAGCTATATACCAGAAAAACATACGGTCGGATTTGTTTATTAAAACAAAATTTCTCGTAACGGCAGAGCGTTTAATTACCAATGATTATACGTATTTTTAAGTGGCTCTAAGAGATATAAAATTGCATTTACTTTAAAAAGCCAACGTAACAATGAAACGCGTGTACACACGAACGTTGTTGCGCAAATTCGTTTAATTATTAATGGATCCTAAAAAGCATAACGCTATAAAAAATGTACTGGAATCCGGCATTAAATTTTTTTTAGTACAGAGTTCTTCAATGGCGCAATAGAAATAAACTATACACTTTCTCGTTTTAGTACCCCGTAAAAATTTCGAGTGATAAATATGAATATATATTCAAATTAAAAGCTATCAAAATATATACACATCCGCCATTGTTTACGCAGTAAAATATTAATATACTATAAATATACCGAAAATAAGAAGAAAAAAAAGAAAAGAAAAGAAAATCCGAGCTATCCTTTGGAAGCTCGTTTGAAATTTAAAAATCAGATTTGTTCTCGTAAAGCTATCGAGTAGATCGGGTGCTTATTAAACTCTGCGCTGTACCATACTAGTGAAATTACGTATATAAAGACCACGTGCGATCCAAGTTGATATTTATCGGGGTACGTTATCGAGTGAGACCAGTCGTAGTTATCCCAGCCCCTCTTTTTCCCCTCCTCGAGTCACTCCTCGAGTAATAATAACCGGCAAATATTTATCGGGCTTGATTAAACGGATAAATAACTGAGTTTAAAATACCAAGTGAGAGAAAATTTTGGGTTTTCGTTTGTTTAGCGACGAGTGGTAGACGTATAAGCGTATAACGCCAAGAGGGCTAGGAGAGTGTGTTTCGCGCCCCTCCACCATCGCGCTCGTTTCACCCGTCAGACATAAATTTCCTCCACTTCGTCTTTGTAAATCTTTCTTTTTCCCGGGGTCTCATCTTTCCGTTGCTATGGGGACACACGCCCTCTTGTACACACGCATTATTGTATATAACCCGCATCGGTCTCTCTTTGTTTAAATGTCGAAAATATTTGTTAACCACGCGTCGGGGATGCTCGCTCTTCTTTTTTCTCTCTCCACTTCGAGGATAGGGGAATCTTGATGGAGAGCCGACACGGCTTATCCTTTACCGGCTATCTTCTTCTAGATTCAAATCAGTAATCAATCTATTTATCTACAACATTTTTGATACGTAATAAACAGTTTTTTTGGTTTATGGGATTGAGCGAATTCGATCTAGACGATTAATTTACCGTAAACAATATTAGCATAGTCATATAGACCTTAATGTCAAAACATGTAGACATCGACGACATCAAAATCAATATATTACTTATTTAATTAAAATAGACTTATGAAACTAATAAACCATCAGGTCAATAAAAACACACCGGTACATTTTTTCTTCAATCATATTTTTCGATTTCGCTTAACGAACTATGTAATTAATCACTTATAACGATAAACATTTTAAAATGAAATAAATACAGATTTTTTTTAAAGCAACAAATGTAATGGAGTTTGACAGGTAATTTGACCAAAAATAGCCACAAAGTCCTAGCTTAGTTTACGCGAGATCCAATTGGTTTAGTAGAAATATCAGGGATTATTTTTGCGTGTCAAAGCTTACATACCTATTTTTTATAAAATGGTCTATAAAAAAGATAAGAAGGATCGCATAGTATTGTACGATCAACTATTTTTCATTTAGTTTTGCGCAGATTCCACAATGTACTAATTTGCCCAGGGGAAATGTATATATAGACGCAAACACGAATAACGTTTAATATCTTCGATAAAGAAAATCTAGTAGTTCCTGTACAGATCGAATGGAATAAAAGTAGCAATATATGTATATACAGGTTACAGAGGTATATATGTATTGGGAATAGAGTGAAATTACGTACATCTAGGGGTGAGGGCAGTTATTACACCAAAAATGTAATATATTGGATTCGATTATTCCGATGTTAGCTGCGTGTGTATGCGCGAGCGGGAAACGATGTATATTCGTTATAATCCAATAGTCAATAATTAAAGAGCTTAAAATATTTATCGAACAAGTTTGCCTGTGGATTTATTCATAACGTATTTACGAAATTATCCGCGGATGCCAATGAATTATCGGGCGTTAAACAATACGGCTCAAAAATCAATAACCCGATTGGAAAGTTTAATCATTTGGGGCGGTGCGCAATTTTTAAAACGATTACGCTTAACGTATACGTGAGACGAATCGAAGATCCGCGTGTAATTGCAGAAAATAATTGAATCGAAGAAGAAGAAGACGAGAAAGTAAGTCAGAGAAGAGGGGTATAGATAATACAAGTGGGGCGGAAGCGAAACGAGGAGAAAATAGAGAAGGAGGATTCGAAGGAAAAGGGCAAACGGTAGCTCGTTGGTTTTACAGCGATACATTACAACCCTCCTCCCGCGGGAAGTAGGAAGTAAGTGGAGCCGGGGATAAATTACTCTGGTAACAGGTGGCCAGATAGAGATTTAATGTCTCTCTCTCTCTCTCTCTCTCTCCCTTTCTCACTTCCTCTCTCACTTCCTCTCTCACTTCCTCACTTTACCTCGCTATACCTCTCCCTCACTAACCAAGATGTTTTTACTTTTATCAGACCGACTCTTTTTTCTTCTTACTCTCCTTCCTCTCGGGTTGATTACTTCGCGGATGATTTTTGTAAATACCCGGGTATATAACCAACGTGTTTCTTTTTCTATTTTCGAGACAACGATCGACCAGGAGATCTCGTCATCGCGCGTCTTTTTATCTCTTGGTTTGTGTGTTTTCCTCTTCTTTTTTCCATTTTTTTTAATTTAGAGTCGCTTTTGCGGTGTCCCCTGACCTACATTCAGCAAAGAGAGAAAGAGAGATAGAGAAAAGGAGACGCAGAGAGAGAGAGAGAGAGAGAGAGAGAGAGAGAGGTTCGCTTTATGAACTTGGATCTATAAATGGACGTTGGAAACATAATTACGAAGCGAGCGCGTATAATAATCACTCTAAAAATATGATCGGACGACGAGTTTCGCGGTTGGTCAATCAACGCGCAGGATTTTATAGGTGAAGGTCTGCTTAGTTTGTTGTCTTGCATAAACACACAAGCATGCACATACACACAAAGGCAAGCACACGCGTATTCCTGAAATTCGAAATGAGCCTAAACGCGCAATCGATCCTTCTATTTTATTTAGGCTTCTACCTTTTTTTAATTGTTAGAGAGAGAGAGAGAGAGAGAGAGAGAGAGAGATATGATTAAAGGACCGAGTTAATAAGCTTAGTTTCTATTTAATTTTCGGCGAAATTACCGTAATCCGAGCATATACTTTTGAATAGTATTTATGCTCCTTGTTTTAATTAAAGTTACCCCTGTTTGATTTAGTCACGCAAACAAGAATGATAAGAATGTTGGATAATAAACGTAACAACATTTGGGGAATGGAGAATATTCAAAGTAATTTGAAAATATCATTAAAATACTATTTCTCTTTTACGGTAAAAGAGAAAGAAAAGTTTACGTAGTATCATCTTCAATATTTTATAATGTACTTGATAAAGTTAAAGTATGTATATGCGTTCACTTTTTGCAATCGCACAGTATCAAACATTAACGATGATATAATGTAATAACCAAAATAATTGCTGCAAATGAATCGCCTTCAAAGAAATGTTTAAACAAAAATATAGGTATAAAATCTAAAATAACGTAATTTATTCAAAATTCAAGAAAGCTTAAAAACCCCTATAAATAGATGTCTCGACCATATAGAACAATGTATACAAACTGCATTAATATTTCCCTTATATATAAAAAAAATAACCTTCGCAGAGAGAGAGAGAGAGAGAGAGAGAGAGAGAGAGAGAGAGAGAGAGAGAGAGAGAGAGAGAGAGAAAATTGCCGGTGTATATCGTTAAATAAATTTTTTTTCAATTATTACACATCACTCGCGTCTGCTTTATAAAAACGGTGGGGTGTGCTGTTGAACGGCTCGGCGTACACCCGTTGTCCGACACGTCGACGACCAGACGCAATGACCCGGGAACGAATGAACTTCAAAGGGACTGCTATCCGTACGTGTGTGTGTAGGCTCTTTCTCTCTCTCTCTCTCTCTCTCTCTCTCTCTCTCTCTCTCTCTCCCGTTCTCGAGTGCCTCGAGTACCACGTAAAGCAAACTTTCGACGGGCTTATAGTAGCCTCAAAAGGATGGTGACGTTTCACTTAGGTACGTGGAGACGAAAAATGCTAGTTATTACGGTACGGGCGTATGAAAACGCTACAACGGCTGCTTTTCAATAATTCAAACCGCCCTGCGTTCGTATCCTACACACTGACTGACTTTATTTTATATCCTACCCAACCTGTTCTATACTCTCCTTTCTTCTTTTCGCGTTCGATCTATTATCAGATTTTTCCGTCTTTCCTTACACGATGAAGTTATTATTAGTTTTACCGAATTTCTTTCAAGGTCTTGTCTTCACTAAACGAAAATTATTTCACATATTTAAATTTACATATAAATTTTATACTCTCGTCTACACTAGCTCGTCTTTTGAATGGAAAATTCTCAGTCGGTTGTTACTCACTACATATTTTAATAGATTTTTAATTATTGATTATTCTGATTATAATTACAAAATAATTTTTTATTTGAATGTCCCAATATTTTTCATTTAAAATTATTGCTATAAATATTTTTATGCAGATTATAATATTATTTTCGAATCGAGTACCAACGATGGTATAACGTTATGGTTTAGCGAAACGCATTTTGGCGAATTATTTAGTTAGAACGTTAAGGAATAGTTGGAAGTGTAATTTTATTCGATTTTATCCTGGAATTCAGTTAGGTTAGTTATATTGTCGTAATATCATAATATTCCATATCAGTTTGTAAAAGTTTAACGTATTTTATCCGGAAGCTAAATATGTGAGGTGTAAAACCTTGCTCGCGTAGACCCCCTGGTTTTAACTACCGAATTACAAACTTTCTTGCGGCAAGCATATATCAACCAACCGAAAAATCACAATTCCATTATTTTTTTTCAATTTTACTTTTTATTTATTCGAACGATTGATAAAAAAAACATATTTTGTTGTATAAATTATTTTTATTCGGTTAAACGTATATACATAAATAAATAATTTATCGTAAAACGAGTATTGTAAGATTTTTAAAAATTCCTTTTTCTACCTTTTTCCGGAGAATGATAATTCTTATATACAGACATTATGAAATTCTTAAGTGGCTTTTGGCTTGTTGAGGAGCGTAACGAAAAAGTCCTCGAGACACGTTACTGTTGCTGCACAACGTAATAAAAATTAGATCGCGAAGGCATATAACGATAGAATATATATACAATATATTTCTAATAAAAATTTAAAATATTTTTCCACCGTAAGAAAAAAAACTTGGACTCTTCAACCTCATCGCGTTTAATCCTCACCACTTCTAAAAGTAATTTCAGCACGAATCAACGGTCTGCTCCATTTTGACCGTACGTGTCTTACATAGACGTTTAACGAGCGGGAGAGAAACTCCGATTTAAAATTACAACTCTCCCAACGCTTGACTTTAAATCACGCTGCAATAGGACGTACACGCATACACATATGAGAGAGAGAGAGAGAGAGGATGAGTAAATCGTGTTGACGATCAAGGTATACATGTACCAAATGAGAATCGCAAAGGATCAAAGAGGATTTCACTAAGTTTACAATTTACAGTAAATTGAATAAATGAACTCTCGGATAAACAAAGAGTTTGCTAATTCAATGGTTATACTGTAATATGCGCTATCGATCATGTAAAATTCATCTCGAATTGCAAGTTTTTTTACTTTTTTTCAGTTATTTTAATACTTCTACGTTTGCGTACGCGTACATTTATTTATCATAACTATGATAATTATTATATGTATTATAACAATTGCGTTACGTACGGTATGTGGAATTATTGTAAAATTTGCACGTGGCTTTAATTTGTTTGGTTATCATTTAATTAGCATTTAATCGTATAACATTCTTCTTTCCTCCCTCCTTACCCTTCCACCGGCAAATCGGCATATCATAAATTAATTATTTTAACATATAAATATATGAATATTACATATTCATTCGTCTATACATGCATATATACATATACATATGAACGTACGTTGGCCGTGTAGCAATATTTTATATTATTTTTGTCTTCCGTAGAATTTACATACGTTATTATTGGGTTTCGCATTAAAACATTGGAGTAAGGATATAACTCAAATGCCGAAAGGAAAAATTATGATATTATATCTACCGTGCCGTATAGCATTGTCTTTTTCAAATCATTAATTTTGGTAGGTTATTTTTAATTAAAAATCATACGCAGCTGGTATTATTAATCTCCATCGGATATCAATATTTCCTAAAATTGGTTCATTATATTCAAAAAGCCGTAATATATTTACATATGCAACGTTAATTATAACAAGACCGCGCGTATAATATATTCAAGGGAGAAAAATCGTATTTATCAACAGTACATATATAATAAAGCAAATAAAATATTTAACATTTACGTTTGTTTAACAGGGAATGTACGAATTAATTTATTTATTACAAATTTAATTGAACGTGTCTGTGAAATTCTACGACAAATTCATTAACGAAGGTAAATAAACGAAAGCGTATGTTTGCAGAACGTAACATTTTTGTACAATGATGAAAAATATATTAGTTCAATTGAACGATAAGCGTGTTGTTAATCTGAACGAGAAAGTAAAAATTGAGTCGTATCGATAAATGCCTGTAGAGAATGCGAGCGCTAATCCGAGGATGATCCGGCGAGTCGTCGATTAGCTTAAGTATATCAGTAGTTACAAAGGAAAGGCAGGTTACGGTAAACACTCGGGAAGGAGAAGGGAGAAATCCTTGACAGCTTCGACGATGCATGAAATCAATTAAATTCGACACGCCGCTCTGTGTTTACACCGTCAAACGGTTAAATTAATTTTGGCTGGTCGGCCGCCAGGCTGCCAGTTTCAAATTCAATTTGGCATTCCGAATGGATATATATATATATATATAAGACCAAGTTACTCAAATCTAGTTTCAAGGTCATTCATCGATGACGATCACGATGATTACGAGGAAGTCTAGATGTTTCTTAACTTAAAATTTTTTATCAGCGGCCTAAAAATTACCTTGACAGCACGATCAAATTGTGGATTTTCTTATACGAAGATTTAAATTAATTTTTCTCAAATAAACGTTTACTTTTCCTACCTTAACAACCTAAAATAGGCATAGAATTGAATGTAATGAAGAATGTGTAATTTTATTTTATACAATTCTATGAGTTCGCAGTCCTCCGTTTATTAATAGTCTATCTATGAGACCAGAAATATTCATTATTTTTGAAGAACCATCCGTTACGAATAACAGCATTTCATTTTAGATATAATCACTAATTGTGCAAAAGAAATGTTGTGTAAATTATTAACAAATGTAGAGTAATGAATTTCTTACAATTAGAATACAATACATATTATTGTACTTTTCTAATTACATTAAATTTTGTGTCATGTTTAGGCCAATAAGGTAGAAAGGATAACAGTTGCGGTTGATCCATCTATGATCAAATGATTTGTAAAATCATTTCGAAGACAATACAATAGTAATATTGCAGCGTAGTCCTAGAAACGTGAACAGTTGGGCAAAATAACAGAAAGTTTCTATAGGGGTATATACAACAGGAGATAACTTTATCAAAAATAGTAGTTAATACATATACTTACATATAAGAAAACTTTTCTATTAAAATAAAATGTAGTTGATACAACGATAATCCTTGTCAATATTGTAATACACAATTATGAAAAGACGTAGCGTAAGTAATTATCTTTCTTCTTGGAAAGGACGTCAAAACTTGTGAAGTTGGGGAGGTAATAAATAGACGAATGTGTATGTATATATATAGATACAACGAGGTACATAAACCCGTGGGTAAGAAGAAACTTTTCATTAAAACTTAGGAGCCGAGTCGTTGGAGCGGGAACGGCTGACGAACGTCGGAGCTAACCACTTCAGAGCAACAGATGCCTGACTTATCGAGCTCCCCGAATAATCCAGGATGAATCCGCACGACACTTTGGGGCCGAGTTACCGACCAACGGGATTACCCGAGCCAATCGAGTCCTCGCGAGCTTACTTATTTATATATAAAACACATCCTCCGCCCCAGCCCACCCACGTACCTACATAAATGCGAATGCAGCTTAATCAGATGGCATTATATTGGATTTGGATCTCGAGCAATTAATAACGGTTTCGATAACGGAAATTCGATTCCGTTGCTGTTGATCCACGAGTCCCCGTCCCTTTTCTCCGATTCGTCTCGGTGATTATTCTTCAGATCTTGGTACAAATTTGTACACGTCGATCTTTTGTAATTCGCTACCTAGGCTACGATAACGTGAATGTATGTCGAACCTAGTTGTAAATGGACATGCCTTGTCCTTTTACGTAATGGTTTTCGGTCAAGTATTTCTACTTGATATTAACATTACACCCTGAATTATTAGATTATATACTTTATCGTCTACTCGAAATTAGCGATCAAGTGTTATTAATTATCGTTTTTATTCGAAAATTATGTTCACTTGAAATAATCGGTACATTAGGTTATCTTATATAGGATTTGACTTAAACATGCATAAGGATTTGTTTCAAATTGTTAATTTATTATTAAAAGTGAATTTCCAAGTGAATTTACGTTAAACATGAGAATGTCAAAGAGTTAATAAAAAAATCTACGTATACTTTGCTCGCTATATTTGCGCACTAGTATGCAAAACATTTTATTTTCTGCACTTGTATCATAATGTACTATTATTTAACAATCGTACTATAAATGAATATAACCAGAACTCCTTACTAAAAAGCATGAGGAAATGAAAAAAAAGAATGTTATTGTACTAAACATCTATATCAAAAAAATAATAAAACTTACTGGTGTATACCGATGCCGTATACGTATAACGAAAACGTTATAATAATGCAACGCAACGTAAAGAAATAAATATCGTAATTGTGATTATTATTTGAAATACTGCATTATCGTAACACTTCCGTATCATATACAAAATATAAATTATTATTATTATTATTATTATTATTATTATTATTATTGCACAAATCACACTATTATACACAACATTAGTATATAAGTATATATATATACACACATTTATATGACACTTCTGAACGTGCGAGTCTGCAAGTAGAAGTAGTAACACAGTTGTCAGTTCCAACATAAAAAACTATTTCAAGCTATTAAACAAAAGCTTTTAAAACTAAATATTATTGTTTGCACGAAGAAAATATAATAATTTTTCTACTATTACTCTTATAATTAACAATATGTGTATACCTATATTTTCTTCGAGTATAATATATATATAACGTACTTAAGACACATAGCTATAAATGATATGTACGTGCATACATACACATACAATGTATGTGTGTATGTATATGTATGTATAAAACACCTAAAATAATTAGAAAAAGTATGTGTACACGCAAAAAAAGACAAGTAAAAATTACTGAAGACTTCAGTAAAATTTACTAAAAACTTATGATATAATTTTACTTAATATCTTAAGTTTAGTGAATCTTAAGTTTATAAGTAGGAAACGATTTTCTATAATTAAGCATTTTGTAAAACATGTGAATTATATGTTAGAAGTTGTGAGGCAAGCCTAATAAAGTATTGTTTTTTTGTTATTATAAGAAATTAAGTATATAATTTCTATTGTAATATTAGATTAAAATAATAAAAAAATTTACATAGTATATTATTCTTAAACACGAGGTAATAATTGTACACTTTGTTATCTAATAAAATAATTTGAGTAAGGTGAAAAAAAAATAAAAAAAAATGATTATTTTATCAAAAACAATGATTTTTAACATTTTAAATAATTTAATTTACCGAGTAAAGATAGTAACAGTCTCGAGTGAATGTAACCGAGATTGAGAATCAACTTACGAATTTTGACGTGTGTTACTTTAGTCATTAGTTTGATATTAGTAATCAGAAAATTTGTCAGAAGAGTCTTAAGTAAATTTTACTTGAATTTGTTTCCGTGGGCATATATATTTATATAAGATGTTGCATAAATGATAAATGTTACCCGCCTACATAGAGATCTAAATGTGTGAGATAAATGTGTCTGGTTAGAACTGACTTAGAACCACTTGAAAAATCAGACAAGTGAATGTGTCGCTTCGTACCTGCAGAGAGACAGTAGACAGAGAGACAGAGAGACAGAGTGAGACAGAGTGAGACAGAGATAAAGAAAGCTGCCAGAAAGTGGATATTACCACGTGAATTAGAATAAACGCATTGCGTTTTACCTTGACGTGTAATACGTACAAACATATTAGATCCACGTAATGTCCAGCCCCCCCCCCCTTGCTCTTTCGCACCCCTTTCCATCGTAAAATATCCGTGTGTGTCTGTGTTGTTTTGCAGGTCGGCCAAACCCTTGCCATGCGATGTCGCTGCAGAGCCCGAGACTTCGACACTACAGGTCGAATATCGCTATTTTTTCAACCAATCATATATTTAATACAGTTGCCGAGCAGTCACATTACTTTAGTATTCCTTTCGTCTTGCCTCACCTTTTTCATTCTACCTTTCACTCTCTCTATCTCACCTACTTTTTTCTTCATTCTTCATCTACAGCTTTTTGTGCAACGTGTATCGTGTATGTATCGCGTAGGTTAACGTGTATATTACGTACGTCTTTCGATTAACCGAATGGTAGTGTTTTTATTTGCATCTCAGTCTCATATAATTCTAGAAGACAATTAGTTTAATCATTCAAATATTTTTGATAATTATTTAGAAGCTTCATATATCTCATATTTATTTTTTCATTTAAAATATATTTTCTTTTTCGACAAAGATTTATTTACAAGTTTGCAATTGAACAACATTTTATTGTATTCGATAAATTATCTTTTAGTGAAATATAGTATAATTAAAATTTAATTAACGTATATTAATATCAATGTAATGCAATATTCCATTAAGTCATGTATAGAATATGTATTCGACACTTTTCTTCAAATAACGTAAAAACCATATAATGCATAAATGTATGATGGAACACAATAAAATGTTTGTCACTAATTAATTATTTTCCTTCACGCGTAACGCACTATCCAGTTTTGTAAAACCATTACCATTCGGTCGGAATTATTAAAAAATAGTAATATTCCAATTAATAGTCGCAACATTATATTCTTCGTTACATCGCAAGATTATGGTTATAATTTTGCACATTCCGGGTGTACGTGTATACATATATATATATATATATATATATGCGTTATCGAGTTTCTATTAAATCTTGTATTTGAGTATATACATAAACATACACGACGTGTGGTACAACCATCTCGAGTTCTCTGCTGCACCCACGCTGTAGAACGGCGTTTCGCCGATTACTGTCCTGTGTGTTGCGTTACAATCGCCTTGCTTACACGTTTCTATGTGCATTGCTGTCATTACTACCGTTATCCGCCTCCTCGATATTATTCATGTTTTTTCACTTAACTGTAATCACTTTTATTGCACCTTTATGTACGTGTACGTGTGCGTGTGCGTGCTGCGTGTGTGTGTGTGTGTTTGTGCGCGTGTGGGTGCGCGCGAGTGTGATGCGTAATTGTTACTAACTTAAGTGTTGTCGTTGTTGTTATTGCTGTTGTTGTTGTTAATTATCACTAGCGGGGGTGTGCACGCTCGTTGTACCTCGTAAATAGGTGGATGTTTGCGCACAGTCGACCGCATATATACTTCATTTGCATTCGGAATTTGATCCGCTGAATTATTATGTCATTTGACGAATGATTATGTTGCCGTTCCGCTTCAACCTAGTTGTATTCTTTTTGACGAATCAACGTTAATGCGCTTCCCGTAGTCTAGTTAGTACTACACTCTCGTGCGATTTTATTTTCCTTCGCTTTTTATACTCGGCCAATACAATATAATTTATTCAAAACTTTGTTTTTATCTCGTGATTTATTGCACGCTCTTCGTCAGCTTCGTGCCGATATAATATATGAATAAACGTAATAGTTTTCACGCAACTCTTTTTACGCGTTTACGTTTGATTCGTGATGGAGTTTAAAATTTCTTATCAATTTTTATTTACCGTATCGTGCAAATGGAAAGGCTTTGTCGTTGAAAAGTTTAACGCGCCAATAATTGTAAATCGATCGACATCCTGTAATGTGCAAAGGAAGAGACGCGACAAAGCTTTTCGAAACTTTCCACTTTCAATTTATAAATATAATTTCATTCCTCGCGAGTCTATAGTTTTGTACATACACACTCACGGTTCTATACAAAAGAAAATTAACACTACAGCTCCATTATTTTGAAGCACGACGAGCCGCGAATATAGAGTTAGCGTATTATATAAAATTTGGCATGACGTTTCGAAGAAAAGCACGAAAATTTGAGTTATATAGCATGAGCTTTCGCCGAGTTACAAGAGACAGTTCGGTAGTTTATTTTTTACATTGATATCGTCGAAAAGAATATATTTAGAAACAGTATAATAATTTACGAGTGAATAGGATCTGGTAAAATATATTGACACGGTGAATTTTGAACATTGCAGGACCATGACGGCGATTTGCTTCGTCTGCAACCTGCCGATCCTGAGCCATCAGGTTGGTCTGGTATGGCAAGGCGGGAACGGCTGGGATGACCTCATTCGCGAGCAAGTCGAGGAGTCCACCTTGAAGCAGCGACTCGGTGAGTTTTATCAATTGCACTTTGACGCTCATGAAACTCGAGGAGGCTTCGTTTCTACTTCCCTCGACTCTAGTTTCGCATTATTATTTGCAACTCTCAAATGATAGGCTAATTCTATTATATTGAGATCAAGTTATTGATTAAATATAACGCATTTCATTTGAGGGGATGATAAAGTGACCTATTCTACCGATATTTTGATATAATCATAGTTCAAACTTTTTCCGTGTATCGAGACACCGATTCATATAAAATTTATAAAGTCATTTAAATATTAGCTAATTATTTATCTTAAAACAAACAATATCAAAATATATAACTGTTTCGACATTTTTAAACTGTTGCTAAGAAAAATTTACAATTTTTATCAAAAACCTTTTAATTTTAAAGCATTTATTTAATTGTCCCTCTTCATTTTTATACATTGCATCGCAAAATTTCAGACGAATCAGTCTACCCACATAAGAGAAAAGTTTGAATTACGATTTTGTCAAAATATCGATGAAACAGGTCACTTTGGCGCCCTCTTTTTATGGGCATTGGTATTATTGCTTTTAATAGACCCTTATTAAGAATATTATTAAGAATATTAATGTTTATATTTATTTCTTTCCGATTATTTAAAATAAATTTTATAATTCTACTAGAGTACCATACTTAAACTCAAAATGTATTCTATATTTCAAACCATTTATCTTAAAAACAAAAAAATCTAAAGAAAATACAATTCAAATTGTAAATATGAACTGCACACATCGTTCTCCGAGTATCATTAAAAAGATTTTGTACTATCTATATATACATACACATACGCACATATATCTATATCTATATATATATATATATATATATATGTGTGTGTGTGTGTGTGTATGTATGCATGCATTCATATATGTATACTATGAAGAAAATTTATTTTTCGTAAAGTTACTACGCAATATCTAGCGTCAGTATATTTTTCCATGAATACAGAGAACAGACTGTTATCTAGTTTATGCCATATATAAACGATACTTTTCACGATTACGTCTCCAAGTTTTATCCAGTCATAAAGTAGCAACGTCAAAGTTTTACCAACGCTAACACTAGCCAAAAGTTGACAAACGATACTGCACGTCGTTAGTTTCTTACTCTTTCTCCCCGTTTTTTTCTTTTTTTTTTGGGTTGAAACCACGCTTGCCATTTCCAAGCACGTCTGTCCGTCTGTCTTCGAAAATTCACGTGCGGACGAAGTGGTCGGCAACTATTCAACTCGTCGACTATAGTACATATATACCTACCAAAAGCTCAAATCCCCTTAAAGTCATTTTTCACTTAGTTGTGACGTTGTTTTGTTTCCCTTTGTTTTACTCGGTGTGTCGCTGCATTCCCATTAAATATCGCGATACTACAACCATGAACTTTCTTACTAGCTCGGTTTTATTAGCTCTATTGCCATTGTTTCCTTCCATACATTGTACGTGAGTTAAAATATCGTGGTTTACACTTTTCCTCGATAATATGTACAAGTAAGATTCTTCGCGGCGCGATCTCTCTTTGATCACACGATTTTTGAAAAAGTGATATTGATATACGCGGACGAGAATTCACATCGCGCAACGGCGTGTGTATGTGTGTGTATGTGGGTATTAATATTGAATACGCTGTTCGAGTTACTTTGCTTAGTTGGAGGTTAGATGTCTCAAATATTGACTTCGAGCCTTGCGCTTATTGCAGTAAGGCTCCGTTACTTAGAGACCCGTACTGTTTTATGTATCTAGGTTTAAACTTAAAGACGCAAGCACATACTCGCGGTACCGATAAGCGGATCTCGTTGTCTCATTTGTTACTAATTATGTACTCTACAGCATTACAGAATAAGTTGATAGACTATTTCTCTTTATCTACCAAAATCAAACAAATTCCTACAAACAAAAAACAATATAAAAAATATACATATCTCGTGACTCGAAATAATCATAACCTTCAGATTTGAAAGAAGCTATATTACTTTTTAACACTTGGAGATAAATTGAAAGCGCTTAAATAATCGATAGTAAAACCAAGACGAAAGTCATGAATTGTTTCTAACGATGAAATAATTATTCGCGAGGAAACTTGGTTTTTTCGTTATTGACGTGTACATCTTACATTTATTTCCAAAGCATACAATTTTAATGTCGAATAGAAGATAACACAATCGATAAAAACGAATAATCGAAACACCCAAAAATGCGTTTTAATCAAGGGTATTTTAGGGTACCGTAGTAAAAGTGAAAAATCAAAACACGAAATTAAATACGTAAAATTTATTTCTCATAAAACTCCAAATAGCCAAAAATGTATAAATAAGTAATTTCCCATAAGTCTTATAAAAACAAGAAACATAAAATTTATTTCCACGTAAACCCTCACGAAATTGAAAAAAAGCACTACCCCATAAGTTTCCATGAAAATTTAAAAACAATATCTACTATCCATATGTTGTACGTATAAATAAACCGTGTATCAGTAATTGAAAAATGTACTCTTCAGAATGAATTTGTATATGCGTGTAGATATTTATTTCAATTAAATTATAATCAATTATTTAGCATTGGTATTTAAAATTTCTAACCAAAGTTTTATAAAGTCTTCACTTAGGGTGTATTTTATTTCGAAATCTCGAACGTTTAAAAAAGTTTGATATCGAATTTATTTACGGATAAAACTTGTAAACGGATGAATTTAATTTAAAATAAAAATTAAAATCAGAAAAAGATCTTGAACCGTATTTGATATGAATTTTTAATGATACATCTCAACGTGCATTGAAAATTGAAATTGTGCTTCGAACTTTGTGACATATAAGATGTTGATAACCATTGGAAAACAATAATGATAATAATAACAACGACGTTTGCAGGTACCGGGAGGAGGGATTCGGCATCGCAGATATCACCACCAAACGAGCTTCAGGAGACATCACCGATAACACCAGGGCGTCGTCGACGATCGTCGTTAGCTCAGCTGACGGACTTGCTGCGCGAATGGGGTGGCGGAGGCAGCAGCAACACCGCTAACAAAACCGGCGGTAGCACGCGTAGTAACAAACTTAGCCGAAGAGAAACTCTTGCCGACATCGCGAAATCGTTACCGCTATGGAGGCAAACGACTACCGACGCGAGCCACCTCGCTTCCTTGAGAAAGAGGCGCGAGAGCTCGGTCGACAGTGGTATAAGGAGTCAAGTCTCGACCAAGTCACGTCGCGACTCTGCCATTAGCGACTTTAAAAACGATTTGGCTAGGTTATGGGGTAGAAAGGACTCGACTGTGCAGCCGCAACCGCCACCCACCGTCATCTACCCATCTCCGCGAAGAGGTAACCTTCCAATTTCACATTTTTCCCCGTATAAATTAAAACGATCTGGTGAAACCTCATTCGGAACGACATTCTAAGCGGATGCATTCTTTCCTTACATTTATATTCATACACCTAATGTATAAGTATATACAGTCATATTTCCCTTATATTTATTCAAAAATTATTTCAACTCAGTTAAGATACTTCTTTCCCAAGATATTGATTTTGTTCAAAAACATATTTTCTAGTTCTACCTTTTATCTAGCAATGTAAGTCTCTATATTCGTATTTTCAAAAATAGTATTTTTAAGGTTTAGAACAATTAAAATAAATAATTGTGGTGTTGCGAATGTTGATAATGTTTCTTGCAAACTAACAAACACTATTTTTACATATAAATTAATAATTTATATGAAAGTTCAAGTACGTGCATATAACTACCCGCGTAGAAAAAAATTCATGTGAAAATCATGGAAAAATTTTTCCTTGCAACCCACGTTTTCAAAATGATTGTTACATTAATTACCAATATTAATTGTATTAAATTTTTTAGTTATTATCTCAACTAATCTCTCAAATCACTGTACCAATCGTTTTAAAACTTAACATATTCGTAGAATATATTGTATAAGAAATTACTATGTCCTCGTTAGTTTAATTAAATTTTCATGTAAATTACTAATTTGTGTAAAAACAATATTATTTCTCAATCACAAAGAGAAGCTACACCTTCTAGGAAACGGATCCTTACCAAACTCTTGGATATACTTTCTACTATAAAAATATTTAAAAAATCGGAGTTTTAGAGTCCAATGCCCTTTTTTACGATAGATATAAGCAAATAACGACAAATCTTGCCAAAAAAACCCTTGACTTTGATCATTTATAATTCGGAAATAAATAAATATATATGCTTTCAAAATTAAATCCAAAAGAAAACTGAGATCTAGTAGATACATGATAGAAATAAAAATTGGACGAACTTTTATTGAAAATTTAGCATTACAATTTAATGATTTTTTAGACCAAAATTTGGTCTAATTCTTATTTCTTCTATAACTTTTGACCAAATTAAGATATTTAAGCTTCCTTTTTTCAAAACATATCTACTCAATCTCAGTTTTCTTTTAAAATTTGGTTTGAAAATGAATGGTTTTTTTCAGAGAGATTTTTCGTTATTTGCTTATATCTATCGTAAAAATGGGCATGGGACTCTAAAACTCCGACTTTCTTCATGTTTTTGTAGTAAACCCCATATCCTAGAGTTTGGTAAGGATCCGTTTTTCAGAGGGTGTAGCATCTCCATGTTAATATATTATTTGAATGGCAATTTCACATTCTTTTAATCAAAATAATCACTTAAAGTCGCGAGATGCTTTTATTTTTTATTCGAATCCAATAAGTAAAAGTTTGTATTTTATTCAAAATTTGAACATACATAATTGTATAAATAATTAGATTTTACAACATTAATTATTTAAAACATTGAATTCGGTAACTTGTAGAATCATATACGAAGAAAATAAGTGTTTATTTATTAAAAATCGAATGAAAAATAAGATAAATTGATGAGTATAAGTAATTATTTATAATAAGTCTACATATTAGGAAAGAACTATCACAAATAGTTTAATTATCGAAGCAAAATTTGTGTGCGAATTCGTTTTCAATGATGAAATGCAATAAATCTTTTCGCGGAAAATACTCTTCTTTTGATTGTAAATCTACGTGTTTTCCTTTCGAACGGCTGAGTCAAGATATATAAAAGTAAAAGCCGACTCTAAAGCCGGCTTTGAAGAATAGCCGAGTAAAAAGAGAAAAAAATGTCTTTTCCTATAGACATCGAACGCGCGACTATTAATAACGTCCAGATTAGTCTTAGTAAGAAAAATTAGTCTCATTTCGAGGAAGCTAAACGTACGTCAGTTTTATAATGTTATATTATTTTTGGTCATTCACGAGGAAAAAATATTAAGTTGCGTAATTAAAGTTCAAAAGGTATATCGATTATTTAACTATATATCTCGAGCAATTATCGCGGGGCGTAAATTCACATGGGAATCGTAAGCCGTAGTTAGGATATCGAATAAGCCGTGTAATAATTTTACTGTTGAATATTTCACGGGTGTATCATTTAGTAGTACCGTTTTAATAATTGCTTCTCAACGAAACCATCGGGTTTGACAATCTGATGAGTATTTTGTGCATGAATATTCTATGCTTTAAGTGCCAATCGATTTATCCTTCGAATCTATAAATTTTGTTGATAATGTCTTTGCACGAGTGTATAAATTATTAAATCTTTATTCCGTACCAAGGAATAATAAATCCTTTACCCGTGTACCAAATTCGAAAGTCGCATAAGCTCAGATGAAGCTTACCGAAACTTAGCTAACGAGCAGCCAGTGTCGCATCTTTGAGTCTCAGATTCGGCTAAAACTCGGTCGTACGTACGCACCTATTTTCCGACGTCAAATAATTAAACGCGCTAAACTAGAAATGATTTCGCCTTTAATTTTTTTGTTCTTTAATTAAACAGACAAATAATCCATCGAGATGTAATATAACATAATATTGTTCGACAGGTAAACGAATATAAATGTAATTAGGTACTTGTATATTCGATGAAAAAACAAACAAAGTCTGGAAATAAAGATTAAAATTATTATTTCACGTGTTGGTAGTTATACGGAGCTAGGAATATTTTTATCCGTCCTATATAAAGCTAAATATATAACATTTTATCTAATAATTCCATAGACATTTGCGATCGTCCGATTCACGTTCGAAGACCCGACGAATGTTCCTTTAAGCTTTAAAAATTAATTCTCGATTGGTTCGGGAAGAGCGTATTTCATTTCCATTAAAAATTGATTACCTACTAGATGAATCAAAGCTCAATGTGGAATACGATAATTAGATATTCCGACGTATTATACATATATTCCGCTTAATTACTTTTTATCGAAATAATTTTTATTATTAAAGCTCGAACGGAAACGTGGCCTTGGATAGAAAACGCGTTTAATTTAACGTACAGTAATTTTATGATAACGTACGTTAACTAGGAGACGTCGCGACACGTGGCTCACGGTGTCGCTGAAAATCAATGATATGTTTATTTGACCAAGAAAATTGACCCGTGTCTCGAGGTTGTATCGAATTACTCAAATTCTAATCAACCTCGAATTACCATTTAAGAATATGTACGATAGAATTAACTACATAAATTATAAATTTGATAAATTCGATTATTTCTAATTATTTTAAAGTGACATGCAATATAAAATTTAAAAAGTCGATAAAATTGAAAAACGAACATAAATTTGAAACTTTTTCAATTACCCACACAAAATTTCAGGTTTTTTTCGTATTGGAATATAGTTATAAAGGTTGATTAGAACTCAAATCGTTTCAATTTGCGTAAAATTTCTTTCCACTAGATTTACCGAAAAATTCCGTTTGACCCTATGGCCCATTTTTTGATCAAATAATCATCCTTATATTTCATCCTTATAATTCAATAAATTCAAAACGTATAAAAAATGAGAAATGTTACTTTAGAGAATGTTGATCATCTTTGACAAATGATGAACGAACGAATTATTTAAAGATTCCGGGGATTCGAGGAATTCAAGACGCGGCTCTGGCGAAAGCGCGAAATCGAGGAGGGACTCGGTATATAGGCAGACCCCGAGTCCGGGCGAGCGCATTCACCACTGCCGACATCACAAGCGTCGACAATCTCAACAGTCGGTTGATCTGAACCAGAGCAGCGGTGGCAGTGCCGCTGCTAAGTATTACAGGAACGATCAGCGACCCAGCGCTTCGAGTACCGACAGCGCCAACAGCAACGTCGTCAGGTAATCACCATCGGCGCATTGATTTATCGATTTTCGTTAACTCCCTCGGTCAAAGTAGCTCGCTACTCTACTCGTGGTCAGTTTGTTTCTCTGCTCGAAAACTGCTTTACCGATTGCCGCTATTATTCAAATTTGCACTACTGCATACGAATGTTGTTCAGCTTTGATTTTAAATTAAGTCGAAATTTAAGAGAAACTTGAGTTAGATAAATAAAATGATTTGTGCGACAGGGAACACCTGGATACCGCGAGAAGTCAAAATGAGAGATCGAGCAGTTTCGAGGCAAAGACGACGTCACCGTCGTCAACGACGAGGACGACGTCACCCTCGACCGCAGCATCGAAAACGAACACGACGACAACTGCAACGACGACGACCTCGCCGATGGCAAGCGAACCAAAACATTTGTGTTTGGAACCAAATATTCAACCTCCAACGATCGTTATGTCATCGGTGACACCACCCTCGATCTCACCTGTTGCCGCGAATAACTTGCCCATACCGGGTACATCGCCATCGGGTAACACTAGTCCGGTGGGCTCTCTCAACATCACCGGTACTCCTACGCATCCTCTGCTGACTACAAGACGGGACTCGACGACTCAGGTATTTTTAATCTATACTCACTTAATCCACCTACCGTGAAATATTCTCTAATTAAGGAGATTTTTAAGAGATAAACGAACTCTTCAATTTTTCGTTCATTTTATTTGACTATGCGTCAAGGGAATGGAATTTAATTTTTAAAACAAATTATTTTACCTTATCTGACTCTCAATAATGTACTTGATTATTTAACATTTTCTTTTTATTTAAAAATTATTTAGCTGTGTCATTGCCGTTCATCAACATTTTATACGTTATACAATTCGATAAGACAATTTTGAAAACATTTGTACTGTATTTTACAAATAGGATTATATAGTATGACATGTTCTGTTAAAAAGGTATCTCACATTTTTAAATGAATATTCTGAACGCGACTTATCCCTTGATCAAAAGAATTCCGTGAGAAGCTATACTTTACAAATATACAGTGTAATATTTGACAGTGCTACTACAAAAATAAGGAGACGTCGCCGAATAAATTAAGATTAACGAGACAAGCAACAGCAATAGACGAATCGTTACCACCCTCAGGAAGACGAGGAAGTCAACCTACTCTGTCACCGGATCCCGACGACGGAGGTAACAAAGAAAACCATTCTATCTAAATCGATATAAATAGAATAAATGCTATTGTTTCGATTGAAAAATTGTATTAATTTGTAGGTCGGAAAGCTAGAAGGGATTCGCTCAGTCCCGATTCGGCGTCTTACCCAAGACGACGTGACTCTCGGAGTCACTTAAGTCCTGACAGAAACGCCGTTGATAAAAGAGACATAAGCCCTATAAGGTCAAAGAAGGGGAGGCTGAGAAGACAATCGACGTCAATAGCGGGCCGACCGCCGAGGTACGCAGCCCTCGAGTTTTTAACGATCGATAAACACTAATTGACACGTACACTCTAATAAGAAATACTGAGATTTTTATTTTTGACATTGGGTTACAGATCTCCCGACAGCTCGTCATGCTCGTCACGGGATCCGAGTCCTTGCGGTCGGTTGCCAAGCTCGCAACACGCACCTGTGATACGAAGACAATCAACGACCGAAGAAATTTTAACGGCGCGCGGTTTTCGCCGTCAAAGCACAACCGAAGAAATGATACGATGTCGTAATTTTCGAAGGCAAAGTTCTCAAAGTGACGACCAGGTACTTAGGGTATATGTCCCAATTACTGCCAAGTTAAGGACGTTGGCAGGATTAAATGTTTCATTATAGAGCTACATTATTATTATTTTAATACATTGTCTCCCGTGCGAATTAACGAATTTTTTTTAGTTGGATATATACGACTGATTCAGACAGTCGAATCAACGATCCACAGGTATCAATTTCAATTTTAATGATTAATTCTTCTTTTTATAATCAACTGTTCGAATGACTTGGTATTTGGTACGTACGAATTCGTGTGTCTCACATGGTACATATCCTCGAATCTCCATTGATTTGACTTGTCGGTAAAGTCGGGAACTGTACTACATTATTCTCATCTCAGTTGTTTCACCTTGCTTTTAAATTATCGATTAATGGAAACATTTTTTTATTTGATTCAAGAGTAAAATGGGATGTAACCGAATAGAGAGAAGGTCATTTAAATTTTTATTACACATTTCTACATTGTGAAACTGTGTTAAGGGATTAAATGTAAATCAATTAATCGTGTTATTTTTACGTTAAATCATCGTCATACGCGTTGCTTTCCGTAATTATGTGCATCATCGTGTGGCTATTGTTTATTTTACGACATTGTTACATTTATATTAACAGAAGATAAATAAAATTTATCATTTTTTCAGTCCATTTCATCATAATATAACTTAATCCTTGTTTATTGAATAAAACAATTAATTGACCGAGTTAAAGTATATTTAACATTAAAACTGTTTCACGCTTAACATTGAAGCAATGTGCTCGTATTGTTGCACATCGAGTAGGTAGACAAAAATAATAATATTTCAATTTCGGATTTTTCCAGGTACAAAGATATCGAGGCCGAAGGGACAGTTCGGCTCAAATAACAGATGGAACTTTCGCTTCCATGACCGTGGAAACGTCGAGCACTTTTTTTGACACTAGTACGCAGACGGGTAAGTTGCTATTTGTCAACTTGTACTATTTTTTATCAATTTTTGAAAAAGCACAGATTACAAATTTACCGACAGAGTCTTGTTTAAATATACATCGTATACCAGTGTTCAGTAACGATAATATACAAATTTTAAAATGTTAATTTTGACGTAGAATCGCGTGACTGCTGGGTTTATTTTGTCGACTCGGTCGGTAATTTGATAAATCTTGTTCCGTAGAAAAAGTACGGAGTACTCGATAAATATTTATCAATTAAACGAATTCGTTTAGAAATTAAATGAAGGATAAATATTTACCATTGCTCTCTGGCTCTTTCGGTATGAACGTAACCACCAGATGGAAAAGTGTCAACCGAATAAACGTAAACTCGAGAAATTGCGTGCTGCTCGAGAAGCAGGACGAATAGAAGTAAAGTGAGAAAATATTTGAATGTTCGCGGGAAAAGGAATAAGAGCCGCATCGTCGAAGCGCGTGCGCTCGGGGGTGGGCTCGGGATAACAGAGAGCGAGGAAGTGAGAGAGGGAGAGAGAGAGAGGGAAGAGTCACAGGAGACAGCGAGCGGTCTTGGCTATCAGACCGAGTGCGCGTTCCCGAGGCTCACGGCCTCAAGTGCGCGTGTGATGTGCGAGTGTGCCAAGCCGGGACGATGCGGACCAAGGAGCAACCCCGTCATCCAGGGGAACCGGATCTAATGAATAGTTCGACGCTTGATTAACATACGTACCGTCTATGAAACTTCGTCGACGGCTATAAACGGTAATTAACCCAAGGATGTCCGTACATACTCACACTCACTTTCACACGCGCGCGCGCGCGCACACACACACACACACACGCACACACACTGGTGTGGACAGGCACGTACACACACGTACACACACGTACACACACACACACACACGGGTCGCGGTTTTAGATCGATCCACTTCGAGGGTATATACCCTCCTCGTCAGCTCTCGCTCTTCCACCCACGAGAGAAAAATCAAGCATCGATCGCTGGGATGGAGGTGCGTGCGAGTTCGCCGTTAGACCCACCCTTGACGAGGACACAACCACTTGTGGAAGTTGTCGAGAGAGAAGACCACCGGTTTATCTCTCTTTCTTCCTCTCTACCTCCCTCCCTCTTTTTTCACTTTTCGTCATTCATTCCAGTTTCGAGCTTTTCACTTTTCTATCCTCTCGGCCCACCTTTCTACAATCGCTCGATCGTTGCAATGTGGATGAATTCCCGGTTCCTCGGTTGTTGTCATATTTTTTGTTTACATTCGCATTTAGGTTCGTTCGCGCTTCGAATAGAGATGTGACGTTGTCATTCGCGATCGTCAACGAATTTCATGAATTATTAACTTATAACTATTAGCGAGTTTGAGATATATTGTAACAAGTATTGCAGTAATAATAAATTTCATTTACACGATTATCAAATATTTTCTCCCGTAAGTATAGAACATTTTGTTGGGAAAGTATATCCCGGGAAAATAAAATCCCAAAGTAAACTCCGGTCGAATTTCTTAGCTCGAACTTAATCCAACCTCGTACTAAACTAATATTTTTACAAGGATAGTAATTTTTTTCTCCTCGAGGAGTCTTATAGTTCTCTTGTATGAAAATAAAGCCGCAAAAGACAGAGCTGAAAGAGATATATCGGTTTAATTAAGAACCGATTGAAAAGTACACTCAATCCCCGTGTGATAGATCTTCGTTTAATTCCTCCCGTATTCCGTCAAACTCGTATAAACTTTTGTATTTAATTGAAAGGGGGAAAAATACGAAGAAGCAAAAAGCGGAAAATATTAAAAAGTTTTGTTATCTTGTTGATAATAGTGGAAATAATAATAAAAATAAAGAATACTCGAGGAGAAGCATGGGAGTAGATTTAATAAAGTACTCAGCGAGACAATAGTTTAAAGAAGAGGAGGAGGGAAAAAAGCTCTTTCTTACCCTATTAAATTTTCGTCGTGAAGAAAATTCATTTAACCGAGGGTGGGTTGGGAAAATCCTTGAAACTCAAAGATTCCAAAGTGCGACGAATTTAACGAGATTCTTGAAATCTCTTATAGTTTTAATTTACCAAGGGTAGTGTACTCGCAAACGCGTTTAGCATTTTAAAGAGAAGGAGGAGAGGAAAAAGAAAAATAACCTCACGGCAAATTCCGTTACACCATCAATCTATGCTATTGTAATAAAATGTAGGCGCCTCCGGCACAGCTAAACTTCCGCGTAGTACGTTATTTTAACTTGGCTTAAAGTCGATAACTTTTCATCCTGCAAACTCTGATTAATCTCACCTAAAACCCATATTATCCACATTTATTTGTCGCATCTTCAGATTTTCCCCTTTCTTTTTTACTATTTTGGTTACTCGCAAGTGTAAAGGGGTATACGTAATCGTTATTTCCCAGACGTTTACGAGGAGGAGGTACTTTAGCTTCGATGATTTTTGTCTCGGGACGGGTGTTTTATCGAATCACCGAGGTACGACCGACGACGATACGTATTGAAATTGAATTTTCACTCGGGGACGAATTGTGAATTGTGAAGACCGATTTCCTGTGCATATATATTCAGAGAGGTAGAGAGAGAATCAAATTGAATTTTATAAACCGAGTATCGGTGTGTTTTATTATCATCATCGACACTCTCGGGGTTTGTTTGATGATATTGATTGTTCGACGTTATGTAACTTTCCGATCGGATTACACTCTTCCAAATGGAAATGTGTGATTAATCGACGGTTTCGATGTTGCTTTAACGGTGAAATATAAAATTACCTGTCCGTCATCGCAAAACAAAATTGAATACGCATTCAAAAGAGAAATGAAACTTTTCTAGACATTCGGAACCGTTTTTCACAGTCACGCGTTGCATCGTTAAATTTTTACCGGGCACCCTTTTTTTCTCCTTCGCTCATGAAAAACCAGGAGGGAGAGGAGATGAAGAAAACACTTACGTATTACCGCACGCGAGTGGGAAATTTCGATTCGCGACGCGTGTAATCGAATTACTTTTCAATCCTCCCGTAATGGGATTTTAATTGAAAATTTTTCGTTTATTGTGTCAAGGAACCAAATGAGACTTTGTAATTTCGAGATGTTCCACTACTAATTGTTTTACTGTATACAAAAAAATTATATTTTTTTTTAGGAAGTTTATTATATAATAGTAAGCAATCCGCGAGATACCTTTTATAAAATTCCTGAGTTGTACCCCTTCCTACCAAGGACGTTATAAAATATTGACTAACTACATTTTTAAACGGTTTTCAAAACTATTAATAATTAATCATTTTAATACATTTTTATTAAAAATAGTATGCTTACTATATGGGGCAATTTTACAAATTATCGAGTTGCCGCATTCCGTTGATTGCGTATATTTTTAAACTACCGAGGAAACATATTTGTAGAAGTTAAATAAGTGGTTTCTCTCGAAGCAATAATCATGTACAAATATAGTCAAGACGTAGGTGTATTTAATGTACGAGAATGAAGGTAGAAAAGTTTACATAAGTTAAGTGCGAAAAAGCAACGATCGGCGCGTCCGACCAAACTTTGGATTTTCTCCTGAATATCCAGTAATCCACATTAAAACCCAGTTTATCGATAAACTATCCCGTTTAAAGTACAACCTCGACAATCTCCATCGTAAAATATGCGCAAACTTTTTCCAACCGACAAACCGCTAAGTATTAAAAAAAAATTCGATCGGAAAAGGTTTTCCAGTATCGAATAAAAAAAAATAATAACTAAATTGTAAGCAGCTAGGAATAAAAAAAGAGGATAGAGTTCTCGGTTGTAATGCACGTACACGAAGAAGAGGAAGGAAAAAAGGAGAATAGAGCGCGCGGTCGCTCCTTTGAATTAGCCCGATAAAGTTGCGAAATAGGCTCGGCTTCGTCATCACGAATGGAAATTGATTCGCGCCTTGAACTCACGCGACTTTTGGGTTGCTCGACTATTCCGATACACGCATGTGCAGCCAAACGTATACATACCTGCACGAAAATAGGTATATACTGTTTATTTTAGGTGTAATTGCTTGCATGGTATACATCGAATGTTATACATATATATCGAGGACAAACTTTCCCCTATTATTTCAACGATTATATTTTCATTGGACGTTGCTTCAACCAGAAGATTCTTGGACATACAACTTTTGAGGAAATAAATCGTTCCAACAGTCGCTTTTTTAAAACTTTAAAAAAATATCATTCGAAATTCCTTTAATACAACGTAACTTTATTAAATTTTACGGATACGTGTATTTTCATTTTTTTCCAACTTATGAAATTACCAACGTACAAGCATATCAAAGAAATTTATCCTGCGATTCTCTCTTTTTTCAAATTATAGAAATTAAACTATTTCATAATTGGAGATACTGTAAATTAGTTTACAAAATTGCGTAATACGAATGTTGATAATTTGTTGTTAAAATATTTAAATAACATCTTAATAATTAAAACTGAATTATACAAACTTAAATTAGACTATTAAAGCAACCAAGAGCTAGAAAAAAAGTAAAAATCAAAGTAATGGAGGACTGAGATCCGACCGAGCGATGTTTCCGTATAGATTAAATAGTTATATTTATACACTTAGGGAGTAAAATAGGCATTTGTTCCCGGGATGAAAGTTGCTGCTTCCTCGCTTTAGCTTTTGGCAGTAATTCATCCAAGGGAATGATAGCGTCTTTTACTCCCGAAGTGCATATAAAATTTTTCACCATGATCATTTGAAAAGTCACTTTTTGCAATTACAATTTTTTTTTAATTTCTAAATATTTTTAATATTGTAAAATTTTTTGATATTTTTAATTTAATATAATAAATTTAATTTTGTATTTGTAGAAAAGGTTTAAACTAACAAGAAAAACATCATATGTTTGGGAAACGGATCGTGCCCAGCTTGTAGGATATGTTTTCTTATATAAAAATATGTAGAAAGCCAGAGCCGCAGACCCTAACAATCGTTTTTTCAAAAGTTATACGCTATTAAAACAAAATTTCCAAAAAAGAGACTTCCCAAACATATGATGTTCTCCTTGTAAGTGTTACAAACAAAAAAGTAAGTCTACGATGAATAAAATATGTCTTCGATGAATAAAATGGGTGTACAGGGAATAAAATAAGTCTACGGGGAATAAAATGATCGAAGGAATAAAATGCAATTTTACTCCACTCGTAATGGTTAATAAAGTAAACTTTTCAGATGATCAGGGTGAAAAAGGTATTAAAGAAGGTATATTTTGATTGAGTATTCAAATAAATAATAATTATTAAAATTGCATAAAAATAATGTTTTCAACAAAAAGTTGAATTAAATGTTTGAAGTTAAGTTACGCATGTATACATCCCATTAAAATCATCAAGAGATTGAAAAATCCATTTGTAATAGTATAGACCATCCGCATATCGCTTTGATGGGCATTGTATTTTGTAAAAGTGACTTATCCAATCGTTTTTTTTAACTTGTTATAGTTGTAGATCACATTTTAATATTAAAACACATTTAGTTATTAGTATTTTTTAATAATAAAAATTGAATAACATATTTTGCTATTGCGTAATAAAATAAGTAAATGAATTTCAATATTAAAATGGAAGGTAGAACTATAACAAGAAAAAACTTTAGATATTTAATTTTAGTTCAGGGGTCCCAAACTATACAACAAGTGGCCATCGAACGAATATTTCGATGCTCTATTGTAAGAGATTGGTTTCTAGAAGCTTTATGAGAATTTTTAACGCAGCTTTCGCATATAAAATTTAACTTCAAAGACAACTATTTTTTGTAATTTTAATAATTATAGTATTTATAATTATTTAATTAGTATGTAGTTCTATAACAAATCGGTGTTACTTACATTTAAAACAAAAATTGTTCGTTACATAAATACTAAATTACCGTAGATTGTTTAACATTTGCGTTGGCATTTACCTCGAAAGGTTGGCATATTTTTTTAAGTTTACATTTTTATTTTCCCTATTTACTCTTTGAAGGAGAATTCTGTTAGGTTATTCTTTGTCGGCAATGCAATTTCCTTTGACAACTTGCATTTGTGTGCGAGAGTAACTATTGGTTACAAAGAATACATATTTTAAAGTACAAACGATCAAAGGTGTACCTATTGTTTTTCCAATTTTCTTACGTTTGGTATAAAATTTTATTCGAGTGACACGGTTACCTACATATACTGATGAAACAACGGTAAAAATAAATCGAATATTATTTCATTATTTTATTAAAACAATAAAATTTTCATCGGCGCGTAATTGGATACGTCTGCGCCGCTTTTCCATATATTCTGCACTTTGAAATCATTGACGCAATATCGAATCATAGTTAGACGTAGTTTATAAATTTGAAATGCAATTATCCCCCAACAAAAATTTAGCATCTTAAATCACCCAGTTGATTACGTATTATTCGATAAATTTTTCCTCGTTTCCAATGAGCTTTTTTCCCCGGTCCCTGAGAAAAGTTTGAAAAATAAATTCTCCATTCAATTCCAATGCTTTTACGATAGACTCATTTCTCTCATTCTATCACTTTCTCACCCTATCTCTCTCTCTCTCTCTCTCCGTAATGAATAGCCTTCGCATATAAATCACAATGCATTTCATTGCGTAAAAAATAAATAATGGTATGTTTACTTGTCACTCCAATACGTACGTGTAAAATATTTATTCCAATTACATTAAAGGATGAATAAACAAAATGATTTCTTTACAGTGTAACGTGAGTCGTTCGCGTGTATAAGCGGGAAAGGTTCCCTCTTTTTATTTTTTCTTTTGGAATGTGCGAAAGCAGAACGCTTTATACACTCCAGCGGCGCAACAAAAAAAAGAAGAAGCAAAGGGAAAGCTCGCTTAAGAGAGTGAAAAAAAGAGAAAAGAAATAAAAGGAGAACAAGACAGACGAGAAAAACGTCGACGTTGTTTGAAAGATTAGACTGGCTAAATGGAAGGCGATAAAATGGCTGCGTGGGTGTCCTGGCGGAGAAACTAGATCGGGCGTAACGATGCTACTCTTTCGGGTGAATTAAAAAATTTATAAAGCATCGTTCGGTCTGCTCAATATTTGTATTACTGCGTGCGCGAGCGCGCAACGGTCGAAAACGCAGCAGATTTATATAACAAAGGAAAACGCGTTTAAGAGCAAACGCGTAAAATCCTATAATATTATTCTTTATTAATGCAATATTATACTTGGTAAATACACACGATAATGCGAATTCTCGTTTATAAAAATAATTTTCTTTCGAGTTTAACTAATCGCGGGCACCAGTGCTTCGTTCGCTAAAGATAAACAAACGAAAATTCTTTCAGTATTTTATCATCGCCTCGTTTTTCGCCAAAGTTGCAATTAAATTAAGAAAAAGTAAGTATATGCGATTTAATAAAACTGTCGATATCAATTTACGTCGAAGGAATAAAAGTCAACCGTAATCACTATACAGCCGGTGAGTATTAACGAGTCTGAGTAGGAAAGAGAATAAAGTTACATCGCGTTGTCAATATCAATTATTCGAAACATTTTGATTAATTCACGAGAAATATAGAAAAAAAACCTGATGTCACGATGACAATTTCAAGTCAACTGGAATTGTATTATTGATAATGGGACTCGTGTCATAGTAAATCGTAAGCAAATCGAATGGTCGTTCGTGAATTATGAATTCGGTGTTTTGGGGAAAAGCCATCAAGCGTCGAACTTTAGGGAACGTTATACTTAGCGGAGAATTTTTTATTACGCGATCGAAGGGAAATGTAACGGTGTGAACGTACCATGACTCTACACTCGTGATACAACTGAGTATATTGTTTCCCATGTAATTAATAATTTTATGTGTTATTACCACACTTTTTCAACCGTACTACTTTGACACAGTTTGCAGTTATGTTATTATATTGCTATTAAAAATATTCATTATAAAAACAGTTAATTATAAATACTCGTACAGTATTTTTTAAACTTTATATGTATATACACATACAAGTGGATAGAAAGGAAAAACACTGAAAAGTATATAAAAACAAAGTTGTTTATAATTATAATGATATTTCAGTTTGCTTTTAATCTGAGTTGCCTTTTCCTTTTTTCAAAACTTTGTTGAGAAAAATGTTTTTTAACAAGCTTGCAAGTACGGATTAATATATCTGTAGACATTATTTGGATTATATTTTAGCTTATTTAATTTGTTACGTGATTTATTTATACAGTCTCGTCGTTAAAAAAAATTGGTAATATTTATTTAATATAACGATTGGTATAATATTCTCGGAATAAATTGTTTATCCCGTATTATTTGTTGAAATTGCGCATGTTTAATTAAAACATTTTTAGAAAAAGAAAAGAGAAATATTTTTGTAAGCAAAACCGTCTACTCATAAACATCCGCGTTGCTCTCGTAAAATAAAATTTATCTCGCAGCGAGACCCTCGAAGATCGACAAACGATGCAATTCATTCGTGAGAACGTCGGTAGGAATTATGGAAACCTCCCTTCTCTGATTCACGAGCGTTCCTCGATCCTCGTCAGAGAAAAAAGCCGAATCTGTCGTTACGATAAATATGATGACGTTTCCTTTACGCATACGAGTCTAATGCGAAAAAAATAGTCGAGCGAGATCTCGAAATCGTGCTTCATTTCCGTTTTATATCAAAATTCCTGGCGGGACGTGATGGTATGCCTTCCCTCCGTAAAATGTGTGGGATATAGAGAAAGGGAGACAGACGTATATAGTTGATAGGAACGGCCACACCCTCGATCAAACGGACAGGACGGCGCGTCTTCTCGACCCCGAGACTGGCTAACTGGGTTAGAACGCGCGTGTAGATAGCATTAGGGGAAACGCGTGCGGATCCTTAAAACTTTATGTTTATTACTGTCGTTCGGATGTGTAGGGTTTCTTCCTTTTCGGTTCGTAATCTACGCGCTTTCCTTCCGTGCCTTCTTGTATATATTCTTGAATTATAAATATTTCTAAATGATACGTCTACTCGTTTAACGCGAATAATCGCTTTCGCTTTAATTAATATTTTTCTTTCAATTTCGAGAGTGCAAATATTAAAATGAGAATAACTGGCCGAATTACTGCGTCCGCGTGAAATTTTTTAATTTACGCGACTGCAAATGAAAATAACAAAAGTGACGTTTTAGAATTTTAATATTTCGAATGAATGAGATTTATATATATTAAATGTAAGTTTATTTAATGTACTCTTTGTTAATTTTTACAGTTCTATACCATTCGTCGTATTCAGCAATGCGTTTTTTACGAAAAAGAAGTCTAATTTTCTCAAATACGCTAAATGTAAAAACTATTAGCTTACGACAACAAATTATATTTTCTTCGTTTTGACTATTACCAAGTAAATGACCGTATGATAATTTCGCAATATTTCCGGCTGAAATAATTATACAAAAATAAAATAGTATTTTGCATAAACTTGCACATTTTCGGATAACGTTTCTCAATAAATTGGAAAATAAGTTTAATGAATTGAATAAAGTATTTGTTTGAGTAGCCCCAAACAAATATTTGTTCCAAACTAAAAACTACTTTGCGGTTTCAAAAACGGTATCTATCTTTCAATTAAAATTTTTTTTGTCTTTAATAAATAATTTATAATTTCAAGTAAATATTTTTTTGAGACAATTATTTTTCAATGTTATGATACTTTTATTTCAATTTATAAAATTTATTTTTAGTAAATTATGAACATTATAACATTTAACGAATAAACTCCTGTATTGATAATATCCGGTGGTAATGATAATAGTGTCATAAACATTCATTGATTTAGCTCAGAGATTAATATTTACTCAAGTTTATGTATTTTCAATATAATAGCCTATTTTAACATGTACCTTCGAATACGTAAATAAATAATAATTATTAACAATAATACGCTTTATAAAACATGTACATATAATAAACAATAATATATTGAGTATAAGATGAGAAATTCGTTTAATTGAGACAATCAGGGTATACTAGAATTAATGAATTATTATTTCCTTTGCTTCATCCACGATTGAACATCGCAATAGAATTGACACTTTCTTTCTATCGTTTTCTCTCTCTCTCTCTCTCTCTCTCCCTATCATTCCCTATCTTGCTCTCTAAGGAAGAAAACAATTACTTAACTTGATTACGCAACGACGACTTATATAAACCGATTGGCACATTGCGACTGCATTTATACGGATGTTCGGAGAGGAAAGTGGATTGACGCTGTACATGCAGATGTGTTTACGAAAAAAAAGGAACGAAAGAAACGTAGAAAAAGGAGTGGGACAAAAAATATATATAACGACTAAACAAAAAGAACGAGACTACGTGGATTGGAAATCGATGTGCCTTGGCAAGGATTTTTTTTTGCCTTTCGGGCGATATCGCTTATTTATTATGAACGAAATATGTGTACGTATGTATCTCTACACACACACACACACACATATATATATATATACGCGAGAAGAATATTTTATCGATCCCCGAGGGAATTAAATTTTGTATACATATATACATATACATATTTCGTTAAAGACAGATGAAAAATTTATGCTTACCCCGGACACTAGAGGCTTGAATTTTAATGTTATCGTCATCCTCTACAGTTTGACGTTTAAAACGCTCTTCTGGCTATACGTTGACATTTTCCACTGGTGTGTAATATTCAAAGAAGATTAGAATTACCGTAAATTTTTTGTTGCTCGATTGCTTGATTTCAGAACCATCCCCGCTTTACGACAACAACCACTACCACGAGGAGTGCCTAAAATGTAACAGCTGCGGCCTCAACCTCACGGGACCCAATCAAAAACGGGCGCGCAGGTAACTCTTTTTCCGATAAATCCCATAATTTCTCCTTTTTCTTTTCTATCTCCCTTTATCTTTATCTTTTCAAATTTTTTTTAAGCAAAATATTTTTATTTCATCTCGCGTCTACGCGAAACTTACTCAGCGTAACTTTACTTTTATCAAATCTCTTGTACAAACAAAAACCTATAAATTGCGCCTTCTTCTCAAGAATATTGATTTAATTTCATTAGCAATTATTATCTTCTACGTTAATTTTTCGGCATAACTTAATAATATTATAAATAGTTTATTAAATCACTATTACATTTTTCTTTTTTTTCTTTTTTTTCTTTTTTTTGACACTTGGAATGGCTTGGTCGGTAGAGTGGTGGACTCGTACCCGGAGGTCCCGGGTTCGATTCCCGGTCTCTGCCGATTGATAAAAGCACCACTGGCGACTATATTCTCAACAAAAGTCTTTCTTCTCAAAGTCATCGTATGACCTCCGGCGCAGATTAACACCATGTTGGGAACATAAAAAGAACAACGTTAAATTAAAAAAAAATTTAATAATATTATTGGGTACTGAATAAAAATTAATTTTATTTACAATTTTATCACAGTTTAATGCAAATCTTAAAATAAAATAAAAAAATGATATAGTAATTCGAGTTTAAGTTTTCGATGGTTTCAAACTTGGGATGCAACGAGAAAATTCAATGAAACTTAGACCATTAAACCAATAGACATGTATATATATAAAAGTTTAATGATTTTCGATTCCGCAGATTCACGGAAAAGTTAGGAAATAAGTTGATATAGATAAAGTTTGCAAAATAATTTTACAGTTGTACTTGTATGCAGAAATACATTAAAAAAGAGTATCCTGGTAGGAATTTTTCCGCTTTTAATATTTTGTCGTTAGGAAGGCTAAGTTTCAGTGAATTACTAGTTCTTTAATACCGATTTTAAAAAATTGGCTAATGTATGCCTAAAAAATCGTTAAAATATCTACAAAGGTGTAGTATTCGAGTAATGTTACAAGAATTGGAAAACTATTTTGTTGTTTAGATTCAAAAACCAAATTCTTTGCGACTTGCATTTTGCCGACGTGGCGCTGATGGAGTGTTCGGACTTCATGCAGCAGTTGCGCAGCTTCAAGCCCCAAAGTTTAGGCTGCGCAGTTGCCCGAAGAAAATCGTCAACCACTCTCATATTTCCACTTCCGCCGCAGGCATGTGCAGGTAACGTATCGCATACAAAATTTATTATTTCTTGGATTATCGTCCATTCCTTATTTTATTTTACGAGCCTCCGTTTGTCGTAACGTCCAATTAGTAAAAATGAGATCTCAAATTAAAAGACGGTTTAACGATTAATTAGTACGTGACATCGTTGAAAACGACTGGCTATAACGTGACCGCAAATTATTCAAACGAGAAGACGAGTCTCGTCGATTGAAAAAGACACCGCGTTAATTTTAATGCAATTTCTGTCGATCAGCGCGGAATAATAATTATTAAACGCTCGTCCAAGTGGAACGTGTCAAGATCCGGTCAGCCAACAATAACAACCGCCGATGGAATCGACACACATTCACGGAAATACATTATCGTTATGACTGGTACGATCGACAAGCAGCGGAACATGAAAAATTCCCTATCCGTGTTATATAAATTTAGTCGTGTCGAGAATCGGCATTTAAATGTGGGGAGAAACGCGAAACGGAAGACAGCTGGCGCGAAGCAAGGGAGAGCCACAGGTGGTTCGTCAGCCATCGATTTTCTACGCAGCCGAGGCTTCCCTACCTCATTCATAAATTTCAAGACGCAAGCGCACGCTCGCGAGTTAACCGCTCAACCGAACCTTTGTGACAACAAGACGACAAAGAAGAACCGGACGAAGAAGGGAGAAAGAGACAAGAAAACTAACCAAATCGTAGGCAGGTCACTCTAAGTTCGAATACCAAGCCCTTTTAATAAACAGCTTGGTGTTCTACCTTACAGTGATTTGATTGCGGTTACGACATCGAATTCCACTTCGTTTTCAATACTCTTCGAATTTACTCAGCTCTTACTTTTCCAGAGTTTTCATTGTTTTACATCCCTCGAGTTTCCAAGGATCGTCGTCTTACGCCTTGAGCAATCGAAATGAAAGATGATATTGTTTTCTCGTTAAGCAGGAACAGAGAGTTTAATTTTAAAAAATATCTCATTGTTCGAAATGTGAACTCAAGCAGACAGCCTTGAAGTTAATTATAATAGCAAAAGCTATATATCGATTTTTTATGTTAATAAACCAATGTAATGTTATTTTAAAGTTTGTCTATGCCAATAGAATTCTATTATTTTACTAAAGAAAACAACGTTACCTTATTCTTTAGAAATTTTATTAATTAACGTAAAATAGTAAATATATACAAAAGTTAAGTTAAACGAAGAATTTATTCAGATAATTATCGATATCTTGGTCTAAATAGTTTTATATATCTATCTACAAATGAATGTATAAGTAATTAAAAAGTATTGTAATCGAATACACGATTGTTTTGTATCGTTAACGGTATCTTCGATTGCAATCATGCGCGTCGGTTGCAGAATAATAAAAAATCGAAAAAAATTATATTACAGGACGTAAAGGGAATATTGTATAAACCAAAGAATATTGTATAATCAATCGATTTATCTCGGTAGACAGTGGAATAACGTTTTAATGTAATTAATTTTACTTTATTTCGATGAAATATTTTAAAACCGAAAAACTTGGTGCAGATGAATTCTGCCAAGAGTATCCGCACAATTTGACACCGACGCCGGGCTACTGGATCGAATGTTCGCGTCAGAATATCAACACCGACACGATTTACGACGAGAGCGAGAGCGATCGAGATGGAACGGACGTCGAGCAACAAGCCGATCAAGAGCAAGACCAACCGGCATCGATACGACACAGCAACAATAGGGAAGATTACTGTCTCTTCGAAGAAAACGAATTGGACGGTGACGAGGTACCAAGGAAAAAAACCGTTATCGAGGAACAGTGGGACAAGAATCAGGTGAGCCCATTTTAATACTTTTGAATTTATTGCTCGTTCGAACAATTTATCGTTACTTCAAATTTAAACAGGGATTCGAGCTTACCTCCGTCGAGCAAGAAACGTACGAGAAATATTTTTACGGTACCGAGCATTGGAATTACTTCACTAACGACGAGGATCTCGGACCTGTCATATTGAGTATGAAACAAGAAACTTTAAATAACAGGGATCAGTTTCGAATTTTGTTAAGGGCCATCAGTTATACGGTACACGGTCTTATACCAGCCAGCTGCGTTTTCGCTGACAGGTAAATTTTCTTATTAGATACTTCTTTCCTATCTTCCCATCCCCACCCCCATCCCTTTCCTTTTTCAAAAAGGATAAATTGCACGCTTGCGAAACGAAAGTTTCCTCGTAGTTGCTTTTATAAGTAGTTAAAGTTTCGAGTGGATTTCCAATTATCCGGCGGAAAATGTAAATCGGATCGCGTTAAGAAAAAATCTTAAAAAGGCTAAATTTGGTTAAAAAAATAATTTACGGATGATTAATTTATATTTTAACAGTTACAAGTTAATTCGTTGGATAAATTTTCGAGAAACCCTGATCCGAAAAAATAACCGGTTGAATCACTTTGGATTTTCTGAAATATGATATGATATGATCAATTGTATATTATATTTTAAAAAGAAGTTACGGTAACCTCGTAATCGTTGGAAAACGTATCTATTAACTAAATAATATATGTTTAAAAGGTTGAATTGAATTGGAGGATGCGTATACGCGAGGAATAAAAGTAGGTAATCGGTTAACACATTTGTCCGGGAGTAGAAACAATTTGAGGAAAAGTTAGGTGGAAACAGTGGAAGGATTGAGAAGTTTGTCGAGTTCGACAGTCTAATGACCGAATGCACTTGGTTTTGCAGATACAATCGGGAGGAAGTGGTGCAAAGCTTGGGAAAAGAGGTGAACATCAATCCTCCACTGACACTGGGCCAACTTGCCGATACGCCCGACGAACTTCTCAAGTTGGACCAAGTGTTTATCAAGTCGGAGCTAAAAGTTGGAGTGATTTACGTGCAGGAGAATCAGTACACGGAAGAAGAGATACTCGACAACAACGAAGAGTCGGCCAACTTCGAGGAGTTCCTACAGATACTCGGGGAACGAGTGCGCCTGAAAAACTTTGATAAGTACAAGGGTGGCCTCGACACCGTCCACGATCTCACTGGGCTCTACTCCGTCTACACCAATTGGCGAGGAATCGAAATAATGTTCCATGTGTCGACGCTACTGCCCTATGAAAAACACGATCCACAAAAGGTACGATCCAACGAATATCAATTATTCGTGGTATTATTTATTTATTTTTTTTTTGACATTAACCGATCTCGCGATTATTATTTATTACAGCTTCAAAGGAAGAGGCACATAGGTAACGACATCGTTTGCGTCGTGTTTCTCGAAGCGGACAAAACGCGTTTCAGTCCAGCCTGCATAAAATCTCACTTTTTGCACACTTTCATTCTCGTACGGGTGAGTCCGCGTATCAAGAGGAAAGTTACGCGGTACGAAGTATCGGTAGTAACCAGAGACGAAGTTGGAGCCTACAAACCTTACCTTTGGGAACAAAGTGTCTTCGAGAAAGGTAATAAGGATCGAGTTCTATATAACAATCTACGAGCAATCCCTTATTCGTGCAATGTTTCAGGACCAATGTTTCGCGAATGGATCCTCACGAAGATAGTGAACGGCGAGCGAGCGAGCTACTCAGCGCCAAAGTTCGCCAGGATGCAAGAGAGGACCAGAAGCCAAATGTTAGAAGATATCGTAGCTAATTTAGCGAATCACACGGAAACTGGACAGATACCCAAACCTTATAGGTACATCTACAATTCTTTCGCCTTTTTCTTTCTTTCTCTCGGTTTGTTTTACTTAATAGTGTTTCGTACTCGTAGGCGTGGATCTTGGAGACCTATCGGCCACATGAGACCTTCATCGCCGTTACTGGACTCCGTTAGAGATAAGTTTGAAGACTACGATCAACTTGCCAAGGACTTTACCAAAGTATTTTTAAATAATGCCGAAAATTTAAGACTTAACGCGAATCTATTCGACGTATCGTTCTTGGTACCTGGTCATCATAAACAAAAAGTTCGATTTATTGGAGTTCGAGCAATCTTAGGAGTTAGAAGCCGGTAGTTCATTATTTCCATTCTAATTACTTGAAATTAATTGAATAATACGATTTAACGCGCCAAATGATCAACAGAGTTTTTCAAGAAATGCTTTACGGAATCCAAGCAGGTTTTGGTAGTCCTCAAGTGCCAGTTGCCGAGGTACTAGCCAGACCGGCACCTACCTTACTCAGCCCACAAAAACCAAAAAGTTCGAACTTCCTACAAGTGCCGGATGTCGAAAGTCCTAGGTAAGTAAACAATTGCAAAATCTTTGGTTTTCACTGCTGGGGGAAAAGAAGGGAAAAGAAACGTCTATTTATCGCATACACCACTGGAAGTGTATACCTTTTTTCTGTGTGCGCAATTTGTCAAATGTCGCATCGATGTTTGACAAATTAATATCTGGGGGGAAAATAGGTATATCACTGCTGCAGATAGTAGCGAGCAAGGAGAAATTAAACTAGTGGTGAGACCAACAGATCTGCAATTTTAATCATAATTTAATGTACAATTTTGTATTTCAAGTTGATGTTTATCGGCACATCCATGTATCCTATCCTCACAGCACCGCATGTCTCTATTTTCAAATAAATATATTTATATTGTATATCTATTTTTTACAATTACATCGCAGTATCATAACGGTTAACTGTATATCAAACATTTTAAACGTAATATTCAGCACTTATTTGTACTCTGAGAAAAGGTAAATCAAATAGACATGTTTATTTTTTATTGAATTATTTTCTTCTAATCTTTCAAATTCAGCTTAATCGATTCTTAAAAATAAGAATTTGGCATGAACCAGTGTATCTTACTTTTATATTCTCAACGTGTTAATACTGATAAATGGAAAAAAATTTTTACAATTTTTTAATACACGCACTACCAAACTGTATCTTTGTAAACCGTCGTATCTTAATCATACCTGTGAGAAACAATTCTACACATTCACTTCAATATGTTGTAAAATTTAAGCACGTATATACTGTATGTGTTCGTACTTTTTCTTCTAAAATAAAATTTTAACTTTTTGTCTTGACGTTGTAAACATATTTGTCAACGTATTTAAACGTAATTTCCGTCGTACAATAAAGATGTTATCGTATACTTATACTTTTTACTTAATAATTTAATTAATATAATTAATAATATATAACGATAAAGAAAAAATGAAGCAGTCTCTGTGTTGCTCCGAATCCCATAAGTGCCGTCCTGCGATTTCTGTGAGATACTGGTTCTGATCTGTTTAGGCCTAAAAGTGTGCCCTCGTCACCAATGGTGAAGCGAGCCTTCTCGAGGCTAGGGACGATCACGGCTGGTTGGGGACGAAGCATACGCAAACACGGCAGCACCTTGTCGAGCGAGGATCGGAAACGTTGGGCTAGTTCGCAAGACTGTAGTAGTGCGTATATTTATGAGAACATTCGTACAATTCCGACAAAATGACAATCGTTTCATTTGATCACTGAAAAGGGCGTTATGGAGTTGGTTGAAACACATTGACTGGTGTTTCAGGATTTTGTCAATTTTTTTCGTGAAATTCTTTTAATTGAAATATCTCGATACCGGATGCTATTTATTATTCTTTTAAAAATAAACCATTGCAAAGTAAAAAAAAGTTATAATTAAGATTCTTCGTTTGTGCTATAATTTAAAATTTATAATCATTTTTAAAAAATTGATAAAAATTATTTAAAATCCAGTGAAATCGTTCAAAATTTTTAAATGCATTAAATATCAAATAAGAGCAATTTTAGAAGTGATCAAAGATTGATTGCAGTTGAGTTATTTTAATTTGCATTTGAGTAAAATCAGAGATCAGAGAATCATATATTAATATCATAATTGCCTTAGCTAAATCCATTACTCGCATTTAGTAATTTATTTTTCTTATAGTATATTAATTCCAAATACCTATAATATTTGTAATTAATCTTATTTAATTATCAAAAAATTGAAATATTTGTAAATTTGTAGATAAAGAAATGAAGGAGAAAGAGAAAGCCCAATTAGCCGTGCCAAGACTTAGCGTTTGCGCGGATGCACAAAAGGTCGACCGAGCGAAATTAGCTCAGACTGAGGTAAACAATAATAATGAATCAGAAGAACGTCCTTACCAAAACAGTTGTTTTTGGTCGAGTTTAATTTAACTTTGAATTCATTTGACAGTTCGACATAATAGAATTCGATCCAGAAACATTCCGTATTTTATTGGACTACCTGCACACGGGTTCGTGCTCTTTGACCTGCACGAACATACCTGGACTGATTTGCGCCGCTGAGCATTACGATCTTCCGGAGTTGTTGCAGGCGTGCTTCCACCACGCGAAGCAATTTTTGCGCATCGACATCGTGTGCGTGATGTTGTGCAATCTTGAGAATTACTATTGGCGATACACATCGGCAACCGAGCTCGTTAACATGATCCTCGCATTCGTGGAAACCCGAGCTTTCCAACTCTTCCAAAATCCAGATTTTCTGACCCTCAGCGAATCCATGGTACAACTGATTATGAACCGTGGCCTCGAAGTCGTCGAAATCATGAAGTTCGAGGCGATGCTCAAATGGGCCAAACATCGCATCAAGAGCAAATCTGAAGCTGAGGGGAATCTCGAATTTAAATGCATTATGGAAAGACTCAGCAGAGATTTGAAGCTTTACAGGATAACGCCACAGGAGCTCATCAAGGTAAACATATACCGAGCGTTCCTTTGGATTTCCTATTGTTTTGAAATTCCATAGTTGACACTCGATATATTTACATGAAAACGTATTTCAGATTGTTTTGCCATCCAAATCGATAAGGCACGAGAGAATACTCGAGACACTGATGTTCCAAGCTAATTCGGGAATATACAGAAACGTCGATCCCTATCTCGAGGCCTACCAAAATCGTATACAAAATCAAGAAAGCTTCGACGGTGGACTTTAATATGGGAATTAACGATAAGTCCGACTACATCCAAACTTGTAATACCTGATAATTTTAAGAATGGTAAATTTGAAACGTAACCCTAAATAAATTCACTCACGTGCAACCAATTTCAGTAAAAACACTGATCGAATAAAATTATGTAACTAGGTGAGTTTGGAGCTCCTTGAATTAGGAAGAAAATGTATAATTTTGAGAAAACGATAATACGAGCAATGCGTAAAATATCTTACTAGTAAAAGGGGTGAATGAGCAAACCCAAAACAATGTTTAATCAGAAGGTGTCACAAAGAAGTCTGATAAATTAGAAAAATAAAATACTATAGATGAAATATATAAAGCAACGAGCGAATTTTCATTAAAGAGAAATGTAGCGTAAAAATACTTTTTTGAGATAATAATACATAAAATTATGAAAAAAGGGAATAAACAGAAACTATGGTATTTGAAGGGAAAGACAAAAGTTTCACAATTCTATTAGTATTAAGATTGAGATGAGCGAAACGTATATGATATTACCGCGCTAGAACAAAGCGCTTCCCTCGAAATAATCTAGGCGCTTGCTGTTGAATTATAGAAAACAAAAATAAAAAAAATAATCAACAACAAAAACTTAAATAATAAGAAAAGATAAATATAAAAAATACACAAAATAATATAGATATTTGGAATTTGGTCTGACATAAGTACTGGTAATATACATATATATATATATATATACATATATATCACTAATTATATATTTTTTATACGTGTAGATTCGGTAAACGACGAATAAAAAAAATTTAAAAATCCATTCCATTTCTTTCGTTCTCGACCAGTCTATTGTCGCATATTTTTTCTCAATTTCGCTCATAAATTATCATAGCGTTATAATAATAATAATAATAATAGTAATAGTAATAATAATAACACTAATAATAATAATAATAGTAATAGTAATAATAATAATACTAATAAAAGTAGCAGAAGGTATATCCAACAAAAAGAGGGAATATTTTCGAAAGAACATAAAAATAAAAGTAACCAGTACTCGATATATAAAATACGACCGAATGTGACAATCCGTATGATAAAGACGCATTATATATAAAAAAAAGATAAGTATGATAGCGTAAAAATAAAAAATCTAACAAAGGAGCATTAATTATGACTATAGAATTGATAAATATCAAATACAATACTAGTAATAAATATCGAGATAATTATATATGATTATAGATAATTGAAAGAAGTTTGATGTTGAGTGTGAGGTTAAAAAAAAATGAAGAAAAACCAAAATAATACTTGAAGTCTGTTCTGTTTTTCTATCGTAGATTTTGTATCTTCAATACTCTAAGTCGGAGATTCTAAATAAAAAAAAATTATGTGTAATAGTTTGAGTGAAAAGAGAGAAAGAGAGATAAAAAGTTATACATAGAAAAAGGAAAAGATACTGTAACGACGAGATGTCTATATTGGCGAAGAAAATAATAAAATATAGAAATCCGGGCGCTTGATAATGCATTATATATATACTGATGCATATGCATATACATACATATTCGTGTATATTAATCGACGTTGGTGAGTGACGCTCCACTCGCGTGATGTATCGTGACAAATAAACATATCGAGATACTTGGCGATTAGAATAAAAATAATCCTATACGCGCACCGTATGCACCTTTAAAAAAGGCATATCGACACCCTATATGTTGTTTTCTTTATCAACGCAAACATCTCGCTACATAAATTAAATATCAAGTCGGAGTGCAAATGTAATATGTACCGACGGTATTACGTACAATGCTTCTACTCGCCAAGTATCTTTCGAGACAGAGAGTTAAAAAAAAAAGACGCGGTAAATGATACTTATAATAACGAAGAAGAGAAACGTGTAATCTTTTTAAAACTTCAAGCGAAGACAAAATATTTTTTACACAACCGTCGTATCCTCGTTTTAATCACTGTCGGATCATTACAGACGAGAAACTCGAATATTACGAGAAATGCTGTACAGTTTTAATGAAGAAACAAAAAAAAAGAACATCTTTTTGATGGAATCTGTACGCGTTTAACGCAATGATCGATAAAATCGAGTTGTATAATTGTCGAAATTTTCTGTGAGTGATTATAAATGATTCCTTTGTCGCGTTGCGGGTGACGATGAACAGCGGATATAAAAATAAAGAAAGAAAAGGAATTTATTATTCGAACAATTGTAACGATTATATAGATTGCTTGAAGGGCGTTCGCCAAAAAACTGTTAAGTGTCTTACTGTTCAGGCTTACGGCTGGATGATTGCATTGTTCTTTTATTACAAATTAATATATTTCGAGGACCCTGTTTCGTGATCGACCGTCGGTAATGCAGTAATATCCTACTTTCGTTTATCCTACATAGCTCGTAGAAAAAGATGATAATTCAAACAAAGTATATCTATGATCATTTGGAAGAAAATAATTCAATAAGCAGTGCAGGCATTGCTGGTTAAATTTAATTAAATGTAATTACACCTTCAATGTTGTAAAAAAACACGTGAACATTGGTTTGTCCAGCTGGTGCCGTCTACTGTTCAACTGTACATGTAACTATGAGAAAAAAATATACATGAAATCTTGTAAACATTACTGACGAGACAAAAAAAAGACGCAAAATGCGAAAAACAATATATATATATACACATGTGAATATATTAATATTATATACATATACAATATCCAATACGCACGATGATATATCAAATATACGTACGTATAGAAAAAAAAAACCATGTCGTGCATGATGAAATAAAAAACTATAAAGAAAAAAAATCCTTAAATGCAACGTGTAGTTGGATATAGCAGCGAGTGTGTTGAGAGCTTGAGATGACGTTTTAGATAAACAAAATATAAGAAAAAAATATGAAAGAACGAAAGTCTCTTTTTGATATTAAAAAATTACTCATTGCTGTGTTATCACAAATTATATATTAAACGTTCCATTATATATATATTTTTATTTAAAATTATAATGAAATATATATGATATTAAACAAAACTATGAAAATTAAAAGAAGCATATATATGAAAGCCGATATTAAATTGTGAACGATATACGCACATTATGAAACTCGTGATATATAAGTATCTCTATCGATATATATGTATGTATATATATAGTCGGCAAAATCGATCGTAAAAAAATTATTAATTCTAGACGACTATGTATATATACAAAATTATTATTATATATATCGATGCGTTTAACCAAAAAAAGAACATGCAACAAAAAATGTACGTGTGTGTACACAGCAAAAGATCAAACAATAACCGTATTATTTTATTTATTTATCGAATCGTTGATGATACCTATATATATATACATATACATACTAAAATAAATGAGTTCGTTATAAATAAAAAGACATGATTTGGCTTTCGAAAAAGGTATATATATATATATGAAGTACATGTAGTTTTGATAGTTTTTTGGACTATGAATTCTACGGAAATATATATATTGCTGAGGATTTTCAAATTATATGTATAAGGTTCTTGTATTTTATATATATACATAAAAAAAAGAAACTCCTGTAAGAATAAACGATTGGAGTTAAACACGTCCGATATTTTGTTGTAAGTTGGTGTTGTTATTATTAAATGAAGAACATGCTATTTATTGTTTTTAAAAATAAAAATTAAATATTTTACTGTTAAAATATTTATTGTAAAATCAACGCAACAGATTTATTTGAACACCTTACACATACCTTATGTACCACATGTTTGTATTTTCCTACCCATACAGGTGAATATTGACGACACACCGCGAGGATGGAGTCGAGATATCCAAGGGCAGGTGACAGGTATATACAATTTACATGCAAAATAATTTTGGTAAATGTGTCTTTTGCTTTTTTTACACACACATTTTGTTATGGTATAATAAATAATTATTTAAAGAGTACTAAAATTAAACATTTATATATTTCTAGACCTTATAGGTGATAGATAATTAAATTTAATCAATTTTTCCTCTACTTTCTTAAATATTTCAAAAGTTTGTTTTTTAACTTTCATACATAAGCATAAAAATATTTTAAAAAGTAGGATTGGTTCAATTGCTTTAAATTGAGATTTCAAATACAGTTTACATTATTTATCTTTCATATTATCACTGGGATTAATACTTTATTATAATTCACATCATTTTTTTAATTATAAAAGTCACGAATGAAGTCAACATAATATGTTTTATAATTTTGTACTTTAATTTAACGAATTTATTTTTATCTTTGAAATTTTAAAAGAAATGTAAAGCTACTAAATATTCCAAGTTTTTAGTATTTTAAACTTCTACATATCATACATCTTTCATTCGAATTTTCAAAATCAATGTTTAAATGAAATATTAATTTAAATTTAATTTAAATTTTTCAGACAGGTAATATATGTTGACATAATTCTGTCTAATTTTATAATTGTAGTTAAAAACGAGTTGCAACTATAAGTCGAATCCGAGTAATATACCGACAAATTGATTAAAAATATTACAATTTTTTGCCGTTACTTTACAGGTTTCTCCACATTTTCCGATAATTGTAAGAAAAAAATGTTGTTCAACTTTCCCGAATGTTATAACATACCAAAACATATCATCATATTTGATTTAATTTAGAAAACTAGTACAATTATTTTAATAAGCGAATAATAATGAAAACATAAATTTTAACGAAACTAAAATAAATTAAAAATCAAATCCATGCATGCTGCAAAAAATGAATTTGAAATAAAATTGAACATATTAAAAATAAGTTATTCTACTGTACATGATTAAATTTTAGTCATACATAAAGTAGTTGAAATTTTTTAATTGAATTGATTTATTGTATACGAAGCGCTGTGATGTTATTGTTGAATATAATGAGAACAAAAAAAGTATATATACATATATAGATCTATATACATGACAGATAACTTTCTAATAAACAAAACACTTGAATTTGAATCTCCTCTCACTTTTACATTAGCTTGGTTTTTAATTTTTCATATTCACATTGTAATACTCGATATCATGATTCTTCCTTTTTTGCTTTTAATTACCGCTATTCTTAAACATCCGTATTTACACCGTACAAAGCAATTGCTATATATGAAAGGTAAGTAACCCAAAATTGGTTCACAGATTCTTTTCTTTTTTATATAAAATCACATTTATTTACATTTCTACACTATGATGAATCCCTGTACAAATCATCGATCAATTGATGATCGGCATAACGAAGGTGAGTTAATCTGTTCGAGTTATGATAAAAAAAAATCTAGTCACTGTATTAAATGTCTTTTCTGGCCATTGAAGCGGAATTTCCTTTCGATTCTCGCAGAATACCAGTTGCAGTCTCTTTAAAATGCTAGGTTCACGATACTATGTACAATTTTGTACATCCTTATATCTTACGCAGTCACTTCTAAGTTTATTAAGCGAATTACGCGACAAGTTAGTATTATTTATTGTCTATTGAACAATCATTTCACCATTTTGCACGGATACTCCAGTCCTTTGGTGTCCAATGCAAACACTTTGGATCTATTCTTACTTTTCTTTTGTCCATAGCTGCATTATGCTGGTCAATGATATCCCTGTTAACCATACAATACACATTTATTAACAAATATAATTAGTACTAACACTTACAATTATTCCTGTTAAAAGAAAAACTCACCTATTTAGTGTTACAATATACTGTCCCTTATAGTAATTGATAAGATTAAGATTTTGTAATGTTGAGATCACATCTTCTTTCTTAATAGAAGTAAGTTCACAGATTTCGTGAATTGTAATTTGTGGCTTTTCATTCTCGATGACAGGTTTCACATTAAGTAAAATATCCAATATCGTATGTGCCCAGTAACTTCTGTACGATAGTAATCCTAAGTCTGATAATGGTTTTTCTGGAGAACCCGTTTTTCCTTCAAATTTCGAAAGTTCGTAGGAAAATTCTATTAGCAGTTTACCATAACCTTTCCTTTGAAACTGAGGCATCGTAAGAATACAAGCAACATTGTAATCCTCCGTTGACTCCTTCTCTTTGGAAAAATAACCAACTATGTGAAATCCTCGGTTATCGAATTCTGTCATGACATAGAAAAGAAATGGGTCGGTGTCATAATAAAGCGTTTTGTGATCGAGAAATAACTTTGCTAAAAGGCAAAGATTTTGAGCGTATATTTTGTTTTTCCTTCCATCTATTTCGAAGAACGATATTGATCCCTTCCGATATATTTCATTGCCGGGTGGATGTCGCAAATTGCATTTTGCTAAATGTCTTTCTAAACACTTTCGACTTTTACGATACTTTAAACAAAACTCACAAATATATATACAAGGAAGATTAACCATCTCTTGAGGGTAAGGACTGAAATACCACGGTTTTATTCGATGCTTGCCAAGTTCTATTAGTTCAATGTTTTTCATCCTTGTGACAACATCGTCATGATGATTGGCGACTAAAGAACCGGTTGGTCGTGGGCCAGAAGGAGGATGCTGCGGAGCTCCATCTTGCGAATCATCGTTCTCTATGAAATTTGCTTTCCTCTTTCTGGCCATTTTCTTTTGTAACGCCGCTTGAAGTACAGCTGATCCGTTTACCGGTTCATTGTTTATCAAATTTGGACTTTGCGGCCTGCTAGGTACTTGCTTTTTTGGAGTAGCTGCTCCAGTCCCTGGTGCAGTTGCCCCATCTCGACGTGGAAACTGAACTTTTCGAGTGTCTAAGTGCTCTTCTGTTACCCACTCGTCTAATCTTTTGTTGACTAAAACATTTGTACATTTATTAATGCATTTATTTACAATTAGATGGGATGTTGTTTCATAATGGTATATTTCTACAATGGTTGACACATATTACCAAGATTCTGTTATACTTGCAAAATACACAAACAATTTTTTGGTCAACATTAGCCATAAGAGAGGAACCATTATAGAAAGATAAATGTTGGAATAAAAATGTAACTTACAGTCTACGTAATGGATGTAATAGCATCTTAAGCCTTGGATATCTTTTATACTTATAATTTCGGCCAGGGCTGAAAAATATAATGAGAATTAAAATGCTTAAACAATGAATCAGCAACACATAACCTTAAAAGAGAATAACATTAGTATTGGTTAAAAAATTAGTTATCCTTAGAAAAGAGGGTAAAAGAGTAACTTGAAGTTTTCAGTAGACAAGAATAAAGGGAAATGAAAGTAAGACAAGTGTCAATGTGTAAATAAGATAATAAAGAATAAAAGTACCCTAACAATCAGGATAGCTCTGTCGCAGTCAGTAAAAATTGTAACCCAAGTATCAATAGAGAGTTGAGTAATAGGTAAATGAAATGAAGTAAAATTCGATGGTAAAAAATAAGTAAACGTGTAAGAAAATACTCACGCCAATCTTCTGTTCCATTCATTCTCACCGGTAAACGACATCCTTCCACTAAAGAATTCTAAAAGTGAGGTTATGAATATTTATCGTGGACTTGGCAAGTTTAAATGGTGAAAAATAAAAAAATGGGAGTATCGGTATTTGCAGTCTTACCACTGAATCGCATATTGTTTCTCTATCGTCGTGTTCTTCGATCATTTCAGTCGTAATCTTCAAGAAATCGCCAGCAATTTTCTCGCGACCACCAAATTGTTTTGAAGCGCTCGCAGCACTGAGGAGACACGAGCGCCTTCTATGTGTACTGTGTATTGTGATACGTGTGTATACGCATTACGCGTATATGTATATATCCGTATGTACGTGTAGGTAAGTAAACGAACCGCGCCGCGCGACGACGGTCGACGACGCGCGCGCATTTATTATAAACTTTGCGAAATTTTGGAACCGAACCGAACCGTCAACGGGAAATGGGAATCTCGGTTCCTCGGATCGTGGTGGAACGCGTAGTATACGCGGTGGCGAACGCGTTCTCGCTCCGGACTCCGATTGTTTGAAAGTAAATTTCCAATGATTTTTCGTACTGAACAATCAAGACCGATGTTGCGTACGTCGTAAACTAATTTAACTTGTAGAACGATCATGATAAAACGAATTACTTAATACATAAATTCTCATTGCCAGCGCGAGCTTACCGTTACTCGTGGATTTTTGTACAAGTGGGTATAAGAAATATCGATACGTAACGAAAGTAATTACTATTCGGCAAACGGATACAGGTATCATTTGGAAAAATATACCTACAAGTACTCGAATGTACCGGGAGGCGGGAACTCTTGGAAGGGTGGCTCTTGGCTACAGATTACAGTTTACAGGATAACTGTAGAATATCGTTAATTCAAATTCTTGGCAGAGTTCGGATTTTGACGGTTCAGGTGGCGCTTCGTCGACTGCCGAGGTGAGAGAGTTCGGTCGAGCAAATTACTACCTTACCGTCGACGCGTAACTCGAGAGTCGAGTGTGTGATACGCCGGCCGTCGATATCCCGTATATGCCGAACAGTTTCGTTTCGTGTATCGTTTCTATCCTTATACGCACACATGTCCAGCCATCGGTGAATTCCGGCTCGCCTCTTTTCTGTAGGGTACGATCGAATCGTTGAAACTATGTAGAAATTCCGCGATTCGCCGTAAGCAGCGCGCGAGTCTTTCAAATATTAGTATCACGGTTTTGGACGTGAATGATTTCGCAAGTATCAAAGATTTGTGTACTTATAGGTAGATATTTAATTAGATTTAGAATAAAATTCTAAATCGAGTTTTTGTTGTTAAGTACTTTGTGATGATCATCATTGCCTCGGTTACAAGCTGAACGAGCGTGGGAAAATTCAATTGAGAGTTTTAAATGTCACTCTTGCGCTTTTTATTATTAATAATTAAATGTGTGGATTACTTTCGTTGAACCAATATGCAGCAATCAAATATAATAGATCTGACTTTTATATATTTGATAGTATAAATGAAAAAAAGTAAACGCACCTACGCACCTATATACAGATAGGAAAATAATTGGTTAGATTGTACGAAGGGAGTACGAAGGGAGTACGAAGGGAGTACGAAAGGGAAGTATTCGGAAATCCTCGGTAGCATAAATGATGTATATAATGATAAAAGGAAAAGTTGTTGTCGTTGGCGTGGGCGCGTACTGCACCGTATCCTCTCGAGTCCACCTCCCCCTCCCGAGGTGCTCGATCCAGTACGTACTTAGAGGTGACACGGAGAACCACTAACTGGTCCATTAATCAACTTGCCGGAGGGCTAGAGGATAGAGGGTAGGTATGCCCGGGTAGGTATATACCCGTATACCGTATACCGTACACCGTGTACATCCATCCTCGGATCCGAGAATTCGGGAGCCCGCGGCTTACCTATACGCTCCTGGCCATCCCGTCGCGTAACGCGTACCGGCTTATACCCCCCTACGTGAATTATACAGAGATAGGTATATACACGTACGCACACGTGTGCGCAGGACAGCGGGTGGAACACTCTCTCTCACTCTCTGTGTGTGGTAGGGGTACCCGAGGAGACCGAGAGACCGAGAGACCGAGAGAGAGAGGAAGCTTGTCCGTGCACAGGGCGTGGCAAGGGTCCACCAATCGGAGGTCGAGAAATTCCTCGGAAAGCCCGAAATCGAAGCGAGTAAAAATTTTAGCGGCCGTGTCAAACGGCAGGGACCCATAGGGAGCTCGCGTAAGGGGATCACTGCGCCTGATCTCGGCTTACATTTTTCTTCCCTTACCCGTATATATCTACACCGAGAGCAACAGAAAGAGAACCAGAGAGAGAGAGAGAGAGAGAGAGAACCAGCACTTTTCTCGAGTTCTCCCCGGTTCCTCGGGATTTGCCTTCGTCAATCTCATCGCTTCTCGATTTCTTAGAGCCAGCTCCACGTGCGCCTTCTTGTCCCCTTGTCCCTCTCCTCTCCTCTCCTCTCCTCTTCTCTTCGCAGCTCGGCTCGGGGACGTCTTTCTTTTTACCTCCGAATCGAGATACGCCGCCAATCCTTACCACTCAATATACCACTTTATCTGGCTTGCGATATTTTTATATACTGCTGCACTTACGCGTATCGTCCGATAAATAACATTGTCAACGCTTTTTAGTTAAAAACCTTTTTTTATTTTAATAGTTAGACAAAAAGAAAGGGGGTAGACACGAGACTATTAGAGTCCACCTATACCTACACGGTCTAGAATTTTCATTTCTTTCCACCTGTTTGTACCTGTTAATACGCCCAATCTTTTTCTGAAACTGTTGTGTAAAAAATTACCCTGCACTATGCTCTAGTAGAAATTCCAGCGGCGGTCGGGCACATTTATATTTAATAAACGGCACAATCGACCCAAAATAATTAGTCAAAAATACAGAGTTGAATAAGGATAAGCTAAAAGATTTTGTAAGATTAAGTGTTATTTGTAATATTAAAGGAATTCAAAGTTGAAGAATAAAGTTCGTCAGTTAACCGTGTTGTTCTCTTAATATCTCGGAATGATTAATGTCGCGAGAAATGAAATCTCACGATTATAGACCGTAAACGATCGATAAGCCAGAATATTTACGCGTTCTCGGAGGTTGATAATTATGTGGGAACAAATCGATTTTGCGGCAGACTCGCGGATAATCGATAAGCGCGCGTAATTCGACGAAATCCCGCGGGGGGATGAAGGGTTGAACGAACGGGAAGGATAATGATCGCAAGAAATAGAGAACGAACCAGCGAATCCAGACGCAGATCCAGGAGATCGGTACGCAGGGTCTGCTGTGGGCGCGGGAACGGGAGGATATATAACCGTACAAGATGGAGCTGCGCGGTGGCGGAGGCTCTCGAGGAATCCACGACGGGCGATTACTCTTTGGTTCCGTCGCTCCGAAAATTGCGTGGCGCGCCCGTGGCGGGACTCGGGAGGCTGCACGTATTCGCCGAGTCGAGAGACGGAAAGACCGAGAGACGGAGAGAGGGAGAGAGGGAGAGAGGGAGTCTGCGTTTAATAGCCTAGGCGAGGCGGTCGCCATTAGGAATCCCTCGAGACTCCTCGTGCCAGGAGTTGCTCCCCAGGACCCGGGTTATACCTCTCGAGAGCTGCGGTCGCGTGCACCCTCGCGCTATTTACCTGCACGCACACTATAGCGCACCCGAGAGGAGGGACGGAAGAAGAAAGAGAGAGAGAGAGAGAGAGAGAGAGAGAGAGAGAGAGAGAGAAAGAGAAACCGTACCGCTAAAATCATTAGAAACTAAGCGAGACCGAGGTAGATGTGTGTCTACCCATATATATACATACGTGTGGAGGAGGTTAGTGCACTGCGCAGAATCCTCCCGTTAGAATGCTTAGATAGGCCTGTGCAGCAGCCCTCCTCGGTCCCCTTCTCTCATCCCTTGGGTTGCCTTGCCTTGCCTTGCCTTGCCTTGCCTTGCCTTCCACACGCACCCACACGCCTCCGGAAATCAATATCAAAACATCCCTCGCTCCTTCTCCGGCTTCTCTTTTGCTGTTCCTCATTACGTCTAACTCTCTCCCTCATCCGCAAATTTATGCCTTTTTCAAACAATCTGCATTTATTAATTAACGCCCACGGTATATTCACTGTGTGTCCCGCGGAAGCTGACTGACGTTGAGTGTTGACGACACCACTGCGACTCGAGGAAGTGCGTACCTATATACCTCTTATTTATCTTATGTATCCAATCGATCTTATAATTTCACGATTGCAGTCCACTACTGCAGGTGTATGCCATGTATAATTCAATAAATATTTTCAATTATCCAAAATACAAAGCTCTATCGTACACCTACTCGAAATAAATATATAATACGCACACGTCTATAAGCGCGGTTACACTATACCACTTATCTTGAATTTAACGACATTTTTCTCGCAGTTTAACAACTTTCCTCAATGGTTATATACTTACCTGATGTTTTCATTCTTCTTCTCCTTTACCTTTTTTTTAAACCGGCAAAACTACTTTTTAAACTTCTTGTATAACAAGGAACGAGAAATTTGTTTTTTAAGTAATGCGATAATGCAACTCTAACTGCAATAAGACAAACTTTTATTTTTCAACTACACCGTTTACTTCAAATTTTACTTTTTCTTTCTGTTCTTTTTTCTTCTTTTTCACACCTACCACGTTTTTCTATTTTATTTTCTAAACTCGTAAGATCAATCGCGGTAAATCTAATTAATCTATATAGTTTAGTGGTTAACGATTATGCACCTACAGTTTTATACAAATTATTTAAATGATGATCCAAAAGCTAAAATGTCTAATGATTTAAATCCAATTTTAAAATTGTTTAGAGTAAAAATAATTTTACTCGGAACACATATATCGGGATACTTAATTATGATGAATGAGTTATTTTAATCTTCTTTTGATCACTGCTTTTTCTTTTGATCAATAATTTAAGAGTTTCGTTTTATTAAAAAATAATTAAATTTTATTAATTCTCTAAGTTATTGTTTTGATATTTATGCTTAAGGTGGATTGTGTTGACTTTGCGTTACTTACAAATTGGTTAGACCTATATTTCTCTACATTTTGAGAAAATTCTGTATACACATTGTTTCTGTTGAATCTTAAGTATTAATTTTAAGAATGTATGGTTGAGGCCCATTGACTAACTGAAATCGTGTAACTCCCAGAGTTAGAACATTGAATTCCAATCTCAAAGTAAGTATAATATTGAGTCAATAAATCGATAATTAAATGTTCAAGGGTCGAATAGGAAGGTTGTTAGTTGTATACTCTCGCTCGAGCGGTTTCTCTCCCTCTGTAAGTACGATAAGAATGGTAATTGCGTAAGAAAGGTAGGTATGGGAATTAAAGGATTTCGCTAAGGTAGGTTGAGACGCCACGCATGAGAGAAAAGCTCGTATTCAAAGCTGCAATGGTAAAATTAGAGGAGGAAGTAGTCGAGCTCTCGCGCATCTAATTTCCTCGTGCGCTTCAAAGGGGAGAGTAACAGGGGGGTGGAAAAAAAGGGCCAGAACGCGCGGGATGTGCGCGAGATTCTCCGCTCCCTTTCATTCTCTTCTCTAGCTTGATGCTGCTTAAAATTCATAAGGCGCTCTGTTTACTCACTAAAGATACGCGAGCGAGCGAGCGAACGAGCAAGCGACCGACCGACCGAGCGGCTCTTGGAACGCGTTATATTCCTTCCTTCATCCGCTTTTCAACGCATCCCTTGTATATACCTTCCATCCTCTTGTTCCGCTTATGTTCCGCGTCTGCTTTATCACTCCTCTCGGAATAAAATTATTCGATCCATTCCGACCGAGCATTTGCCCATTTTCAATTATCCTCCAAATACGTATAACTATTTTCATGGTTCCCCGTGATCCTAACTGCAACACCAACTGTTTACTTATCCTTTTAGAGAAAGGACCATTTCGGCTACCGTGGTATTTGGTACTATATCGCTCTAGCGGGAACAAATATATTTTTTAAATTTTATAAACTATAGCCGCGTTCGCTGTTTCTGACTCCGTAGCTTTAAAAATTATCGTATCAGAATCGAAGACAATTCTGTTTACAGTTTTCAAGCTTGAAAAATATTAAACTTGGACTATGTGTTCTACTGCAAGTTTATAACAATCGTTTTATTATATACCTAAATAAAGGGCTGCTACGTATGCTTAAAATCTTTGTAAGCTAATTTAACAAATTTATGCTAATTTTAAGAAATTCTAAATCGACAGTTAATTATAACTATAATATATTTTCACGTATTTCGATATACCTTCTGATATTTAAAAAAATCCAATGTTTATAGAATGCTGGTCAATCGTTCAGGAGATGTGAGACCAAAATTAAAGAGAAATGTATAGTTATTAAGCCAAAATTTTTGTTAAAAAATATAGAATGGTATTTCTGTATAAACAAGGAATAAAAGTTAAGAGCATATACTACTAAATTAAAAACAAAATTATTGTCTTTGCTTACAATGAAATAAACAGAAACATTTGATCACCAAGCTTAAATGAAAGTTGAAGATTTAACAATTTGAAAAATTAATAGAGGTTTTGCCTAAAGTAAGCATAAGATAATTATGGAGAAGATATTTCCAAAAAAACTGTTTGCTTCATTTACGTCACTTCGACGTGTCCTCAACGTTTCAAAAAAATCATAAAATACTTTAGAAAAGTGAATGAAAAATTGTTGTGCTTCATACGCGGTGATCCATTCGATGGTTACCTCCCTTCTTAGCTTTTAAGTTTAACGTATTCCATTTGAGAGAGGCGCATAAAAGAGCGAGGGTACAGCAGAGTACCCCTTAAAAAGAAAACAAAGAAGAAGAAGAAATGAAGATGATCCGTGAAGAATCCTTGGTAAGAGACGAGTGATAGAAAGTCTAAGGTATCGAATAGTAAACGATCTTACTGCATTAAAGAGTAAAAAGGTGATATACGCGGGTGTACGTAACGACGAGTGTGTAAAAGAAAAAAGAGGAAAGGAAGGTAACGACCTCGTCCTTTAGGGTAATAGCTCGCTAAACATCGTTTCTCGTTCTTTGCTTCAAAATCTCCAAGATCTCCAAGATCTCGTTGTACGTAGGGATTTAATCAACCATAAGAAGGAATTTAAGGTTTTTTAATAAATTTACGTTTTCAGAGGATTTGACTGTGCATAGTTTATAATGTCGCGTTTGACGAGACGAGCGTTTCGAGAGTCCAGACTAGCTATTAACTGGTGGAGCACGGCGACTTCTTAGCGTCTTTGAGCGGAACCGGGAGGAGCACATTGTCTCTCGGGAAAGCCTCCTATTTGGCGCATACGTACAGCTAAACCGAGGGCGAGAGAGGGAGTGAGGTGGCGAGGTGGCGAGGGGGATGAGTGGGAGAGCGGGAGAGCGGGAGCGTAAAACCGAGAGGGAGATGTGGGCGAGAGAGCGCAGCCATCTTGCCACAAACTTGACTCGACCAATCAGCGTCGACGTTGTGGTCACCCGGGCTTTCGCTCTTCTCTCCCTCGTACGTGCACCCAGCGCACCTCTCTGCCTCTCTGGTTCTCTTCCACCCGCGAGGCTGTACGTATACGTACGTACGTGATACTGCAGCCTGGTACTCCTGCTGCGTACCCTTTAATTCTAATCAATTTACCGTAGCGCGCAGTATATGCCCGACCGCAAAAACGAGCTCAAGGAGAGGGTAAAGTAACCTCCCGGGGTTGCATCCTCTCCTCGCCTACATTGCTAAATAATTACACCCCTCTCTCCCTCTCACCCCGCACTTACCACTACTCTCGTACTCACACATATCCCTGTAGGCTCCTTTTCATTTTCACCACTCTCTGTCCTCTATAGAATCCCTATACGAGACGACCCTTCGCTGACCGAGTGTTATTCCTCTGAGCTATCGATTAGAAAACTCTCCTCGAAAATCGCCAGAAAAAATGTAGCATTCACTAATTACACTAAAAAAAAGGATCCCTATCTCAACGGTGATTACTTACTTACCAATCCAATGGAGTTATTATCCTGCACTTGTTCGTTACTATGACGAATTAAGAAAAATAAATTATACACTTACCAAACCCAAAGTCGACAAATTGTTAAGCAAGCATATATTTTCACTCCGTTAGACGGGCCCTTTATTCATTTAGTACGGATTTAAAAAATTTATATTTAGTAATGTACAAAGAATTTTCGTATTTAGTCGATCGTCAACCGCCCACTAGCTCGAATTAATAGTCCTCAACTTTTATTCATAGCCCCTTTCAAACATATAAAATTCGTGCTAACGTACGAAACTGTAATTCCTAATAATTGCCGACTACGTGAAATTTCTTCTCGTTTAGCCCGGTTACGTACATAAGAGAGAAAATGGAATATATTACAGAACGCGAAATTTACTCGAGGAAACTCGATGAGCGTGCGAACCGCGACAATGCGTTTCGTCATCACTATGTTCTACGAGTAATAATTAGGTTTAATATAAATAAACTAAATAACTATCTCGAACGTAGCTCTCATAGAGACAGAAGGGGAGTTGAGATATTATACCATCCTATTCATTATCAAAGATCTTCATTTTCGCGTCATGTATATTATATTCTACCTTGGATATGCGAATCACGAAATAGATTTTAATGTTATGCTTTTGCGTTTTTCATTGTTTTGAGGAATATTATAATTATCAAAAGTGTTAATAAATATGTTAATTTATTTATATGGTGTGCAACCAATCGCGCCGATGTAAGATGAAAGAAACAATTTCGTAGAGGAGAGAGACAGGGGAGGGGGAGAGAGATATTCATTCAAAATAATTGATGGAACGGTCCTAGTAAGTAAAGTAGTCAAATACAAAGTACTTTCTTATTTCCGCAGAGAGAGAATCACAGATATTTTTTTAACTTTCCTATATAAGGCGATACGTGTATGTGCTATATATATACCTATATAGAAAAGTAGATAGAAACGAAAAAGTCGATTTATTTGTGCTCCTGATTGGAGGATATGAAGTCAAGGGCTTCCCGAGCTATAACTTGGCCGCATTCGAGTTAGAAAGTATGATTCGTCTGCTCTCGATATTTTCCTCTTGAAAGCAGGAAAAAGGAAGGGAAAGAGATCCTTGCCTTGTATATATATATAGATATATTATGAAGAGAGAGAGAGAGACAGAAAAAGAGAAGAAAAAATGTGCTCGTCGTTACAGCTACTAAACGAAAATCGACGAATTTTTAAAGCAAATGTTAGCTTTTTTATCCCACGACATTGCTATTTAGTCGATAAACATTTAACGACAAATATTTAAATACTTTTTAACTTGGCAATATATTGAACGATAGTGACATTAAAAAAATTTTTATTTTTCTCAACTTGTTAGAGGCCTACAGTTATATTGTTAGGCTATTTACTGCTTTATCTTTGAAAAGTTTAACACTATCCAGTTGAGTTTGTTTTCTAATGAGTTAAATTAATTAAACATTGGTAGCCAAAGTTTTACACGAAAAAGCTTGGTAAGAAAAGGTATAGGTACTTATAACAGATTAAAAGCGATATCGCTTTGATCGAATGATTTTCCGAATTGTCATATAAATGAATAATCTATTAGACTCACATATTTCACCCTTGTATGATAAATAACAGTTTAATTGTAAATTAAGGTGATTAAAATAAATCTGAGATATTTGTGTCGCGTATTTTCGATAGCACGAGAAAAAAATGTAGTTGGTTAATTAACTTTAGACTCTAAGCTTATTCCCGCTAATTTCAATGCACTATATAGAGTTGTGTTGACTCTAAGTACTTGACAGTGTAAAGGTGTCAAGATAATAAGCTCGTAGTAGTGGCAACAATGATTGCATTTAAAAAGCCCGTGTCGGAAATTTCCAATCCATAAAAAGGGTATAAAATAAGTATTTTAAGGAAAGAATCGCAGAGCGCTTTAGCGGTTAATCAACTCGCGGCACTTGAGCTCCTCACGAGCGGAAAAGACCGAGGGTCGTTTCTTAGGTAGGATATTTCCAGTGAAGCGGATCCGCAGTCGAGAAACGAGTCGAGCAAGAGTCGCTCGGAGTCTTCTTTTAAGCGCTGACGACAGGACGACAGGACGACCGGTGTCACGGGGACACTAATGTCCTGGAGCCTCTTAACTTTTCGACTGTATCACCTGTCGACTGTCCGAGCACTTCCTTTAATCTCCGACCACAAATTTTCAGCTTCCGAATTCCATCAAATATTAATACGATTAAAACTTTCGAGTTTTCCTCTGTGTACTATACAGAAATTCGTGTGTTTAATAATACCTGTGCATACGTCGCATATACATTTTCTTTAATAGAACTACTCCTTGATATATATAACATATTTCAGGTATATTATCCGAATTTATTTTAAAGAAATAACTCGTTCTTCACCTCTTTTTTCGTGATAAATCAATCATTTATTAAAAATCCTTTCAAAATTTTTCTAAATATACTTACGGTTCTCGCGTCGGTGGATTTGAAACAGTGTCAAACTGACAAAACTAATGAATAATTATATTATTCTTGCAGTTAATCTCAAATTCTGTAAGCTATTAAAATAATAATTTTCTCTTGACAAGTATCTTTTTGGAACGTCTAACATTTTAAAGTTTAAATTTGTAAACTTTAAAATAGAAATATACTCCAATTGAATTAAAATATCGATGGTAAATGAGTGCGGTTCAAGATATGGTATATATTATATTAATAGTCTAACACTTTTATAAATATTTCACTTACTGGTTTCTTAACTCTATTGTATATCGGTTTGTGTAAAAAGGATAACTTTATTTATTATTTACAATATTTTATGTCAAAGATCTGATTGTTTTATTTATTAATAATCGAGTTGTAAAGTTTATGAATACATCTTTAATGGCTACTGTCGGCTAATGTTGTAATTGACAATTTTTATTTATCCCTCTTAATAAAATCTCTGATGTTCAATGCATTTTTTATTACAACTTTATTATAAATAAACACAAATTTATTTATTATACATGTTCATTTTGATCTATACATTTTACTATATATTTATTTTATTCAACAAAGCTCATATTTCATCAATCTCTTTTTCATCTAATGTATCGCTTGAGAACAAATAAAAAATTAACTTTCGTGAGATATCGTCCGGAACTTAACGGGATGTCGAACCCAAGTTACAGGGATCTACACCTTTCAACATAAGAATTATGTTGAAAATATTGAAATAAAAATCTGAAAAAATTCATTTGAGTAGTTTAAAATAAAACCGAATAAGGCACAGCGTTTTGATTTTTTAAGAATAAATAAATTTGTTAATAGTAATTGAATAAACAATTTTCGGTCGGTAATTATTGGTCTAAAAAGGCATAAATTTTCAACGCAAAAATCTGAATTAAATTATTAATTTAAAATTCTGAAAAAATTTGAGTATATTATTTAAAACATGTGTAAGAGCATGGCGTTCATAAAAATATAAAAATTACCATAAAAATTACCATTTTCTGAGTCCGACATTTTCTTAAACTGGATGTAAAAGTCTAATTTTACCAATCGATTTAGTGGAGAAGAAAAAACCAATTAAATTATGAGAAAAAACTAAGCATCATTGGCCTTTGCTTGGAAATTTACTCTGTATTTTTTTGTCATAATAGATTTAATAATCAAATTTTCTTCGAAAATTATTTCTGAATGCATTGATATTTTTGTACGAGATTTAACACAATAATAGACAATGATGAAAGGAAGGCCAATGATGCGCGTATTGGCTATTCATAATCTATATTTATTTAATTAAAATAATTTTTTATAACACATGCACGAATTTCACATTTCCACGCTTTAAAAATAGGGCCTATAGTCGTTCGATATTGCGTCCATTACTGAAATGTAGCGCGCACAAAAGTATACATGTGCAATAGTTTGAATCAATAATTGTATAATTAATGGATTTTTAAAGTACTCAAAACGCAAAAATTTGTGTATGTCATAAATAATATGTTGTGCTCCAAGGGCTAAATGTTTTACTCGGTTTGTAAAAATTGACTTTAACATTCCCTTAATAGGATAAACTAGTTGAAAATAGAATAATTTATTATTAATAATCTATAATTTAATGTGTTTAACTAAAATATTTTTTAATTTGTTAAATATTATTGACTTTCATCGAACAATCTTATCTAATTTTCTTGTAACGTAACGTTTTATCGAATAGAAGCCACACGTATAAGAATTGTTAATCGACTTATGTAAAATAACAATTGCAAGAATACTGAAAGTGTTTATTAAATAAAATGATTTTGCTCTCTAGAATTAGCATAATATTTAAACTTTTTGCAATCATATTGCAAATTACCTTTTTATTACATTATTTTAAATTTAGTTCGGTTTAAACCGATTAGAAATATGTGCAAAAAAATCTTGATTCAGAGTCTCATAATCATATAAAATTGCTGCGTTACAATATATTATCTAAAAATTTGGATAAAAGTTAATAATAATACAATTTGTTTATAAAATTTATAACATTTTAACCAGGCTCGTCCTCCTAATCATATTGATAGAAAAAGATACTAAAAAAACAATAGTAATTACAAAAAATGTATTCCAATTCACAATTAAGGAAATAAGAAACAACTCGAATTAACGATGCTAAAAAATCCGATAATTTTATTCTGGTGTGCACAACACTCGAAGGCATTTTGCGTGCAGTTCAACTACTCATCGAGCATATAGCCATAAGTTAATTAAATAGTCACCGACTGTTTTATCGTGAATCGTAGCAAAAAAAATGAAGAAGAAGAATAGGCATGCGTCTAAGAGAAATTAAAAAAAAGATCGCATCCACAAGGCACTCGAGGACAATTTTCGCATCGTGAGCTCGTAGTGAATAGAATCACTGAACGAAAAATAATCCATATAGCGGAACAACGTTTCTTTTTTAAAAACGAGTTAATTGGGTGCGTTTTCGATCCGTCCATACACCCACACGGGCGCACGCCCGCTTTCATTCGATCGAGGAGGTAGAGAAGGGTTCGTTATCGCGTGTAGAATTTTTTTTAACCAGTTTGTCCAATCGAGACCCTTGAGAATCTCGGGTGACTAAGAGAAGGTTTAAAAAAAACACACACATCCACACGTATACATTCTAGCAGGAAAAAAACACCATTACTGAATGAAAATTCGAAGCGAGACCGAGGAGCGAATGAAAAGTGCGCGCGACGAACATCGAGCGTGTAATTCGCTCTTTAGAGAACACTTGGACAATAATTACGGGCGCTGGGTGCTTAGGCAGCGAAAGGGAACGCGTTGAAAAGATCTTTTTACGCTTATTTTCACTGCGCGCGAGTCACCTTACCGGAAAGACATGTACCGAGCTTTTAATTAGGCTCGCTCGCTTCTTTTTCTTTCTATTTTTGCTTCTTCTTTTTTTTTACTTCCTTCGGTGGTTTTCTTTAAGCTTTACGGTCAAGACTTGCCGGCGAGAAGCGGTTTTCCAAATTAACCCACTTTTGTATACCATTAACTTTTACAACTAATTAAAAACGAACGTTGCACTTTAATCCCTCTTTCTCTCTATGTGCGAATGTGCACATATTATAATTAAAAGTATTTGAATATGCTTTTGAACAGGATTTCAATTTTCTTTTAAAGAGAAAGTCTATCCACATATGCATGTATATACGTGTATTTTTCGAAACAATGTGAAATAATTTATATTTTTATAATAAAATATTTTTATTAAATCCAATTACCAGCATCGTATTTATAAATCATTTGATTTAGCATACAACAATATTAAATAAATCTTTTATTTATTTACATTTAACAGTTCCATATGCAAAATTTAAATAATATTTTACAAACAATCAATTCAACATGCAAAATATATATAATTAATTTATATATATATAAGTATATTTGTTTGAATGCTTATAAGTACATCTTAAAAAAAGTTAAATAATATTTTGGAACAATGTTAAGATTAATTTAATGTAAAAATACATAAAAAAAGAAGAAAGCAGCGTCATTGTAGTGTCTCGTTTTATTCATTTGAAGCAACCCCCGGCGACTGCATGCATAAATAGGAAATAAGATTGCTTTCCGCTGAACGGGATCATCTCCGTGTCCGAGAGCGAAGTAGCAGCAACGGCGGCAGCAGCCATCTCAAAGTTAAGGCGAGGCACTGTATAGACGAGGAGAGATAAAACTCGGGGAATAGGAAAACCGCTCGGTTCGATTGCCGGCGCGTGTCGCATCAATCTTTTGCCTCCTGGCCTCTCGCACCCTCGCGTTTCCGGCAAACTCGCCGTTTCGGAGATCGAATCCTCGGGCTATGGAGGGATAGGGAGCGACTGACAGCTCTTCGGGGCTTCGTCGGCATCGATGGAGGAATTTCCTTATACTCTTTTACCCCCTTGTACTTTGAGCTTAGAAAAATGCCTGCCATGGGGCTCTCCCGCCCTCTCTCTCTCTCTCTCGTCTTTTTTTTTTTATCAAGAAGGAGATTTTGCATGTGGGGTGTGACTATACGTTAATGCTTTGGAAACTTTGAGAAATTATTTTGGGGTTACTTGGAATTGGTAATGCGTTAGGGGAAGATACACCTATACCCTTTGTGTTTTTTAGATTAATTTTATTTTACTCCAAGTATTTTCGAGTTTACTTTTTTTTGTAATGGATCAATAGTAAGTATTACGATTTTTTTTACAAAAGCATGGTTATATGTATATTTCAATTATTAATAAATCTGAATATACCATATACAATAGTATGTAATTTTTTATTTAATTCTCAAAGTATACTTCACGAGTAATTGGAAACGTTTAAAAGTTTTTCTAAAAAGCTTTTTACGATTGTAAATAACAATGCACAACATACTGACTTGTATCACACTTCATGTCAGTTTACTATACGAATACCAGTAATACACACATCTTGCTACGTTAAGAGGAATTTAAATTTATTTCTATAAAATTATTCTTTGTAAACCGTATACACAGAGTAATCGAAATTCCGGCCTCGGAGTAAAAAAAGGTACAGGTCATAGGTCGAAACGCGAGTAACCGATAATTCATTAGTTGTATAAGGAAGCGAACCGAGCAAGAGAAACACGGAGTCATTTTGACTAAGCAACTTCTCTCAGACCGCCTCTTGGTTCGTTTCTCTCGTACGCTCAGGCTAGAAATAGAGAGAGAGAGAGAGAGAGAGAGAGAGAGAGAGAGGAAGAGAGAGGGAGAGGGAGAGAGCTGATATATTACCTCCGCGCCCTAAACCATCCCTTATGCAGCCGCCATCTTGAAGGACTCCGGGGTGCGCGCCTGGCGGTGGGTCCCCTCGCTCCCCCTCCCACGTGGAAACCCACCCACGATCGAAAATCCCGTTAGAGTCAGCGCCCATTTTGACGCTGGGCTTCTCCTTTTCCATATATCTTTGCACCACTTGTTACCTACACCACGGCTTCTAGATCGTTTATTTCTATATACGCTACGTATTTTCCTTTCGACCAAATTTTTATCATTTACATTGGGATGTAATTTATCCGGGCTCGAATTCAAACATGGAAATCACCGAATTATTATAATAATGTTTGAGAAAGATATCTACCCGCGTGTGCGATACGAAAACGAACCTTTCGTTTGTTTATCATAAATTGTGGATTAGGCTCCTAAGCCTTGTTCGATCAATTACGAATTTACATTTGTCGTTTTTCTCTTTCGGGTAATCTTATGGGTATTAAATATCAATTTTTACTCGACTGTACCCATACTAGGCCAAATGTATTTTTATTCTTGGCGTACTGTAAACGGTTGTTAGTCTGTTACCAACATTTCAAAACAATAAAGCTGATGTATAATATACGTTTAACGGAATATTGAAAAGTTGATGTACACGCGAAAAATCGTTTATTCGATTATATTATTAATTTGTACAATAAAATGTACAGCTATAAAATTGACCGAATAGACCGATGCGGTAATAGTTACTCGAGAACTGTAAATTTTAAATTCACTTGCGCGAGTAATATTTACCCAAGCCGCTTTAGAAATAGCACTTGAGTGTTCGGTAATTTACTTTTCCCTCTCAATGACATTAATTTTAGTTTTCTCACTGGTATTACTAAACAGTGAGAATTCCAAGATAAATTTGTAGAATAATATTTAATTTGGATCAATGTAATTTGCGCAATAACATTATCTGACTTTCTCCTAAAAGAGAAAAGTGCTGATAAAAGTAAAAGAGCCTATTAAGTGTAAATATACTTTCACCAGCGGTGCTTCTGCTCCTGGCACGTAATAAAATTTTACACCACAAATGTTCTCGTAAAACGAAATAATATACTTAGACGAAAAGTCTGAAAAGTTGTTTACCTCGGCGATTCACCGAGCTCGGAAAAAATTTGTTAATTCCCGTTGTATCCGTTTATTTACGAAAAAGAAAAAGCAATTGAAAGAAATTTCGGGGATTGACGAAATGTTCGAATGCATATACGGAGACGAGGAGGAGCGGCAGGGAAAGTAGGGAAAAGGCCATCTCATCGAGAGAAAAACTCGTTGAAAAAACATGATAGACGGAAAGGAGGAAAGCTCTCTTGGATTATTAACAGGCAATTCGTAATGAAGGGCCGGTAAAGTGCGTCTGGGAAATCTCCATATTCGAGGCATTAAAATCCTGACTCGGCTTGTTTTCGGAGCGCGCGCGCGATAAATCAAGTGCACCCACCAGCCCGATCCGGCAAACGCTATATGTATGTATACACCGTTATAGTCACGTAGGCTCGTAAAAGACGCGCAGGAGCGTTTTCGAGTTATCCGCGGAATTTCACGGGGGAGGCTCGACAATAGACGGGTGGAGTGAAACCCGAGGTTCGCGAAAAAGGGACCTCTCTCCCACCTTTACCCGTGCATGCACCACTCTCTCGTACACGCACACGCGCACACGCGCACACACGTATAGCGCTTCCACATTTTTCGGAAGCTCGGCGTGCTCTGGATTTTCGGTGCTGCTCGGTTCAACGATGTGCTCGACATTCTCCTAGATTCTTGAGGGATTTGATTATGCAAAACGAGACGCGGATCTCGCCTTTTCTTCTCTCGGCATTTCTCTAGCTCGATCTTTTCTTAACCGGTGACTGGACTGGAACGACTGGATTCCTCCTTCGTATTCCTCTTCTCTAGATTTTTCATTTTCTTTTTCTTTTTCTTTTTCTTTTTCTTTTTCTTTTCTTTTGCTTTTTCTTTTCTCCACTATACATTTCATGTTTGATGGTAAAGCCTCGCTCCTGCGACATACCTGAAATTTAATCGTTTTGTTAAAAATTATGCTACAATCCCATTTTTTTTATAAACGCAATCTTTCTATATAAGACTCACATATAAAAAAATTAACAAGCTTTTCACGGTAAAACCGTAAAAAAGTAATTGGGTCTACTGGTGGGCATAATAGATATGGTCTTGGCCATGACGGTATAATCGAAAGTTATTTTGAAATATTGCTTTCGATTCGGTTCGTAAATATTACTTAAATTCAAAAAATGTTAAAAAAAATTAATTTGAGTGAACATTTTATTTTAAATATCTCTTCAAATTTGAAGAACAGAATAGTTATTTATTTTTTTAAATACTAAATACTAAAAGCAAAATTTGTAGTACATCAATCTAAGAATAATCAGGTACGAAGTGTACAATTTTTCTAAGATATATGGATACAAGTTGAAAATTTGATACCCCAATCTCAACTCCTAACGTTAAATAATTAGATTTATTGAAAACATATTATTTGTAATAGTTTAAACTGTATCATGATAATAATATTATACACAATTTAATTATGTTTTATTCGTATAATTCTAAATTTCGTTCATCCATCGGTATAACTGTTAATAAAGTTTCGTTGACTTTTTTTCTATATACCAGATTGAGATGAGTATTTTAACATACGTATCTGTAAATATATTACGCTTAAATTTTAAAGATTAATGAAGTTGAATTAATGGTTCTAATGTATACTTGAACTTTTTGTAGAAATGTATCAAAATCGGATTATTGTATTAAAATATCTATAGATCGGAACATAAATCGAGATACATAAATATGCACTCGATGTATAATGTTTCTATATCATTTTGTAGGTAAGCAGGCTTACTCGTACGTAATGTCGTGCAAGCATTCAAAAAAACATTCGACCCAATATTCAATAAAATTTCTAATAAAAGGAAACGATGTTTCTAAGAAGATATTTGCAGTAACTTGAAAAAGCCAATAAAAGCTGCTGTACCCGCAAAATAGGCGCAATATGTTCAGATGAATTATAAAAATGGAGATTTTTTTATATTACCTAAAATAAACTGTGTTTTTATCGGAATATTTAATTCAAAGCGCATTAATTATATTACCTTTATATTTAATAAATAGATCCTTCTATTTCAAAATATAAAAGTTTTGAGAATAAAATAGACAATTTGCCATTACTAAATTTAAAAATGTTAAAGCAGTTCGTATATGCCTTACTTTAAACAAAAAAAAAACACCAGAAAGAAATAAATGGATATTTTTAAATTCTGACCTCCAAAATATATAAATTGACGATAAAAAGTTGAAAATTCACATATCGGCTTTTAAAGAAGGTGAAAGACGGAATTCCTACTTTACGAAAAAAATACACGCGATCAATAAAAAATAGCTATTTCAATACACTAACCTTAAAAGTAACGCGTAAGACGAAAAAAGTAAAAAATAGCAGTTTTAGCGTTTGAAAAGGTTTAAAATGCATCAAAATTTATACTTTATGAAAACAACATTTAAGAAATAAAAAACAGATTTTTTAAGATTATAACTTATAAAATATAGAATTAGAGAAATAATAAAATATACACTGATAATAGTAGAAACTGCATATTTCGATACTCCAGTTTGCAAATTGTAGAAATCGATGAAAAAAAACCCAGAAAATAAGTCATTTTACATTTGAAAAGTTTGATAAAGTACCAAATAAACAAAACGAAAATATATTTGTAACGTAACAAAAAGGTATTTCAAAGAGTAAAATAATTAAGATATTTACGTCTTTTAAAAAATTTAAAGTATGAAATATGTACTTTACAATAAAACTATGTGAAATAGTATAAAATGATATACCTTCACTTTAACTTTAATAAAATGCATTTTTAACTTTAAAAAGATTAAAATTTGACAATTTTACATAAAACGAAAATCATTTTTGAAAAGTAGAATATTAATATTTTGAGTTTGTAACATCCAAAATCTAGAAATTAACGAAAATGGTAAAAAAATCGCTTTTTCGTCTTTTGAAAAGATGAAAATTTAGATAACTTAGTTTGCAAAAGGAAAGTACATTTGAAAAGTAAAAACGCATATATCCTTCTTTTAAATTTCGCCGAGTAAACCTATACCGGTGTATCTGTCTAGATTGATAGCTTCAAGTTGTGTCTATGTTGTAGAAAAAGAAGTTTTTTTGACTGGGTAATAGAAGCGAAAGAAGAAAATTAACAGCTAGTAAGTACGACACGTAGTGCGCTGTACGTACTCTATATAAATAACTGAGCAACAGATTTAAAGTGCACATTCATTGAAACAGTTAGTAGCACTCAAGTCGTTAAGGTTGTAAAAAGAAGAGTAGTAGTGAAATGAGATAAAAAAAAAGAAAGAATAAAAGAAAGAAAGGGAGAAGAAGGGAAACATAGTCAAGCTCTTTGATCTCTCGTTTATTCTACAGCGCGAAGCGTAGAGCGACAAGATAGACGAGCCACGCTAGATGAAAAGTCGGTTAAGAGAAAACACTCGAAAGGGCCCTTGTCCCGAGAGAGAGAGAGAGAGAGAGAGAGAGAGGGAGGGAGGGAATTTTAGGGCAACCACCCAAGTGTTTTGATTTCGCACTTCTCGGTGAAACGAAAGGACGCGAGCGAAAAGTTGGTCGCGCGCATTGAAATTCAAATGAATCGTCGCGTCGATCGCCGGTTACGTAAGTAGTTCGCTCTGCATCCAGGTATACGCACCTCGTCGATTCTCAATTGTAGCGGATCGCGAGAGGACCGAGTAAAAAAAGTGACGGAACGAGGGAGATGATGATAAAGGAAAAGAGAAAAAAGTCGGGCACCGTAGCTGTACGTACGTAAGAAGAAGCAGCTGCGTGGGTCCCGATATGCAAAAAAGGGGTTGCCAAACCCGGAATTAGAATATCCTCGCGGTCTCATTTGAATTTCAATATATATACATACATATAAGAGTGAAAGAGAGAATCGAAAGATACGAGGTTGGGAAACCTCGAGGGTTCGTACGACGCGTACCTATCCGAAGCTCTCTCTCTCTCTTGGTTGCAATCCCAGGTAACCGCTAAAAAGGGTTGGACCCATTAAAAATTGGACTACCTGGGTCTTATTCCTCGATACGATTTTCCAACCCCTGGTCGAGCTGTATACGTGCACACATACGCGCCGACCGTGAGCGTACACGTAACTTTGTCGTTCGGTACCGCGCACAACCTTGGCAGCTCATTAGAGCCGCGTCAAACGTCGATTCCAGGCCCCCCAAAGACCCTTCGATCATTTTCTATTTATATTCAATTTATGATACATTCGACCCTCCAAATCAACTGTGTTTTTATCGGAATATTTAATTCAAAGCGCATTAATTATATTACCTTTATATTTAATAAATAGATCCTTCTATTTCAAAATATAAAAGTTTTGAGAATAAAATAGACAATTTGCCATTACTAAATTTAAAAATGTTAAAGCAGTTCGTATATGCCTTACTTTAAACAAAAAAAAAACACCAGAAAGAAATAAATGGAATTTTTTAAATTCTGACCTCCAAAATATATAAATTTACGATAAAAAGTTGAAAATTCACATATCGGCTTTTAAAGAAGGTGAAGACGGAATTCCTACTTTACGAAAAAAATACACGCGATCAATAAAAAATAGCTATTTCAATACACTAACCTTAAAGTAACGCGTAAGACGAAAAAAGTAAAAAATAGCAGTTTTAAGCGTTTGAAAAGGTTTAAAATGCATTCAAAATTTATACTTTATGAAAACAACATTTAAGAAATAAAAAACAGATTTTTTAAGATTATAACTTATAAAATATAGAATTAGAGAAATAATAAAATATACACTGATAATAGTAGAAACTGCATATTTCGATACTCCAGTTTGCAAATTGTAGAAATCGATGAAAAAAACCCAGAAAATAAGTCATTTTACATTTGAAAAGTTTGATAAAGTACCAATAAACAAAACGAAAATATATTTGTAACGTAACAAAAAGGTATTTCCAAAGAGTAAAATAATTAAGATATTTACGTCTTTTAAAAAATTTAAAGTATGAAATATGTACTTTACAATAAAACTATGTGAAATAGTATAAAATGATATACCTTCACTTTAACTTTAATAAAATGCATTTTTAACTTTAAAAAGATTAAAATTTGACAATTTTACATAAAACGAAAATCATTTTTGAAAAGTAGAATATTAATATTTTGAGTTTGTAACATCCAAAATCTAGAAATTAACGAAAATGGTAAAAAAATCGCTTTTTCGTCTTTTGAAAAGATGAAAATTTAGATAACTTAGTTTGCAAAAGGAAAGTACATTTGAAAAGTAAAAACGCATATATCCTTCTTTTAAATTTCGCCGAGTAAACCTATACCGGTGTATCTGTCTAGATTGATAGCTTCAAGTTGTGTCTATGTTGTAGAAAAAAAGTTTTTTTGACTGGGTAATAGAAGCGAAAGAAGAAAATTAACAGCTAGTAAGTACGACACGTAGTGCGCTGTACGTACTCTATATAAATAACTGAGCAACAGATTTAAAGTGCACATTCATTGAAACAGTTAGTAGCACTCAAGTCGTTAAGGTTGTAAAAAGAAGAGTAGTAGTGAAATGAGATAAAAAAAAAGAAAGAATAAAAGAAAGAAAGGGAGAAGAAGGGAAACATAGTCAAGCTCTTTGATCTCTCGTTTATTCTACAGCGCGAAGCGTAGAGCGACAAGATAGACGAGCCACGCTAGATGAAAAGTCGGTTAAGAGAAAACACTCGAAAGGGCCCTTGTCCCGAGAGAGAGAGAGAGAGAGAGAGAGAGGGAGGGAGGGAATTTTAGGGCAACCACCCAAGTGTTTTGATTTCGCACTTCTCGGTGAAACGAAAGGACGCGAGCGAAAAGTTGGTCGCGCGCATTGAAATTCAAATGAATCGTCGCGTCGATCGCCGGTTACGTAAGTAGTTCGCTCTGCATCCAGGTATACGCACCTCGTCGATTCTCAATTGTAGCGGATCGCGAGAGGACCGAGTAAAAAAAGTGACGGAACGAGGGAGATGATGATAAAGGAAAAGAGAAAAAGTCGGGCACCGTAGCTGTACGTACGTAAGAAGAAGCAGCTGCGTGGGTCCCGATATGCAAAAAAGGGGTTGCCAAACCCGGAATTAGAATATCCTCGCGGTCTCATTTGAATTTCAATATATATACATACATATAAGAGTGAAAGAGAGAATCGAAAGATACGAGGTTGGGAAACCTCGAGGGTTCGTACGACGCGTACCTATCCGAAGCTCTCTCTCTCTCTTTCTCTCTCTCTCTCTCTCTCTTGGTTGCAATCCCAGGTAACCGCTAAAAAGGGTTGGACCCATTAAAATTGGACTACCTGGGTCTTATTCCTCGATACGATTTTCCAACCCCTGGTCGAGCTGTATACGTGCACACATACGCGCCGACCGTGAGCGTACACGTAACTTTGTCGTTCGGTACCGCGCACAACCTTGGCAGCTCATTAGAGCCGCGTCAAACGTCGATTCCAGGCCCCCCAAAGACCCTTCGATCATTTTCTATTTATATTCAATTTATGATACATTCGACCCTCCAAATCAACTAGGATTTAACCATAAGAGATTAAGCGCTTTTCTCTCTACTTTCCGATTAATTATTTATTTGTATTATTAGCATCTGTTTATTATAAACATTTTAATTAAAACGATTTTTTGTGATGGTTACCGTGTAAAATTTTGTTTCCCCAGTAATGTTTATCCAAATGTAAATAATAAAGAACACCCAAATTTGTAACAAAAAGTATAATAGAAATGCGCAGTCAATGTGTCGTTCACGAAAATTATATCGAAAATTTAATTTTATATCCGTAACGTTCCGATCCAAGAGAAAATATAATAACATACACTAGCTCCATTCATCCAGATAATTGAAAATTTTTATAAAAGACTGCAACTACACCATCGTTTCGAACAATATCAACGTATAAGCTCATCATTATCTTGTAAAAGCAAAGAATGCACGTAACGTACGTATGCATAATCGACAGAATCTCCTTTCTTTTCTCTCTCTTATTTTGTCCATCGCTTGAGAGGAGCTTCAAAGTCGTTATATAGTTGGTGAAAAGTCGAGATGCGCCTTTAGTTTATATTCCTGTATATACAGTTATAGGTGAACGTGTATCGAAATACCAAAGTCTGGGAAGCGCGTCGGCTGAACTTGCGAAATCGGATCTCACCTCATTACGTTCAACGGCAAACCTACGGAATTAGCACGTCGTACGTTTCGCTCGTTCTTCCGCTCGTAATACACGGCTACACATTGGATAATAATAATTTTCCCACTGGTGCTCTTGCTCTTTTTATATATTACGGAACATTTCGTAAGATAACGTATAATTTCTCAAACTCCTCTCTTTATTCGATAATATACATCGTTGTGCATGGTATTGTATCAATTTTCGATACGGGCATTCTGACGTTTCCATAAATAGTATCAATATTCCGTTTCATCGGTTGTCCGAAAAACTGCGGTTTTTTTATTGCGATTTTTTATCATTAAATCGATAAATAGTGTCTTTTTCGAAAAATCGCTAAAAAAAAATAAACCGCGTTGTCCATCAAAAGACCATCATAATTCCTCTCCCGATATTAAATAAATGATGACTAAGAATGTCGTAAAGAAGTTTGAAATGCCATATATGGAAATAGTTTTGACAGGAGAAGGGTAAAGTTAACGCTAGAGATTTCCTCCTTTTAAATTTCGCCGAGTAAACCTATACCGGTGTATCTGTCTAGATTGATAGCTTCAAGTTGTGTCTATGTTGTAGAAAAAGAAGTTTTTTTGACTGGGTAATAGAAGCGAAAGAAGAAAATTAACAGCTAGTAAGTACGACACGTAGTGCGCTGTACGTACTCTATATAAATAACTGAGCAACAGATTTAAAGTGCACATTCATTGAAACAGTTAGTAGCACTCAAGTCGTTAAGGTTGTAAAAAGAAGAGTAGTAGTGAAATGAGATAAAAAAAAAGAAAGAATAAAAGAAAGAAAGGGAGAAGAAGGGAAACATAGTCAAGCTCTTTGATCTCTCGTTTATTCTACAGCGCGAAGCGTAGAGCGACAAGATAGACGAGCCACGCTAGATGAAAAGTCGGTTAAGAGAAAACACTCGAAAGGGCCCTTGTCCCTGAGAGAGAGAGAGAGAGAGAGAGAGGGAGGGAGGGAATTTTAGGGCAACCACCCAAGTGTTTTGATTTCGCACTTCTCGGTGAAACGAAAGGACGCGAGCGAAAAGTTGGTCGCGCGCATTGAAATTCAAATGAATCGTCGCGTCGATCGCCGGTTACGTAAGTAGTTTCGCTCTGCATCCAGGTATACGCACCTCGTCGATTCTCAATTGTAGCGGATCGCGATGAGGACCGAGTAAAAAAGTGACGGAACGAGGGAGATGATGATAAAGGAAAAGAGAAAAAAGTCGGGCACCGTAGCTGTACGTACGTAAGAAGAAGCAGCTGCGTGGGTCCCGATATGCAAAAAAGGGGTTGCCAAACCCGGAATTAGAATATCCTCGCGGTCTCATTTGAATTTCAATATATATACATACATATAAGAGTGAAAGAGAGAATCGAAAGATACGAGGTTGGGAAACCTCGAGGGTTCGTACGACGCGTACCTATCCGAAGCTCTCTCTCTCTCTTTCTCTCTCTCTCTCTCTCTCTTGGTTGCAATCCCAGGTAACCGCTAAAAAGGGTTGGACCCATTAAAAATTGGACTACCTGGGTCTTATTCCTCGATACGATTTTCCAACCCCTGGTCGAGCTGTATACGTGCACACATACGCGCCGACCGTGAGCGTACACGTAACTTTGTCGTTCGGTACCGCGCACAACCTTGGCAGCTCATTAGAGCCGCGTCAAACGTCGATTCCAGGCCCCCCAAAGACCCTTCGATCATTTTCTATTTATATTCAATTTATGATACATTCGACCCTCCAAATCAACTAGGATTTAATCATAAGAGATTAAGCGCTTTTCTCTCTACCTTCCGATTAATTATTTATTTGTATTATTAGCATCTGTTTATTATAAACATTTTAATTAAAACGATTTTTTGTGATGGTTACCGTGTAAAATTTTGTTTCCCCAGTAATGTTTATCCAAATGTAAATAATAAAGAACACCCAAATTTGTAACAAAAAGTATAATAGAAATGCGCAGTCAATGTGTCGTTCACGAAAATTATATCGAAAATTTAATTTTATATCCGTAACGTTCCGATCCAAGAGAAAATATAATAACATACACTAGCTCCATTCATCCAGATAATTGAAAATTTTTTATAAAAGACTGCAACTACACCATCGTTTCGAACAATATCAACGTATAAGCTCATCATTATCTTGTAAAAGCAAAGAATGCACGTAACGTACGTATGCATAATCGACAGAATCTCCTTTCTTTTCTCTCTCTTATTTTGTCATCGCTTTGAGAGGAGCTTCAAAGTCGTTATATAGTTGGTGAAAAGTCGAGATGCGCCTTTAGTTTATATTCCTGTATATACAGTTATAGGTGAACGTGTATCGAAATACCAAAGTCTGGGAAGCGCGTCGGCTGAACTTGCGAAATCGGATCTCACCTCATTACGTTCAACGGCAAACCTACGGAATTAGCACGTCGTACGTTTCGCTCGTTCTTCCGCTCGTAATACACGGCTACACATTGGATAATAATAATTTTCCCACTGGTGCTCTTGCTCTTTTTATATATTACGGAACATTTCGTAAGATAACGTATAATTTCTCAAACTCCTCTCTTTTATTCGATAATATACATCGTTGTGCATGGTATTGTATCAATTTTCGATACGGGCATTCTGACGTTTCCATAAATAGTATCAATATTCCGTTTCATCGGTTGTCCGAAAAACTGCGGTTTTTTTATTGCGATTTTTTATCATTAAATCGATAAATAGTGTCTTTTTCGAAAAATCGCTAAAAAAAAATAAACCGCGTTGTCCATCAAAAGACCATCATAATTCCTCTCCCGATATTAAATAAATGATGACTAAGAATGTCGTAAAGAAGTTTGAAATGCCATATATGGAAATAGTTTTGACAGGAGAAGGGTAAAGTTAACGCTAGAGATTTCCTCCATAAATTAAACATCTCGAAATAGTCAATCGGAACTGCACCAGTGGAGGTGCACTCTAAAAAGCATCGAATAAGACAGGCTTTGATGTTGAGAATCTTCTTATTCAAAAGAGAGAGAGAGAGAGAGAGAGATAGAGACGAGGTACGTTTCGATATTATAACGTCGAATGTAATACTCGAGCGGTAGAGGAGACAGAGGATATATATATATATGTATTCGGGAAGGCGTTAAGAGGCCATGGTAGAACGTATTATATTTATGCTGGTATATCGTAGAAGCTCCTAGAGTAGCTGAAGAAGCCTTCGCTACAACACTTTGCTATCCATATCGCATAACGTATATGCTATCGCGCACCCAAAGAGAGAGAGAGAGAGAGAGGTAGAGGGAGTGGAGACCGAGGAATAAGATGGAAGAAGCCATAGCCTCCAGGCTTCATGCATCACCGATATGCACTCGCCCGGGCGTGGTACACTTGCCCTACATGTGTGTACGTACACGTGTATGTGTGTGTGTGTTTGTGATGTGTGTGAATATGTATATACATATACATATATATATACCTGATAAAACGAACCAACAGCTTTTATCTTATATATGTGCAGTGTACACGTATCTACGTACACACGGCCGATAAAGGGAATGTCTCTGATTGGAGGAAGAGAAGTCTCGACACTCGACCTTCCCCCTCGGTTTTTGCCTTTTTTCCTCCCTCTGTCACGGGCCCTATAGACGTTTATCTGGGCTGCGGGAATTGTCCATTTTTCTTACACCTACACATCGGAGGAGGCTTTTTTCACCGGATTAGAGGGTGAATGGTAATTTCGTTGCGATAAGATGTATACTACCTTTTTACTCCGATGGTTTGATCCTTCCTTCTGATGAAGGTTTCCTTGATTTTATCCCCATATATTATATACCTATATCCTCGAAACGTTTTTCCACCTCGGTAATTATTCACCTGGCGGATTAAGAATTGGGTTAAGCGCGACTGGTTTACCACGCGTCGTATTTCTTGCGGCTTCTTGGGTATATTATAGATGTATTATGGGTACGAGCGTTCGAAATAAAGAAAAAATAGTAGATAAGTATATGTATCGAGCGAGCAGCGAGTTACACGATGCCGAGGTCTGCACGCGGAGGTAATAATCGCCGGTTCAACCGGACGTAAAACTGAGGCGAAACCACGAAATTTCGACAAGTTGTAAAAGAAGAGGTATAGAGATTATCCTCGGAAGGAGGTAGGGTAAAGTTAACGACGCTCCACACCGCGAAATCGCAGAAAAGCAGAGATTATATTCGCGAACGGGTTCGTATATAGTCAAAGTGCAAGAGTAGACGGTTTTCCGAGGTAGAGCGTACGAGCCAAGAACACCAGTAGCGCCAGCAGAACCAAGTCCGTCAAGTAACTCCCACCATCAGCTTTTGGGTTTTCCTCTACGCTCTACGAGGGGTTTACCCTCCTCGATCCGCCGTGTGTGGACTGTGCGAGTTTACCCAGCAAAGGAGGAGGATCAGGAGGATGAGGAGGAGGTGGAGGAGGTAGAGGAGGTGGAGGCGCTCCGGTATATACGTATATACGTATATAGGCGGGTAAAGGAAACGGGGAAATTTTGGACCGAGCTGCCAGTGTAGCGCCTGCCCTGGAAAGTTTTGCATTTCCCTTAGCCCCGGGGATTTTGGTTAGAATATTGAATCTGCAGAGTAAAGGAGGCCCTGTAACGAGCGCCTGGCGCTCACACAACCCACACCCCTATCCACCCACCTTCCCACCTCCTTCTCTTCTTCTTCTTCTTCCTCGTCCTCTTCCTCTCTTCTCTTCTCTTCTCCGCATCTTCCTCTTACCAAGATATATACTGCAGCGACATGCTTGCTCCCGAGCCTGGTTACACCGATCCTCCCTCTCCCTCTCCCTTTCCCTCTTCCTCTTCCTCTTCCTCTCTTCCCGTAATCTCGTGTCGAAGGATACGCCACGCAAATATAATGACGCTAGAGAAACTGGTTGCTCCTTTATTCTTATTACTCGTGATTCCTTACCTCACAGGATTTTCTTTTTTATTTCCTTTCAATTCTAAAGCCCTTTTTGTTTTGGTTACGTCGTGTCATTTCCGTGATTGATGTACCTCCTTCGTCTACGATGCGTCTTGTTGTTAAGCTCTTTCAAACGATACAATAGGTTTTACTTTACGTATTTCAATGTACAGTTTCTGCATTGCGTTATTAGGCTCTATAACCAACATTTTCTATTTCGATTCGGATCACGAGTTATCGGCTAGATCGCTCGAGATGCCATTCCAAAATGTTTAGTTCTTGTATCATTATTTATTTATATGACTAATTATTGTTGAATATATGATGACTGTGCTTTAAATTAAGATGACTTAAGTATAATCATAGTTTTGTAATTAAATAACCGTTTAATTATGTTTATATAGAATTGTATGAAACTCATAATTTGAATGACAGTATACTTCCTTAAGAAATCTAAGTTTAATTATCGAGGATTTAGAATTAAATAACCGAATAGATGAAAGCCCCTGTCCGCAAAAAAGTGAGACCCGTGAAAACAAACAAACGGTGTATAACCCCTGAAAATTACGATAAACGGAGTAACCCAAAAGCGTATCGAACGATTATTAAAAAATGTTTAAAATCCGTAGCCCGTAGCCCTAAAGCTTTATGAGATTTATTTAATGGTGTGGAGGGTCAGTGTAGACGCATCTAAGCGTTACAGTCATTGGACGAGGCTCGCTCGTGATTTATCAGTAAGGATGATGGTATGGCCGGCAAATTTAGGTTCGCGATGATGTACGAGCCAGTCCCCCGTAGGTAGTGTTGTCCGCCTGTTTTGACCGCGAAAGGGGTGAGACCGGAAGCGTACCGCACGCCCCGCTACCTCGACCCTTCGAGCACGCGCTTGACCAAATTATCGCGATGTCCCCGCGGCGCAGGTATATAAACTCAAAACTGGCCATCACCTGCCTCTGGACACGTTTTGCGAAACTCGACCGTTGACCGTGACGTTGTTATTTCCGCTTCGTCTAAACGTTCGCCGCTTCAACCCCCTACGTACGCGTATGTCTACTGTAGGGGGAGGTAAATAATAAGGAGGCGCGCGCGCGCGCGCGCGCACGCTACGACGAAGGAGCGGAACGGATGTGTTGAATTTATTAGCGAGCGGTCTGACTTTTTTTATCGCGTACATACCTACAGCCCGTCGATCTTCGGCGTAGTTTAAATTAATTCCGTGCGCGGGATTCATCATTCATTGATTTTCGTCGATTCGATTCGACGTCAGGCTTTTTCGCGTTTTTATTTATTTCTATATCCGCCGCGACGAGTATTTTTCAAATAATCTTCGTTTTATTCAATTAATCGGGATTTTTCTATTTATAAGATCTCTCTGATAGCATTAGTTTTCTTTTTCATTTGTTTCTTCATCTATAAAATAAAAGTTACTGTTTAGTAATATTTTATCACTTGTGCTCTTTATTGCACTGCTCTTACCAAAACTTTGTATCTAAAGAATTGAAGTGCGACTTTTTTAAAATACCAGATCTATTTGTTATTTTACCTCCCAATCATTAATGACAAGATTTATAATTCAACCCGCGCGGAAAAAATATCATGAGAATATCATTGGAAAATATTCACTTGCAAAACCTTGGCTAATTAGTAAAAGTTACGATTTTGCGAGGTTTTTGATATAAAAATATTTGAATTTGGATCGCATAAACCGTTAAAATTCGTTACAAAATATGTTATTTAATTTATTGTAAATTATTACTATGAAAAAATTACTTTATAAACTAAACTTTTATACACCTAAAGATTTAGTGCTTTACTCGGAATTGTTTCAATAACATTTCAAAATTTTAATGTTATTAACTAATAGTAATTGAAATATATCAGTTTTCAATTAAGGCATACAACCCATATGGGGCTTAGTATCGTCGTATTAAAGCCAATAATCATATCCTTTTATTATTATCCGATTATGTTGAACGGCGCAATTAAAAAATAAATAAAATTCCTAAAATTTCAGGTTCATTTCAATGAGTTTTTGCTGAAAAACGTAGCTTTTGTAGTTTTAAGTAAATAGTAGCTGTGCCGTTTTAGCAACTTTCCCCAAAATTGACATCTGTTTCATTGGCCGTATAACACACAAATTAAGTTCAAATACAATTATATGCCCTTCAGGAAACTAAATTACAGACTTTAAAAAATAACATGGTTCACTTACGTAAAATGTTAAAATTATTGTAAATTTGCCTATATATAGATTCTAAAACTTTAAATTTTAACAATTTGCTGTTTTTTATTACGTTTTAAATCATTATTATGGTATAAATCCATGCGAAAACACTAATTAATTATTGTTAAGTGTACAATTGTAATTTATTTAACAATTGCTTTATCAACGTGGATGAATTTTTTTTTTATGTTTGAGTTTACTTAATTCTGTCTACATCAATAAAAATTAAATAATTCGTTCGATAGGCGACACATTGTTTATTATCTAATTTTGATCGATGTATCTGGAACATTTTGTAAATAATCTTCACGTTCCGACAAATAGATGTAGAAAATGATATAGTTACATTTGTCCGCTGTGTCTTATTTATTAGAAGCGATAAATATTTAAATAAAATTTTCCGAAATAATAATCTCTATAAGTATACATGCTCTCTGATTCGGCCAACGTTCAGTTGTGATCGATACCCCTGCATCGTCTCCATTATCGACAACGTCAAGCCAGAAACAAAAAAAAGAAGAATCTTCCAAATTTAAATCTTCGCGATGGAAGCTACTGGAAATATCTTAAAAGTTTCGATATAATGCTGGTAGAGACATGTGAAAAAAAATAAAATGAGAAAAGACGATACGAGCAATATATCGGGTATATATATATATATATATATATATATATCCGGAAAAAATAAGGAGGAAAAAAAAGAAAGAAGGGCTAAATTTGCCGAAGGGTCCAGAGGAAGCGAAAATACAGAATGGTGGTACGGTAGGACGTCGCGCTTTTTCTTCGCGACCCCTTGTGTGCGTGAGTGTGAGCGTGTGCATGCGCGCGAGCGACCCCTTCAGCAGCAGCATCACTAGCACCAGCACCAGAAGCAGTAGCAGCAGCCACCCTCGATATTAAAAATTTCAATATCCTAGCCCCAGGGGTGGAAAACACATAATGTATTCGGCTGACGTCCCGGCCATTCTATCGGCGAGAAAAACGTACAGTTTTTCACTGGAATCGAATCCCGCTCACGTCCTCCTCTCTCTCTCTCTCGCCCCTCTCTCTCTTCCTCTCTTCTCTTCTCTTCTCCGCATCTTCCTCTTACCAAGTTTAATTATCGAGGATTTAGAATTAAATAACCGAATAGATGAAAGCCCCTGTCCGCAAAAAAGTGAGACCCGTGAAAACAAACAAACGGTGTATAACCCCTGAAAATTACGATAAACGGAGTAACCCAAAAGCGTATCGAACGATTATTAAAAAATGTTTAAAATCCGTAGCCCGTAGCCCTAAAGCTTTATGAGATTTATTTAATGGTGTGGAGGGTCAGTGTAGACGCATCTAAGCGTTACAGTCATTGGACGAGGCTCGCTCGTGATTTATCAGTAAGGATGATGGTATGGCCGGCAAATTTAGGTTCGCGATGATGTACGAGCCAGTCCCCCGTAGGTAGTGTTGTCCGCCTGTTTTGACCGCGAAAGGGGTGAGACCGGAAGCGTACCGCACGCCCCGCTACCTCGACCCTTCGAGCACGCGCTTGACCAAATTATCGCGATGTCCCCGCGGCGCAGGTATATAAACTCAAAACTGGCCATCACCTGCCTCTGGACACGTTTTGCGAAACTCGACCGTTGACCGTGACGTTGTTATTTCCGCTTCGTCTAAACGTTCGCCGCTTCAACCCCCTACGTACGCGTATGTCTACTGTAGGGGGAGGTAAATAATAAGGAGGCGCGCGCGCGCGCGCGCACGCTACGACGAAGGAGCGGAACGGATGTGTTGAATTTATTAGCGAGCGGTCTGACTTTTTTTATCGCGTACATACCTACAGCCCGTCGATCTTCGGCGTAGTTTAAATTAATTCCGTGCGCGGGATTCATCATTCATTGATTTTCGTCGATTCGATTCGACGTCAGGCTTTTTCGCGTTTTTATTTATTTCTATATCCGCCGCGACGAGTATTTTTCAAATAATCTTCGTTTTATTCAATTAATCGGGATTTTTCTATTTATAAGATCTCTCTGATAGCATTAGTTTTCTTTTTCATTTGTTTCTTCATCTATAAAATAAAAGTTACTGTTTTAGTAATATTTTATCACTTGTGCTCTTTATTGCACTGCTCTTACCAAAACTTTGTATCTAAAGAATTGAAGTGCGACTTTTTTAAAATACCAGATCTATTTGTTATTTTACCTCCCAATCATTAATGACAAGATTTATAATTCAACCCGCGCGGAAAAAATATCATGAGAATATCATTGGAAATATTCACTTGCAAAACCTTGGCTAATTAGTAAAAGTTACGATTTTGCGAGGTTTTTGATATAAAAATATTTGAATTTGGATCGCATAAACCGTTAAAATTCGTTACAAAATATGTTATTTAATTTATTGTAAATTATTACTATGAAAAAATTACTTTATAAACTAAACTTTTATACACCTAAAGATTTAGTGCTTTACTCGGAATTGTTTCAATAACATTTCAAAATTTTAATGTTATTAACTAATAGTAATTGAAATATATCAGTTTTCAATTAAGGCATACAACCCATATGGGGCTTAGTATCGTCGTATTAAAGCCAATAATCATATCCTTTTATTATTATCCGATTATGTTGAACGGCGCAATTAAAAAATAAATAAAATTCCTAAAATTTCAGGTTCATTTCAATGAGTTTTTGCTGAAAAACGTAGCTTTTGTAGTTTTAAGTAAATAGTAGCTGTGCCGTTTTAGCAACTTTCCCCAAAATTGACATCTGTTTCATTGGCCGTATAACACACAAATTAAGTTCAAATACAATTATATGCCCTTCAGGAAACTAAATTACAGACTTTAAAAAATAACATGGTTCACTTACTTATCTATGCGAAAACACTAATTAATTATTGTTAAGTGTACAATTGTAATTTATTTAACAATTGCTTTATCAACGTAGATGAATTTTTTTTTTTATGTTTGAGTTTACTTAATTCTGTCTACATCAATAAAAATTAAATAATTCGTTCGATAGGCGACACATTGTTTATTATCTAATTTTGATCGATGTATCTGGAACATCTTGTAAATAATCTTCACGTTCCGACAAATAATGTAGAAAATGATATAGTTACATTTGTCCGCTGTGTCTTATTTATTAGAAGCGTCGATAAATATTTAAATAAAATTTTCCGAAATAATAATCTCTATAAGTATACATGCTCTCTGATTCGGCCAACGTTCAGTTGTGATCGATACCCCTGCATCGTCTCCATTATCGACAACGTCAAGCCAGAAACAAAAAAAGAAGAATCTTCCAAATTTAAATCTTCGCGATGGAAGCTACTGGAAATATCTTAAAAGTTTCGATATAATGCTGGTAGAGACATGTGAAAAAAAATAAAATGAGAAAAGACGATACGAGCAATATATCGGGTATATATATATATATATATATATATATATATCCGGAAAAAATAAGGAGGAAAAAAAGAAAGAAGGGCTAAATTTGCCGAAGGGTCCAGAGGAAGCGAAAATACAGAATGGTGGTACGGTAGGACGTCGCGCTTTTTCTTCGCGACCCCTTGTGTGCGTGAGTGTGAGCGTGTGCATGCGCGCGAGCGACCCCTTCAGCAGCAGCATCACTAGCACCAGCACCAGAAGCAGTAGCAGCAGCCACCCTCGATATTAAAAATTTCAATATCCTAGCCCCAGGGGTGGAAAACACATAATGTATTCGGCTGACGTCCCGGCCATTCTATCGGCGAGAAAAACGTACAGTTTTTCACTGGAATCGAATCCCGCTCACGTCCTCCTCTCTCTCTCTCTCGCCCCTCTCTCTCTTCCTCTATTTCTTTCACGACGCCCACGATTCGCAAGGCGTAGCCTTCTTTCTCTTTCCTCTCTCTTTTGCCTCCCAGAGGAAGTTCCTTTGTCTCGACTCTCGGCTGTCCTGCATCGTGCTCGCTCATCCTTATGCTCGTATCTTCGTGCGAGTCTCTCTCTTTTTTTCTTTCTTTTCTTTCTTTCTTGGTTTCCCTATCTCGCGCATTCGTTTTTTTTACTTTCGCTCGAGTACATATACTTTTTCACATTTCTCGATTTCCTGCGCTATCGTTGCGATTGGTTTTCTCCATCTCTCTTTCGACGTTGCTCGGTCGGTTCCTTTTCCTCCGTTCGAAAAATCGTTGACGCTGATCAGACGGTGTTGAGAAACTACATTCTTTTTTTCCTCTTCTCCATCTTATATCTCCGGATGGTGTAGTTCTCTTGTGTACTATTTTTCTCGATACAACGCGGTTTAAATGTGTTTCCTAGTCAACGGTTTTTACTGATATTAAATGATTAAACTTTCCTTTCTTATCTCAATACCATACAATTATTTCTATTACAGTTGTACGGTGTATTTTCTTATTTCCTTATACGAATAAATTAATCGTATTTTACGACGTACATTTTATTTTATTCGTATTTTGTTACTGTGAATATTAACAAATTATAATGTGCGTGTATATCACGGAAATGCATTAATTTATCAACTCGGATAATCACGGATAATGAGCATCGCAGGCCGGAGTATGAATTTTAAATTGGTTTTCCCGCTCGTTCTATACAGAACAAAAATTAAAACGATTTCCATAGTGTTACTTCTGATATAGTAAGTGGACGCCAAAATTGAAACAGAGTTTTAATATCTCGGTTTTTAGAGCTTTTAAATTTTTAATTTATTGTAAATTATTACTATGAAAAAAATTACTTTATAAACTAAACTTTTATACACCTAAAGATTTAGTGCTTTACTCGGAATTGTTTCAATAACATTTCAAAATTTTTAATGTATTAACTAATAGTAATGAAATATATCATGTTTTTCAATAGGCATACAACCATCTGGGGCTTTAGTATCGTCGTATTTAAAGCCAATAATCATATCCTTTTATTCTATCGATTATGTTGAACGGCGCAATTAAAAAATAAATAAATTCCTAAATTTCAGGTTCATTTCAATGAGTTTTTGCTGAAAACGTTAGCTTTTGTAGTTTTAAGTAAATAGTTAGCTGTGCCGTTTTAGCAACTTTCCCCCAAATTGACATCTGTTTCATTGGCCGTATAACACAAATTAAGTTCAAATACAATATATGCCCTTCAGGAAACTAAATTACAGACTTTAAAATAACATGGTTCACTTACGTAAATGTTAAAATTATTGTACAATTTGCCTATATATAGATTCTAAAACTTTAATTTAACAATTTGCTGTTTGTTTATTACGTTTTTTAAATCATTATTATGGTATAAATCCATGCGAAAACACTAATTAATTTATTGTTAAGTGTACAATTGTAATTTATTTAACAATTGCTTTATCAACGTGGATGAATTTTTTTTTTTATGTTTGAGTTTACTTAATTCTGTCTACATCAATAAAATTAAATAATTCGTTCGATAGGCGACACATTGTTTATTATCTAATTTTGATCGATGTATCTGGAACATCTTTGTAAATAATCTTCACGTTCCGACAAATAGATCGTAGAAAATGATATAGTTAACTTTGTCCGCTGTGTCTTATTTATTAGAAGGTCGATAAATATTTAAATAAATTTTCCGAAATAATAATCTCTATAAGTATACATGCTCTCTGATTCGGCCAACGTTCAGTGTGATCGATACCCCTGCATCGTCTCCATTATCGACAACGTCAAGCCAGAAACAAAAAAAGAAGAATCTTCCAAATTTAAATCTTCGCGATGGAAGCTACTGGAAATATCTTAAAGTTTCGATATAATGCTGGTAGAGACATGTGAAAAAAAATAAAATGAGAAAAGACGATACGAGCAATATATCGGGTATATATATATATATATATATACTCTATATATATCCGGAAAAAATAAGGAGGAAAAAAGGAAGAAGGGCTAAATTTGCCGAAGGGTCCAGAGGAAGCGAAAATACAGAATGGTGGTACGGTAGGACGTCGCGCTTTTTCTTCGCGACCCCTTGTGTGCGTGAGTGTGAGCGTGTGCATGCGCGCGAGCGACCCCTTCAGCAGCAGCATCACTAGCACCAGCACCAGAAGCAGTAGCAGCAGCCACCCTCGATATTAAAAATTTCAATATCCTAGCCCCAGGGGTGGAAAACACATAATGTATTCGGCTGACGTCCCGGCCATTCTATCGGCGAGAAAAACGTACAGTTTTTCACTGGAATCGAATCCCGCTCACGTCCTCTCTCTCTCTCTCTCTCGCCCCTCTCTCTCTTCCTCTATTTCTTTCACGACGCCCACGATTCACAAGGCGTACCCTTCTTTCTCTTTCCTCTCTCTTTTGCCTCCCAGAGGAAGTTCCTTTGTCTCGACTCTCGGCTGTCCTGCATCGTGCTCGCTCATCCTTATGCTCGTATCTTCGTGCGAGTCTCTCTCTTTTTTTCTTTCTTTTCTTTCTTTCTTGGTTTTCCCTATCTCGCGCATTCGTTTTTTTTTACTTTCGCTCGAGTACATATACTTTTTCACATTTCTCGATTTTCCTGCGCTATCGTTGCGATTGGTTTTCTCCATCTCTCTTTCGACGTTGCTCGGTCGGTTCCTTTTCCTCCGTTCGAAAAATCGTTGACGCTGATCAGACGGTGTGAGAACTACATTCTTTTTTTTCCTCTTCCTCCATCTTATATCTCCGGATGGTGTAGTTCTCTTGTGTACTATTTTTCTCGATACAACGCGGTTTTAAATGTGTTTCCTAGTCAACGGTTTTTACTGATATTAAATGATTAAACTTTCCTTTCTTATCTCAATACCATACAATTATTTCTATTACAGTTGTACGGTGTATTTTCTTATTTCCTTATACGAATAAATTAATCGTATTTTACGACGTACATTTTATTTTATTCGTATTTTGTTACTGTGAATATTAACAAATTATAATGTGCGTGTATATCACGGAAATGCATTAATTTATCAACTCGGATAATCACGGATAATGAGCATCGCAGGCCGGAGTATGAATTTTAAATTGGTTTTCCCGCTCGTTCTATACAGAACAAAAATTAAAACGATTTCCATAGTGTTACTTCTGATATAGTAAGTGGACGCCAAAATTGAAACAGAGTTTTAATATCTCGGTTTTTAGAGCTTTTAAATTTTTAATTTATTGTAATAGTAAAATATATCAATTTTACACTAACAAGGGAAGTACATGACCTCCGGGAAACGGATTTCATCCTAACTTTGGTATGTCTTTTATAATATAAAAATATGAAGAAAGCCAAGTTATCTCTTGCCAATGGCCACTTTTACGGAAGTTATTCGACTTCCAATAATAATAGCAGTAAAAATTACTTCCAATTCGGTCGCTTATAACTCGAAAACAAATAAAGATAAATAATCGAACCTAAAACCAGAAGAAAGTTGAGCTCAAGTAGATATGGTTTGAAAAAAAAGAAGCTCAAATTGCTTAATTTGAAGCAAAGTTATGAAGAAAATAAGAAATTAAAGATTATTAGGCCAAAATTTTATATGAAAATTTATTGTTTCTTTTGGCCTAATAATCTTCAATTCTTATTTTCTTCATAACTTTGCTTCAAATTAAGCAATTTGAGCTTCTATTTTTTTCAAACCATATCTACTTGAACTCAACTTTCTTCTGGTTTTTGGTTCGATTGTTTATCTTTATTTGTTTTCGAGTTATAAGCGACCGAATTGGAAGTAATTTTACTGCTATTATTATTGGATGTCGAATAACTTCCGTAAAAGTGGCCATTGGCAAGAGATAACTTGGCTTTCTTCATATTTTTATATTATAAAATACATACCAAAGTTAGGATGAGATCCGTTTACCGGAGGTCATGTACTTCCCTTGTAAGTAGAAAACAGTGAATTGCTTGTACACACCTATATAAATCGTAAAATACTCTAACTTATTAAACTATACGTCGTATTATTTTTTAGAGCAGTTAATTTATTCTATTAATATAAATGATTCAAATTTTATAGAAAGATATAAATTATATTTATACTAAAGGCAATACCCTATTATGTTATGCAAAATTATTTTCGAGAAAATGCCAAGCCAAGCTTTGCTAATTCAATGACTAGAAAATCTATAGCCGTGAAAAATAAGACATTTAGTTAAAAAATGGGACGAAACCTTTAAGTTTTTAACTTAATTTACATGTTAAATTGAATTAGTCGCGATATAAAACATGAATGTGTTTTAAATATATATTAAAAAGAGTTGAAAAATGCATCGACATAACAATATACTATCAATTTATTGTGATTATATTTTAAAATTCAAAATATCAAATAAAATCCAAAAGAAATGGAATAATTGAATAGTCATAAATATGGTCCTTCTTCTATAAGTAAGTTATCTAGTAGTAAAAACAAACGAAATTCCAAAAGTAAATTACTTGTAACTATAAATTTGTTTACATGTCAACATGAGCGTTCTTTAAATTTACACGCTTAACACGTAAATTTAAATTCAACTATAAACAGTTAAAATATACTCATTTATCTTCAAAATTAATGTATTTAAACTAATAGTATTATGTAATAAAAATCCCTGGTGGAAATTCAAAAATATTTTATAGTCACCAAAGTAGTTTATAGGTATAAAATATAGAAATCATAATATTTTGTAGAAAATGTCGATTAATACCTATTTTATTGGTATAAATAATTATACTATATTAAATAGCCAAAAATAGACACAAAATGCTATTAAATTTAACACTAGTTTTTATATCTATAAAAAAGCTATAAAAATATTTGTAAAAATAACCTAAAATTTAATTTTTAAAGTTCATAAAATTAAAAATATGTATTGTCAATATACATTTTATGTATAATTATTTACTTAAATAAACTGTTAAAATTTTTTCTTATATATACAAACACTATTTTTAATAGGTAGAAACTAGGTATAAATAATAGCTTAAAAATAGAACTATTAAATACCTAGAAACTTTCTATATTATTTTTAAATAAATAGTTTGAATTTAAAAATTAGTATTATTTATTTATTTATTTTTAAATAAATTTATATTAGAAGAATGCCCTTTTACATATAGTAGCAAAATAATATATTATGTTTTAGGGTATAAATAAGTATTATAAATATTTATATGCTTTTAAGAAATTATAATAATATAGAAAAAATGTAGAAGATATCTCTTTGGTAGACATCGTCAAGATCAAGACCATCACTATTTAAATTAGTTAATTACTGCCTAAGATCTTATGTATATAGATCAAACAATAACAATTATTAAGATATTAATACAGGGATGATCTGTATATACAAGTTCCAAACATTTGCATGTAAGCGTTGCGTTAGCTTAGTGGATAGAGCGTTTGCGTTTGGTGCGTGCGTTGCGGGGTTCGATTCCCGGTTAGGGCAAAAATTTTTTCAGCGTTTTTCTGCGTCAAATATAGTAATTAATGTAAATATATAAACTAAAACAATATAAAAATACCTATAAGTTAAATAAAATAATAATAAGGTTCGCGAAAGAAAAATTCTTTTCAATTTTTTTTGAGTTATGTATATATAAATACTTTTTATTTTCTGCATTATTTTTGTATTTTTTAAAAATGCTTTAAAAATCCTAATTGCTCAATTTATGAGATAGGTAATTATTTATATTAATTTGTTTTCGAGTTATAAGCGACCGAATTGGAAGTAATTTTTACTGCTATTATTATTGGATGTCGAATAACTTCCGTAAAAGTGGCCATTGGCAAGAGATAACTTGGCTTTCTTCATATTTTTATATTATAAAATACATACCAAAGTTAGGATGAGATCCGTTTACCGGAGGTCATGTACTTCCCTTGTAAGTAGAAAACAGTGAATTGCTTGTACACACCTATATAAATCGTAAAATACTCTAACTTATTAAACTATACGTCGTATTATTTTTTAGAGCAGTTAATTTATTCTATTAATATAAATGATTCAAATTTTATAGAAAGATATAAATTATATTTATACTAAAGGCAATACCCTATTATGTTATGCAAAAATTATTTTCGAGAAAATGCCAAGCCAAGCTTTGCTAATTCAATGACTAGAAAATCTATAGCCGTGAAAAATAAGACATTTAGTTAAAAAAATGGGACGAAACCTTTAAGTTTTTAACTTAATTTACATGTTAAATTGAATTAGTAGCGATATAAAACATGAATGTGTTTTAAATATAATATTAAAAAGAGTTGAAAAATGCATCGACATAACAATATACTATCAATTTATTGTGATTATATTTTAAAATTCAAAATATCAAATAAAATCCAAAAGAAATGGAATAATTGAATAGTCATAAATATGGTCCTTCTTCTATAAGTAAGTTATCTAGTAGTAAAAACAAACGAAATTCCAAAAGTAAATTACTTGTAACTATAAATTTGTTTACATGTCAACATGAGCGTTCTTTAAATTTACACGCTTAACACGTAAATTTAAATTCAACTATAAACAGTTAAAATATACTCATTTATCTTCAAAATTAATGTATTTAAACTAATAGTATTATGTAATAAAAGATCCCTGGTGGAAATTCAAAAATATTTTATAGTCACCAAAGTAGTTTATAGGTATAAAATATAGAAATCATAATATTTTGTAGAAAATGTCGATTAATACCTATTTTATTGGTATAAATAATTATACTATATTAAATAGCCAAAAATAGACACAAAATATGCTATTAAATTTAACACTAGTTTTTATATCTATAAAAAAGCTATAAAAATATTTGTAAAAATAACCTAAAATTTAATTTTTAAAGTTCATAAAATTAAAAATATGTATTGTCAATATACATTTTATGTATAATTATTTACTTAAATAAACTGTTAAAATTTTTTCTTATATATACAAACACTATTTTTAATAGGTAGAAACTAGGTATAAATAATAGCTTAAAAATAGAACTATTAAATACCTAGAAACTTTCTATATTATTTTTAAATAAATAGTTTGAATTTAAAAATTAGTATTATTTATTTATTTATTTTTAAATAAATTTATATTAGAAGAATGCCCTTTTACATATAGTAGCAAAATAATATATTATGTTTTAGGGTATAAATAAGTATTATAAAAGTATTTATATGCTTTTAAGAAATTATAATAATATAGAAAAAATGTAGAAGATATCTCTTTGGTAGACATCGTCAAGATCAAGACCATCACTATTTAAATTAGTTAATTACTGCCTAAGATCTTATGTATATAGATCAAACAATAAATAACAATTATTAAGATATTAATACAGGGATGATCTGTATATACAAGTTCCAAACATTTGCATGTAAGCGTTGCGTTAGCTTAGTGGATAGAGCGTTTGCGTTTGGTGCGTGCGTTGCGGGGTTCGATTCCCGGTTAGGGCAAAAATTTTTTCAGCGTTTTTCTGCGTCAAATATATGTAATTAATGTAAATATATAAACTAAAACAATATAAAAATACCTATAAGTTAAATAAAAATAATAATAAGGTTCGCGAAAGAAAAATTCTTTTCAATTTTTTTTGAGTTATGTATATATAAATACTTTTTATTTTCTGCATTATTTTTGTATTTTTTAAAAATGCTTTAAAAATCCTAATTGCTCAATTTATGAGATAGGTAAATTATTTTATATTAATAAAAAATTGTTTATAACTATAACGTAATAACGTTTAAGTCATTTATAAGCCTGAAAAATATAAGAACAAACTTATAACTATTTTATAGGTAGAAAATGCCGAATCCCAATAGACCATATTTAATGTGTTATTTAGGGACCAAAAACGTTACACATATAGAAATAAAATAGCTATTTTTTATACCCAGATATTGGTAGTACAGTATAAAAAATTCCTAGTTTATCCGTAAAAAATTGTTCGTATTTCCACCAGGGATAACTTATATAGTTGATTAACCGATTTGATCCTACTACTCTGTTAATGTATTGATGCTAGTACATGCAAAGCAGTCAGCAATAGTACAGTCGTTATACAATTTGTCAAACTGTCATTCTAACGAAAATGTTCAAGCAGATTATTATATGACAGAGGTGAGCACTATTACAAAAAACCACATATATTTATAAAAACATTAATAATAACCAAAAGATTTTGTAGAAAATGTCGATTAATACCTATTTTATTGGTATAAATAATTATACTATATTAAATAGCCAAAAAATAGACACAAAATATGCTATTAAATTTAACACTAGTTTTTATATCTATAAAAAGCTATAAAAATATTTGTAAAAATAACCTAAAATTTAATTTTTAAAGTTCATAAAATTAAAAATATGTATTGTCAATATACATTTTATGTATAATTATTTACTTAAATAAACTGTTAAAATTTTTTCTTATATATACAAACACTATTTTTAATAGGTAGAAACTAGGTATAAATAATAGCTTAAAAATAGAACTATTAAATACCTAGAAACTTTCTATATTATTTTTAAATAAATAGTTTGAATTTAAAAATTAGTATTATTTATTTATTTATTTTTAAATAAATTTATATTAGAAGAATGCCCTTTTACATATAGTAGCAAAATAATATATTATGTTTTAGGGTATAAATAAGTATTATAAAAGTATTTATATGCTTTTAAGAAATTATAATAATATAGAAAAAATGTAGAAGATATCTCTTTGGTAGACATCGTCAAGATCAAGACCATCACTATTTAAATTAGTTAATTACTGCCTAAGATCTTATGTATATAGATCAAACAATAATAACAATTATTAAGATATTAATACAGGGATGATCTGTATATACAAGTTCCAAACATTTGCATGTAAGCGTTGCGTTAGCTTAGTGGATAGAGCGTTTGCGTTTGGTGCGTGCGTTGCGGGGTTCGATTCCCGGTTAGGGCAAAAATTTTTTCAGCGTTTTTCTGCGTCAAATATATGTAATTAATGTAAATATATAAACTAAAACAATATAAAATACCTATAAGTTAAATAAAAATAATAATAAGGTTCGCGAAAGAAAAATTCTTTTCAATTTTTTTTGAGTTATGTATATATAAATACTTTTTATTTTCTGCATTATTTTTGTATTTTTTAAAAATGCTTTAAAAATCCTAATTGCTCAATTTATGAGATAGGTAAATTATTTTATATTAATAAAAAATTGTTTATAACTATAACGTAATAACGTTTAAGTCATTTATAAGCCTGAAAAATATAAGAACAAACTTATAACTATTTTATAGGTAGAAAATGCCGAATCCCAATAGACCATATTTAATGTGTTATTTAGGGACCAAAAAACGTTACACATATAGAAATAAAATAGCTATTTTTTATACCCAGATATTGGTAGTACAGTATAAAAAATTCCTAGTTTATCCGTAAAAAATTGTTCGTATTTCCACCAGGGATAACTTATATAGTTGATTAACCGATTTGATCCTACTACTCTGTTAATGTATTGATGCTAATACATGCAAAGCAGTCAGCAATAGTACAGTCGTTATACAATTTGTCAAACTGTCATTCTAACGAAAATGTTCAAGCAGATTATTAATATGACAGAGGTGAGCACTATTACAAAAAACCACATATATTTATAAAACATTAATAATAACCAAAAGATAGATTTGTAAGAAAAATGTTCATGTAAGTATAGGTAAGTATATAAATTGTTTTTTTAACTATATATAATCTCAAGAAAACAAATAATAATGTTCTTGTAAGAGAAATATATAATAATCATAGTAGTTTATCAATATAATATTAATAAATTAATTTACTCATTGCAGTTTTCAAGCGATCTTCAGGTAGACCCGTTAATAAAACAGGGCCAATGAAAAAAAAGATGCGCAATATTTCTTCATAGCAGAATTTACGGACAGTGAAATTATTGTCAGTCGTATTATTCCAGTTGAAAGATTCTTACATTAATGCATTTGCTATTTTAATTCAATTGCATTGTATTACACATAAACCCTCTTATCCAATGAAACTATATTTTTAAATACAATATTTTAGAAAAATTATAAATAAAGAAGGTGGATGAAATTCATAGTATCGAAATTATTTTTGTGACTTGGAATGAAAGTTTTCTTATCTTCATTGGTCTATAAAATAACAATTTCTTCATATAATTTACTTGTAGAGGAATAACTGTTAGTTTTTAAATAGAATATATTGGGAACTCAATAGGAGAAATTGAAAAAATAACGTACAAAATATAATGCAACATTATATCGTGGATGTTTCGCGAACTGAAAAACGTCCGCGATTGTATAAAGTAAAGTTCTGTGTGAATTCAACAAAAGAATATTGTATATAGATGGTAGAAGGTTTGCACAATTAGTGAAATGCGCTTAAAATTAAGGACGATAAGTTTATTTGAAAATAATAATTCCCGCAAATAGGTTCGATTGTTCGGTAAATTGAAAAATCGCATCGGGTGTCGCGTGAAATTTGGTTGGCGATCGTCCTCCCATAAATAATCGGATTGTTTGGCGATATCTCTATAGTCCGATAATTCACACCAAATAGGCAGATAGAAAATTTTCAATGAGTTCGGGTAGAATAATGGCGCGCAAGTGGTAAGAAGAAGGAAGAGAGAAAAAAAAAATGGAGATTCACTCCTTCTCTAGGGGGTTTGTTTACGGTCACGGGCCTAAACAACTTAACGACGAATTTATAGTTCGTAGCACGCCTACCCTTGAGGAGGAGGGACAGGGTAACCCGCGCACTGGAAGGAGAGAGGGGAGAGGGAGAAGGGGCGAAGAACATATAGAAGGACTTTGTCTCTCGCGTGCAGGACTTTTACCCCGGCATTGTAAATTTATGGACGTCGTTCCCTTATCAGCCGGATACGAACTCTGCCTCCTCCTTCTCTCGAAGCTTTTCTGTCCCTCTATCGATCCCTCGTGCATATCTCGCTCACTATCTCCCTCTCGGTCTTTCTCAAAGACACAACGGGGTGTCCGCGGAACGAAGAAAAACGAACCTCAATTTCGGGACCAACCTTTCGATATTTGCATATCGAAATATTGACTAAGCTTTCGATAACTGAATCTATGCGTGTCGTTATACCCACGACCAAATCGATCTTCTCTCTCTTGCTCACGTTTTTTAAGGCTTCGCGACCATAAAAGGGGAGAGAACCCCCTGGCATTTGCATTTTCGAAGCTTACGACCGCCGAGAGAGATACAGGCGTGCTTTGGTTATTTATCGAACACTGCTGCAGGCTCTTCTCTCTCTCTCTCTCGTCTCTCTCGGGTCTCTCTCATCTTCTTTATGATCCAAAAGTCCTCGAATCGATTGGAAATAATTGTTCCGCTCTGTGTAGTGATGTCCAAACTTTGGCGATTCCGCATTCGAATGTTTAAACATATTTAAACTCTCATTTCTATTTAATATGATTTCTGTCAAGTTGTAAATACAAAATTATCGGGAAGAAAAGAGGCACTGATGGAAATCACAGTTCTCTTCTCCACGTATAGGTTAATGTATGTAAATGCTCATTTAATTCGTATCTCGAGCTCAAGCTGGCTATGTGTGAATTAACTTTTCTGTGAATTATCTACACCGAAATTGCACACATTCGCGTATATATATTTTATTCCCGCTCTTTATATCTTAGCAGAAATTCGTATGTCAAACTCGGGATATGAATACCAGCCGAGTAATGTATCTACTTGATAAATACGCTTTTAACAAAATTAGTAATATTACATTAAGATGAAAACCGGCGAGGCCATTGTTCTTTGGTTACAAGACAATCTATGATTGAAACAGCAAAGTTTAAAGTTATTGGTAATGAATTAACGGCGATTCCGCTATTATAAAATAAATAATTGCACAAATTACTGCGTCAATTACTTGAAACTTTGCCACAATCATAGACTCGCATCATATATTGGTACGTTGTTTTGTGGCTTTTCTAAATATTAGAATGGAAAACATTTCCTTTTGTAAAAAGGACTTTTCAATCGATAATTTTATGCGCGAAAAATTTGAATTATTGACTAAGAATGAGATTTTCGTTAATAATAAAATGTATTTTTTTAATGTAATTACTAGGGCATCTTCAAGCGAATTTTTTTTATTGTTTTTCACAAACCTTTGGAATTTCGTCCTTAAACCTTTTAAAATATTAAACCGATTGCGGTGCAGAGTAGGAATTACGATGTTCACCAAAAAAATAAATCTTATTTTGAGTTTACTTTTAGGTCCATGCTCTTTTTGCATAAATGGAAATTGCAACGCAACCTTCTTAATCTATTATGATACTCTATATCCAATTTTTAACCATAATACAAATTTCACAATATCCTGGGAGAAACTTCATCGAATAAGCTAAAATTTGAACAGTAAACAATAAAATATAATTCAACATTATATCGTGGATGTTTCGCGAACTGAAAAACGTCCGCGATTGTATAAAGTAAAAGTTCTGTGTGAATTCAACAAAGAATATTGTGATATAGATGGTAGAAGTGTTTGCACAATTAGTGAAATGCGCTTAAAATTAAGGACCGATAAGTTTATTTGAAAATAATAAATTCCCGCTAAATAGGTTCGATTGTTCGGTAAATTGAAAAATCGCATCCGGGTGTCGCGTGAAATTTGGTTGGCGATCGTCCTCCCATAAATAATCGGATTGTTTTGGCGATATCTCTATAGTCGATAATTCACACCAAAATAGGCAGATAGAAAATTTTCAATGAGTTCGGGTAGAATAATGGCGCGCAAGTGGTAAGAAGAAGGAAGAGAGAAAAAAAAATGGAGATTCACCTCCTTCTCTAGGGGGTTTGTTTACGGTCACGGCCTAAACAACTTAACGACGAAATTTATAGTTCCGTAGCACGCCTACCCTTAGGAGGAGGGACAGGGTAACCCGCGCACTGGAAGGAGAGAGGGAGAGAGGGAGAAGGGGCGAAGAACATATAGAAGGACTTTGTCTCTCGCGTGCAGGACTTTTACCCCGGCATTGTAATTTATGGACGTCGTTCCCTTATCCGCAGGATACGAACTCTGCCTCTCCTTCTCTCGAAGCTTTTCTGTCCCTCTATCGATCCCTCGTGCATATCTCGCTCACTATCTCCCTCTCGGTCTTTCTCAAAGACACAACGGGTGTCCGCGGAACGAAGAAAAACGAACCTCAATTTCGGGACCAACCTTTCGATATTTGCATATCGAAATATTGACTAAGCTTTCGATAACGAATCTATGCGTGTCGTTATACCACGACCAAATCGATCTTCTCTCTCTTGCTCACGTTTTTTAAGGCTTCGCGACCATAAAAGGGGAGAGAACCCCCTGGCATTTGCATTTTCGAAGCTTACGACCGCCGAGAGAGATACAGGCGTGCTTTGTTATTTATCGAACACTGCTGCAGGCTCTTTCTCTCTCTCTCTCGGGCCTCTCTCGGGTCTCTCTCTCTTCTTTATGATCCAAAATCCGAATCGATTGGAAATAATTGTTCCTCTCGTGTATGATGCTCAAACTTTGCATTCCGCATTCGATGTTTAAACATATTTTTAAACTCTCATTTTCTATTTAATAATTTTCTTTCAAGTTGTAAATACAAAATTATCGAAGAAAAGAGGCACTGATGGAAATCACAGTTCTCTTCTCCACGTATAGGTAATGTATGTAAATGCTCATTTAATTCGTATCTCGAGCTCAGCTGGCTATTGTGTGAATTAACTTTTCTGTGAATTATCTACACCGAAATTGCACACATTCGCGTATATTATTATTTTATTCCCCTCTCTTTATATCTTAGCAGAAATCGTATGTCAAACTCGATATGATACCATCCGAGTAATTTATCTACTGATAAATACGCTTTTACAAAAATTAGTAATATACATTAATATTAAAACCGCGAGGCCATTGTTCTTTGTTACAATACAATCTATGATTATAACGCAAAGTTTTAAAGTTATTGGTAATGAATGAACGGCGATTCGCTATTATAAAATAAATAATTTCACAAATTACTGCGTCAATTACTTTGAAACTTTGCACAATCATAGACTGCATCATATTGGTACTTTTTTGTGGCTTTTCTTAAATATTATAATGAAACATTTCCTTTTGTAAAAAAGGACTTTTCAATCGATAATTTTATGCGCGAAAAATTTGAATTATTGACTAAGAATGATATTTTCTTAATAATAAAATTTATTTTTTTAATGTAAATTACTAGGGCATCTTCAAGCGAATTTTTTTTATTGTTTTTCACAAACATTTGGAATTTCGTCCTTTAACCTTTTAAATATTAAACGATTGCGGTGCATATTATGATTACGATGTCACCAAAAAAATAAATCTTATTTTGAGTTTACTTTTAGGTCCATCTCTTTTTTGCATAAATGGAAATTGCAACGCAACCTTCTTAATCTATTATGATACTCTATACTCCAATTTTTAACCATAATACAAATTTCACAATATCCTGGGAGAAACTTCATCGAATAAGCTAAAATTTGAACAGTAAACAATAAAATATAATTCTAATTCACTTTAATCGACCGTAATTAATAATGATTGTACTATAAAAACTGTATTTGCAACATTATTATATAATAAGTTTACAAATTATGTAACAATACGTGTTAATGATTGTTAAATAAATATTTTTAGCAATTTTGTAACCCTATTCTGAATAAGTGTATTAAAAATGTATTTTATTACTACTGTTTAAATTTTAGTCTATTCAAAATAAAATGACTTCCGAAAGATATTGTATAGTGAGTGCTACAAATTTTAAAATAAAATTGTTACTGCGATACAATTTGTTCAAAAATAAAAGAACTGACGAATCGTTTATCCGTAATGATTACAATCCTATCTTTTACAAATTGTTATTTAATTGCTCATGTAAAACTGGAAACATAATTTGCGGTAGTCATCCAGTAAATATTACGCGGAAAGAAAAGTTTCAGTAAATTTTATCAGTTTTCCTGTAAATTTGACTAAACGTTCCCGAACGTGGTAACAGACTACGGAAAGCCAAAAAATGACTAAACTTTTTGTCAATTCTTAATGAAAGTCTACTATATTTTACTAAAGATTGAATAATATTTAGCGTTTCGATAGTCTATTACCGTGTTAGTGAAACTTTAGTAAAATTTACTAAATTTTGTCTCTGCATGTAAGAAAATGGACGAAAATGCGTTTGATCGCAAGGTGTTTTCTAGTAATTTTAGCTACCTATCTCCATTCGTTCATCGTGTATATGCATATATAAAAATTTGATAAAGCGCACGTTAATAATTAAACTCGACTCGAAAGCCAATAAACCATTAACTAATTGATACTCGAGAGCCTAGCTCCTTATTTTCCTTGCTAAAACCCTCGATCGGTTTTCAGATTCATTATTCCATCTCTTTTCTATCGGGATAATGCAATCAATTACACGTACACCCAGTGATCGCGAGCAATGAAAATTCTTGCTCGAGGAAATTGAGCGACGACGACGACGACTCGCGTCTTTAATCCTTTCTGCATTCTAACTTTCAACTTGTTTTCACTGCTACGGTTTTACCTTGACTTTTACTTTTCACTTTGGTAATTCTATATTTACGGATCTCAACTCGAGTTGTTATCTTTTCTCTGGAATGCAATTTTATCATCCACTTATCGTGTAGTACAATAATTAGAGCTGTTACTAACTATATTTGGTACTTAAAATTTATACGATTACTTTATGCTATTGCACAACCAAATTTTTAATTGGTCATAGAGTGATTTATGATTTTTCCGTATTTCACTTGAATCGGTGCTCTATTAGTGATAAACAATAGTGTTATTTTATTGTAACGACATAAATTATTATTATAGCATTTGTGTTATATTGTAGAAGGTACAAATTTAATATACATTCGAAAAAAATCGTCAAATACAAATAAATATAATGTTAGTGATAATGGTAACGGTGTGCTCTGAAAGTCGAAAATCGCAAACGTTTCGAAATGTACAAATTTAAGTTTCACGGGCAAAAACGAGAATAGACGATAAGTTTTAAATTCGATTTTGAGTACTTTATCTTGTCTAAAAGTTTTCGAAAAAAATAACTTTGACATTGATAAAAAGCTCAAATCGGAGATTGAATTTGATTGTACGTGATATCAATGTTTAATAAAGCAGAATAGAAATCTTCGTATCAGGAAAATAAATAGCCTAATACATTTTATTTTTAATTAGGATCGAGTATACAATCCATGTTTACACGTAGTATTTTGATTGATGAGTTAACGAATGTCTCGCGGTAACTAATTGAAGCGTAAATTGTGTAATAAAGAGAAGGAGAGAAAAAAGAAAATCCCGAGACCGTGTCGCGCACGAAAGTTTGAAAAGCTTTAGTCGAAGCTCACCGAGTATAATGGAACTCGGCGAGTGTACGTAGTTTAAAAGTTTGTCTGGCCACTTAGTCTCTTTCTTATACTTTCATTTTCAAGATAAATCATACCATTGTATTTCTCGTAGTATCGTTTGTATTTTATTGACGAATGGCAATAAGGATAGGAAATTCGTATTCGCGAAGTAAATATTGCGTAGAATTAGACATGTATAAGTATATGGAGATGGCGGTTGGTTAAAAATGTAAATGGACGAAGAAAGAGGTGTGTGTGCGTGTGTGCGTTGGAAAGGGCCAGTGCTCGGGACGCCGAGACACCCGTTAGGTATCGGTGGTGGGTGGCGAGGGGTGGAGGACTCTCCGTCTCTGTTTGGCTCTTCGGGAGCCGTAGCGAAATGCCAGGAAATTCCGTCTGCCTCTCTCGGGTGTGCGGGACGCGCTCACGTACACGCTCGCGGCCCGCTCGTGTTGGTCCATCCTCGAGGGAGGGAGTTATATACATGTGTACACGTATATACATTTGCATGTACGTGGAAGCCCGTCTTATATTGATTTCTGTCCACGAGAGCGCGTCGCCGCCCGGCTCGACCTGCACTCCTCTCTCTCACTCTCTCTCTGACTCCGTGCGACTCCCCACCGAGGGGCGCAGGTGTGTGGTAGTGGCGTAGCGCCGTCGTCTGCGTGCACGTCGGGATACACGCCGGGAGGACCGCAGAGGGAGGGTGGCTGCCCCGGCACTAGGCACTATGTCACATTCAGCCCGCAGCCGAGATACTCACGCAGACAGAGACGCCGGAGCGTTCGAATAACAAGCGCCCTGGCTGCGCGGGGGTGAGTTTCGTCCGGCCGTACCACACCTCGATCGATTGGGCTTGTCCAAAGGGGGCTACGACACTAGTGTGTGCGTACGTCGGCGGGGTTGCCATGACGACGCACACCCTTCGTCTCTCCTCTCGCTCTCCACTCTCCGCTTCGTTGCGGCCCGCCGGGCGGGGGGACCTGCGGGGGTGGAACGCCATTGGCCGGTCGGGTGCTCGACCAATCCTCTCCGCGGTCCATCCCCGATGCGTCGTACCCACTGTGTACAAGGGATTCCTTCTTCTTCTTCTTTCTCTTCTTCTTATATCTACCGACAACACTCTTTCCCTTTGCTCTTCCTCTACTGACGTCCTCTCTACGCTTTCCACTTTTTTACTTTCACTTCAATAATGAATAATAAGAGAATTATACTCGATGAATATTTATACGCCGTCGATTGCTCCGCTCTCTGTAGAAAGGATCGCCCTTCTTTTCGCTTACTGGATCGCTTTCGGCTAATTGATTATTATTCCCACACCGAAAATGGATACTCTACCATATTTTTGCATTGAATCAATTGACACGTGTCAGTACATCGTTGTTACGTGATTTCGATTGATTATTCTTAAAACCTACTACGTTATATGTATAAATAACATTACATTGTAAAGTAATTATATAATACTTCTTTACATGATTATTTCTAGGGTTGGAATCTTTGGTTGTAATTTACTCAGCTACCATTAAGTAATTCGAAAAAATTTTAATAAAGAACATCCTTTTATCGGATTTTGATAGACTATTCAAGTAAAGATTTCGTGTACATATAAATTCACGAGCCATTGACAAAACGATCAGAGTAATAAATAATCAAATTGTGTAAACATCTCTAGTAATTTTAATTATATTTTTATTCAATTTTACATATTTGTAGGTCCATTGTTTACTAATTTTTGAGATAAAAAAAATAAAGTATCCGTTAATCTAATAAAACTACCTCTGTAACAATATGAATATTGTAGAATTTTTATTTCAAATTAAACAATTTTATCTGTGGAAAATAGTGTAATGATTAATATAAATAAATAAGTTTGCCTTTAAAAAAATTGTTTAAAAATCACGGGTATAAATTAAATTTTTCTAGAAATTTTGAATCACCTGCCGGATTCCCATCGCAAACGAGGTACACGTATAAATCTTTAATCTCGGAGATAAATAAAATTAGTTAAATTACAGGGTGAAGTGAACGGTCGAGCAAACGAGGCAAACCGTCGTCGCACAGTCATACAGGGAAATCAAACGCGAATCGTCGCCGTGGAGTGAGAGGGCGGCGGGGGGATGGGGGTGAGTCGTTACGCGATTACAACCAAAAGAGATAGGTATATGTATATACGGGTTAGAGTTGGAGGTATACGATGGCAGAGCTCATAAATCCTTGGGCTCCGAAAGACTCTCGGCCGCAGGCGGCGCTTATGTGGAGCAGAGCTAAGTCGTAAAATAATTTAACCCACTTTAAGAAGAAAATTAACAGAATGGCGAAAGTCTTTAAGAGACGAAGAGATATCCACTCTCTCGCTCGAGCGGAAGCCGCGCGCGCGCCCGCGCTAACCGGGTGCAACAGCCCGCCGCCTCTTTCTCTTATTCATTGAGCAAGTCGGCCCCACCACTTCTTCATTGACTCTTTCTTTCTACTACGGTTAGGGGTGAGGTGGGAGAGGCTACGACTTTCTTCTCCCTTCCTCCCTCTCTCTCTCTCTCTCTCTTCTTCCCCAGTCGGCTCCATATAGCTATATCTTTTTTCGTCTTTGCTCTAATTATGAATGAAAACGACGTCGAACGAGGTAGTACGCGGAAGGAGAGTCTGCTTTATAGTCTTTTTCTTAGGCGGGCTTTTTCATCTTCCGCACGCGCCTTCGAGTCAACTAGTAGTTTAACTTTTCCAGCTCCGCCACCAGCTAACTCTTCCTCTTGCTGCTTTGCACTTGGCTTATTTCTTTCTATACACCTTCCTCTTTCTTTTCCTCTTCTTCTTCTTCTTCTTACTCGTCTTCTTCCTCTTCTTCTTTTCCCTTTTTTCTCAACCTCGGGAATTCGGACGATTTCGCTTTCAATATTACTTCTTAACCTTTGCCCTCGTTTCATCGAGTCTGCGTGGAAATAATGCCCATCTCCTAATAAGAATTTTATTTTCTTTAGAATTTATTGTTCTCGCGTTCGTTTTTTCGATATGATTCGATGCGATTCTCCAATAATTTGTCCTTTTTACATTTTACCATTTCAGTACTGACATTTATTATTATCGACAGAATAAGCCTTTTTTTATTCGCACAGAATAGTTCTTTCTTTAAAAATAAATGAATAAGTTAAGAATATCACTGACCTATTAATAAATTGTAAAAAAGAAACAACAAACACCACCTTTTTTCAATTATCCAATAAAAATATCGTAAATAATAATAATGTATTTTTTAAATTTTTTACCCACTTTTTACTATGGTAAGTATTACACTTTAACTCACGAGCGCGAATTAAAAACATTGATCTGAATATAGTTTTAAATGTAAAATCTACTATTAGAATTTGCAATTATAGAACTTACTGTGTAAATACTATAATTTAGTTTACAAGATAGTTCAGAAGATACTTCAACTGATAGCAATTGAAACATCAGTTATTAACAATATTGAAATTTTTTTAATTTTTTAAAATATTAATATATTTAGATTGAGATTCAAAATATTTTAACAATACTGTGAATTACATAAATTTTAAAACACAAAATATTATACGGAATTGGTTTAATTTAATTAAAGATGCATAGTGTACAAAAGTATTTTAAATGATATCTTAAATAAATTAGAGCGTTTATAAAAATTAATCATACTTGAGCTTTTGTCGGGACTTTGATCAATTTTGTAAACAATAAGAAAATAATTAAGGAGATAAACTCAAAGTTAGTGAAAATTGATTTAGTTTATTCAAATTCTTTTAATTTTTTTAAATTTATATCTTTTAGATATATTAATTATATACTGAGGAAAACAAAGTAACTTCAAGTGAGTTAATTGACCTTAAATTTCGGTAATTATATAATTAACGGGATGTCGGACCCAAGTTACAGAGATCTCCACCTTTCAACATAAGAATTATGTTGAAAATATTGAAATAAAAATCTGAAAAAATTCATACGCGCAGTTTAAAACAAAAGCGAGGGCATGACGTTTTTATTTTTTAAGACAAAATAAATGTGTTAATGATAATTGAATAATCAATTTTCGGTCGATAGTTATTGGTCTAAAAAGGCATGAATTTTCAACGCAAAAAACAAAATTAAATTGCAGATTGAAAAATCTGAAAAAATTTGAGTATACTATTCAAAACATGCCTAAGAGTATGGCGTTCAGGATTTTTTCAAAAATTTATTCTTTTCTTTATAAAAAAATATTAAAAATGATCATTTTCTGAGTCTGACATTTCCTTAAACTAATTTTTGTACATCTTGTTCATATGCTAACCTCAAAAATCAATATAGCTATAAAGACTTATAAAATACTTATACTAATACTAGTTCAATTTTTGCGAGTTAATGGGAAATTAGAAAAATTCGCGCTATAAGTTATAATGCAACATTATTTTTAAGAAAATATAAGGGATCGTTATGACACTAAGGGGTATATCGTTCTATTTCGATTATGAAAGGTGTAGACGTATTTTAATAGATAATACGCATTTTCTTTGACTTTTCAAACAATATAATTATCATATTAAAGTTTGAATGGTAATCAACGATTGTAGAACACATTTTATTTTTTCGCGTGTATGTCAATTCCATACATTTAGAAAATATTTCGAAAAATATTTTAATAAATTATAATTATATATAAATGCATGATTTTCGCATGGTATCAACTGGCTTCACTGAAATCATTCGGTACACATAATCAAACAGCTGTTTCATAAACTCATTGAATATTTATAAAAAACGTTATTTTTTGTTGTTAAAATATTTGCCCATCAAGTTTTTTAAATTACACTTCAAAATTCTGTTTAAATTTTTTCATAAATATTTGCAATATTATTTTTAAATTGTTACAAATATTAGATACCTGTAATTTAAGTATAACATCCTCTTAAAAAGGAATGTTCATTAGAATTGTGGGAATCAAAAAGCAAATTATACTCAAAAAGGATAAGCGATTTTGTAGTAAGGAGATGACTTAATCTAAAAGTTGAATGTTTAGTCGAGTTAGTTTCGGTAATAACGACGGGACAAGGGAACGCGTACTATATATATATATATATATGTATATATGTGTATAAAAGAATAGCGTGGTTGATCGTTTATTTTTTCGTGTACAAAATGGAGAGGAGCGCGATAAATGGGATTACGTGCACCAGCGATCAAGAGCGAGGCGAACGATGCGTCGAAATCTCGTTAAGGCAAACGAACGAAAGGGGAAATAAATATTACAACTCGTTTCTCTTTATGCTTCAAACGATTAGTGTCTGACTTGTACGCGTCACGACGTTATTTCAAACTTTCACGATTCAAGTTTTACTGGGTCTTGATCTTTCGATGCTTCGCCTCTCTCTTTCTCTCTCTCTCTCTCTCTCTCGTCTCGTCAAAAGAGAGTAAAAGTTGCCTATTTAACGCGAGCGCGTTTGCCGCAGAATTTCGTCGGCCCGATTAAAGCCCGCGATTTTAATTACTTTGCTACTTTTACATATACTTATTACTTCATTGTCATATTACCGTAATTTCCCGTTTCTTCAACTCGTGAGTACCGAGCGATTTAGGAAATTCGCAACGATTACAACCGACGATGAGTGAGCATTACCATGTACATCGATTATATCCAAACTTTTACTCTATTTTCTAGTATTTGAGTAATATCGTTAGCGTATTGTTACTTTTTATATCCTGTAATATTTTTACCATAATGTCTATTTTTCTACTTTACCTGTTTTATTTAGATATAAATCAACTATACGGTGTTCGTAAAGTACGTGTTTTACTCAGTTCAATCATACAATTTATTTAACTCATTTTATTCTTCGATTTATTTTGATAATCAATTATCACATTGTATTTAAAATTGCTTTAAGACATTTTAATAGTTTTATTTGCAAGATTTTGTAAATGTTATATTAATTATTAACTGTGATTTTATAAATTATTACAACAGGATTACCAGCAGTTTCTAATTTATAAGCGTTACAATTAGATTTTTATATAAAATTATTTACATTTACCGATATTCTTATTCGAAATAATTCATCTCCCTTGATCATTAGCGGAGAATATGTAAGGTTGAACGATCAAGCTTAAAGCGTAACGAGAAAAAAAAACCAAAACGGTTGCAACAATAGCCCGAGGAAAACTCGAAGAAGCCCAGAAAAGAAAGGGGGAGGAGAAGAAGGTAGGAAAGAGCCCTCAACGATTTAAAAACACTATAAAATCGCTAGGGAAGTGCTCCATCTTCCTCTTCTGGCGGCGGCAGCAGCACCAGCAGCAGCAACAGCAGCGTCCCGGGGGCTAACGCGCTGGCGAGAGGGGACGGCGGTAGCGGCGGTGGAGGTGGAGGTGGCAGTCGTGGTGTGAGGCACGTGCAGGCTTCGGCGGTTTTCAATTTTCGATGATTCCACCGAATTCGGTAACGGCGTCTCTCCCTCTCGGGGCGCACACATACTCGCACACGCGAGGGTTTCTCGACGGGGTGGGGGAGGACGCGGGGTGCGAGTGGGGGACGAGGACGACTACGACTACGAGTCGAAGCCGAAGCTGAAGCCGAAGCCGAAGCCGAAGCCGAAGCCGAAGCCCCTGTCCCGTGGGCGCGAGCGGTTACACCGAGGGGGGAGCTAAAACACCGTGTGTGGGAGTGGGCGTGTCTCGGCCGTTGGCCAATCAGGTGCCGGGGCCGCCGGCCACCCCCAACCTACGTGTATATAGCTATACGCTCTAGCCGTAGTCCACACTTCCCTCCCCCCCGACATACATATTGATCTCGGTGGTCCTCGACACACGCGCGCGCAGCTACGCAACCTCGCCAACTCCCCCCTGCCCCCCGCCTCACCCCTCACCCCCTCCCCTCCGCGCTCCCCCAACCCCGTCGCACCCCCGCGACCGACCTGACCGCTCGATGCCGCTCCCCTATATGGTCTGCCATTTTACGACCCCCTTCCATTCCAGCCCACCCCCGTGCTCGCGATTTTTGCGGATATATATGTATAGAGAGAGAGAGAGAGAGAGAGAGAGAGAGAGAGAGAGAGAGAGAGAGAGAGGGAGAGGAAGAAAAAGAGAGACCGTGGAAAATCGAATTTTCTATTTTTTTTGCTTTTACGCGTTTTCCTGAAAATTGAATGAGGAGTGAATAGAAGGGGTGGAAGTGCGGATTAAACGAGGCAGAGTGTTCGAACTAACTTTTATAACGGAAATGCCTCGTTTTAGATACGGTTTTAGGGTTCTCGTATAATAATTTGCACAATACTTACACAACTATACGCTGAACTCAGATGCATTAACATTTTGTCTAGGATATTTGGTCTTTCACTCCTCTCCTCCCCCCCCCCCCTTTCCCTCACCCGTCCCTCGACACGTTTGATCGTTCGCAAGTTTTACTCAAATTGAAAACATATGCTGAGCGTATATAAAAACTGGGATGCAATATATTTTCACTATTTTCATTCATAAACTACAAGAATTTCCATGAATATAACTTAACTCTTATAACTGATGTGTACTCGTGTTTACTTTACTATATGCAACTGACTATTTATCACATTCACCTGTGTAATACCTTGATGCGTTTGTTCATATAGATTCTTCACCGTCTTCAATCGTCTCAATTATTCAGAAGTTAGTGAAAATGAAGTAATCGCTGCTTGGTTTAAGAAAGTTTGTGAATAAATATGTATAAATGAGTAACTAACGAACTTTTTAAATATATGTTGGTATATATTAAAGGAATTCGACTAAACACGTTTTCACGAGAAATTGAGGAGATGCGAGTGGGTTTTAAAACAGTCTATCATTCTCTACGAAACTCAAATATCTTTTACTAAAATTGTTTAAGATATATTCAACAAAATTGTTTGGTATTTTTTTAAGCTTTTGTAATAATTTTATTTCTAGTCAATGTATATTCTTGCCATAAATGCAAAAAGTCCAGACTTATCGTCTATTTTGTGTGTACAACTTTTAGGTGTACGATTCTTATGTGCCTATAGTTCATCCTATGCCATTACCTACATTATTAATATAAACTTTGTACGAAATATCGTACTTAAATATTCATATAAATCTAAAACAATTTAATTTAAGAAAAGTAACTGCAGATATAACTGTATACTTCTCTATCGAACGATGTGTTTCATATTCGCTCCATAGCACCAGCAACCATGTGGACGAGACGAAAAAAATAAAGGAAAGAAACGAGCGAGAGTGAGAGGGGGAGAGAAGTAAAAAGAGAAATTGAAGAAACAACAGAGCCATACGAATTGAAAAGTCTCCAGTAGCCGTGACAAAAAGGAGAAAACAAAGAAATATTCGCCTGAAAAGACAAAAGCCAGCCGCTTGAATCTGTAATTTGCCGTCTTTGTCCTAACGCGTGCGAGTCGTCGTCCAGCAGCAAACTCTTTCGTTCTGCATCTATTTTTTTCAACCCCTCCGCGGGGTCCTTCCGCGCTTTTGCTTCCCTCGACTCCTTTGTTTCTCGCTTCGGGATTTCTGTACGTGTATTTTTTGGGTCCGACGCTCACGCGAGCCAACGAAACGCCTTTATTGCTCGCCTAGAAATTCTTAAACATCAGGTGAGCAAGCGACCTACCGAAACCATTCGAATTTGACGGATTGACTCCTGACAGGTTGGTTTTTGTCGTATGGCAGTTTACGTACATATGTCAGAATCGTGTGCGTCAAAAGTAAGAAGAGATTCACTTTTCTATACTTATAAATATTTTTATATGTGCGAATCGTAAAGGTAAAGAAGGATGAGTGTCGGGTCGATCCAAGTTAATGGGACTCGAAATAATCCACAGGAGGAAGTAAGACGGGAACGAACAAGTCGAGATTGGAGCGCGAATTAATCCACGCGGAGTAGGTATGCAAATATTTTTCCGCGGCGATCGTCGGCTCCTTGGTGGAAAGAATGAACGACGCTCGGAAGTGCTTCGCGAGCACTCGGTAATTTATGAGATAACGAGGACGGAGATCGAGCCGAAAGAAAGACAGAGAGGCCGAGAGGAGTGGCGGGTGGTTGGGATAAAGGGTAAGAGAGAGAGAGAGAGAGAGCGAGAGAGAAAGAAGGGGCGAGGAGTTGGAAAAGCTTCGTTCCCGCTGAGAGAGGTGGGGAACTGGGGGAGGGGGCGAGAAGGTGGGGGTGGTACGCGTAAAATTCTTTGGAGAAACTTTGAACTCTTTCCTCATTTTCCGCGTACTTGAATTATTCAGGAGACTCTCTTCTCGCTTTTGTTTCTAGGCCAGGGTCACAACGTGCAATGAACTTTTTTACTTTCTCCCACCTCTCCTTGCCTCACCCCTTTCCCCCCTCTCGCTATAACTTCATTTAAAAGCACCGGCTGGCTCACTGCCTGGCTCTCTTTTGCGTTCATAATCATTAGCAACTTCTTTTTCTTTTCTCTTAAGACTCAATGTGTTGGGATTATCTTAGATTTCATAATCATATTTCACGATCATTATTTTTTTATCAAACGTTACGATAATATGTATCTTTTATTTAATTATAATCGATATTCAGAAGTTTACATTTATTGACGAGTAACCAATGTGAATGTGATATTCTACGCACGGGAACCTGTATTAAAAAATTATGTTAAAAAGATTTTTTCCTATTTTGGTCAAAAAATAGTTGCGTTATGAATGTAACGTAATAAAAGAAGTGTATTAAAAAGTACCAATAGTAATTGGAACACTATCTTATCATATCGGAGTATATTTATACAACATTGCTAAACGGTATAAAATTTTCTTATTTGACTTATCACATCAGTAACGACAAATTTTTTTTTCAAAATAAGACTGCATCCTATAACTTGAGTTTTAATCAATCTATACAAAGAAAGAAACTTTTTCGGGTTTTATTCTACGGCTAATCGTTTGAGAACGCTATGGAATATCCTCACATCACGTATTTCAAGGAAATAATTTTTTACTGTATTTCAAATAGAGTTTATATTTCTTAATTATCCATTTATACATATGTCTTATTTTTACATATCAGAGAGGCTATATACATATTAGAGTGATTAAATGTGTCAAACTGGTTGGATTAACATTTCAACATGCACTATATTTTAGATACAGGCTAAAAATATTTTCCAAAGAACAGAAAAACATTTTAAAGGGATGAAAATAATTTGTTCAAAAGTTATTTGAACCTTAGTAAATGAGATATTTCTACGATGAATGAATTTTAATGAATTTTTTAATTAAGATTTTTTAGACGGAGCAACTAAAGTTACGTTTAATGTTACATAATAAAAAACTGATAGAGCTTGAAAAAAATACTTGTAAGAATAGATAATTTTGATAAAATTAAAAATATCTCATTGTTTTGTAATATTTTATAAGCATTGTTACTCATCTGCTTGGAGAATATTTCCTGCTAACAATAAAATACCGATTCAATCAGATGATATATTTGGAATTATAGTTGTAGTTATTCAATCATAAAATGGTATTTGGTCGATATTAATGAAATCAAAATAATTGTTGCATTAATTCGATCTTCTTCAAGCATAACTGCGCTCGTCACGTAATAATAAAAAGAAATGACGACGATTCAAAGACTACAGTAGTTTATACAATTTATATGATTGATATTTTTCATCAAAGCGTTGCAGCATAACTTTAAAACTGATTTTCAGTTCATCAATATCGATAAAGTACATTTTTAATATACAATTGCGTAGAGGACATAAATATTAGAAAAGCATATGTATATGTTTGCAGCATTCCACGTCAATTGGTCCGATCAAAATGTTAAAATCCATCAAATTTTGGGTACACACTGGAAAATTTTATCAAAAAACAGAAAAAAAATTTTAGTTACTGTAATCTATTTGCTCAAAAATTATTTTAACCTGAAAACGTTTTTTCAACTTTTAATCAACTTTTAATGTATATCATTATATGTAACATTCGTTGCTAATTAAGTCTAGAATTTATCCTTTCGGGTTAGAATTCTTAATCTCACAGTCAATGTCGTAAACTATATGTCAATATTCAACTTGAAAACTTGAAGCAATACCTTTTAAACAGTCTGTAGCTTGAAAATGGCCTTTATTTTTGTAAAAAGTTATAATAATTTAAAGAAATGCAAAATTCTTTTAAAAATTCAAATGGGAATTACCATGTTAATTTTAGAAATTTTTTTGTGTTTCTCTAAATTATTATAACTTTTTCCAGAATTAAAGGTCACTAATAAGCTACAGACCATTTAAAAGGTATTGCTTCAAGCTTTCTTATAGACATTTGGATGAAATAATCAATTATGACAAAGTTACAATTTTTTCAAGTTGAACATTGACATATAGGTTATGAGACATTGACCTTGAGATTAGAATTTCTAACCCAGAAGAATAAATTCTAGACATAATTAGCAACGAATGTTACATATAATGTTCTATAGTAAAAGTTGATAGATTTTAGCGATAAATAGCGGTAAACACAGCTGGTGTTAAAAAAAACTTGAAAAATTTAACGTTTTCAGGTTAAAATAACTTTTGAGCAAATAGATTGCAGTAACTAAAAATTTTTTTCTGTTTTCTGATAAACTTATCCAATGTGTACCCAAAATTTGATGGATTTTAAATTTTTGATAAGGTCACTTGACGTGGAATGCTCTATATATAACTTGAAGCCCAAGTAAATAATAAAAACTGAATAAATGTAAAATTCTAGGGAAAGGATACTGGTATCGTTGTGACAATGTGCTCTTAAGTGAGATGAATCAACTTGTTTTCCATTACATATTTTTAAAAATCAAGAAATGTCAAACTAGTTCCAAAGCTTCAGGTTACACTTGAAAAACTAAAGCAGCCGATTGATCGATAAAAGCCGATGAAGAACACGTTGTAAGTATCAAAATAAAGTACAAATGACATTAACATCCCAGTTTAGTGGCGGAGCATTCAAGAATGACAGGATCGTAGAAAGTAGGTCGTCACTGGATATGTGTAGGTACGTACGTGTCTGTATATGGAGTCTGTACGCGCGAGCGCGCGTGCGTGTGTGTGTGTGTGTGTGTGGAGAGAAGCGCGCAAACATGCCGCGAGGATTATGAAAAAAGTATTAGGAGCGACCTGCCGCGAGGATCCGGCGATTAATCACAAAGAGCGTAAAAACGCACTTATACAGCAAAATCCCTTGGGTATATGTGTGTGCGTGTGCGTGTGTGGGAACGGGCGGTAACCCTTTGGAAGGCTGATTTATAGCCAAGACTCCCGGGCCCCATTGTGTTTTCGTCCTCTCGCGCGACGGGGCCTCCCTCTCTCCCTCTGCCTCTGCAGCATCGGAGCAAAGGGTTGCGACACATCCCGAGAAAGAACTTCCTCTCTCTTTCTGTAGCCAACGCGACAAAGGAAGCCTTATCTCGGATTTCGTCGTCTCCCCGTTTCGATTAGGAGGATCCCTGATTTTCGTACCCATGCTACACGTATATATATATATATATATATACCCTATTACCCCGCGGGGCTGACAGGTACGAGGTTCTTTCATCCCTTTGCCGGATCGCTTTCCCGATCTAATCAATTCAACGCGCGAGATGCGACACGCCGGACCGCCGTTTTTTCTCCTTTGTGATGATCTGTATATACATACATATATATACGCATACATTCGAATTCCGTGATTTATATCCTCTCTACTTCTAGGTGGCACCGAACGTCCTACGATCCGATTCATAAATATTTAATTCCCTACGGTAAATATACGGAGATTATTGATTTTTCGTGCTAGTGCCAACTTTGGTAGGATCTAAAGTGACTCGATCGCATTCGAGAGATTCGAGAACACCTTTTTTACATGCCTTGCACTCGATTTCACTAACAATGGATTCTGAATTATTAATCGACGTATCTTCTGACCATGCATATATATACAATTAATAATAGTAACTGCGATACTTAAGGAGTAAGAAATTTGCTGTTGAACTTCAGAACGTCACCGACAAATGTTAGCGATTGTGTATAATAAATACTCTTTACATCTTGAAATTCGTTTAATCCTTATTTTTGAAGATTTTAAGCATTCGCGATGATTTATAGAGATAAACGCGTTTTTTATACTTCCAACTATAATCCAATTTACCGATTACATTTTATCCATATAAAAGTATTGTTTATTAAACATTTAAATTATTATTTTGAACACAGCCAAACCCTGGCATACTTTTCAATATCAAAAATAGAAAATAAATATTGCTAGTAAAATAGCCTATGATGGAATATTTTTTGGTTTTTTTCTTTATACGATGAGATTTACATTATTTTTCTCGCTTCCTATGCAAGCACTAAACTTTGAAAATTATAATGTAAATTATTATTCAATTTGTTTATGAAAATGGTAACATAATTTACAACTAATTTGTATCATATCGGTGTTGGCTATATTTGATGACAATTTATATTAACAAAATGCAAAGTTAGGTGTATCAGTTTTATTTCGTTAAAGTTACGATCTATATGAATAGTGTCATGCAAAAAGAGAACTAAGTAATATGGCGGGGAAAATCGAGATAAGTATCAATTTGTTCACAAAAAGATTATGATTTATCTTTCTAATAATGATAATTTAATTTTCGAATTTTTTATAGATATCAGATTACACGAAAATAGGATATATAAGTGCTGTGCTTCATATATTACGAAAGTTACTTTTAGATACCTATTTGCATAATACTACTCATACAGTGATTGTAGTTTTCCGTAAAATTGTTATTGTTCCGATTAGGAATCTAAGTATTAGCATACAAGAGAATCCTATCTATGTGGCGTTTGATAGTTACACGAAGAGTAATTTTGTATTAGATATAAAATATTTAGTAAATATGACAATAGTCTCTAGTAGAAAAATCGCAAATCTGATTATAAATTGAGCAAAATTACTATAGTCATTACATTAAAATTTACGAAACTGGATATACCCGGGTAAATATTGTAGTGTTGTATATACGATGTCGGCGCATGGTGTGCAGTATATTAACAATTTATTCGTTGTAGTTCTAACAAACAAAAATAAGAAAATTAATAAACTCGCGAATATTGCTTTAATTTTCATAAAGTGCAGGCATAGTACAATCTAGAAAAGGAAAGAGAAAAATGTTCGTGACCCTATTGACAAATAAGCAAGATCCTCTCATACATCGGAATAATGTAGCTTCGAAAAAAGAGGTATTGGAAAATTGTTTAGCAGGCTGGAGACGGAAGTTGAATTGGAAGGCGCGTACCCCAACCGGAATTCGAATATCAGTTATTGATGGCGGTTCCGCAAAGAGAATCGGCCTCGCACGCGTCGCTCCGCGTAGAGATCGAGGAGTGGGTAGTGGGTACGCCCGAGGCCCGAGGGTGCAAAAAACTTCACTGTCGGGTGACGTACGCGAATAAAACGGATTTCGAGTACGCGGAGGGAACGAATCTTGTATGGAGATTACGCACGCTTAATTGGACTCCCACCAAGACGGCAGCTGTCTGACGTCCTCTTTATTGACTTTCCACATTTCCGCCCTTTACATTTCGCTTTTTTTTATCTCGACTCGTTGTCACCTACGCGCGTTACTTCGCGATCCCCTGCAGAATGAAAACAAGAAAATAGGTTTACGCTTGCTCAGAGGATAGCCGAGCGCTCGCCTGAATTCCGTGTCTAAATTCATCTCGAAGATTACTGGTAATTTTTACGCTTGATTAACTGCGCCTAACAAACCTATCCATATGTACCGAATTATTTATTGAATTATCTAGATCGAAGAAAAAATCATTTAAATGTAAGGTTTGCCTACGGACAACGGAAATATTAAGCAGAAAGTATAATTTATTACGTTTACTAGAGGATAATGGATATGGATTGGGATAACGTATATGCGAGTAGAAAGAGCATTACTCCGAGGAACGGATAAATCATCCCTTTCTAAAAATTGAGGAAAGAACTCGATGGAACCGTCGCGCTAAAATAAAGTTAGCCATGGCTAGTATGACTCAGTGGATTCGCGTCTCGCATCAATCTTTCTCGGTGCGCATAACAACGAGTTGAACAAAAAAAGCGAAATCCGCGTACACGACCGGGGGTGTCGTGCGAATCAAAAGGGGAAGGGAGAAAAACATCGCGAAAAAAACGCGCGGGGAAACAAATTGAGATCCGGATAGTAGTGAAAAAGGAGAGAGGGAGAGAGAGAGAGAAGAGAGAGAGAAAAATTCACGATATCGGGCATATGGCGAGCGGGTATATCTGCCTAGTTAGCGCGTGAATACGTAAACGCGCACGTGCATATGTTCGACACAAGTCACGAAGCAAAAAGAAAGAGAGAGAGAGAGAGAGAGAGAGAGAGAGAGCCAGGGAGGGACGGATGATGAGTCGGTCCCAGCATCCCATTGAGTTGGGTGAATGGACCATCCTCGCTTCGTTAACCAGTCTGTCGCACTTTTGCTTTTTTGTACCTATAGCGTTAGGAAAAAATTTCCCCAAGCAACCCCTTCTTCCATCTTTCCCTCCGATTTGAATACACGGTCTCTACACTGTGATATAGTATGTACATATGTATACCTGGATATTTCGCTCCCTTCTCTCTCTCTCTCTCTCTCTCTCTCTTGCTCTCTTTCTCTCGCTATACCATAATTTTTTGAGCGCCCCGCGGAGTTTGCGCTTCATGGCTTGACCGACATTTCGCGGTCGCTCTCGTTCGGTTACGGAACCGTGTATCGCTACAATGCCACCGATTTTTGATTTATCCTTGCGAAAAAATTATAAATTCACGATTGGTTGCGGAGTACACTCGATGTGCGTGTATCTCCAACGTATACGAGCATCCGCCGCGTTTTGTCCTCGTCTACCGTCAGAGGGGAGGGATGCGCGTCCATTGTGTCGAACGGTTTTTCTTTGCCGTGTTATCGATACCTTTACTCTTCGTTGTATTTTTTGCTCTTTCTCTTTCTCTTTCTCTTTCTCTTTCTCTTTCTCTCTCTTCCTTTATTTCTCGCTTCGACAGGGTTCGAGGTATTTATTTAGTTCGGAAGGTACGGGACTTTTATTGTTCAAGATGTGACTTTGATATCTATTGTCGTTGTTTAGAGAACAAGAAAAAGTTACTTGTTATTATATTATACCGATTTACGAAATGTCGTTTCACTAGGTATAACCACAGTCGACGCCTGTGATACATGCTTTTTAATGTCTTATTTCAAGGGTATTAAATTATCAGATTTATAATAATATTGCATCGACTTATACTCAAAAGTTTTATCTATATTTACTTTGATTACTTAAATTTTACGGAGATTTAAATGTAAATGTTTATTATCTCCCAAGGAAAAATATGCCTATATTTAGAAGTATAACACTTTTTAGACACCGTAATACATAGTAAGATATTGGGACTAAATTACTACATTGTTTATTTATCAATGAGATATTGTACAAGTACACAATAGCGTATTAAAATTTTATTATAATATTAATAATTTATTGAATTACAACTTTTAATAAATTTTAATATAAAATTATACAATATCCCATTTCTAATCACTATAGTCAAACGATCCTCTTTTATATATAAATATATTTAATATACATATATGAAACATTGAACAACCTTATAAAGTAATAGAGCAAATGAAAGAATCATATATTATTTGGAAATAATAAAATCATTAACTTTTTTATACGTTATAAGTATATGATAAATAATTATACTTAAGTATGATTAGAAATCGGAAAGTATACATTACACTAATTTTAATAACTTTCACAGTCTGCACCTATATTACTAAACAATAAAATAATCCCTATAAAAATAATGAATAATTAAAATTTTTGTCAGTAAATATATCTATACATAATTGTCAGAATACGAACACGAATGCCTGCGATTTGAAAATTTTATTTCCAGCGTTCATGAAAATATGTTTGATATTAACAGTGTGTAAAAAATTGTTGAAATATTACAGAGTAAAGAGTACCGTGCACATTCGAATACGGAAAGGTGAAGGTATATAGAGGGTCTCCCGTATCGTAACAAGAAACAACAATAACATTACTCAGACGTCAAAAAGTTATCAGCGTGACGTCTCTTTCTAGTCGGTATAGAATAAAGGACGTGTACGTATAACCCTCACAAAAAGAAACGTCGTCGTTCCTTGCAACTTTCGAGAACGAGATTGAAAGCTTGACGAAACAAGAAAAACAGGCGCAAGTGTACACATACACATTCAACTATGAAATTAGGTCAAATTTCGCGTTGAAAGTGATACAAGTTGGATATTTCTCTTTTTGTCTTTAATGCGAATTTCCAAAACAATATATCTCTTTTTGGGATAATTTTTATTTAAATTATTTTTGTGATTCTTTCTTCGGAAATGACTCCACATCAACTCCGAACATTTATAACGAAACAGCTTGGCGGCACAGTTTTCCCCGTTTTTCTTCGGTTCTTTTTAAAGCGGAAGTTCGCGGCACCTTTTAAAAAGGAACAAAAGAACGCGTCTTAAATGAACCCCGCTACTTGTTGCTTAACTTGGGAGTGGAAGGAGAGAAAGGCGCCATCACGCGGAGGAGAAAGTTAAGGAGCCGGGGGAAGAAAAAAAATTAAGAGCGAGAGGAAAACTGTTTCTCCTTTGTTTTCATGGCCCGTGGAAGTCTCTCGCGGCAAGGAAATCGCAATTAAAAATGTAGTTCAAGGCTGACGCCTCGAGGGAAGCTTCCCTCTCTCTTTCTCTCTCTGCCTCCGTCTTTCTTTCGCCTTCCCTCGTCGAGTTTACTTTTACTTTATGAACCGGGAGACGGCGCTTTTTCTTCCGGGGGTGCGCGCGCTCTCTCCCTCTCTTCCTCTCTCCCTCTCTCCCTCTCCCTCGGCAAACTTCCGGCGCGACGCGCCTCCTTTTACACTTCCGACTCGCGATCCTGACCTAAATATTCTTATTGCGACCTTGGAAGGATTTCCACGGCAAGTTCGTTTCGTTCGTCTTATTTTTTCCTTCCTCCCTCTCGCTCGAGTTTTCCGAGCGTTGGCGTTGATTCAAGGGATTACGGGTCCGTTGACTCCGCGTGAAACTGCATTTATACTCGCTCGAATAGTTTTCAAGATCTGTACATAGATTTTCATTCGATTGATCGGTTCGGATAATCTTCGATTTACTCGAATTATCGAGTGCTTATCCTCCTATACCTTCGAATTTTTGCACTTTGTAAGAACTTTACCGTGCCTTTTAAATTTATTTTTAGTCGTTGGTACACAGTTGTATTTTTATTAAAGGAAAAAGCAATTGTAATTTTATAGACATTGTAATTTTGTAGGAATGTCTAGGTTCACACAGATACACGAAAACTCTCTTTCCCCGTGCAGGTAAACATATCAGACACTTGTCTCGACGCTTGCATATCCAACTTGCAATCTCGGTTTCGTCAACCCCAGTGGGTTTCCCCCCCCCCCCACCCGCCGCATCCCAAAAAGAAGAAATACGTTTACTAGAGGATAATGGATATGGATTGGGATAACGTATATGCGAGTAGAAAGAGCATTACTCCGAGGAACGGATAAATCATCCCTTTCTAAAAATTGAGGAAAGAACTCGATGGAACCGTCGCGCTAAATAAAGTTAGCCATGGCTAGTATGACTCAGTGGATTCGCGTCTCGCATCAATCTTTCTCGGTGCGCATAACAACGAGTGAACAAAAAAAGCGAATCCGCGTACACGACCGGGGGTGTCGTGCGAATCAAAAGGGGAAGGGAGAAAAAACATCGCGAAAAAACGCGCGGGGAAACAAATTGAGATCCGGATAGTAGTGAAAAAGGAGAGAGGGAGAGAGAGGAAGAAGAGAGAGAGAAAAATTCACGATATCGGGCATATGGCGAGCGGGTATATCTGCCTAGTTAGCGCGTGAATACGTAAACGCGCACGTGCATATGTTCGACACAAGTCACGAAGCAAAAGAAAGAGAGAGAGAGAGAGAGAGAGAGAGAGAGCCAGGGAGGGACGGATGATGAGTCGGTCCCAGCATCCCATTGAGTTGAGGTGAATGGACCATCCTCGCTTCGTTAACCAGTCTGTCGCACTTTTGCTTTTTTGTACCTATAGCGTTAGGAAAAAATTTCCCCAAGCAACCCCTTCTTCCATCTTTCCCTCCGATTTGAATACACGGTCTCTACACTGTGATATAGTATGTACATATGTATACCTGGATATTTCGCTCCCTTCTCTCTCTCTCTCTCTCTTGCTCTCTTTCTCTCGCTATACCATAATTTTTTGAGCGCCCCGCGGAGTTTGCGCTTCATGGCTTGACCGACATTTCGCGGTCGCTCTCGTTCGGTTACGGAACCGTGTATCGCTACAATGCCACCGATTTTTGATTTATCCTTGCGAAAAAATTATAAATTCACGATTGGTTGCGGAGTACACTCGATGTGCGTGTATCTCCAACGTATACGAGCATCCGCCGCGTTTTGTCCTCGTCTACCGTCAGAGGGGAGGGATGCGCGTCCATTGTGTCGAACGGTTTTTCTTTGCCGTGTTATCGATACCTTTACTCTTAGTTGTATTTTTTGCTCTTTCTCTTTCTCTTTCTCTTTCTCTCTCTTCCTTTATTTCTCGCTTCGACAGGGTTCGAGGTATTTATTTAGTTCGGAAGGTACGGGACTTTTATTGTTCAAGATGTGACTTTGATATCTATTGTCGTTGTTTAGAGAACAAGTAAAAGTTACTTGTTATTATATTATACCGATTTACGAAATGTCGTTTCACTAGGTATAACCACAGTCGACGCCTGTGATACATGCTTTTTAATGTCTTATTTCAAGGGTATTAAATTATCAGATTTATAATAATATTGCATCGACTTATACTCAAAAGTTTTATCTATATTTACTTTGATTACTTAAATTTTACAGAGATTTAAATGTAAATGTTTATTATCTCCCAAGGAAAAATATGCCTATATTTAGAAGTATAACACTTTTTACACACCGTAATACATAGTAACATATTGGGACTAAATTACTACATTGTTTATTTATCAATGAGATATTGTACAAGTACACAATAGCGTATTAAAATTTTATTATAATATTAATAATTTATTGAATTACAACTTTTAATAAATTTTAATATAAAATTATACAATATCCCATTTCTAATCACTATAGTCAAACGATCCTCTTTTATATATAAATATATTTAATATACATATATGAAACATTGAACAACCTTATAAAGTAATAGAGCAAATGAAAGAATCATATGTTATTTGGAAATAATAAAATCATTAACTTTTTTATACGTTATAAGTATATGATAAATAATTATACTTAAGTATGATTAGGAATCGGAAAGTATACATTACACAATTTTAATAACTTTCACAGTCTGCACCTATATTACTAAACAATAAAATAATTCCTATAAAAATAATGAATAATTAAAATTTTTGTCAGTAAATATATCTATACATAATTGTCAGAATACGAACACGAATGCCTGCGATTTGAAAATTTTATTTCCAGCGTTCATGAAAATATGTTTGATATTAACAGTGTGTAAAAAATTGTTGAAATATTACAGAGTAAAGAGTACCGTGCACATTCGAATACGGAAAGGTGAAGGTATATAGAGGGTCTCCCGTATCGTAACAAGAAACAACAATAACATTACTCAGACGTCAAAAAGTTATCAGCGTGACGTCTCTTTCTAGTCGGTATAGAATAAAGGACGTGTACGTATAACCCTCACAAAAAGAAACGTCGTCGTTCCTTGCAACTTTCGAGAACGAGATTGAAAGCTTGACGAAACAAGAAAAACAGGCGCAAGTGTACACATACACATTCAACTATGAAATTAGGTCAAATTTCGCGTTGAAAGTGATACAAGTTGGATATTTCTCTTTTTGTCTTTAATGCGAATTTCCAAAACAATATATCTCTTTTTGGGATAATTTTTATTTAAATTATTTTTGTGATTCTTTCTTCGGAAATGACTCCACATCAACTCCGAACATTTATAACGAAACAGCTTGGCGGCACAGTTTTCCCCGTTTTTCTTCGGTTCTTTTTAAAGCGGAAGTTCGCGGCACCTTTTAAAAAGGAACAAAAGAACGCGTCTTAAATGAACCCCGCTACTTGTTGCTTAACTTGGGAGTGGAAGGAGAGAAAGGCGCCATCACGCGGAGGAGAAAGTTAAGGAGCCGGGGGAAGAAAAAAAATTAAGAGCGAGAGGAAAACTGTTTCTCCTTTGTTTTCATGGCCCGTGGAAGTCTCTCGCGGCAAGGAAATCGCAATTAAAAATGTAGTTCAAGGCTGACGCCTCGAGGGAAGCTTCCCTCTCTCTTTCTCTCTCTGCCTCCGTCTTTCTTTCGCCTTCCCTCGTCGAGTTTACTTTTACTTTATGAACCGGGAGACGGCGCTTTTTCTTCCGGGGGTGCGCGCGCTCTCTCCTCTCTCCTCTCTCTCTCCCCTCGGCAAACTTCCGGCGCGACGCGCCTCCTTTTACACTTCCGACTCGCGATCCTGACCTAAATATTCTTATTGCGACCTTGGAAGGATTTCCACGGCAAGTTCGTTTCGTTCGTCTTATTTTTTCCTTCCTCCCTCTCGCTCGAGTTTTCCGAGCGTTGGCGTTGATTCAAGGGATTACGGGTCCGTTGACTCCGCGTGAAACTGCATTTATACTCGCTCGAATAGTTTTCAAGATCTGTACATAGATTTTCATTCGATTGATCGGTTCGGATAATCTTCGATTTACTCGAATTATCGAGTGCTTATCCTCCTATACCTTCGATTTTTGCACTTTGTAAGAACTTTACCGTGCCTTTTAAATTATTTTTAGTCGCTGGTACACGTTGTATTTTTATTAAAGGAAAAAGCAATTGTAATTTTATAGACATTGTAATTTTGTAGGAATGTCTAGGTTCACACAGATACACGAAAACTCTCTTTCCCCGTGCAGGTAAACATATCAGACACTTGTCTCGACGCTTGCATATCCAACTTGCAATCTCGGTTTTTCGTCAACCCAGTGGGTTTCACCCCCCCCCCCCCATCCCGCCGCCTCCCAAAAAAGAGAGAAATAAATAAAAGATGAAAAGGTACGTAGCACCGCGAGTGTAGAATAAAACCGAATCTCATACCAGAAAGTACCGCATCTATCTGCATCTGAGAGAGAAAGAGCGAGATCGGAATCAGTGGGTTCGCGATCCGACGGCAAGCGCTACACTCGGGAATTGGCTGTCGTATACATACGCACGCATATTGTATATATATGTACATATTTATTCTGGTATTCGGGCTCGCGATCCATCAGGTACCGTCGAACGTATCGACGTATATACCTGAGGGAAGCTGCGGAACCCACCGTCACCCCTTTGAAATTTAACGAAAGCGTGCAAAGGGTAGGCTTGTGTGTCACCTGTACCCATCGGGACTTCCTCCTCTTTATTTTTTTTCGGGGATTACGAGTAGCGACGGGACGTCCCGATTGGCACAATAGGGGAAAAACAGCGTTATTGGCTTTTCAAAGTGGTATTTACCGAAAATAAGCAATCCGATGGGGATAATGACGCTTACACGTCGGCTCTTGGTTACCGAGACACGGGAACACAGTCCGATCGCGCTTCGTCAAAACCCAATCAATCATTCTTCTCTCTCTCTCTCTCTCTCTCTCTCTCTCTCTCTCTCTCTCTCTTTCTCTACTGGATATACCGGTGATACGCGTGTAATTTGTGGAAAGTAGATTACCTCGAGTCTTATGCACTTGCGCGGCACTTTGGCTTTTGTACTTTTTTTCGAGTTGTTCTCCCATGTTTCTCTCTCTTGTTACAATATTTACAAACAATTCATTTCTTCTTCATTCCTTTGTTTCAGTATTTTATGAATTTCTATGTTTCTATCTCAATGTTCAACATAATTTTCATTCAATCAGGATATTATTTAACTCGTCCGAGTAAATAGCTGTTATTGTTACGTCGAAAATGTGAGCACCATTTTTACACCGGAAAATATCGTATGAGAACGCAATAGAACACGCAATAGGAAGCATTCGCTCCTAATTTATGTCGGATTGCAAATGAATATTACTCGTTCAAAAAGGCCCGAGGTATCATTTAGTAAATTAAAAAAGTGTAAGATATGTGCGGGTTATTATTGTTATTGTTATTATTATTATTATTATTACTATTATTATTTGAGTAAACCTCGACTCGTCGTCGCGAGATCGAGCAGGTTGATTTTGAACAACAACCACCCGAGTCCCTGAGCGCCCGATTATACATTTTTCCCCTCCATTCGTGTGAGTTTCCGTTGAATCTCGCGAAGAAATCGTTAGAATCCGGGGTATACCTATATACGCGTAGAGGGTGTGCACCGCGTACATGTATATATATAGGTGTACCCGTGGAATAAATTGAATCCCACGCGCTGACAAAGAGGGACGGATAATCGTAAAAGAAAACTACGCGACAGAGCGTCAAGATGAGAGGGAGAGAGAGAGGGAGAGAGGGAGAACGGGAAACAGAAGGACACGAATCCCATCAGCCAGTCCATTCCCTTATGCCATGAATTTTTCACTATACGCGCGATTGTCGTTATCTCGTATAACGTATAGCGAGAGAGCAAAAACGAGGCGCCTTGTTGCAGATCACGCTGATGCTTTTTATACAGAGACGCGAAATGGATGCTGCCGACGCCACAGCCACACTGGAATGCGCTCGAGTAATGCCCTCGATGTATGCGCGCGGTACCTTTTTACTCTCCAAATGGTGTACATACACGCGAATGGATGAATCAACTCAATGAGAGAGACAGGGAGAAAGAACCGTACGCATATATATACATATATATATATATATATTTGCGCCGTCTGGGTACGTTCTCGCATTCGTACGTTCTCACCGAAACTTCCTCGGCTCGGATTTCCCGTCTTTATTCGGATGCACCGTTCTGAGGAATATAGGTACTCGCCGACTCTACGGATACCTTACCGCACTACTTTGACCTCTCGTACTTTTATTTTATAGAGTTTTAACGTACTCCAGTTTAATTCCTTGTTCTCTCTCCACTTACAGGCTCTTACAGGCTCCCATACTTTTCCCTTCTTACTCGAAATTCTTACTCGAACGAATCGTTGTGTGACGATCATTTCAACTATTTTCGAGGGCTTTATACATCAGGAAAATATTTAACAATTGCGGTAATGTACGACACAATGGCTTAAATATGCGCAGTGAGACTCGCCTAAAAATTCATGGTAATCGTCAAAGCACAGGTGACTGGGATTCAAACAATTTTTATGTTAATTTTGAAACGGGCTAAATCGAGCAATTCACATTCTAACGGAGATTTTGGAGAATAACCGAGTGCAAGGTATACCTACGTAGAATCGCAGAAAGGCAGAATGGTAGAAAGAGGCATATATAGGTAGTTGATGATTTTTTAGGTACCACCGACCGAGGTACTCGAACCCAAGTATCTCGTGGGTAAAAATTGGCTTCTCCTTGAAAGTAGTTGCCTCGGAGTTACGCAGGTATCTCGAGTCGAAACAAGCTCTGATAAAGCTCGTTTCAATCCTGCCGAGAGAGCGGGCTTGAAAAATGCACTTCCACCCACTCTGTTGCAGTAGGGTGTACCCTCGAGAACGCAGAATGTGCAATCAGTAGGAAATAATCGTCCTGGAATTCGAAATAAGCAGGGAAGGAAGAAGCTCCGAAGCGCCGAGAAGACGCGCGACAATAGCTTTGTTTGCGGGTCGGAGGAAGGTGGGCTCCGACTCCGTCCTGGTTCGTTAAAACCTGGGATCCACCGAATTAACAGTTGGCCGGGAGAGGAACCCGTGGCATCATCGTAGCACCATCACCAGCTCACCCAAGAGGAGAGAACCAGTCATGAGTGACACGGAGGAAAGGGAGCGAGTGGAGAGCGCACCGCGCAATAGTTTTCCTCGAGTTTACCCCTCAGGACATCATCGGTCCTTTCCCTCGGCGAGTCTCTCCCTCTTCTTCCCTCTCTCCACCCCCCCCCCCTTCCCCCCGCCCCTTCGTCACCGTCTCTGTCTCTCAAGTACCTCGCACCACCGGTGATCCAGAAGGAAGAGCTAGCAAATGCAGCCCAGGTCGAAGACTCGAAGGAAGGAAACTGGAGGACTGGAGGACTGGAGGAAGAAGACGAGGGAGTTCGCCGGAGCAGAGGCAAGTTCACGAGAGGCAACGCTACACTGCGACGGGCGACGGGAGGGCGAGAGGGTGGGAGGGTGAGAGGAGGACGTGCCTTCATTTGTTTCACAGAGTACGTGGCGGCTGCCTGGATGGGTGGTTACGTCACGCGCTCGCGTCGCCATGGTAACCCCTCCTAGGCTTGCCAAGAGGGGATTTCCTATGTTGTCGGTTTGAGGACCAGAGGAGGACCCCGCCGTATCCGTCCTCCCTCCCTCCCTCCCACCCTCGCCCCTTTAGTTTTCCTCTCTGATGCTCCCGCTATCTTCTCCCTTTCTCCTCGTCTGCACCAGCCGGCCCGACGCCCCCGACCACCTCCTCCAACCATCTCTGTGGAGCGCGAGGCGCCTCTCTTCCTCCCCGCTCCTCCCCACCCCGCGGCATAACCCATCCCCGGCCTCAGCCCCAGCTCCAGCCCCGTCCCCGTCCCCGTCCCCGTCCCCGTCCCCGTCACCCGTCCCACCCCTCGTCTCCTCTCGTTGCTTATGGCTTTTGACTGCTCGCTGGATATATGCAGGACAACGGTTCGACTGAGCGGAATTTATTAGTTCCTCCTCCTTTGATCCTCGCGGATCGCGTCCCTCCCGAGAAAGCTTTTCCAATCTTTTATCTCCGTCTCTCCCCCGAGCGATCCTCGACGCGAGACTCCTTCCTCTCCTACTTACGTGCGCGACACTCCAATGGCAATTTTGATTATTTCTTCCTTTTTTTCCTTTCGCCTTATTTTTCTTTTTGTAAATTTCGTTCGATTTATTGAATTTCGATGGTTCCCACCGACTGTACAGTATGGGTACAGTATGGATAATACTCGATTCACTCGTGCATGCGAAAGTCCGCTATGCCGTTTTAATAATGTAAAATATGTATATATAAGTAATATACCGCTTCGCTTTTGATTACCGTAGTTCAACTACCGACAAAAAGTGGCTCGGCGCATTCGCTGAAACCAGCAACTGTGTCAAAAATGCGAATTCGTGGAAGATGAAGTTTACTCAACGCGCTCTCTACACGCGGCTTCCTTTCTTTCTTGGCAAAAACCATTGGCTCTAATGAAAATTATACAAATTGGGTTGCACACCTACGTTTACGGAAAAAATTAATCAACGATTTAGATTAACCCAAGTCACGCCTCGACATATATATTTGTTTTACAAATTATTCCTGATATATAATTAACTTAATTTTCGAAACGAATTCCTAAGGATTTGTTACGCAGATAGAACAACAAAGGCATAATCAGCGAAACGACGAGTTACATTCGGTAAATATGTAATAAAGCAATAAGAAGAAAGAAAAGAGGGGGAGGAGGCGGTAGAGCGTATATCGTCGTTCAAGCCGCGAAACTGTCGTCGTTGGTATTTGTTGATACTCGGAGTGGAGTCTCATTCCTGGCGCAGCACGATCCATAAAGGAAAGTTCCCCTGAGAAGTACGTAGGAGACGTATATACACTCACCCTACGCGAAACCTTCATTTTCACTCGACACGAGCTTACTTCGAACTCGGGCTGACGTCTACAGCCGGGTGCCCAACCTTTTCGAGAGGATATTTCGTACACCTTCGGGCGATACGCCCATACGTTCCAAACTCTTCCCGGCAAGAGGCACCAAATTTCCTTTCCTCCTTTTTCAACCGTAACAATCTTTTGGAATACACTACTCTCGGTTCTACAAAATTATCTATTTGAATTATCTATTTGGTTGAATTAAAAAAATTCTTCGATCGCTCGTGACTTTTGTCAGTTAATAGATCAACAGGATGATAATTATAAACACGACGAATGCAATAGAAGAATATAAACAGCGAAAGGATATTCGAAATGTTGTACAGATTTATTTCATCTCCCCTTTGCCGTGTCTGGAGGTTCTTCGAAAGTCTTTAGCTACCCAGTAATCCCTAAGTACTCAATCACCCAAATTTAAATGAGTAAAATAAGATTTTGTTGAGCCAATTATCATCAGTATATATAGTGAAGATACATATAGAATCGAGAAAGGTTGCCGATGCGTTGCCAAGTGCGCGATGTTTGTCGCTGTTTTCCCCACAGCGAGACTAGAAAATTAATTTGCAGATACCTAAGGATGCCTAGGGCTACGTCGAGACACCCCATTTCTACTCTCTCAGTCTCTCCGAGTCGCAGTCAATAAGGACTACCGAGCGAAGCAGTTTCAAACTCCCTTTTCCGCCCTATCTAGCAACGTACTCGAGCCAACGTCTTCACCTCCTTTTCCTCTGCAGCTCTGACTCTCCTTGCTCCTCTCTTTTATCTCTTTTACCTCTTTTATCTCTTTTATCTCTTTTGTCTTTTTCGCTTTTCCTCCTTTTCTCTTTTTGTCTTTGCCATCGGTTACCTCGTTATTTCCGAGAATTCGTGTACCTTCCACGAATAAAAATATATAATGTTATTGGCTTTTTCTCTTTATTTCTCCTCGACGGATTTTCATTCTGATTCTCCAGCTACCGTTGCGTCTGATATTCTTATATCTTGCCGTATATATATATACCGGGATTTATTTTAACAACTGGAGACGGCATAAACTATTTAGTCGAACGAGTGCAATAATCCGTGGTAATCCGAGTGTTGCGAATGCGGTAGAAGAAAGAGAAGAAGAAGCCGTAGGAGAAGCAGAAGAGGATGCAAGATCGATCTCCGCGAGAAGTTGTTATATATCACTTATCACAATTAAAGGCATGGGTAACATCAAATTACAAAGTGTAACGATCGATCCCGAAATTCCCATAAGGGCCGAGCCATCTCGGGCAATTAGCGAACTCGAATTCTCCGGGTATAGTATACGTATAAGGTTCGACGGGTAAAATTTGTTCCCTCTCGCGTATATGTATATACGCGCATGTGACTGTCTACTCGCGTACACGTATAGAGTATATATACGTACAGTGTACCTCACCACTGCCACCGTTGTCGAATGAAATTTCCATCGGGTCGAAAGTTCGCGCTACCTATACGAGGAGTTCGCGCACGTACACCAAAAGGAGGAGGAAGTGGGAGGAGGTGGGAGGAGGTGGGAGGCAGGAGCTCCCACCCGAGCTACGTCCGGGCTTTGCCAAAACCTTCCCCTCGGTGTAGGAGAGCACGTAGAAGCTCGTTGGCTGTTCCTTCGTCTCAAGACGTACGCTACCCAAGACCCCAAAGGGTCTCCTCTCTCTCTCTCCTCTCTCTCTCTCTCTCTCTCTCTCCTCTCACTCTGGAGTTTGAATTGCCTGCCGGTGGCTTAGCGGCGTCTCTCCAAGACGCAGAGGGAAAGAGAGGAGCTCGCGCCAATTTGCACCAATTTACGTACATACGGCATTGCCCCTTTAGAAATCCCGGGCTGCGCACCGCGCACCCGAGGGATACACGCCGCCGTTCTTTATTTTCGGGATTATTGTTCTCGCGTCGCTGCGTTTTCGTTATTCGCGAGCGAAACTTGATACGCAGACACGGTGAGCGACAACCCGGAAGTTACCCTTTTCACCTAGCCCTCTCTCTCTCTCTCTCTCTCTCTTCTCCTGCGAGGTCCAGTGGAGCTTTTGAATCGCTCCGCGGATCCTGGAATACATATACATGCAATCCCGTGTTTCGTGCAAACAACGCGCGCGGTTCCTCGCGAAAATAACACCGGCAAAAAATACATCTGTGTATATACACGTCAGCGCGAATCCTTTGAATGCCATTGTTACATTGTGTAACACGCCGCTCAATGCCACCGCTGAATTCTCCAAGAAATATCATTTTCGAATATTTGTGTATACACGCACGCATCTATACAAGGTTAACATTGTGTCGACCGTGCATTACAAAATACTCTTTTCAACTACAAAATCATTCTGGTCCAGGATAACGTACGAAACCATGAATACGAATTCAATATTACTAAACTAAGCAGAATTAATCAACTTTTAACCGCATTGTCGTGTTAAAATGACCAGGTGAACATATACATTTGCCACGGTTTAGAATACGAGATAAGTTTTATCAATACAATATTTAAAGAAAACGTGCAAGCGTCGTATATATAGGAAGACAAATCTGGTCTCGAGACGATCAACAAATTTGCGTCGAGTGTAACGAGCACCGGCGAGTAAAAATGATAAAATATACTGTCGAAAAAGTTTGCCGGATCGGAAGCACTCGAGAGCCAAGGTTAACGCCACCCAGTAAATTTGTCTTTAAACGTCGGTTAATCCAGCGGAATTAAACGTCTATTATGCATCCTACCGAGCGGTCAATGAAAAATGACCTCCTCGTAAGGAGTTATATACATATATATGTGTGTGTGTATATAAAGCAGTGCTTTGGACACGTCCGACACTCGCTATAAATCAAGAAGCAGAGTGCGCCGAGGTCGTTTGTTTGGCGTGTGCCCATCGCGTCCCTTTCGAAAATACCGGCTCTTCGGAGGAAAACCGGATTTGAACCCCGATGACGCGTTTGGGTCACTCCTGCCTTCAACGACACGCGCCGAGTCCTCGCGGAAATGATTTATCGTTCTCGGTAGGTGCAGCGTCCAGAATTTCACGGCGGACCTGCTCCCGATGATCCTGCCTTTTTTTAAAGCCAAGTGCGAAACCTGGTTCTTCTTCCGTTTCTTCTTCGTATTCTCCACCAAGTTGTGCAAACACTATTCCCATTCCCTCTCTGTATACACGATCGTGTTATGAATTTATAATCGTTCACTTGTGACCGCGTTCCCGTGATTTATCGATACCGCGGTACGCTTCGTCCCGTCCGCATTGGCAATGCGTTTTACAACATTCTTATTAGTTGCCCCGAGTACTGCAAAGTTGTATTTCATTCTGCGTTTCATTTGATTAAATTTATAAAAATCAAGCTATTCCTTTCACATATAAAGATAAGATTTCAAAAGACTGAATGGTAAGAAAATGCAGGGAGATTGATTGTTAATATAGGGTAGTGCATTAATAACCGATAAAACAAGTTAATAAATGACCACACGAAGCCGCACAAAGTAGAGGACAAACTCGCCAACTCGAATCTAATGGGCATTAGCATTTATATATCTCCGTTCCGGGAGGTTTGATCGATGACTTTTCCGTCCAGTGTATTTATCCGGTATGCGCAATTGTTCGTGCGATATCTAATTATTCATAAATTTAGTCAATTCGGTAACAACAAGTTTGACACGGTTTTGCATTAGACGGTCGAGCAGCTCCATTGTCTTCCAGTTGCTCCGGAAATCACGTTATTCATGGTCAAGTGAGTTAGAGGTGACCAGCGGTCAACTGCCTCCCAGTGGGAGGTACCGAATTAAAGACTCGCCCGAGCTACTACTCACCCTTCCGAGTATTGACGTTTATAGGGGTGGAGTGAGACACGCTGCGCGGTTGACCCCTTCAAAATGGCCTCGCGCCATTTTTTACGACAGCCCCCACGCGTAGACGGTATTTTTCCTATTTTTCCTAAATGGTGGACTTGATTCTCTGAATCCTGATAGTTTATTTCTTATATTTACTCCGTTAAAAACAATTGAAATATTAATTCACTTGAATGAGGATACAATACAAAATTAAGTTAATATTATGTATTTTTAAACTATATAGTTCTACATGCATTTTAATTATGCATTTGGTTACATATTATAAACATTTTTATTTGAATTCTGCTTTTATTATTTATCAATCATTTTCTTGTATTTTTTTATACGTATTATTCATATTAAAAGCCCTTTCCATTTACTTATTAATTGATTTCTTTAATTTAATTACTTTTCTCATACACATAAAAAAGTTTCAAATTTATAAGTACATTAATTTTGTACATTTCTACTACGTAGTTAGTAGCATCAAATATTTTTAAATTTTTTATTCTACTATAGAGAATGTTACCATTTATTAAAAATTCATTTTAATTTAATTTTTGCAATTAATAATAAACATAAGCAAAGTTGCCAGAATATTCTACTACATTCTAAAATTACTAAAATAAATTTGTATTTATTACTATATCATAATGTTTATAATTATATTACAAATAATTATTTTTAATAATGTAAGGCATATATACGGAAGGAAAACTCGATTAAAAATAGTTGAGACTTTAGTGGTATTTACTTGAATGATTAGTCTAGAGTACTTGAGTGAATACTGCTATTAATCTCTTGAGTATTTTTTAATTACCTTTGAATTAGTTAGTCACAAATTCCATTCCCTACTATCTAAATATCTTATGGACAGTTTTATAATACAACACTACACTAATATAAATAGTTAAAAATATAATTGTACACTGAAAACAATTTGCTAGTATAAATAACTATTTCAACAGTAAAAGGAGAACAGACTTACACATTTGAAAAAATTACTATTAACACTAGTAAAAATTGCCATCATTAAGGAAAAATTACTATTAATAATGGCAATTTTGACTATTATTATTGACATTTTTATAATTGTGCAAGTCTGTCCTCCGTTTACCATTAAAATAGTAATTATGACTAAATAATTTTTCTCAATGTATATAAATAGTATAAATGTTAATTTTTCCATGACGATATTTATTATTTAAAATCACTTACGCGCTTCACTAAATATTACATTAGTTTTAGTTTGCTAAATTTTCCTAGAATTACGATAGGCAAAATTGACTAAACTATATAGACACTTTTCACTTGACTCTTGGAAAAAAGATATATTGGAGTAATTGTAGTTATTTTTTCTTAAGTTTTTCAGTATAAGTATGGTTAGAAATTATATTAATATTTATAATGCTGATATTTGAGAGCGAAGCATATTATTATTTAGATTAGATTAGAACATTGTTAGATTAGAAGCGTATTAGAAGACAAGTGTGTAGTAATGATCCGTGATAGAATTAAAACTTTACTAAATCTAAATATTTGAATGACTAAAAAAGTGAATATGAAATAAAGAAGATACTTTATTCATAATAAGTTAAACGACAAGAGATGATTAATCCACCAGGCAATATAGGCAATCACAAGTTGTAAATCGTACCTGTACGTGTAACGAAAATCAATTTGGAGAATAATAATAAAAATAATGCAATAGAACTACGTGTATATGGTCGAACGAACCGTCGGTTAATTACATAAAACCCCAGGCGAGTCAAACTCGCGTAACGCAAAACTCGGAAACGGTTAGCGTTCGAAAGTTTCGTCAGGAGGATAATTGAAAATGATCGACGCGTAGAAGGAAGGGAGGCACATCCCACTCCCCGGTGATCGCAAAACGTATCAATATAAATTTCCAAAGTTTTTAAAGGGCCTCGCGAACGACGTAAAATTTTGCTTTGCTTGGTTATAAACCCGATCCGTCGCCGATCAAAATAAAATGTGGGGGTGTGCGCGCGTTTTCGCGCGAAGAGCCATCTTCGCGAAAGTATCCAACTCTTTAATCCAGGAGATATTAAAATATCTGGGTGGGCGTGCGCTTGAAATAAAACGTCCCTTTATCGCCAGCAATAAGAATTCGAATACGCGAGAGAGTTTTATCGGTCCATCTCGCCGCGCGAGGACAACCCTCTTTTCTTCTCTCTATCCCTCTGCCAATGTTCGATCGTGTTTCCGTTATATTGCGCACTCTCTTACGTGCATACGTACCAATATATAGATACCTTCGGTGATATTACTTTCGCATTACGACAGAGTGCGCGATTACACGCAAGGAATGTGCCAGATCCATCAGACTCGTGTGTATAATGGACCACCCCCCGTCATATTTCCGCGTCTCCCGAGTACCCTTGTCTTTTTCTACTTTCGTCAAATGGTGAATCCTCTCTGTCTCGTCGACTCACTCTCTGTAATTACTAAGTTTAGACATCCATAACTCCGCTCTTGCGGATTTTTTTAAAATCCGGAACCGATGCATATGTCGGTACGCGATTGTCATTTTTCGATATTTTCTCAAACGTAACGTATAAATTATTATTTTATTCATTTATATAAAAACACGGCGATTTGAAAAGTCGATTCGTTAGTACGCTTTAGCTCACTTTTATTTGCAAAGCATATTTGAATATACAGCGTGCATAGCAAGCGTATATATATAGTTAATATTAATATATCTAGTTACGTACGAATTATTCGTGACATCTGTGTTCCATAAAAAAATATGAATTCTTAATTTTTTGCTACCGTTTAAGTTGATATTATAGTAATTATATAAAATACTTGACACACGATAAAATAAAAATGAATTTTCTAGATAATAAACGAGTTCTTCTTGTTAACGAAACCAACTTTTGTTTTCGGTACCTAAATTCTTCTTTGATAGAGGTCGGTATACGTGTGTAAGTATCCACCGTGAGCAACAGTTTGGAAAAATGTATATTTTTACACAGTGTACAACTTGTTGCAGTTTCTTCCGAACCTACTCCTTTCAAATCCATACCCAATGAAACAAAGGTTATCGCGTACGTCGTTAAACGATCATTCGACGCACAAGCACACACGCCCACGCGCTCGCACACATAAACAATCACCCAAAAAATGATAAACCTGGGGGAAAGATCGGACTTACCTCGGAGAGTATTGAAAATGTAGATCGACCGGCAGCGGTAAAATCGCGTAACAAGTGACGAGGAATAACGTTGGGCGAGATGTTGCCAAGGCAGCGTCGATCGGTAGACTAAGCAAAAGAGTGAAAAGGGTTAACATATTCAGGAATATGAGCCGAGCCATGCATACGCGTTATGCTAGTACTTTCGTTCGGGGGTCTCGGGGCCGACCCAACACAGAGAAAGACAGAGAGAGTGCGAGAGCGAGAAAAAAACACATCACACGCACACGCGCACACGTACACGTACACACGTGTCGGGGCCCCAGGTGGGGGACCCAATGTTCCAATGTTCCTCTCGCGCTCTGATTTGCGTGCGGCTCGTGCTCTCCCGATGATTAAAAATTAATTTATGCGCCCAGTCAGCTAACGCCACATCAATCATTATTGCCTTCCTTTTATTTCCTACGAGTGCATCTTTTATACCCAACGACCATTATTTATAAACATTTCCTTTTCTTTATTTTCATTTAATAAATATACATATATAATATTAAAATAGTTAAAACAGCGATATACATATACTGGTAGAAAATTATTAGTTAACCTTTAATTAAATTATAGGTAATTTTATAAATATTATTCAATTATCAGATCAATTTCCACTATTTAAATTAAATAGCTAATAATTAGCTTCTTTTTGTCGAATCCATATTTTTTACATACTTGATTCAAAATCGTCAACAATAAATGTTGATAAAAACGTATAATGCATTTAAATATTTAAAAAATAATTTTTTATCACTAACCACACGATGATTAATATATTACCAAACAACTTTATAAATCCGTTTGTTTCAATACGAACAGAATCTACAAAACTTGACTAAAATTAACGTGTTAATAAATTTATAAATTGTAATATTTTATATACACGTGTATATAATCAATTATCAACTATTACTATTTTATACACTTGATTTGTTAAACTTTAAAATTCAATAAAATAAACGAATTTTATTAATTTTTATACAAATATCTAAATATAATATAAATATAAATATTAGCTAAAAAGATTTTTTACAGTGGAGGTTTATCTAACGCGATAACTAAAAGGATAAACTGAAATGATCAAAATTAGCTATAATGATTTCATGATAATCAGTTATTTCTATGAGGGTAAGAGCTCAACAGTTATACGTTATCCAGATAAATTGATAAATAATATTTATTAAATTAACAGAGTGATCGCATTTAGTGTGTTATGTCAATTTAAAAAACGAACATTTGAAAAGAATTTGAAATAAGAGAGGCGAAATACGTGTGCACGCAATGTTTAACAAATAAGAAACGCGAATCTAAATCCTTGTAAATCTAAAAACCTCTATAAAAAGATATTTTGGAAGTCATACGACCAGATAGATACAGCAAGCGTCGTAGACAGATTCACACATACACACACACACACACACGTTTATAAGGGATGTTTCTCAATAAACCATTTCTTCGCGCAATATGACAGTTTTCAACTGGCGCATATAGGTATATACGTGAATGTATTATATACCTGGGTATAACGGGGTGTACGAGGCGGTATATACAATATATCTACACTTATCGGTACACTCGACTCTTGTATATATACATATATACGTTACGGATCGAATAATGCGATTTTTATACGATGCACACCGATTAATCCGATAATTAATGATCTCGTTCCTTGGTGTACACCGATAGTTTCGAATGCGCATATATCGAGGATACTCGCTCGATGATAATTATTATGGCCAAAACGAGATCGTTGTTAATGGATACTTCGAGACGATAATAAATTGATCGAGTTATCGGTTTAACATTGCCACTGTCAATCAAATTTATAAACTCCTGAGTTTAGATCATCACCGATGTGCCAGCGGATCTTTTAAAAGGTCATAGAAAAATTCAAGGTTTTCATTACCATTCGAGTAATAAAATATATCGGTGTATATAGTTACGTTTCATTATTTAGTTTTTTTCGCGATATATATTTTAATTGCAACTTGGAATTACCTTCATAATTTTTACACCAATTTTTCTTATAAGGAGAGTGTCAATTATAGTTACCAAACTTTAGAATGATGGCTGTTATAAAAATATAAAGAGAGTCCAAATTATAGACTCTAAATCAATAACTAATATACTAACACTTAAATCTCTTCGACTTTGATCACTTATAACTCTAAAACAAATAGAAAATGCTCTTAAACTTAAGTCCAGAAGAAAACAGAAATCGACTTGATTTAACCAAATCAAGCTATTATGTGAGCTTATTTTATAAAAAAAATTTACTCGATCTCAGTACGTTCCAGTGAAATTACCTCCTAGTCTTCCCTTGGCTTTGATTCTACAATTAATCACATGTCAAATGCCTGTACATATATACATATATACTCGTTCATAGAAACATACATATTGTATATAATATAGTTGAAAACTTTGAAAAAAAATTGGGTACATTTCATATAATTATTAATTATTATTTTTAATTCAAACTTTTAGTTTAATAATATTGAATTTATTTAATTTTAGGGTTCTGAAATCTTTTGATAGTCAACTATACTATTTTATGCTCATAACCCTAGTAGAAATTTAAAACTAAGAACTAGGAATTAAAAATTGGTAATAAGTACCTTGTGATGAAACGCTTTTTCTCCCATTTTATTAGCACTTAATAGAATGACCACAACCTCAAAACTAATTTCTGTTGTATTTCCAGTATTTACAAAGATAAACGCTGTTTTATTAGATTTTTCACTTGTTCATTTTCAATACACATTTAATAGCACATAACTAGATTCAACTGTAGTCTATATTTACAAGCTCAAAAATTGGAGAAAAATAGGATTTTACACTATAAATGGTCATAAAATGTGTCATAAATCCTAGATTTTAATTCAACAGATAGTAAGAATTTGGAAGATATTTACCGGGTATAGTTTAAATTTATCAGTTATTTGAAATATTTGATACTGTAGTATTAAATATTAAGTAAAAATAATTATTTTTCGCGTATACTTATATTTTAACTGTAAAGAATGTTCTGACCATGTAAATAATAAATCATTAATATTTATTTTTTCCCGGTTAAGTAAGAGCTGACGAATCCTAATGGTAACTTGGGTGGATGAGATCCACCAAACATACGCCATATTATAATCGAATAAACGTTAGCCGATCAAACTCGATCTGTCAAATATGCGAATGTACGTCTATATATAGCGGATCGAGACGTCGAACGGACAGGAAGAGCGCAGCAGATGGGGTAAAAAATCGGGTAGGGAATTTTTGTCAACTCGACCGAGGCCCCTTAGTTAAGACGTCACTCGCGCGGGTCTTACAATGCGGTCAGCCATGCATGCCGGATTCGCACCTCGCGCTGGATTTCGATCGTTATCTTGGAGAGGGCACTCGATGGGCCCCCGGGCCTCGCGCGCTACGATTCCCGAACAGATAGCTCGAGGGCTCCGTATACCGAACGGGAGCTTCATTGTAATTCTCGAGGGTTACGGGTTAAATCCTAATTATCGCGATTGCGCGGCTGCGAGTCGAGTGGTTCTCTTAAACTTGGTTAGTTTTTTTATCTCTACCTCGTGTTCGGTCGACTTTTCCTGCCTTCGTCTACGCATATTTCGTTTTTGGCTTATTTTACATCGAATTATTTTACACTACTATAGTTCCCTATTATTGCTGGAATTTGTAATTTAAAAGAAAAACGCTGCACTTTTATTGCAAATTCACTCGTGTCTCAATAAAATTTATTTAATGCAATTGGCTGTATAAAAATATTACTTATAAAATAATTGTTTCATTCAATGCTTTGTTATATTTAAAAACATATGGAAAGTTGTTAATGATGGTCCTGTTGAAAGAAAACTTATTTCATATGTCTATGAACGGTGGAATGTATTCAGTTTGATGGAACATTAATACTATATTTATGTGCTTCGTGACTCTCGTATAATTTCGGTCTAGTAATAATTTTTTTTCGAAACTAATATTAATGAACCGGTATCGTATGTCAGAATGTCATATTCTAATCAAGTTAAATATTAAAGTTAAAGAGTGAACAACATTTTATTACAAACTCTCAACTCTCAAATTTCTTCATCCAACGAAAATGGTTCAATTTAAGTAAAATTTTCACTTATAACATGTAGTTACTTAGTTTTAGAAGTATATTTCAAGTCACGTTTTTTTAAGAGAATTATAAGAATTAAGAGTTTTTATTATTAATTAAGAGATTTTACGAGTAATAGACGTTATAAGTGAGTTACATTAGTAAATATTTAATGTTTAGCATTAATTATACATAAAAAACTTGATTTGATAAATATGCACTGCACCAAAAAAAATTGTTTTTTTTTATTAAAAATAAATGTTTCTGAGATTTCTCAATATCTGAATAATATAAACTAGTTTGACTATTATTATTTTCTGCTTTGTTAAAAAAAAATCCATGCTAAATTAATGAAATAAATTAAAGATTTTGAACGTTGTTCGTATAATTTTTTAGTGAAATGGTTTATAAATGTAAATAAATTGAGAAATAGTCCTTTTCGGCTATAGATAATTGTCTATATGAATTAATATGCCGGCTAGAAATATTAAAATTTTCTAGTCGGTCCTGAAAGTATGAAGGTACGTATTCAGTCATACTAACATGACGAATGGAATAATAATGTAATACTAGGTAAAACCGCACGGCGAACAAAAACGAGCGATGGAATGGAAATATGGAAGTCGTGAAGATGCATTGATTCGCGTAGGTCCGTCTATTAGTCAAAACCGAACACCTTTTCAATAAACACTGATTACTTTAATAATGGTCGGAATGGCCCGAGGGCTGAGCATTGGGTGTTGGGTTTTTCTCGATCACAATGCTCGTAGCCAAAGTATACAAATAGGAAAGAGAGGAAGGGAGGAAGGGGTGGTTCAACTCGGGTCCCCGAGATACTACTACCTAGTTACCTACGGTGCAAAATAATATTCAAATCGCAACCCTTTTTCCTATACGTATACACACATACGCGCGTAGAAAGCGCGTGAAAGGCACGTATATGCACATATTATATGAGAGAGAGAGAGAGAGAGAGGGAGACGCGACGCGACGCGACGCCCCAACCCTTCGATCGGATTCAATGGGCATCGATATTCAAATTTATTTGACGAAGGTGCCTTTTTCCCTCTCTTTCTCTTCCTCGCGGCAATTCTCTCGGTCTCTCATCCCTTCGTGACCTTCTTTTAGCCCGCACGAGAAAACCGTTGCGAAACCAACGTTCCTTTTTATTGGGGTCGAAGCGGAGCAAGAGAGAAAAAATTTGCATCTTTTTCTCGATTCCCGGGTGCCGTTGGCTTTCCTCCTTTTTTTACGAATCTGGAGCGGAAGTTGGATGCAGCTGCACGAACGTGCCGATATACACGCGTCTGTACATATGTGTGTTCGCTCCGGTGACCGAAGTTACGATACGTTTATTTTTTCCCAATCTTTTGTATAGAAGGCGTTATCGCGATACCGCGTCGAACGGCACTTTATAGTATTTACACATACGGTTTTATATTGGATGTTTAAATACCATTTTGAATTACGAGTGTTTGTACGTCCATGATCACTTTTGTTCGCTGGGTACTCCATTTTCTTTTTAACGGGGGTTGAACAAGTTTATTCATCTTCGAGATTGGATATATGTATTGTAATGTATACACATGTGTAACAGTGCATACATATACGTGTCACTGCAGAAGAATATTTAATAAAGTGAAAATATTTATAAATACAGTTGCAATCTAACAGAAAAGTTTTATGAAAACTGTCCAAATATTTTGGATTAAAATTGTGGCACATCTTGGTATATTTCTCTGCGATTCTCAATTTTTATTACAATTTTTTAGAGAAACATTCAATAGAAATTTAGTCTACTTATTATAATTTAAAAATTTACTTGGCATTTTCTATTTAAAAAAATATCGTTTAAAGTACGACAGCAAAACTATTTCATCGATTACACAATAAAAAAACAAATGAATAAAAATTACACTATGTTCAGGGCAAAAAAGTTAGCATCTATACGAAAGTAAGTCATTTTTGTCCATAATAATAATAATAAATAATTATTCAGAATTTTTTATCATCCGAATGGTGTGTCATTTTGCCCAGACAGGATATTTCGATCACGTATTTTGAAGTATTAGACCATGCATATTGTCTAATTTTAGACCATAATTTAAGCATTGTTTAGAGAATTCATTTTTCTGTGAATTATAAAATAAAAATTTGGTGTACTTGGGTTATGAATAAAAATGTCGTATAAACGTATCCGCCAACTTACTACCACTATAATTTGATTGATTTCATTCAACTTTTCTCTGGAAATATTGCATTTAATCCGAATAAACGTATCCAAATATTCAATCCTTTATCATTATTAAAATTGATAATTTAAAACTTCAAGAAAGTGTATCATTAGATATGAAATAATAGAAAATTATTTTTATTGAAAGTGTTTCTTAATAATTCACTGTAAGTATGTATTGCAATGCTAATCGAATGAAAAGTGAATACGGTGATTACTCAGCAATACTCAAAAAGATGTAATTTTTTGGTCACATTCGCAGTTTTTCTATTTGATCGGTTCGAATTTACTTGATTAAGAATAAACCTTATTTTACAATATAGAAAATGTGTTTTAATTGTTATTTTTGTCTCTTCTGTATTGAAGGTTTGACTGTTAACAGCCCGTAACGGTGCATCTAAAAGAATATAACATTAGTTGTATTAAAGTCACAACGAATTGATCAAAGATAAGCAATTCCTACAAGGAAAAGTAGTAAACTTATATAGCAAATTCTGATCAAAGCGAAGCGCAGAATGATTCGGAGCGAGGGGAATCGCGCTAAATATGTCTGGAAGCGAGGCACGAGTTAAGAAGAAGCAAGACATTGGGAAAGAAAGAGGCAAGAGAAGAGGAAGAAAATAATGACTCTTACGAGTCGCGGGGCGGCGGCGGGGTGGGGGTGGTTGGGGGCAGGGGGGGATGGTGGTGGAGGTGCCGCGACGAGCGAGCGAGGAAACGGCGTCTACGGCCGTGACCCGGTTTTTTCCGAAGCAACAGGTACCTTCTAATTAAGAACACTTAAGAAAACTTCCCTCTTAAAGCTGACGCCTCTCCCTCGTTTGCCGCCCTGATAACGCCATTATGTTTTAATAAAGCTTTCCTGCACGCGCGTACTAGCGGTGAACCGACTTGCAAATCGCTTTTCTTTTTTTTTCCTCCGCTTCCCTCCATCCACAACTGCAGCTTCAATTCCTTTTTTGATCTTACGATGATCTCGCGATGTGACCGGATCTTGACTTCGTTTTGCATCTACACTCATATCAATAAATATCGTTCGAAGTTGATTATTAATGTTGTCGAATTCGTTGAAGAGCGATGTTTATTCGTTTGAGATCGAGTATATGATGTTTTTTTATATAATTAAGATCTAAGAATCGTCGGCGTACATTTGTTATTCTAATTTAGTAGCTAGTGATTGATACACAATTAGTAGTGGATTATATGAATATCATGAAAATTATTGTGTATAAATATATAATTTCTTTTATTAAGCTTACTAATTCACTTCTCTAGAGAGTTATATAGCTAGAATGTATGAGTAAATGTTATTCTATTCAGGAAGGGAACGAAAATGGTGATACTTTTCTGAATCTGATTTGAATATTAATTTATGCAGTATACTTTACAAATATGTGTCCATGCAGTGACAAAACTTAGTTTTCATGGGGAAAAAGTGAAAATGTTATTGAGCAATCCTGATATAAATTTGACAACTCACAAATTTTATAAAAATTTACTATATATATACGTAGTGATATTTACTTAAAATATTTCTCCGGATAATTTCTGTGCCATTGACTGTACTAGAAAATATAAACTGATATTATATATTTAACGAATTATTCAATCAAAGTCCCAGATACTCCGGAATAAAAATTTAGAGGCCGGTTAACGACGCATTAAACTACAGGTGCACCTATAACCATGAGAGATAAAAATAAAACCGGGAAATATTTTATCGGGAAGAAAACGAAAGAGAAAAAAGATGTACAAATATATAGGTGTATATATAGGTAGAGTTACACTCTTGGTGAAAAATGTCGCGGTTGGTTGTGCTCTCGCGTGATAAATCGGTCGGGTCTTCAGAGATCATTTTTTACACGAAGGTGGGCGGAAGAACGATAAAGTTTGAAACCCCAGGGAAAAGGGTGGAGGTGGATGAGGAAGGTCGAGTCTATCGCGATAATTGTTTCCCGGGGACAGAGGGCCGCTCGCGAAATAATTCACGATATTCGGTAAAAGAGCAGCAGCTACGGAATTGTCTGCCGACTGGTGAAGCCCCGGCAAATTAGAAAGGAATCCACGTCCTCCCTCTCTGCGTCTCTCTGCGTCTCTCCCCGTCTCTATCCGTCGGGTGCACAAAAGCGGCGAGCGGTGAGCGGCAAGCGGCAAGCGGCAAGCGGCATCCGAGGAGCAAGAAGCTCGTGTACAGAGCGTCCTTCCCCTCCAACCGTAGTCGTCGTACCCCCCTAGGCTTTCCCGAAGTTAAAGAGCTTTCGGGGGCACACGTGAGCTAGGGAGTGGGTGGTGTCCCGGCGGCGGCCATTTTGAACGCATATATCGATTGTTTGGTGGCTGGGCTCCCTCTCGACCTCTCTGTCTACGTGTCTCTCTCTCTCTCTCTCTCTCTCTCTCTATCTCCCCCCCCCCCCGTGTGTGTGTGTGTGTGTGTGTTTGCGTGTACTGCACCCCGACATCCCCTCGTACATGTACGTTATTCCCTCTCTGTCGAGGTGAGCGAGGAGAGCAACCCCTCGCCGAGAGGTATACGTCGGATATGCGAGTTGGAAAACAACTCGAAATTTGGCCCTGGCTTGACACTTATTATCCATCATCCTCCCGAGCCTCGTTCCTGCTGCAGCCTCTCTTCGTTAAACAAACGGGAGGGTTTTTTCCTCCTCCATCTTCTATATATATTTGTAGGGATGCGACCAAAGAAATTAACGGTATATTCATCACCCACTGATGGTTATATATACATTTTACCTCTTTCCTCTGGTTAATTTCTTTTCACCTATCGCTTTACACTATCGCAATTTTCGAAGTTGACCTACCTGTAATACGGTATACGCGTACAGTTAAATTTACTAAATCAAAAATTGCAAAAAAAATAGTTGGCGCCGTTGAATTACTAATTTATTTCACCTTTCATTATAACGCTTATTCGTAAATAATTAACCTTAATATTTAAATCTGGTGTGTTACACAACTTATATAAAAAATAGATGTGAGATTTGTCATTGCATAAATAGATAGTATAATTTTAAATTTACGAAAATATAAAAAATCTGAGGGGTTAGTTAGCTGTATAATAAGGGCTTACGCGCCTGCATACTTGCGTCCAGGCGCTATCGCGCCTTTTGATACACACGAAAGGTATATACTTTAAAAAGTGAACGACGAGTTGTACGTTGGTCTGAAAGTTTAATTATTCATAAATTGTGTTTACTTAGACAAACGGAAAATTGCTCTCGCACCTCGAATATAGAGGTATGGAGTATAAAATTACCGACTCGACGTAGTCGCCGCTGACTAGCCCAAGCGCGGGAAGACTTGTGTCCGATCCCGTAGCAATTAAAATAAAATCTGTATTTGACATAGCTATCTGCAGAAAAGGACCCGAAGCGAAACTTAATAAACCAGTTCCTCGGTCGAGTGAAGTATAAACATGTATACATATACTCAAAGGAAAGAGAGACGATATATTTTTGGGAAGCGCGCGTACATTTCTCTTGGCAAGCGTCGGCACGCGCCTTTCGCATTTTTCAGGGTGACGGGTGGCACGCGCCGTTTTCTCGTTTCGGTTAAGCGGGCGCGCGGCGAGGCACACCTGACCCGAGGTCAGGGACCGGGGTTATACCTACCGCACACTCCTCCCCCCGTCGAAAAATATCGAGTTAGAACCGCCCAGCGAGTCGCGGCCTCGACCAATCCCGGCGCTCCGTTGACCCTCCTTACTGCGCAGTCGCCGGACTTCCCCCACCTCTGCGACGCGGTACCCAACCGCGCACTGGACACTCGAGGTACACGCGTATTACTGAATACTGACCTCGCCTGACCGTCTACGCTTCTATTAGGCCTCCTTCACAAATTCACTTTTCCTACTTTGGCTCGAGCGGACTATCCTATTCCGTAGACTGCTTGCCTTTTTAAAACTTTCACGAACGCTCGCACAAATTGCTTACTTTTTTATAACAGCTCTCTTTACGCGTGCGAAATATGTTTTTTATTTTTTATTTTTCTCATATGGTCTATTAATAATTATGTTTATGTATAAGTACATTTACAATTTTTACAATTTCATATATTGATTTGCGATCAAGTATTTAATATAAATAATTATACAGATAAATTGCATTATTATAACTGTTTACCGTAATTATTACGTATCATTAATTTTATAACAAATATATATTTATAGTACTGGTATAGTAAACATTTCAATTTTATTAAGTAGTCAAGAGAGAGATTTGCACATTATAAAAATTACTGTTCTTTAGGAAAATTGACCAAATATGCTGTATAAATATTAGAATCTCTAGTAACATTTTATCTATAAAAACAGTAATTTCGACTAGTTTTTTTCTCAGTGGAGTATATACGAAATAAAGTTGAAAGTTAGTAATAATTTAACATTGTTATACTGTAGTATACTGTGTGTCATTATACATTAACTAAAGGTTTTATTGTGTAAAACCCAATACAAACAAATCACCGATAATGTGAACAATTCAAACTAAATATGCTTTGATTTTTAACTACACGTAATCTCCGTAAGTGAAAAAATCTCTTATTATTGTGATTTTTTATGATGCGATCGATGTCAGTCGCAGTAATGATCAACCGCAATGATAATTCATCAAGATGCATTATTTTTAAATACGTATTGCTGTTATAACAAAAATTACTAGTTTTGCTCTCTAACCAAAACCCAGTTTCATGCGATCAACTCGAATATTATTTTTGGAATAAAACATTTTGAGTAATATTATATATTAAGAGAAAGATATTCAATTTTTTTATAACAATTGAAAACACTCCTTAATATTTTTAACAAATTATATTATTATTAATTTTTACTTGAATTTTTTTGGTCAATTGACTCTCATTTTTTTCCATAATAGATTTACCGCAGGATATCTCAGGAACCACTTCATCGATTAGGCTGAACTTTTAACAGTAACTTTTAAATATGATTTTAATCAACTTGGGTGGAACAGACTGTTAAAATTGATATAAAAAACTATTCTTGCCAAATTATTTTAAAAATTAAAAAATTGTATTAAAAACAGCTATAAATCATTTTTTTAAATAAATATTTAGATCTTTATTGAAATTCTGTTCCATTCAAGTGGATTAAAATACTGTTAAAATTTCAGCCTATTCGATGAAGTGATTCCTGAGATATCCTGGAGCAAGTCCATTATGGAAAAAATCAGAGTACAGATTGAATCAGAGTCTGATAATTAATTAAAATTATAGTTATGTGAGATATAACTTGGCCAAAAAAATTGAAATAAAAGTTAATAATAATATAATTTGTTTAAAAATAAAAAATGTTTTTAATTGTTACTGAACAAAATTTTTAATAGTTAAAATTGAATTGTTTTTTCAATTTTAACCCAGGCTTGTCCTCTTAATACCTGATGGGAATGAAAAACGATCATCGATCGATTATCAATTGCTTTTAATAAATTAATATTAATATTTCTTTGCTTTATTAGCACAATAATCAATGAATCCATGTTCTCCAGAATCTCGCGTATTCTTGTTGGATAAAAAACGACTTTATTGGTATATACTTGGTACAAATAAATGTGCTATTATAAAAATCTATTAAGTTAAAAAAAATATGGCACTTAACATTGGCGGTATTAATTTAACAATATAAGAGTATTATAAGCGTTAAAAAATGATGTAACAGAAAAAGGAAATACCTGAGGTAAAGGGAAAAAGTAAATATTGGTGCGGGTTTCGCGATCAAGATACAGTATTAACTCAAACCGGTAACGTTAAAAGAACCAAGTAATTCTCCCCCTTTCCTCTTGGGCAATAAAGCAATTGAATAAATCTGCATCGAGAGTAGGCTTCGAGACTAATTCCTTCTGTATATAACGCGGGTATAAAAAAAGTGAGAAAAGAGAAAGAGAGAAAGAGAGAACTAGGATTTTAATACGTAGGGTATATATAGAGGCGTAGAGAAACCTGTAGCTTCGCCCCTGAACGAAAGAGTCAAAGAAGCGAAAGAGAGCGCGCGGTATGTACCGGCAAAGTCGGCGGTTCATTATAAGTTTCGCGGGTGAAAGTGGCGCGCGCGCGCGTGGGCGCTCGCTTATAACCTAGAGGGTGCAGGGTGAGCACGAAAAAAAGAGAGGAAAGAAGGAGGAGAACCGAGGTAAGAAACCCGTCGATTGTAAGACTTTCCCTCTCTCTTGTACGAGCCACGGTGGAGGAGAGAGGGAGAAAATGATACCAGCAGTACCGTAAAGCCTTTGGCTTAAAGGGGAAGTTTTCGCGGTGCGAACTTTCCGTGCGTACACTTCCTTTTTTTCTCGTTTTCTTTCTACCTCTTTATTATTATTTCCGTAGACGATGCGGTTGGCACTTAGCCAACTAGGTGAAAAGTCTACATTGCTCGAGCTATATCGCTAGATCGCTTGATTTCTAGTTACTTAGTTTTGTGCTTTCATTTACTTTATCATACTGGTATATTCATTGAGAATCTAATAAGAACCTCGGAGAAATTCTCAAGTCCTGTCTTTCAAATTCTTTAATATTTATCTATTATAAATAATGAATTTATTTCCGAAAACATAAGGAAAATTTTACCGTGCAAAGAAACTAAATCTATCACTTTTTCAAGTTTCAATTATTAATCTTAGTTAAATTAATGTTTTTTTAAAAATACGCGATACAGTTGTATACACTAAGAAAAAGAAATATTTACCAGGACCAATAGTGTTCCTTAATACAATGAAGATTGATTATATTTAAATACGAAGAAATGAATATTTCTTAACAGTTGAGTATATTGTCATTTTAGATTTAAAATTTAAAATCTATTAGTTTTTCTGTATAGTTAATGAATAAAAATGAATATCAAAAGAAAATATGATGTATAGCTGTCACTTAATGACTCTCACCTGCAAAGAGGCATTATCTATCACTCTTTCAAGTTTGTATTAATTCCTCACGTACATTCATTAAATTCATTGTTTCAAAAAATATTTTAACTTATATAGAGAGAACGAAATATTTATTCTAAATAAGAATTGATTCAATTGCGATATATATATTAATCAATGATATAAACTTATGTGAAAATAATATTTTTTAACATTAACTTTTATTTTGGTTAACTAATTAAACGATTTTAAATTTTTAATATCCAAATCAGAAGGAAAATATACTTATTAGGATATTAATAAGATAATGTATTAATAAATACATTGATTTCTTATTATTTAAATCAGTTTTTAATACTTAAAAAAACCTAATGATTTGTTGGTGCCACTTGATTTATTATATATAATTATTAAATACGCATGGACAGAATGCTTTAGGAGGTGGCACTCGATAGGTTACTGCTTCAACAAAAAAGATAATTATACTTTTATTTTAAAAAATACGCAATTTTATACAAAACCTGAATACATAAGTATACTAAGTAATGATGTAATACATGCCTTTATACAAAGTTCCCGGTCAATACAATCCCTAAAAAATTTCTACAACGAAAAATAACGAACAATCATACATTGTCGGTGCATAAATTTTTAGTTATTTGTAGAATGACTTATTATTTAATAATCCAGTGCAGTTCTGTATTCAGATTTTGCAGGTATGCCACCTCCTTAAAATACCTAAAATGAAGTGACTGAAAACCCAGGTAAAAAATGTATAATATATCAATTTGAATATATTTAGTTTATATATTTGTAAACAATACTATAAAGTATTATTATAATATAAACCAATTTTATTTGCAAAAATGTAGTATTTTCTTTTGAAGATAGTCGCGCATTGTGGATTAGACAAAACCGATTAAGTGAATCTATTTACCGTGAGAATCAGTGAAAATAGATTACTGTATATTCCTTTGAAGTATCTCGATACACTCCGCCTCTTCAATATAATATTCTCAAAGCACCTGGATTGTACTAATATTTTGATAAATATTTTACAACATATATTAGCGCCATATTTAACGAAACAATAATATCGTCAAGTATACATTATTTTTAACCATATTGTACAAAACAGGGGTTCCATCACAATCGTTAAGAGAAAGGTTATCGACATTTTAACCAATTCATAATAAACAAATATTTCACCGATTTGCTTGATTTAAAAAAAAAATTCCCGCGTACGCACGTATAGACGCGTATAGGGGAATAAAGAATGAATGCAAAGCTCAGAGGTTTAATATTTGTGAAGTGTGCTTCAACGAGATATCGGCGTCTGTGGAATCAATTTTTCGAGATACGCCGAGGAATTTTTAATTTCACCTTTTCCAATATTCTTTAAATCTCAAAGAGTGCGTTTGAAGAAAATTTAAAATTCTAAACTCTCTTTAAAATATCGCTATACTATTTACGCGTGTACACGTGCTTCGCTCTCGCGTGCTTCGCCTAACAAAATATTACGCGTACAAATAACGTGGTTTACTAAATTTTATTAATAAAATCGTTGTATACCATCAGGATGTCATGAGGAAACCGTTGTAATTATTATGTATCCGAAATTTCAATTTACATTATACACTGTACGACTATACGATGGAGCTGTACTACACTACACGGCTTCGGGGCTTTGATCCAACTTTTGGGAGATGTTTTCTCGTACGATACTGCAGCTATCAAGAAAAATACTACATTATACACGTACCGGCTGAAAATTTGATATTTGGTTAAAAATTACGCGGTATATACTAAAGGGGAAATAGTAATCGATACAACGCTCATGAATTTTATCGAGATAAAGCGGGAGGTACTAGAATAAAAAAAGAAAGAGAGAATCGAAACCACGAAAGAGGCGGGTGGTTGCACTCTCACTCGGCTGATAATTACCAAGCGCTCGCGCGCGAACGCCGGAGCCGGGTGAAAGTCGTCGAGTTGGCAAACTCGTGAACCACCCTCTCTCTTTCTCACGGCTTCTCATTTTCTCCGGCGCATTTACGTTTCGTTTAACAGCTCAACTTTTCTCCGAGGGTTTTCCCGTCGCGGGCTGCACTTTCACCGCTCGGCTTCTCCTTTTCTCGACTCCATCCCTCTCTCAAACTTTTGTTTCGTGACTTTCTTAGCTTCCACCGTCAGGTGATTAATTGGATCAGTCGTGTGATTCGATTACGTTCTATCTCGTTTTGTTCTCTTTTTTATCTCTGCCCCACTCGCTCAACCCACCTTTTAATTGAGAACCGATCATCGGATCGCGAAGCCTTTTCATTACCCGCGGTCTTTTTCATAAGCAAGGATTTTGTGCTCGGTGGAACGTTGATTTTGAAGGGGAATGTTTATTATGATGCTCTTTTTTACTATGCCTTTGCTGGAAGCATAATAATGGATAATTAATTACTAAATATAGTTTTCGTTAATGAGAAGACTCAAATCCTTGCGATTACAACGACACTTCTTGACTTAGTACGTTTTTGCAATTTATTTTAATTTGAAATATTTAATTATAAAGATTACTAAAGTGAGACAATTGATAAAATTAGCCTTTTGAGAAATTATATTTTAAACTTAAACGCCAAGGTCTTTCAATTCTTAACTTTCACAGCTTCACTCAATTTTAAGGATGATTTTTTACACACGCTGTCAAAAATCATACACACACATATATTTTATAGATGTAATAGGTATTTTTATTACAATTGTATCAAAGATTGCTATATATACATTTAACTAATTAATTTACATAAAATAACGAAAAATTCGGTATAGTCTAAGTATGTCCTTGCATTACCTTTATGCAATGCATGTATAAGTAATTGTTGGAATACCATTTTTCTCGATACCTCAACTGAAGCAATCGACCATTCGATCAACCAATATTAATTAATGTTTCTATCCGACGTAACCACCTACTCGAGATCCCTCGAAAAAAGGTAAATCCAAACAAATCATTATTGGCCCGGGTCGAAATTAAACAAAGTACCCTTGGATTAAGAAAAAAAAGTACAATTTTTTTCATTTCTCATCCTCCGTATTAGTGTCTAAGAGGAAAGCGCGTATATCCCCTAAGTATAACAAAAAAAGGAAAGAAGAAAAGAAAGAAAAAAGTTAGCTCCCCCAAAATCGAGGGGGTGGAGCAGCTAGCGTCGATACAGTGTGTAGTGGGGGAGAGTAGCGCGCGGGCGTCGTCTTGTAATCTTGGTTCTGTCGCGTATAGGAGTCATTGATAAGCGCGCCTTTGACGAAGCCCCATCGCGCAACCCCCGTGCAAGTTGGTTTGCCTAGCCACAGGAGCACCGACTCGAAGGGGACACACACGCACACACACACGCACGCACGCACACACCCATAGTAATGCTAGACCGGCGGTTCGATCGATACGGTAGGTGCCTGCCGCGCATGCCTGCACCCCCGAGGTCGCAGCCTCTCCCCTCCTTGCCGTTTGGCTAGAGGTTTTCACGAGTTTCCCCACAGAGGTCACTACCCGATGCTTCTTCCTCTTCTCTCTCTTGACTCTCGCCTCTTCTTCGTGGCTTCGCTTATTTGACTAATTCGTAGCCAGAGGATTCGATTTACATCGATGCGGGAAATTTGACTAAATGCTCCACCTCGTATACCTTATATATGTATATACGTATATACGTATAGGTGCAGATATATATGTAGCTCCTTGGATCGAATGTTTTGTCGTGGCAAAACTTTCGAATAGTTCGTACAATTAAATATACCCTTTTCATCGTGTTTGTTTAATAATTTCGTTTCGTCTCGATAAAATATTTTACTCTCTTGTAAATGTACTCGTCGTGTCTTTTTATAAATTTAATCATGTAAGTTTATACAATAAACGTTTTAAATTTACAAAATGTATAATGCATATATATTATTGTTATATTTCCCTCGCAATGATTTACAAAAATTAAAAATATAACATTGTTTCCGAAAAGGAAAAGCGGATTGACGTACGTAATAGGATGCTGCGCAAAATAAGTACATGGTGTATCCGCGTAAAACTAAAACTGTAATCTTGATGAAATTGAAAGTAAGTTTTTGACGCGGCAACAACAGCTTGCGATAACGTCAGGTGTTAGTTGAATACGTATACTTGGAATAAAAAAAGAAAATAAGCATTTTATAGTCCAAGCTATATCAATGTCAGCATTTGTATATGTACAGTGAGTATCGCGGTGGTGGCCACAGATAACGCCTCTTGTTAAATGTGTAGATTATACGTGTAACGCAATATCAATCTTTGATTCTTCTGCATCTTCGCGCAATTTAATGGGGGAAAAAGCCGAATTTTTAACTAACGAAACAACGCGTCTCGTACGTCAATTTTTAATTAATATACGCACATGTGTATATGTATATATGACATGTATATAGTATACGGGGATACTAACAGGAAGCCTGCGCGAATGAGTAAACAATGTACGATGATACGTAGACTTGTAATAGATTTTGACTCATTCAAATTAAAATGACAATTGGATCAAGTATTAATGTATCTGAAACGATTATTATCCATTTGTTGACACATGTTTTTAATTTAATACAATCTTCTTTGTATGCGAATTCTCGTTTGAACTATCCGGTAAGACCACGCGCGTGTACAATGTCTTTTAACGCGTGCGCGCGGATATACAGTTACACATATACGTATATTAACATTTGCACGAGGACATAATTTTACACTAAAGGTGTATTCAACAATATTGATATGTATTATTTTTATTAAATACCTATACAAGCATCATGTGCGTAGAATTATTATGCTCTAATGACATTCTATAAAAATACTACTGATATTATATTTAATTACAAAAACATAATATTATGCTCATTTCGATAATATTATCTGTACTCACATAAAATTAGTTCTTGGGTATTATTTCCAAAATCTTCGTGATTGATGAGCTTCAGATGGTATTTGTGTAAATAATTTAACTATTCATTTGCAATTAACTAAATTAAATATATTTTTATAATTTTATGTGGATGCGTACATGGAATTAATTAAATGAGGAAACTATGTGATTTGGAGATTAATTCATTAATTTCACCAAATTTATTACCAATCATTTCGAAATTTACCAAATTACCTAAGCCAAATTCTGCAATAAAATAAATAATTCTGCAAACCAAATAAATTTTCTGCATATGTAAAATAATGTATGATATTTATTCATTTATCTATTATGAAGAATGTGTAAATTATTATAATTAGTAATAAAATATATACCACCTTTGATATTTTTAAAGTCCTTATAATTGCTATATATTTCGAAATAATATGTAGTATATATAATCTGTTTATCTTTTTCTATTAAGATAATGTTACGGACACTGTCAGTTGAAATTATTTATAAAAGTATAAATATTAAATTATATATTATTCTTATTAAATGAGGTCTTTGCGTAGTTTCATGACAGGATAATGGAAGAGGTAAGCTCTGGTTTACAGAAACAATGTTTAAATATTATAAGTTATTTTCATATTCTTTATATTATATTCGATCAAGTGTATTTTCTTACATATCAGTGAATAAAAATGCTTTTTTTCTTAAATTTATGAAAAAGATACATTCGAAAAAAAACTGTTTCAATAAACATTAGCATATTGTTTAGTAGCTGCAGTACACAGTGTAAATGCAGTATAATGAGTATATATTGTACGTAGTAAATTTTAATATAATAATTATTTTTATGACTTTTAATTAAGTTCTCTAATAAGTATCATTCATATTATAATCACAACGGTCTGCATATCCAATAATAAACATTTTTATATGAATTTTTATGTCGATATATTTATGTCAGTGTTTTCTAGAGTAAAAATAATCGTGAACGAAATTTGAGTATACCCCGTGAACTAGGCAACCGCGGGATCCTAGACGTAGAAAAGGTGCGCTATTCGCATAGGCAGTATAGGGATACCCGTTCAACCCCTATACTATTTTAAATTCGAATTGCGAGTCGCTTAATACATCACCAAATCTAATTTTACAAAATGAGCTTACATTATTTTCAGAAAGTAAAGGGAAAAAAATGAGAAACCGCCAGCGTCCGGCACGAATAAAAATTCCGTAAATTTGGCGCTCCGAAATGTGTTGCTCGAGGGCATAAAAGCCCCACGTGCGCGAGCGCTGTCTCTCTCTTCAAACAGAAAAGACGCGCGGCTCGAGAAGAGACGAAAAAAAGCCTGTACGCTCGAGATATATATGAGGAGGCTATATAAAAAGGCAGTGCGAGAGAGACAGAGAGAGAGAGAGAGAGAGAGAGAGAGAGAGAGAGAGAGAGAGAGAGGTGGCGATGTGCTCGCGCGCATATTTTCAGTGTGTCGGTCCAGTTTTATCGTAATTGCCCGTTTTACGTAAGGATGTTTGCACATGTGTTATCGTGAAATACGACGGTGTTTGTACAATTGTTTGCTCGGTGATGGCGGCGGCGGTGTCGGCGGCTCTCGTTCGTTCCGAGTTAGAAGCGCGGTATTATACTCGGTACTGCGTGACCGCCGACTAATGAGCTGGAAAAAAAACTTTGACTCGCTCTCTCACTCGCTCAGCTCTCCCCTACCAATTTTATTTTGGACGTCCACGTCACGGTTTTTCCTTCTTTCCATGCGGTTTGATAAAGATACTCCGTGTCTCTTTTTTCGAGGCGTTCTTCTTTGCTCAATTTTTTTCTACACTTTTCAATCTATTTCCTCCGGCTAATAAATATCGTTCGATATGTATTTAACTTTTAAAATATTTATGTAAAATCTATAAAAATAATTACAAATCTGTTTACAGAGTCGACGAGCAAGTTAATTAACTTCTTTTAACGGCTGTTAAAGGAGAGCATCGAGTAACCGAGTCTCGAATGTTGCTGTAACTTTTAGGGGCTGTTTCCATGGATAAACATAGAATGTAAAACCCAACATAGTTACCGATTCCAATCTATGTATATATTTTCAATCCTTGGATACTGATAAATAACCTTTGCACGGAGACAAAAATTTTAGTAAATTTTACTAAACTTCACTGACACGGGAACAGATTGCCAAAATTCAAAAAATTACTGAACTTTTAGTAAAAATTAGTAGACTTTCGTTAAAAATTCATAGATAGTTCAGTAAAAATCAGTAATTTTTTAGGTTTGTGCAGTATTTTACTGCGTTAGTAAAAGTTTAGTATAAAATTTACTAAAACTTTTCTCTCCGTCATGGAAGAAAATTTATATATAATTAATAATTAATAATAAATATTCCAATGATGATTTGTTTTGTCTAATGTTGAAATTAAATGAAATATTATATAGAGAACAAATTAATACTATACTTAATGTATTTGGAATTGTGTAGTTAAGTAACTCAACGTACGTTGGAGCTTGTTTAAGAAGAAATACAGTACCGACCTATTTCAAATAAAAAATTGTAACTCGGAGCACTTTTTTCATCATATACATTTCTATGAAGATTTAAATGAAATAAAGAGAAATCATATTAAATTTTCTTTAATTATATAGATAATTACTTATATATATTAATAAGGCACACCTGTGTTAAACTTAAGAAAATAAAACTACAATTTATAAAATAATTTATTGTAGAATTCTTTAATTTGTAATTTGTACTTATTGCAGGAATATTCTGGAACCAAAATATCGAATAGAAGCTATTGAAAACATTCTTAAACACTATTCAATAATATTTCAAGATTTAGCATTAAACAATGTTTTTAAAAAATTATTGGAAAATTGTTACAAAAGTGTATTTATAACAATTATCTACAAATAATAATGATAAAAAAGTTTTTAGAATACAATATTATAAATTTTAAATAATAACGTCGAAGAAAATACTTGTATAGTTAAATTAAATTTGAGCTTATATTTGATGATTTGAATCCTGATAAGTAATCTTGCGGTAAATGCATTATTGTCAAAAATCGTAGTACAATAAAGCATCCAGAACAATTGAAATGAAATCTATAAATATAATAATTTATTGAAACAGTTTAAAGAATGTTATACAATAAATTATTAATTATGTAACCTGCAGTATTATTTTACTTATAAGTTTAACGTGCAGAGCGTGTGCCTACTGAAAATGCATTAAAGAATAATCATTCTTTATATAACATTTTAAAACCAAAAATTTGTATAGTAAAATGTATCCAACAATCGATAGTAGTCTATCTATGTAATGATAACTTTTAAATATCTACTATACAAAAAATGGAAAACATTTTCACATTAGTATACACGGTGTTCGAGTCAATTATACCCAGGTATATGAAAACAGTACGTATGTACGTGCGCGCGCGCGTGCGAGCGTGTGTGTGTGTCTACATACTTTGTAAAGGTAGGGGATTACAAAGTCTCGAGAAGTAAAGAGATACCGTGCGGTTATCGTCGCGCCTCGCGCATTTCGTAAGACACGGTGACGCGCTCCTCGCCTGGCCCGCGGAATCGTGACAGAGGCGTTTACTCGCGCTGCTGCTGTTCAGGAACGGGCAGAGAGGGGTGGGGGAGGATAGAAGAAAAAAATCCGCGCCAACGTTCTATTTACCGAGTCGGAGTTTTACTGCGTTTTAATGGAACGAAGAGTGCGCTTGCGTTACGTACTTTGCGGAAGACGACTTTTTACGCTTATAGCTTTTCCTTCTGCTTATACTTGTTGGACATGACTTCTGGATTTGGAAAAGTTTTCATTTACAAAACATTTTCCTGGGTGGGATAAAAATTAGAAAATTAATCACTAAGTATATCAACGAAATGCGATTCTTAAACTAATTATAACGTGTATAGTTAAATAAATATCAGTGACAATGGTTTTGGGAATAATGAGCTGCGAACGGAGAAAGTTTTAATAATAAGATGTTTAATATCGATTTTCCAATTAGTGTGTTTGTTAAATTATAAAAGAAACCAAGCTAGTAGATTTTACTTAAATTTATTAACGTAACTAATTATAGATAATGCTTCTCAAATTCGTAAACTTGGTAAAGTTTGTCCGAACTTCAGCTTCTTTCATAATTAAAATATATTAGAAATTATAGTAGATCCATGATTTGAAAATAAGACACTTTCCTCATTAGTTCATAATTATATATATATACAATTACGATTAGATTTCATTTTGTCTTTGGTAAAAATTATAAAATTTGACCATATCAACAAATTAATTTAGAGTAGAAATAATACTTGTAACTTTATAGAAACGTTGATGAGAAACATTGCTGTATTTATTCCGAAAAATACTAATAAATATTGAATGTTACTTGCGCGTAAAATCCTTTAATTACTAATCATTAATACATTTGAAAGTTAAGAATAAAATCGCACTAACATCGTATGAAAATTTAAATACTACGCGATAAATTAATGAATTGCAGGAAATTAATTTATCGACTTGATATATTCTAAAAATTGGTGAAAACAAGATATAATCGAAAATAAATTTGACTGGCGTAACAATACTAAATATTGCGGAAACTACATCCGATATAGTTATATAGATTCATAAAAGATAAAAAGAGTATTAATCATAATGGTATAAAAGCTGTTAGTCTGCGAGTGTACTAAAATAAAATGCACTGGTTACAAAATTAATTTTCCCAGAGTTCGAAGGATTGCGAGATTTACGCGCAACGATCGTGTAACAGATTAAACCGAATGAATTCGATGCGTTTTCGGAGTAACCCGCGTGACAGCCGAATTTTCTCACTTCTCTAGTATCCTAAACAAACACGTTAAACCACACGGAAAGTCCTTTTTTTCCGGAAGGACGAGCACAAGAATCGATTCACGGGTTTGCGCCCGGGTAATCGCATCGAGAAACGGCCCTCTCTCTCGCATAGAACAAAATTGTCCGAGCAATTTAAAGTATTTTGTGGTAAAAGCTAATCCAGTACAAGAGTTTCACGGCTCCGAGAGTTTGTGAACTACACGTACACGTACAATTGAGAAAAATAGGATCGGTTTGTATTTATGTATATAATGGGTGCCCGGATGACCCAGAAAAAGGATGAAAGATGAGCCGGACATGGACAAAAAAGGACCGTTTTTCGCTCGTTTCCGATTCTTTTTATTCCATTTTTTCTCCCCTGAATTCTAACTTCGTGCGCGTTTGCGCGCGACCAATCGGTTCGCGTATCGCTTACAACCTAAGGAGATCATTTACGGAACAACGTCATTTCCTAGTTTTCTTTTTTCTTTTTTTTCCTATATATATAGTAGATTGAATCTTTTATTTATTGTCTCGTGTTGACTTAAATATCACGTGGCGCATTCTCGCGTCACGTATATTTAATTCGTAGATAGGTTATTTATCGTGTCTTAAATTTTTATTTTCACTTAAAATATAATGTTGTTCAAATTATTTACTAATTATAATAAAACAACAACTATTCAAAGATCAATGATCCAATAATCTAGTAAAATAGTTTACAAATTATTAATCTATTTTAAACGAAAAGAAGAATTTACTGTTACTATTATTGCAGAAACGTATTAGCAAAATTGCTGAAATTTTCATATCCAACTTAATTGGTTAATTTTATAATAAAAGTTAATACATTTTCTACTATGTTAAACAAAAATTTCTTACTTAAACTGTACTATTTTACAAAGAATAAATCAAAAAGTAGTCAAAATCGTTATAAATATTTAATATGCTTTCTAGTAATCGTTTTTACGAAATCGTGTATTCTGAGTGTAAGATTTCGTAATTTTTATTCGGCGCCCACTGAAATTGAATTATTTAATTACAATAACTTCCAGATTGTCTTTGTTATATTAACTAGGAGGATATATATTAAACACTCTTTTTTAATTTAACTAAAACAAAATATATAATTATTCTGGAGCAATGTGGATTTATTTCTATATTTCCTCACGAACTATAAACGTCTTACTCGACAAACATTATTTAAGATTATCGATTCGAAAAAATGTTACAAAAATAAGGCAGAAGCCGTTTTCTTGACTAATAAAATTTTTTGATTTATACTTCATATGTTTCGCAATATTCGATGTATAAATTGAAAAGGTGATCACGTGTTAGGTGGCAGTTGTCACAGTATAAGGTAATTAAGCGATCGATGATAAAAATAATAGTAATAAACAAAAGTTCGATTGGGTTGGTAGACCGAAGTGATAGTAAAAAATGGCGTCTCGGGTGAAGATAGGAATCACAATGAATCGGTATGGCCGTAAGGTACACCCACCTTCGAACCGAACCCATCGACCGAAGAATTCCCTATATACGAGGTCGCGTTTAATACACGTAGAAACCCGTCATAGCTCAAGAGTAAGGGCCGTAAAGAAAGAGAAAGAATCTATAGAGAAAATCGCATAAAATAAAAAGAAATATATCTCGTCCTGTTTTTCACGATTCAAGAGTTTTTCTCGGAAGGCGACACCAACGCGTCCACCCTTTCAATATACAAAAAGGGTAAAGAGTAGGAACGCATCTACGCGTATACCCAGAGACAGAGAAGAATGAAGGAAAAAAAGATGAAGAAGAAAAAGTGGTGGTCCATCCCTCGATAGCCGATGGGAAGCACCGGTGGAATAATGAAAAAAAGGAGAGGGACGGAGTGAGCTAGAGAGAGAGAGAGGAAGAGAGAGAGAGAGAGAGAGAGAGATAGCGGAGAATACGTTTAGGAGAGGATACGCGGGGATCGGCTCGCGTAAATCGAGGGCACGATGCACATTCACACGTACGGAGGAGAGTTGCACACACGCGCAAAGGTTAGAGATGCGAGAGGGCTAAGCAGGTCACAACTCTCGGTTTCTCTCCGCTCTCTCTCTCTCTCTCTCTCTCTCTCTATCGTGGCCTCAAAGGCGGCGGACGCAGGTCCTTTCGAGCAGGCGCGAGCCGACCGATGCGCTGAATCCTTTTTTTCATCTCGCACACACACACACGTGCGTACGCGTAGGTAATCGTATAAGGTACGAGGGGCCAGCTGCGAAAAAGTCCCGGTTGCGCGCATCTACAAAAACGCACGGGGGACAAATCTCTTTTTTATATATCTGGTCGATCGTTTTTTACGAACCCCTTTCTTATACTCGAGGGCACTGCATACGCGCACACATGTACAAATACGCATACAGTGGCAGTCCCTTCTCTCTCTCTGGCTGTGGCTCGGTCTCTCATCTCGGACGTGCCTTCGTGTGAAAAAGTCTCACTCGTACGTGTGTACATGTGTGTCGTGTCCTCATCGCGGGACGCTTAATGGAGGGAGAGAAAGCCGAAGCGATAAGTCGTCGATTCCTTTAGGTCCGCTACGACTGAGAACAAAGCTCCAAGACCGATCCCCGTCTCTCTATCTATCTTTATACACACACACACACACACACACACACACGTGAATATACATGTATCTATATACACACGTCGTGCCCTTTCTCTCGTTCGGTCGATCGTTGAATCGTTCACCGCGTGTACATCCAGCAGAGGCTAGTGATTGTCCTGAGACGAGTCGACACTACGACTTTGACCCGGTAGCGCTTCGTTTTATTTTGATATTTTCATTGTGTTCGTGCCGTTCCTCTGTATTATACTTCGAACTATACAAACGAGGATATTTTATTCTTACAATCCGCAGTCCAACCTATTCTCCACTACTTTACACTCATTTTTTACGTTTGTCATGCTAATACCTTCCCTCGTTCTTCGATACGTTTTATTTTGACGACTGTCGCTTTCGAGACTATACTAATGTAAAAATAGCGCGATACCTTATCAAAACAAATTCACTTTATACATCGCTTACTACACTTTATTCCAAATCTACGTATAGATAATATATATAGGTACTATCTGAACCGAAATTGCTATTTAAATAAACTTGATAACGAGATATGTCCTAGCCGATCAATTAAAATTCAGTTTAATTTTCAATCTATTAAAGAAATGTATCTATTTACCCAGGAGAGAGAAAACACTGACCTATGTATATTAATATATTTATATCATTCACATAATATTTAACTAACATCATTTATAACCTTTTTTCAATAAGTCTGAATTAAGCTCGTTAGTTGATTTATTAGAATATTCTAACCTTATAAAACATACTTTATCAAACAATTAACACCCAATAAATTAATGAGGGTAATTAAATTATACTTAAATTATACTTAGATAATGGCTATTTTCTTTTCGATTGGCGAACATTGTTTCCTTTCCTTTATTACAGATTTAAACACTTTGAACTGTGAGAGATGAATATTTGAATTTTCGTTGATCGATCGTCTTCAACAACGTTTTAATGAAAATTACAAATCTGCAATTGTATCCGTATATTAGTAAAATTTGATGTAAAATAGTAAAGTAGCATAGTAATTATCAAATTAACTACGTAACGATCATAAAGTGTAAAAGAAATTGATCAAAAGAAATATCAGGTTTTAAGATCGAGGAACGTTTACCCCTCGATTAAACGGTCAGTGTATATATAGATAAAGACCGAGAATAAGCAATCATCGGGTCACGCAACACCCCAAAGTTAGGCGCACCGAAGGTTTACAAACATTCTCGTTGCCAACGAGGAGGGCATATTGGGAAAAAAAATCAACACAAAGTGTCTATGTGTATAGGTAAAGTGTAACCAAGTGTCCATAGAATTAGGCGTACGTGTACATATGATACATATATATATGCACAAAATTGAAGGGGTAGTTGGTTCGAAACAGGTAGCCGAGATCGCAGCAATTAGCTAATGGTTCTGCTTAGCGTAACACGCACACCACGTACGGGCACTGCACACGGACCGATTAGCATAATCACCGGCCGTCGTCCACCTGGCGGCTGCGCTCCAAGCAGGTGGACTACAAGGACGGATATACGTATGTGTATGTACGAGTGTACCCGCACCCGTGGGGGAGGGGTGCATATATATATATATAGGTATACACGCGAGGCGGGCGGAATATATCGTGACTGTTGGTCAGTTTGTTCGATAGTCGGTGCCTGGCAGCGGCGTTGGCGGCGTCGGCGGCATCGGGGGCGTCGGCGCCCCCGCAGAGGCCTTGGTACCGAGCTGTGCCAACTTGGAGAGGGCCACCGGTCAATACGGCGCGGGTATCGCGCGTCGAAGTCGAACCCGGGCGGGGCCGAGGCCTCCCTTAACGAGATGTCACGCGCCACCTCCCACTAGACTATACCTCCCACAGACACACTCATTTCACATATTTCGTATATTTGTCCAATTGTACATACACATACCTAACACTCCATATATACTTGTAGGTTATTATACCTACGTATATATGTATAAATAAATGTTCGTGCACGGCACTAGGTTGAACGAAGCGCGCGCGGGCTTTAGCCACGGCTACTGGATGAAGGACAAGTCGTGATCGCACGATTCCCCGTTTACTCTAGCCCCTGCATTACCTTCTTTCTTACCTCTTTACGTTCCTTATACTTTCCTTCTGCATTCTTCAAGTTTTATATTTATACCTTGATATTGCGATGTCGATCATTTCTTATTATTTTTACGTTCTCAACAATGGCATATACAATATATATACTATAACTTCTTAAAGTATAATCTACATTGTATTTTTCTTTAAGCTATTAGCAAGCTAGGTTTGGTATTTTTACTTTACTTGCACGTTCGCTCTTTTAAATACGTAAGTTATTACCTCCAAATCAATAATTTTTAAATTATCCCTCTAAGCTGTATAATTAAGCGCGACTTTGCTTTACCGTTCATTTGACAATAATACTGTCGGCACCGAAAATATGCGAATTAAAAATACTTTTAACAAATTAATTAAATTAAAAGTACAAAAACAATTTTTTTTATTACATAATAGTATTCATTTTAATCGTATGATTCGTGAATATATTATGTCGAAAGAATTTTTTTACCTTATAATTCATTTTTTAATTAAGATATTTTTAAAATACATTAAGAATTTTCAATTCACCACATAAAAATTAATGCAAATTTAAAGAAAAAAAATATATCTTTTTTTATGGATGTATCAATAATGGTTGCTTAATTCAATACTAACACTAGAATATACGTGGATTAATCATGACTTAAAAAGTAATAAAAGTGCATAAATTTTAGTTTGAATTGAACAGCGCATGTAACATAATTTATAATTGAAACCGATCCTGCCGATGAAAATCGATAATTGTGAATGATTAATCGTACACATTTTGAATATGTAAAGAATATGATATAGAATATACAGTATAGAAATATCAAGTAATTTAAAGTGATAATCTGATGGAAACCATTTTTAAACGTTTAATAGTTAATAATTAAAAGAAATTATTCAAGAACCGTGAAAGAGCCATACACGCAGGGAAAAGGAGGATTCGAAAAAAAGAAAGAAATGCATAGTAGATATGCGGCAAGTATAATTAGTCGAGGGCAGGAAACCCGTAATTTTTGTAGGGACAATCCCGAAAATACGTTGAATCTATTTTCGGTTGGTGTCGTTGTTTATCAGAATCGATTTGACTTTTTGGTCATTGGTGTAAAGCACTCCGTGTGCGTGCGCGTGTGTTACGCTCGCGGGAATAAGATTTAAAGCCTATCGGGCCGCCCGTTTACGAAAAGAGGGGGAGAGAGTAACCGAGAGTGAGGAAAAAAGAAAAAGTTGGTCTGCCCATTACGGAGGGCCCTACTAGCTGCTGTTCACGAATATATATACTTTTCAGTCGTCGTCTTTGGTGATACGGCGAGTCTGTCGCGAGCGTATAAGACGTACATTTTTTTCTCCCCCTCGTCTCTTAGGACCGTACGTGTGTACGTCTATTTTCGTCAGGATTTAGTGAAACTTGGCTTTTAAAAATCATGGATGAAACGTCTTGGGCGTACAGGCTCCTGCTCGACCGCGTCGGCTTCGGCTTTCAAAATTTTTAACTTTTACGCATCTTGATTATTCGGCATTGCAGACATACATATATACATTTTGTGTGTGTGTGTGTGTGGGTAATTTTTCGTAAGCTGATCGATTGTCGATTGAGAAAAGGTATTAGGTATATACCTGTAAGATTCGTTTTAGCGATCGCTTTTGTTTCCTTATTTTTATGTAATATAGTTATATTCATAGATCAAGCTTCCTATACTAATGTAAAATATAGTTGTTTATCTCTTTCTTCGAGAGAAAATTTAAACCGACTCACCGAAAAGTAGAATGCTTATACGAAATATTTACGAATGTATTAAGCTAAATTCTATCATTAAATACAATTAAAGTATATTCTTCATTAAAATGTAAAATTGTCGTGTAGATAGTATACAAGGTTTAAAAAAAACGAATCTTCTTTGAAAGAAATGGTACAGTTGTGAAACAATTAGCTCGAGTAAACGTACACATGGAGGTATAACGTCGGTCAGTGGCCTAAGACGATGAGTTTTGGTATCCAGGATCGGACACGCATATATACTGCAGTCTGGATCTCTCCCTCGAGGTTAACAAAAATAGTCGACGCGAAGAGGGGTCCTGTCTCCAACCCCCGGAGCGGATGTTCGTCTCTCTCGGGTTATTTTAACGCGAGATCGCGGCTTATTTACAGCGCCCGCCCGATCCTCGGATGACACTTCTCTCCCGCTCATCTCTCTCTCTCTCTCTCTCTCTCTTCGGCTCTCGCCCGAGCTCTCTGAATAATTACGTGAAAGAATCTTCCTCCCGCGACATCTGGGTAACCTGCGTGAGAAACTCCACCGCGTTCCAAGACGTTCACAGCAACATATTTTTCGTAATGGAAAAAATGGAAAACTCGAGCGAGTGACCAGAATGACGTGTGTACACAGGAAATATATCGATCGGTGTACGCGTACGATGCGCACCTTGGACCTATTGTGCAACGGGCCCCCCTCGTGCGCGCGCCAACGTCATTTGAATATATGTGTTCGGCACGAGCGATGCACGCGCGCGCTTCCTTTTTTTCCTCGGTTCCCCCCTTACATTATGCGCAAATTGTATTATTTTTACCCCAAATACGTGAAAAGAGAGAATGAGAGAACGAAAACCCTCGAGGTCAACTGGTATGTGTCCACCCATCAAAAGTCATATCACCCCTCGGCGTATACACTTCTCTATATACATATATTAGGCACACGCGAGTGTCTTTCGCGAGATTTCTCCTGTGGTCAGCTCCACGAATTATTATATGCATTTCTTTCTTTCCCTCTCTCTCTCTCTCTCTCTCTTTCTCTCTCTCTCTCTCTATCTCTATCTCGCTCTCTCTTGCTAGCGAGGGGTGAGATTGGTATGGAATTACGCGTTATAATGGACATCTGGGATTTTTGTTGTACGTAACGATCTTCCTCGGTTGGATTTATTATTTCCTATATGTATATAGGTGGATCTCGTTTTACGGGATTATACGGTAAAATACGATCGGTCACCTTTTGTCTTCTATTCGTCGCAGATGACTCGAGATATGAATAACTACGAGTACGATCGATTTTATCGTCATTTTTCCTTAAATTAATTTTTTTTTCTCTCGTTGCAGTGCAGTACGAGTTGCTTATCCGTATGCATTCACATATTTCTTATATTTACGTATATTATTCCTTAACACCTTGATGATATTCAAAATGATTTATATTGTATTATAAATTTGGTTATATTGTACTACACAATTCATATGTTTCACTACAAAAAATATTACAAAAATATTTCTTAAAAAATAACAAACTATTTAAGGAAATACATTTTTTGTATAAATACTGTCTTTGAATTTTTAATACACTGATTTAAAAAAAGCGATATACGAGTGCATGATCGATGCTTGAGTAAGATAAAAAAATTTTATAAATATTCAACGAATACTCTTCAATTTTATTATTTTAAATTTTAATGTGGTTACTATAAATATTAATTCAATTTTTTAATTAATTAGAAAAAGCATTGAAAAACAAATTATTAATTTAAAATTAGTAAAATAGAAAAATATTCGAAAAAGTATTCGTCGAATATTTTTTTCTTATATACCCCTTGCTTATTTTTAATCGTTACACAGAGTTCAAAAAAAGTATTTGTACAAAAAATTAGGTCGCGCGAATACTAACCAATCTTTAATTTAAGGGAATGTCCGAATTAAAATTACAAAAATCTATATTGATTGATCCAAAAATAATATTTAAAATATTAAATTCAAAATCTAAACAGAATTAATAAAAAAATTTAGATACTTAAAAAAATCCTGTTATATTAATTTTAAATAAACAACATGTATATAGGTCATTTCTACTTACTGCTGATTAATAACTATAAAGTGTATGATGGAAAAGATTTTAAAAAATGATTCTTTTTTAATACATAAAACACAACAAAAATTAATATCTTAATTTTATATAATTAATTGCTATTCGAAAAGAATTATTCATTTTAATATCATTTTAAATATTACAAAATAATTAATTGAATTAAATACTGATAGATTTTAATAAAACTATCTTAATAATTTAATTTTAATATTTAAATAAATATTTATATTTAATTCAGTTAAATTATCATATTTTAAATATTTTAAATATTTAAATATCTTAAATATTTTTAAATATATTTCGTGCTAAATTATGAAATAATTATAAATGCAATATGTTAACCCCCCCCCCTCACCCCAAAAAAATAAATAATAATTGCTAAACAAGAAAATAAAAAAACCGTGCTTATCCTATTTTTTATTCATCAGAATATGATACGGCTCATTTCTCCGTTACTTATTGTTACGAAAGTTTACATTTTCCTTTTTTTTATTCGTTGTGTACCAACGTACTCGCATACCTTCCGTAATAATAATTTCTCGCGTGATTTTAAAACCGTAAATTTTTTACGCAACGACGATGCCCTTTTTTTAACCAAATTTTTATCTCGGTAAACCGGCAACGGTGCTTTTTTGCGCTTGCAAAAATTTTTGACGCACCCATGTACCCGCGGCCCTTCGAGGTATACGAGGTTTTTCAAGCATTTTTTGAGGTTGGAAAAATAAGGCACCGCGTGCGATCGAAGGGTCTAGCGGCTTCGTCCGTGGGCCACGATCGGTTACGATTTCACGCCGATTACAATAAACCAGCCGAGAAGGAGAAACCACCCGAAAAAACTCGGATTAGGAAAAAAAGCACCATCCGAATAGCCAGGAAAAACTTTGCGACAATGGGTAGACAAAAAAGAGTATCCGATCCTCAGCTTAAATAAGTATATAATCATTCGGTCGTAAAGAGACACGCAAGAGGGTATATAACCCTTTTTGCACTTTTTCATATACGAAATTCTTTCCATTTCGTTTTTTTCCTCGACGGTTTTTGTACGGACACCTTGTATCTTAGCTAACGGATAAAATCTAAATTAACTGAATTAAAGGCCCGTCAGGCCCGGCGTGAGTGGTGAAACGTTTTTTCTTCCTCGTTCGCAACCCTTTTGGCAGTACACCCCGCGGTGACCCCGTTTTTCTAGATCCACGTTTTTTTTCTCCAACCCTTTCGCGTGTTTATCGACCTTCTTTACTCGGAATTTCCGTTTTTTATTCTCGTACTTTTGCGTTCGAGCTCTCGTTACCCCCCTTTTTTGCTTCTTCTCGTTCTTCGTTTTTTCTCCCGACGTCGGATGAAAAACATTGTTTTCTAAAGGAGGAATCGTTGAAAGCCCGATTTACGGTTATGAAATTACTCGGGCGAAATTCGCGTCTCGAGATCACTCGGGATTTATGAGGGAGCTGATGAAAAAGCGAGAAATGAAGCGTTTTTGCCCGTGTAATCTGTGACGTCCTCGGACAAAGGCCAGATTTAATGTGATGTGATTTATCTTGCAGCGCCTATACTCGTTCTTGTTTAAATTTACCGCTCTAGGAATAACTAGTTCAAATCATTTTTATTAATTTCTCACTCCATTTTGTCTGCACTTGTAAAATTACAGTAAATATAATCATAATACAGAATGCATATAAAATTATCCAAATTTGCAACACGTTGTTAAGTAAAGTATCAGATTTCGAAACAACGAAAACATACATATAAGCATTATTAGACAGCTTTATTGAAAATACCGAAACAATAAGTAGGACAAAATTATTAAATTATTGTTTACGTGGATGCTCATTCTATGAATTACAGTTTGTAATTTATTAATATTCAACGTTGAAACTTTTTGAGTATAGGTTTGATTGAGCCTAGATCAATATCCAACTTTACTTACTTTGTCGAATAGCAAGACTTAAAGTTAAACAAATGCTTTGGCGGCATGTAAAATTATATTTCGAAATATTGGTGCATTTGCTGTCCCACTACTATATAGAGGAAAACCTCTGTTTATGCTTGTGTGACTGTGAGCATATATACTGTACTTTTTTAAACGTATACCTATTTTCAATAAAAAATTTTGTTAATGAATTTTTTCTACCGATTTAATAATTTTGATTAGATATAAAATTAAACATCGGAATTAATAAAAAGTTGAATAATCCATCGTAAATTAAAATATTTTTAAATGATCCCTGTAGAGTAAGAAATATTTTTAACTAAATCAATGCATCATTTCATATTCCTGTATCTCAACTGTTAAATTGATATAAATAAATATTTAAAAAAATATCTAATTAGTATATTTTTATATAAAAATGCATATTATAATAATTATAATATCTTGTAATCGTATATAGTAGCATCTCTGTGAAAGTAATCCCGATATTTGTCCATGTATCGCGTAAATTTAATTGTCAATAAATATAAGATTGGATAAATACGTGTATAAATGTTTATCAAATACATTTAAAAGAATCTTTGTTTGAAACTAATAAATTATTCGTAGTTGTAGTCGAATACGTTATCCTTTCATTGAAGTTCCAAGTAATTAATTGTTCAAACGTATCCGGCCAAATATTTAATTGAGTTAACCAATTTTCGTTTTCAGTGCAGTAGAAAATTGAATATACTAGTCAGTTAAACAATTTCTGTTACGTTTGAATTATTTATACAAATATGTAGCCACAAAGTATTTATATCTTTATTACTACTTTCGTCTTCGTATATATGCAATCCATCATATTAATAAATTAAAAAAAAAATATTTCAGTAATCATATATTTTATATATATATCAGAATATCGAGTGAGTAAAAGTCGTAGGCGACCAATTTATCGAAAGCGGCAACATTATCGTAATTGTTTCATTTGTTTCCCCACACGTATCACTCGATGCGTTTTTTTTCGTTGCCAAGGGATTTTTTTCATACGCATGACGATGCCAAATGACTGTAGGAAAACGTCGATAAGTCTCGATTCCCTCATGAATCTCACCGCGCATAGACGCTTTTTTCTCTCTCTTTCTCTCTAGCAAAAAGGTCGGATATATTTACCATCGAGTTGTTTGTCCACATGATTCCGTAAAAATCCGTAGGCTCGTAAGCCACACATACACGCGCGCGCGCACAGGCACACGTATATGTAGAATCGTGCGTCAAACGCCACCCTCCTATTTTTTGACCGTTTGACCATATGCGCGTATGCAAAAGCGTTGTATAGGATCGACTAGCCCTACTACGCATACGTGAGTACAAGTCCGAACGGGAGCTCATTGCCCGGTCGAATTACCCGCGAGTAATGACGCGCGCTAAGCTCCGGTGGGACGATAGCGACCAAAATTGCCAAAGCTTTTCGATCTTTCTTTGTATATACCTATTACACATGGGGTGAAGAGAAAAAGAACGCGACAATTAATTTCGACGAGGTTTTTCGATGTAACTGCGCTACTTGTACGTGCGCGTCTCTTTTCCTGTGTTCGGAGGGTCATGGGATTTATTTCATCGAAGTATATGAAACGAATCGTCAGTTATTTCGATGTTTAACAAATACTATTTATAATTTTCGATATAACTATTTTTTCATTAGATTATTAACAATTATTTGTTACTTTAGCAAATAACAATTTATTGTTATTAATAGTGACAGTATTCAAACTTATGTGGGATGACTTTTGTAGTAGACTAGTTGTATAACATATTTAATTGTGCAACAATTTTACCAATAAAAACGTTTAAAACAAACAACACGGGCAAACAAAATAACAAATAATACTACAGAAAATAAAAATTATTTATTGTTTTATTGTATATTAAATTATAAAATAAAAATATAAAAAGAAACTGTTGAATAAGATACATAAGAATTAATTATTAATTTGAATAAGAAAAACCCAACTTTGCAGGGTAAAAGACGATGTGTGCAGTATTATGTCAGTTTTGTCTTGAATCATAATGAAAATTGGGAATAATTTTGAAAATTTGGCGATACACTGTATAGTAATTTTTCACACTATAAATATATCCTTCGAACAAGTATTTGTTTCTGAATTTTGTCTATACTGGCACTGTAATTTGTATCCAAAAGATTTCTATACGTTTTTGAAAAATGTTCTCTCTGAGTGTAGTAGTTGGTAGACAAGAAGTGCAGAGAAAAACTCAACTTACGATAGCATTGAACAAATTCGCAGGAAGGTTCGAACCGCGCAGTTTGGGTATAGGATACATATAACTATTACACCGCGCGAACGACTTTTCGCCCCGCATGACCGAGTCCGCACCTCGGGGCGATTCAGCGAAAAAAACACATTTGTCAGGCCGCTCGGAAAAGCGCGTTTCCTCGGGCTCGGATTAATTACTTCGCGTTTCGAGCGACACCGGTCGACTTTAATTAATCAACGCTACCTCGGCTGGCTTCATAAACTGCACAAACGAAATGGACCTTTTGTTTTGTTTCATTTTTTTAGGTTTCAAGCTTTAAGCCTGGGTTTGTATTTGTTTGCTTTTTTGTAACGCAACGCTGTATGCCGGCTGGCTAACTCTACATAAAATGACCCAGGTTTTTTTTTTCGTTCATTTTTTTTCATAGATATGTTTGAATATTATATATTGATATATTTATATACATTTTTTTCTTTGTATTTATATACTCGTGTCGACACAACGAAATAAAAAAAACTTTGGTCTTTCGCGAAAATAAAAAAATATGAGCTTTTCGTATACTTACATATAATGACCTATAGGGAAAGAATTGTCCGAGCAATTGAGATAACTGAAATTGTTCAATATTTAATTTACATTGAGACAAAACTGCATAAAACAACAAGAATTGAATTTTTAAAACAATTTGAAAAAGTGTTTTTGCGAATTGAATATAACAATAAATTAAATCATAAAATTGCACGTCTACGACTTTTCATCCAGCGAACAAAAGTAAATTTATTATAGAAAACCAGGCTTATACGTAATTAACGAGTTATTTACTCGCAGTATAAAAACCAAGAGTCACGCAGTTTTTTGTTACGAAACTTTTTTAAAGTCGTCCGAATCGGTTAGCTCATACATATAGGTATATGTATATATACACGCAAGGCAAAGGGTTGCGCAGCGTTACCGACGAAGATTCTGCGTCTATGCTAAACAGGGGTGTGACTGAAAAAAATATATATATTAATAGCTATCCAGCCCCCGGAGACCCTCACTTCGTTCTTTTTTTTTCATCGGATGCATATCGTAAAACCGCTGCCCCCCTCTTGCATACAAGTAGAAAAGAAAAAAGTGGCAAGGGTCGTCTTGGACGTGGGTTTCCCGCGATTTTTCGCGCTTTATTCCGATGATGATATTCAGGCAGATGTGACTCTCTCTCTCTCTCTCTCTCTCTCTCTCTCTCTCTCCCTTCTCTCTCTCTCTCTTTCGTTTGGCTCATTAATACGTTTTCTAAAATAAATATCCCGTGCCCTGGCCATTATTATTATTATTATTATTATTATTATTACTACGAAGGTATTCCGCGATATTCCGGTCGACGCGCCGTATTAATTATTATTGAAAGGGAGCCTAAGGGATAGGAGTTGATTTATTATTAAACCGTGCGAGTCAGGAATTCATTAACGAGAAAGTTGATGGTAATGAAGACGTTGCACTCGTTGAAATTCGGTTGGTCCTCTTACCGCATTGTACCGATAATTGCTCGTATGAAATTTAAATTATATCCTCTATATCATTTTTACGAATTATTATTTAATGAAAGGATCGATCGAGCTTAGCTTTCGATTAACCGGCATCGACGAGTTAAAGTGTAATAAAATTAAAGAATTAAAACGTAACACACGGCGTACTTGGGAGATGATGGAAGGTAAAAAAGTAATTATCTTTTATTCCAATTGTACGTGAATCTTTCATGTTCATCTACGGGGTGAATAACGAGACTTATCTTACTTTTATATGCACATATTGCACTGCGCGCATTATTAAGGGGATGTCGGACTCAGAAAATGGTCATTTTTAATACTTTTTTATAAACAAAAAAATTAATTTTTGAAAAAATCCTGAATGCCATGCCTCTAGGCATGTTTTAAACAGTATACTCTAATTTTTTATTATAATTTTTACGTTGAAAATTCATGCCTTTTTAAATTAATAATTACCGACCAAAAATTGTTTATTCGTTTATTATTAACAAATTTATTTTTTCTTAAAAAATCAAAACATCATGCCCTCGATTTTTTTTAAGTTACCTATATGTATTTTTTCAGATTTTTAATTCAATATTTCCAACATAATTCTTATATTGAACGGTGTAGATCCCCGTAACTGGGGTCCGACATCCCGTGAATGTATTATCTTTTCAATTACTAATTACTTTTCGCATAGTAATTTAAACATTTTGTTTAGTATTTTCAATTAATTTATACATTTATAATTTGCGAGTCGAAAAATGAATAATCTAAAAAATAAATTGTAGAATAGATGTAAAAGAAGTTAAAATTCAAAAAATCGGAGTTACGGTCAAATTATACGATGTAGATATTATTTACATTTGAAAACATAATAAGTTGTAGAAAAAAAAATATGAGGGGGCACCCGGGTTTGAACCGGGGACCTCTCGATCTGCAGTCGAATGCTCTACCACTGAGCTATACCCCCACTACATGTATATATAACATCATTGTATTGTTCTCGAAATTTTGATTGCGATAAGATGAGTAATAATTGTCAATGATTTCTCCGCATTGCGAAATATATATGAATATATCTGTTGATAAAGCACTTATCACTAGGAATTTATTATCGTCATTAAAAGCGAGTGTATAATGACCAGACTGCGTTTAGTAAACATTTAAAGAGTTTTAATTGAATTTAGTATAAAAATTTAATTGGCTTTAAAAGAAAAAATGATAAACGTTAGTTTTTGCTTGTAGATGAATTAAAACGTAATTCATTAGATATTTGGATTATACATCATTAATCGATGGTTTAAAGTGTATTTTAGTGACGTATGACCTTAAATTGGAAAATATAAATGATAGATGCGTCAATGCAAAACTTGATAGAACGTTAATTCAATTACTAAAATTGAAATGTTTTTAAAACACACGTATAATATAGTATACAAAAATTCAGGTATTCTTTGATGAGAGTTATTTAATTAAAGTTGGATTAGAAAGTATTTGAAGTAACCAAAGTATTCTTCGAGAGCAGCTGGTGACGATTACAATAATTTCTTGAGTAATTAGGGACAAACGCTCAGTATTAGCATAATATTCTTGGGAAAAGTAATCGAGCACTTTTAATTCACCGCGGTGATGTAATTGTTCACTTGGAAAGTAATAAGCCGTTACGCGCGAAAAACGACTATATAGAGGAACAAATCGAGAAGTAGCGGGTGTAACAACGGAAACTCGAGGAAACGTCGGTCGAATTTGAAGAGAGCCGCGCGTGTCAATCTGGTCTCACGCGTACACCGCGATAAATCATCGGAAAAGTTTGGAGTAGTACGTAGGATATGTGCATGTGCGTGCGTGTGTATATAGGGACGTTGAAACGAGCAAAGCCCGCATGGATTGTACATTATTTCATCTGGCGTGTTCGATCCGATCAAAATTGTATTACGAGGTTTGGTGTTAACAAAGAGAAACGAAGAAAGTAAATGCTGACCATGACGCAAAAGGTCCCCTCTCGCGAAATGGAAAAGCTGACGCGTGCGTCTCCGGAGCCCCGTAGCCCCGGACCCCGTATGGCGGGCGGGGGTGGCGACGTCCCGACGTGTCGACAAGGTGTACATCCGAGTGAATCCTTCGACTACGGGGTTGGCTTAGCCCTTTGCGCAACAACAGCTGCGCGAACTCGACAATATCTATCCTCGAGCCGTGCGCAATCCTTTCCCTCGCACACAAAGCCTTCCTTTTATTATCCCTAGAGCCGCGTGACGTTTTTGTAGCTGGACGGCAACTTGATTCCCGGGACCCTCGAATATAATGACCGATTGAATACCCCCGCGCCAGGGAGAGAGAGAGAGAGCGAGAGGGAGAGAGAGAGACGATGAATACGGCTCTTTCCGTGAATACTGAATACGGTTCGCTCAAACACTTAGCAGCTCTTTCACTCCTTGTGTATGTATACAACCTTCTTTGTCTTCATTATAGGGAATGATCGACACTACAAATTCCTTCTTTACTTCGAATTGTCTTTTTATTTCGTTAAACAATTATTTAGGGCTCATTTACCTAGTTTAACTTTATCCAACGACTTTGCAACTTATTTTAGGGTTAATGCCGCGACAACCGTTTGGAAAACATGGTTTCACGTGTGATATTTTCCATTCTGTGCAAGAACCCATTATTTCAAGAGAACAAACCTGTGTTACACAATAATTATTTTTCATATGTAATTAATGTAATTTATTATTATTGCAATGCCTTAAAGGATTTCTTTGGGCTTTAAGCTACACGGAGAAAAATTTATAGTAAATTTTACCCTGGTGTTCTAGTAAAAGTGGGACAAAGGACACAGCAGGGTAAAAAATACCCGGTTTTCAAATAAATTTTAACCAAACAGCAGGGTAAAATTTATTTGAAAACTGGGTATTTTTTACCCTGCTGTGTCCTTCGTCCCACTTTTACTACAACACCAGGGTAAAATTTACTAGAAATTTTTCTCCGTGTATTTGTATTATTTTTAATTTTGTATACACTACTTTTTTTAACGAATTATCACACGGTTTTTTATCACAATGTACTTGCGACCGGATATAGTATAGGAATCACTTAATCGAATATAGGCTGATTGTAGCTATAGCAGTTACACGCGTTGGTCATGTATTTAAATCGATTAAAAATACAAAAATAGTTGAAAGGCATCTTGCAAAAAAACTGCATGAATTTTTTTGCAATATTTCTTACCTCTTTTCCACTTAAGTGGACATAATATGTCACTGCTATAAAGTTACAGCCTATTGGATAAAATGGTTGCTGAAATATATTCTTCAGTTATATAAGTGCATTGTGATAGAAGTATCCTGATAGTCCAGAGTATCACACTTGATAAAAGGCAATACTCATACAATTTGTATTTGTTACATCTTAGAGATTATGGTAACACTATATCACTGTGTAATTACACACACACACACACACACACTGTTAATATTTTGAGGTTAGGAATGAATAATTTATAGGTTATAATTAATCTTCTGTTTACCCAACATTCTTCAATGTACTTTTTTTAAAAAATATTCTGCAGAGTCGGATCGAAATGTCAATTTTAAAGGTATAGTAGCTAGTGAATAACTTGTGATGAAGCGCTTTTTATCCCGATCACTTGGTAACTTCATTGAAATGGAATAAAAAAAAATGACCAAAAAATTAATTAATTATTTGCATCATCGAAATCATCGTTACAAGGATATGTGGACTCAAATGAATATTTCATTAAATTCGTTGAAAATAGATTCTTAACCTCTTTTATGGCGTAGAACGAACAAGTTATCATATATTGGATAAAATAAGGCAAAGCAATTTTGCGACCCCTAATGTAGTTAGTTAAATCGTAGATATATAATAAATTCACCCAAATTTACCAGGAATAATCTGTTAAAAAGTTGAGGAAAAACGTTTCATTATTGGGAAATAAATTTACACCATTTTCTGCCACTTTTTGAAAAACTACAACCAGTTCCTATACCACAAAGTTTAATTCGATTTCCACTAGTGTATGTAATAAACAGTAATTAAAAACTGTCTCCAGTTTCGATTTCTTCATTGACAACTAATTTGTGTCCATACCTCAACCATAACTATCAAATATCAAATTCATGGGGCGACCTAGATAAAAGATTTTTTTTTTTTTTTTTTTTTTATGTTATTTAACGTCGCTCTATTTATGCTGCCAGGGCTAATCAGCGACGGAGGTGAACGGTGTGTCTGTAAACAAAGCACATGTAGTTGAAACAGTGGTGCTTGTGTCCATCGGAAGATATCATCGGTCACTGTAATTAGTCTAATAATTACAGATTCCTGTCCTCCCGATGGAACCACCGCGATCCTCTTTACATCTTCGCGTCCCTAACGTTCCCTATAGTTCAGATGCCCGTGCCTCTCATGCACTGACAAATGCACGAAACGCACAGCGCACCTGAACTGGCGTCACATTATAGTGACACGCCGAGCCACTGAGTCGCGGTGTAGATAAAAGATTAAATTTTACTTCAATAAATGGTTATGAAATACATGAAAAACCGTTTCATACCGGAAGGCCAAAAATGATCACATTTTTCGGCCATTGTATTAAAACACTCAATCTATTACTTATTGTCTGTAATAATTATTTTTACTACGGCGATCATTAGACGATATAATTAAAAATTATTTCATATTTTAATATAAATTATTGTAATTTATATAACTTTATTTAATTTTTTTTAATACAAACTTTATGTATATGGACGATTTTACGGCAACTGTTCACGTCAACAAATAAAAATCTTTAAGAATAGTAGAAAACTGTCAGAAGATATACAATAAGAACGGAGCTAAATTTTTAGAGGTTGATTCCAAGACGCTGCCAAGCTAGAGCGATTCAAAACAAATAATTTTTTAAAAACATTGGTAATTTCACCATATTTATTCATTTTTATCTAAAAAACTTTCAACTTTTTGTTATACGTATTAAATACAAGAAAGTTTGTAAATTGCATGTAGAATATGCTCATATTTTTCAAAATTACAATTTTAAAAGTCTAATATTGGCTAAGGTAACGTGTTTCTTCGAAAATCCATAACTTTGTTACGGCACAATTGACTTTCATCTAATCGGTCTAGAAAAAAAAGTATTTTTGCACCAGTTATGGTCACTTTAGTAGTTAAAAATAATTAAATCATTTTTTAATAACTTACTTTAGAGGTGTTAAAATTCTCTACTCTCATTTGAACCTTAGCATAGTTAATAAACACTAAAGGGCTGGCATACCCGGTGGGTTACCGACCGAGCGAGAATTATTACATTTATTTAAAAAAGTATACAAGCAAAAATTATACAGGCCCGAATACAGAAGCAGAAGATAATTAAATAATATTAGTTATTCCACAAAGTTCCAGGTCGATTCGACAAAGACACCCTAAAATACTTCTGCACCGAAAAATCACGGATAATCGCAATTTTCGGTACAGCGATTTTTTAGGGTCTCTGTCCAATTTACCTGGAACTTTGTAGAATGACTTATTATTGAATGATCTAGTGCTTCTGTATTCGGGTCTTGCAAAAAATTGCATACTTTATTGATGAATATAATAATTATCTTTCTTTGCCACCGGGTATGCTACCTCCTTAAGGAATTAATTAAAGTTTACATGACACAAACATATAGTTTACCTTTAAATTATGGTATGTGCGTCTCCTGCTTTAGAACAAAATACAGCTTCAGCTGTTCTAAACCTTACTAAATTGTATAACCAAGTCTTAAGTCTATAGGAAGTTGAGAAATACTCAATTTTCAATTTCGCAAATAAACATTTTGCTGCATGTCTTTAGACCAATGCATTGCCTATACATAAAACTTGGTACATGATCCCTCAGTGTATATTTCAATATATCTGCACAATTTAATAAGGTTCGTAAAAGCAAAAGCTGTGTTTTGTCATGAAGCCAGAGGCGTCAAAGCTGTAATTTGATGGTAAAATATAATTTTTGTCCTTGTAAAATTAATTTCAATATAAAAATATGAAGAAAGCCAGAGCCAGAAAAATAATCAAATATTAACATTCAAACTAATGAGTAGTGAAAAGCTGACATAAATTAGATATAGTTTAAAAGCAAATACCCTCAAATCCGTTAAAATGAAGCAAAGTTATAACCGAATTAAGACTTGGGCATTACAAAATTTTCGTATTTTTTAATTTTTTAAAATTCTTAATTCGGTCATCGTAACTTTGTTCCATTCTAACGGATTTGAGCGTATTTGTATTTAAACAATATCTATTTTACTTCAGCTTTTTATTACTCTTTAGTTTGAATGTTACTATTTGATTATTTAGACGTTACAAGCGTTTCATAAAATAAATAAGCCTATTTTTTTTTGAAAAAACAATTGTTAGGGACTGGGACTCTGGCTTTCTCCATATTTTTATATTAAAAACGTATCCTAGAAGCTGGACACGATCCGTTTCCCAAACATATGATGGTCTCTTCATTAGTTACAATTTTTGGGTTTTTAAAGGTAGATCTCTTTAAATTTCAGATAGAATTGTAGCGAATAACATGTATATGTATAAAAAACGGAAATTACAATAATAATAAAAATTAGAAAAGTATGCACTTATCGTATAGTAAGTGTTTTGTTGACTGTATATTAAAAATTACAAAACGTCACGAGTAATACTTATATTACACTCGTAAATGTATTATACGTATGTACGTATGTGCATATATATATATACATATTTGTACAATATAAAACCGCAGGTAGACATACATTATTATAGTGTGAATAAAAAAAGTACAGGGATAGAGACATCCCCCCACGAAGAGTCTGCGGAAGTTTTGTCAAAAAAATTCGTACAGGAAATTTCGAAGAGAAAAAAAATCTGTAGACGCTATTATGCGCGCATGTAGGCCGCGGCTTCGAACGTTACGGAACTTTCGGCTCTTCGACGTCGCGGTGTTCGTTCTCCCTTCTCCCTTCCCTCCCTTCTCTCGTTCCCTCTTTGCCTCTTTCTCTCTTTCCCTCTTTCCCTCGTGCTCGCGAGATCGGCGTACATTCGCCGCGGGAAGCCCTGTTATCCTTCGACACGTCTGATGCACGGTATACGCGCGCGCTCGCGTGTGTGTGCAACTGTGTGGATGTATCATATACCTATATAGACAGAGTATACGTGCCGTAGACGAGAAATCCGTCGATAGGCCAAGTCTCAACGCCGACGCTCGATTGCGCGATATCGCCAATAAATTTCCGGCGAGAGCACCGTCTACATATCGCCATCCATCCTTGGACTCACGCGCATTTCACTCAGGACTTCGGGAGACGAGCGAACTATATACGTCTATTCGCGATGTATACTTCGTATCTCCTTTTTCCCTATATTTCTTAGATACTTACAATATTTTTACTTTTTTGCAAACTAATATTGAAATATATCAAATTAAAATATAATATCAATTACAATGAATTTAGCTTTTTTCTTGTTATTGGTATTTAAATAAGCAGTTTTCATGCATATATAATAAAGACAAAAATATTAATTACATTCGTAAAACATTGAAAATATTCAAGTTTATTTATGAAGTCTAAACAGAAATTCTGTAACTTAACATTTTTTTAACATTAATTATTTATATAATAGTTCATTAATATCATCGATTTCAACAATATATATGTGGGGTATTCCACGTGAAGTGGTCCGATCAAAATTTTAAAATGCACCAAATTTTGGGTACACATTGCAAATGTCTATCAGAATACAGAAAAAAATTTTAGGTACTGGAATCTATTTGCTCAAAAGTTATTCTAACCTCAAAAAGTGAATTTTTCCAAGTTGTTTCAACACCAGCTGGGTTTACCACTATTTAACTCAAAATCTATCAACTTTTACTATACAACATTATATGTAACATTCGTTGTTAATTAAGTCTAGAATTTATTCTTCTGGGTTAGAATTTCTAATCTCAAGGTCAATGTTACATAAACTACATGTCAATATTCAACTTGAAAAATGTGTAAGTACGCCACAATTGATTTGTTTATCCAACAGTCTAAAAGAAAGCTTGGAGCAATACCTATCAAATGGTCTGTAGCATTTTTGTGGTCTTTAATTCTGTAAAAAGTTATGATAACTCAAATAAAGACAAAAAATTCACAAAAATTAACATGGTAATTCCCATTTAAATTTTTTAAAAAGTTTCGTGTTTCTTTATATTATCATAACTTTTTACAGAATTAAAGGCCATAAAAATGCTACAGACCATTTGAAAGGTATTGCTCCAAGCTTTTCTTTTAGACTTTTGGATAAAAAATCAATTGTGGCGCACTTACACTATTTTCAAGTTGAATATTGACATGTAGTTTATGTAACATTGACCTTGAGATTAGAAATTCTGACCCAGAAGGATAAATTCTAGACATAATTAGCAACGAATGTTACGTATAATGTTCTATATTAAAGTTGATAGAGTTTGAGTTAAATAGCGGTAAACCCAGATGGTGTTGAAAAAAACTTGAAAAAACTTTTGAGCAAATAGATTCCAGTACCTAAAAATTTTTTTCTGTATTCTGAAAAACATTTGCAATGTGTACCCAAAGTTTGGTGCATTTTAAAATTTTGATCGGACCACTTCACTTCATACCTCATATATTTATGATAATAAATTGGCTTAGGCTATATATATACTATGTTGCAAAAATTAATTATATTTATCGCAAATAAATGTGATGCAACACAAAATAATTGCTTATTGATCCTAATAACTCGATGACGATATGAATATATTTCATGGTAAATTTAGGTATACAGGTAGGTAATTAAAATACGAAAATCAACTCTTGAAATCTGGGTATTGCTTAATGATCTCTTTTAATTCCATGAAATTGTACGTGATATAGGTCGATAAAGTAGAGAGGGTAAAAAGTGGGTTTGTGAACTCGGTGATTCAAAAGTATGTAGTTTGAATACCACTTATCTCTAAATTACGTTCGCATCCATCGAATAAGAAACCTTTTTATCATAATGCAGAAGGTAATTTAAAAGAAACTTTACGCAGGAACGTTTAAAAGCCTCGGGAGTTTTATAGAGGAAGAGCTGCAAGAGCAAGAGCAAGAGCATGGGACAAGGGGCAGCGGTAGAGACACGTAGAGAAAGAGAGAGAGAGAGAGAGAGAGAGAGAGAGAGAGAGAGCGCACATTTCCGAGACGTCAGATATTTGAATTGCTCGGGTTGGTGGCGATTCCTTATTCCCGGTGTACATAGCGGCGAGGTAATGGCACGACCGCGCGTGTACACATGCATATACATACGTGTATAGAAGCGAAGCGTCGGTGTCGGCGCGTTAATTATGAGCGTCTTCCGGCGATCTAGATTTCATTCTTAGTCGGCCGGGAAATGATAATAGGAGAGCGGGCGCGCATACGTGACCCGCGGTGGTCAGTTCACACGGAGGATAAGACTCGCCGGCGCGAGCGTGTATACGGCGCTCTTCTCCACAATGCGTCGCTTGTACTCTCCCACACTCAACGAGTCTCACGCCCTCACATCCGCGAGCACGTGAGCGCTTCCGCGAGGCCGCCGATTTTTCTTACCGCTGCCACTGCTCCTTCTTTCTTTTTTTCCTTCTTTCTTTCGCTCTTACGCTCCTTTGCTCCTTCGCTCCTTCGCGCAAACCAATTTCCCGCTCGAATTTATTTCGCCGGCTTTGTTTTACCAGCTACTGCTACCTGCGCCCCCGTCGGTTCTTCTTATCCTGGATTTTCATAGCTAATCGTTCGATAATTGCCACGACGAGGTGTCGACTTTCTTTTGCTCTTTTGCGCTTTCCATTCGTCTCTCGTGCCGTGTCGAAGGTTCAGGGCTACACGTTTATAGGCTCATCGTGCCTTCTTATTCGATTCGCTTTCGAAATCAATGACGATAATTACTATTGACTTGTACTAAAAATAGACCTTCATTTCGATCGTCTCAGTTTACACATTTTTGCTTTCCCTCCTTTTTAAAGTATATATCGAAGGTGAGGTATACCAAGGGCCTGATTCTGTAAGTCATTAAGGAGATGCAAAACTGAAAAATTGAATTACCTACTTATCTATCAGTCAACGATAAGTTGACCTTTTCCAATTAATATCTCTACAATTACGTCGTTCCACTTGCTTTGCATAGTACGTATGGTTTTTCTCAAAATTTTTTATCACTTAATGATCGTGATTTTCATGCACCCGCAAAGATCAATTTCACACCAAATCATTACCGACGAAAAGTGATTATTAATTTTTAATTAATTTAAAATTAATTATTTTAAAAAATCACTGTGCCAGCTTCTATGTTACTCAAACATTATGTATGATTTTTTTTAAGTTTTTTAGTTTCGTATACTTACAGAAAATTTTGAGCTTTTAAAAGTAGATCCCTGTAATTTGGCTATCACATCTCTTTATCGCTCGTTAGTTTAACACCATCGCTCAATTTGCTATGATTTTATATATCTATATATATACATGAACATATGGCGTGTTAAGGCTTACAGAATCAAGCCCCTGATTGTTATCCACTCAACGACACATATTTTGATATTTACATTTATTTAACAAAATTAATTTATTAATTTATTAAAAATTACAATATACATAAAGTTTGACGTAGATTACTACTGCAGCTATAAAAATATACAAATCTGCGAAATTAAAAAGATTATCAATTACATATATGTTTCCAACTATTCAAACGAATAGTTTCTTGAATTTACTAAAAATTTGTAAATTTGCACAATTATGTACTATTTAATTATGTAGTGCTTATATGTACAGTATTAAAAATAATTATATATTTTCGTCATAAGATCATTAGAAAATTTCAATACTTACTTAACTTTAATGAATCTTGAAAAAAAACATGTTCAAAACTCCTCCGTTGGAATAAAAAAGACGAAAATTTGAATGAGATCCAATTTTTTATTCAAATTATAAAACAAATTATATAAATGGAAGAATATCACCAAGACCAATTGGGTAATTAAATAAATATAAACATTTTGTAATCTAGGATATTGACTCGCGTCCACTGTGAAATAAGGTAAATAACGCGCAGCGTAAATCAAGATTAATTATAAATAAATAAAGCGCGGAAAATAGAGTGACTAATAATGCCCAATAATTGAAGGAGCGTAAACACGCAGAGAAGAGAGAGAGAGAGAGAGAGAGAGAGAGAGAGAGAGAGTCGGAAGTAGCTCTCGAGATTCACATCGGTGTTGTGGGTTATAGGTGGGACGTAGGAGCACGTGAAAAATCCCACGGACGATGTCGGAGGACAGCGGTGCTACTCGTCGTCTCGAAAGTCGCTCTGAGAATTGCGGGTGAGAGAGTGAGAGAGAGAGAGAGAGAGAGAGAGAAGGAGAAAGAGTGGCTTATAGAGTGAGAGAAATTAGAGGCGAGCGTAGCGCACAACGCGGGCGCTCGCATTGATTAGAGACGGCAGGCTTTCACGCGGCAGAGCGCGAGGGACCCCGCGACACACGATTTCTCGTTAAATTAGCGCACGTTCGAGGGAAAAAAAAAGAAGAAGGTGGAGGAGGAGAGGAAGCGAGGCTCGGTGTAATGGTGAGAATGAGCCAGAGGTTGCGCGATAAGCCGCGGGTGGATTGATACCGCGACGGGCCGTGCATGGGCGCCTGGGAAACGCTCGCGGGAACTCGTGGAGTGACCGGAACACGGAATGCCCTACGATGCCCTCGCGCCTTACGCACTCCGCGAGGCAGCTCACCTTGCACATTCCAGCACCTTCGCACGCTTGACCCTGCCGATCTGTCCCTTCCTTATAGTATACTTTTCCGTCAGGGAGCATTCGACGTATGCCCATTATACAAATGTAGAAAGAGAGGTAAGGAAATCGCGATGAACCCATTCGAGCAACTCCCTCGTTAACCTGCACCTTACACCCATAAGTATAATCGTCGAGCGTCGAGCGATATCGCACTCGCGCGATCTCTCTTGCTCTCTCGCAACGAGGGAGCCAAAGAAACCAAACCACGTGGGAGAGAGACGTACGTGCACGTAGACCTCGTAGTACCTCGGTACAGCGCTCCCGTTTCATTAGCCATAATTGTCGGCGCTCTCTCGCTATCTCTCCCTCTCTCTCTCTCTCTCTCTCTCTCTCTCGCGCGCGCGCGCGAGCAAACGCAAGGTCGGCTTTCGAGCGCGCGCTCGCGCATTGTGCGTCTCGAGTCTCGACTCCCTCTCCCTCTCCCTCCCCTCACCACCTTTCTTCTTCCTTCTTCTTTTTAATTCCAAGCGCGCGCGCACCGCTCAATTAGTAGGCGGGTTGTTGGTGCTCTTTCGCGTGTACCCGTTGGATTACGCGCCAAGCCTCGATCTTATAATGCGTAATTAGCACCGATCGTCTTTTACCGAGGATTTTGACCTGCACCCCGCGTTGTTACACTTATTGATTTTACCTTTATCTTTAATATTATATTACCTAGTCTGCTCGGTATATGCAACCACCTTATTGGTCAGATTCTCCGAGATTGTATCTATAATCGTTTTATTCCTCTTAAACATTCATCCAACCTCCTGATCAATAAATAATCGTTTATTCATTTTCATTTTTACACTGTTAATAACTCTATACAGGACAGACGCGTCGATGTAATACCTGTAATCCTGGGATTGTAATTACTAATTTAAATAATCTTACATTTCTCGGTTACCTTGCATGTATCTTACCATTTAAAAGAAATCTACTTTAAAGATTTATCTATATATATATATATATTCTCGTAATGACTATAGGATACAAAGTAAAAGAAAATCGAAATCTCTTTTTTTAATCTTTAAATTTCATCTGATGATAGATAGTACCATTCGTTTTAACTTTGAGTAGTTATATATGTATACGTGAAATACTATTTTATATGTAAAAATAAAATAGTGAGAAACTTGAATACTTCTGTATTAAATGTAACCTACATTTCATCTTCCGTAGAGTTGATTAACATTTACTAAAACCCATCATCGTATTGTTTAGTAACTCATCTACTTGTAATTTATTTTTTTTAAATATACGTATAGGAAAAAGATTGTATTATAGGAGTGAATGCATTCTAATTATGATATATGTAATAAACTTTAACGTTTTAAGTTTATAATCACTCTAATATATTTATATAAATTTAAAATAAACCTTTGAAGATACATTAATGTTATTTACATTGTGAAAATCGTGTGAATAATTACAAGAATCATTATAAACTTAAGGTATATTTCAAAAGGATATAGAATTAATAATTACAGTCGATTCCTAAATAATTGAACTATTCCTACTTAATGCGCATCTCTTATAGGATTTCCAAGTATCATGTGGAAGTGTATGTAGTCAACCTGAATTATTAGATAAATAAATAATTTAAAAAAGGATACCAAGATCTATAGTGGCCATTATTGAATTAGAAATTGCAGGATCGATATAAAGCATATACAGTTATACTTTTAATTTGCCAGATGAGTTAATTATACAAATTAACCCAGGAGAATAAAAAGGGAGTCGTCTTAGCTTTATCTCATGACTGAAAATGCCCTATATCAACCAATCATTTAACTCGAACGACTGGGTTTAATTCTTGGATCGCAAAGTTACACGAAAATCTAGTTTTCTCCGTAAATAACAAGAAAATTAAAGATCCGAGGCGTCGTGAAAGCCCGTTTAGAAAACACCACAGGCTTAGCGACGGCTACAACAAAAAAAATCGCACGTTTTAATGCCAACCCAACGCGTAATTCCTTTAACACGAAAGGTGAGGTGTTTTTTTCTTTTTTTTTTTTTTTGTTAAGAAACGCGTACGTGGCAGCATATAGAAAAAAAAATAACAAAGAACGAAAGAAAGGAAAGGGTCTGAAAAGTCGTAGGGGGTAATTTAGTAGGGAATCGCTTCGATAATTACGCCCTGACAGGATGCGTCAGGTCTCAATTACCGCAAAGTTTTTCTCATCGGCGATTTCTAACACAGAACGCGGACATTGTTATGTACTCTCGTCTCTAGTTATTTTTTTATATTGTTCCCTCTCGCATAACGAGCATTGGGTGCATGTACGATGTATAAATCGCGGAGGCTCGCGTGGTTAGTTTATTAAGGGCATTCCTGACCTCGTGCACCGCCACCGCCGCTGCCGCCGCCGCCGCCGCGACCTGTGCGCGGGCGCAAAAATCCAAGACGAACAGAGAAAGTCCGATGCTCCTGTGAGAAACCGAGCACTCGAGTCCTGTATACTTTCCCTGTGTGAGTGTGTGTGGGTAGACGTATGCCTTTGCTTCAATGACGGTGAGGGAGGAGGGGAGGAGGGGTGGAGGGGCGGAGGGGAAGAGAACTCGCTACGGCTCACCTGGTAGGCGCTAACTGAATTACTGGATTTTATGAAGTATTTTCCGATCATTTTGCTTCTTCTTTATTTCTATTTGGGTGAGCGTAGGTTATACTAACAGTGTAACTATTACTATTTCATCCCATAAATATAAGTTATGAAAAATTTTTTTTTTTAATTTTAAACGTTCAGCTAAATTATTTCTAGATATAAAATTATTAAACCTTATCTGGATTCAATTTATTTATTTTAATTACAAGGCAGATGTACGTTACTGTATCAACGGAAAATTATCTGTAATACGTACGATCGAGTACCGAAAAATAAATAAAAGAGAGGAAAAGTGTAGTAATTTGATTATTACTATATGTTATTAAGTAATCGTTGACAGACATTGCAGACTCAAACAATTATAAAAATATGGGTTATACTTATATTTCATAGAAAACTGTATGAGACGTTTATTAATGTATATTTTATTCTGGTAAACGTTTCCAAAAAATATATAGTAAATTGTTACTATACAGCGTAGTCATTTTTATAATAATTATTGAGTCTGTCTTTCGATTACACAATAAGATAGTAATATTTAATACAACATTTTTCTCCCTGTATTTATTTACAATATCAAATACCTAAATACTGTCTTGAAAAATCTTTTATATTTAATATATAAAAAGAGAATCACAGCATTACTGGTATTGCTTTCTTATATAGTACAGCGTTACCTACGCATCCAGGTGGTTACCTTTTATAGTAAAGTGTTTCTGTTACTATCTGTATATATATATATATATATATATATACCAAAACAAATCTACGTAAATAACAAAAAAGTACGGAATGATATAAAGAATACAAAGATACAAAGGAAAAATAAATTCAATTATAAAATTGAATCTGTACGTGTTACTGTTAAGATCAACATTAGCAGGAATTGTACCACAGTATTTTCACAATATTTTTGTTTTCTCAATTGATGTTATTATTTAAGGCTGATATCTTTTGTTTTAATATTCTAAAAACATATATTTCTTGATTCATATAGATACCCAACCAGAATGGAAGTCACGGGCATGTATGCATATTCACAGTGATTTTCTTTTTGAACGTGAAATTCACGTTAAATGATTTTTTTAATTTATATAATTTTTGTGATTAATTTATTGTACAATCATATATATATATATATCCTCATTTTTTAAAGTTGTGTTGCATAAATTTTTATAAAAAATCTTTTGTTGAATATTATATCCCAATATTTCACCTAAAACATGTTTTCCTAATTGATAACACTCCTTAATTTCAAACATTGGAACAACACCGTGTTTTACATAACGATATAATTTCCATAATTAGTGTAATTACAAAAATTTTATGTTTTCACGCGATATTTACCTTGCAACACTATGTATATATGTATATATATATATATACGCGATAGTATTAAACAATACTTTCGACCATCTTTCATTTATTTTTGAATAATCGTCTTATGGACTTTTAGCCCTAAAGAAACAATTAAATTGCACAGAATTCTTCATATTTTTATCGGAAAAAGTAGCATTCGAAAAGTTTGCTCGCAACCATATAGAGTGGTACCACATGTAAACTTAGTGAAAGTCTAACGGTCTTGATGGGGGTTATAAAGTGCTCCGAGACCTTAGTTGGAAAAGTACATAGATTTTGCATTTACTTAGAAACTAAATAATTATTGTAAATCGCGAAATATTTATTTCAAAATCCTACATTTTTACTATATAAATCTTGTGGCAACTTAATGTACGATCTCAACGAATTCCCTTGTACAAAATATTACGATAACTTTAATTTATTACTACCCTGATTAATGGTGGAATGGGTAAATTATATTTTTTAACTACGGTTTAATTTTTAACATCCGTACACGAAGATATAGAAAAGATAGAAATATAGATGAATATAGAAATGTCCGTAACAATGTGTAATACTTTTTAAACAAACACGAAAGAAGCGTATAGTGAAAAATATAAATCCGCGATCTCTATTTTCATTTCATTTATAGAGAGAAGTTGCACAATCTTTTGGTACTGAGCATATGTAAGTAATATTTATTTTATTGTTCTCCAGCTAAAGTTAGAACGTGTAGAGTAAAAAACTTGAGCGTCGTCTCTACTTTGCAACAAGTAGACGTATATTGCAGTTCATTGCTCTCTTAACGTGATGTAAACCCCGAAAAATAGAAAAATGATTTATTATTTATTAAACGAGGAATTCAATTTCTCAAAAAAACGTTCTGTAATGATGTTGTATTTCCTTTGAAGATATCCTGTGTATCTTTTTATTGATAAACCAGCGAGATTTGGGCAGCCGTGAATCCTTGTTTTGTAGCTATATATTATCGACCAAAAATATTTATTTACGTATAATTAATTTATAATTCATTATTTCGTAAAAGTCTTTCTGTCACGCTATTCTATTTGTTTGGAATAGTATCTGTGATTTTTTTTTAGATTTCTGTTATAATTAAGTTTTAAAATTTTAAAGATTATTTAGGTAGGTGTCTGCAATTTGGATATCACATCCCCTTAAATCCAGATACAACTGAATACAAAATATTGGTGACACAAACAAAAACTATAGTTTTGCTTTACCGCTCAAGAGATAGGAATTATATATAGAACAATCGATTCGAATAGTTTGAAAGCATCACTCATCGAGATTCCGGAGAGCGCAGGTGCACAAGGACGATTAAGCCTCCGCCACGCGCGTGTATGTGTGTATACACAGAGACACATTTGTGCGCGTATTTCGCGATAAGATAAACCTCCTGACCCGGCGTCGCGTTCAGCTAGCTGGCACGCACATACATCCACACACCGAGCTCGCAAAGAGGTTCCCTTTGTCCTCGTAAAACTTTTTCACTCTCCCTTCGTTGTTCTATTCTCTTTCTCTCTCTTTCTCTCCCTCTCTCTCTCTCTCTCTCCCTCTCTGTTTTTTCCGCTGTTCTATCTTATTCCCTGCATTCTTTTTTTTGAAAATCAAGTCTTCGTTTGGATGGACGTTTCGAGTTAATCGCGGCGTCGCATCGGTGCCTGCACTGGACAGCCCTCATGAACGGTATTGAAAAACCGTTTATCTGATAACGCTACGTAGCTTTGTTTTAAAGTGGTCCGGTCGAGAACTCGAAATTCGGTACAACCTCTCTTCTTCATCTTTTAATTAGATATGCTGGTGACGATCGTCGTTGTGTCTTGAATTTTTCCTTTCCCAACCACGCGTTTTCTTTTATACGTATACCTATACGCATGTACGCATACATACACATATATTTTCATATATACATATATACGTGATTCCGATCGTTTCCTTAATGCATTTCAGATATCCGAGTAAGAAATACCAACGAGCTGGTCTTATTTTTCACTTTTTTCTCTCTTACTTCGAATTTCGTGGAATGCGCGCGGTTACGTAATTACGAGATTCTTTTTTTCGGGAGTTAGGTTACCTGATTTTTACGGTTGATTTCAGTTTGACGCGAGTTACAGGTGCGTTATCGCGACGAGCTACTTTTGTTTATAAACAGTTACACCTCTTGATAGATAATGCTCCGATTTCATCCTCCGAGATATCTCCTCTACAGCGTTTTTACCGCCTATTCAAAATCAAATTGTTAATTAGACATTACAATGATACTTACATTAAATAGAACACTTTGCATTTTCATCTGCATTCGATTGCGTTTACGGTGCAGTGCTCGTTTAATTTCGGAAAATTCCAAAATCATAAACGTATAGCTTTGTAATAAATAACAATTCGTATAACAACGATTGCGTAGCAATAAAAACTTGTAAGTACCCGAAAACGAGTAGAGTAGTAGTGAACCGAACGAAAAGAAAAAAAGAAAAAAGACCGCTAAGAAACGTCGGTCCCAACGTCGTACAAATTTCTCGGAATCGCTTTATCTTCCGAGCGTATTCCTCGCGCCACCAGATTAATTCCGCTCGACCGAGAAAAACCGCGTTGAGAGAGTGAGAGAGAAAACGAAAATGACGAGGACGCCTGAGAAATCCCAGGTTGCGATAACGCGCGCAAATATCGTAAAGATAAGGCGACACGCGTGCAAGACGCCGCTTGTACCTATACCACCAGAAGTAGGCTACGGGCGCCTTCTCGCTTCGCTCGGAAAAACGGAACATTTAAGACACACACACACACACGCGCGCGCGCGCACAGGCACACATACTTTTTCTCAACCTCTCTTTCAGCCGAATTTTTTTATTCTCGACCGCCCCTCCAGAATCCGTTATAGGGCGCTTCGGTTTTTTTTATTTCCTCGTCCTTCGACATCTTTGTCTAGCTTTCCTTCGGGCTTTTTTAGCAGCCTCTCTCTCTCTCTCTCTCCCTCGCTCTCACTCTCTCGATGTCTCGATGTTGATTTCCAATTGAAACGAGATCTGCTCAAATAGCCGCCGGGCCGTATCAAACAGTTATGGGCCCATGGGAACTTACCGCGACTTTTTCCCCGATGCTGCGTTTAATTTTTCGATACGTATATAGATGGTGTCGGATATCGAGGTACCGATGATCGAGTACGATTTTACACCTAGGAGGGTCGATCATCACGAGGACGATGACGAACGAGAACCCCCTTCGTCGAACTGAAATCGAGAGAGAGAAAGAGAAAAAAATATTCCTAGTCGATATTATCGAGATGAAATTTCGCGGGAAATGTAACCCTTTGGGTACTCTGAGCTATGGGGGTCTGTATCCAAATATATATATATATATATTTGGATCTAACTGTGCGTGACGGTGGTTGCTTTTTTTTACCTCTTTCGTGTTTTGGTTTTGTCGTGCAGACGACTTTGTTTGCGCGTACGTATGTGTGTATTTTTTACGTGTAATAGAAATTTTATTGGGTACTTGGGTCAATTGCGTTGTGGGGTACCCCTGGAGAACCGCGTAAATACGTCATGTTTCACCTAAAAAATGGCTTTATATAATCCGATCACAGTGATTTATCGTTTCGTAATATTTTATCCCCTTTTCTGATAATTAATAATAATATGATAATATAAAAGATTCGCCAGAAGTAAGTGTTTTAAATAAATTAGTAAATCGCAGAGCTTAACCAGTCGCTTGACATACTTTTCAAATATAACATGAATAAATTACAAAAGTGTAGCGTACTGTTTTACATGAAGTAAATTATAAATGGATTACATAATTACTGATAAAGGTGTTACTTTTATTATTACAGAGTATTTCATTTTCATTTTTAAATAATACTACGGCTTTTGTATAATGCTTTTCGTTATCCAGATATGGTCTGGCTGGAAATATTTAATTTTAACCGATTATTCCGCGAAACGACGAATTCGTGTAAGCATTTTCACATAAGCAATTTGAAACTGCTACTTATTTTGCATACAGAGATAATTTTCGTATAAAAAATATCCAGCTTCGTAAACTTGGGGTATCATTCGACCTGTAACCTAAAAAAATTTTAAACAGTAACAGCTGACAGTCCTAGGTTATACCGTGTTGTCATAGTAATTTTTAATAGAAAATTTTTAATAGAAAATAGAAAATCATGTTTCCTCTTTTACTTTTCAAAGTTGATTATACGATGATGATTGTTGGTGGTTATAATAATTAAGTATGGCTGTACACGAATAACCTTTCATACATGGTAAGTTGCCCTGTAGATTCTTCTTTAATGAATCTTGAATTAAAATTTATTATTTATATAACCGACCCAACCTCACATTATTCCCTGTTAATTAATCTTCATTGTGCATAAAGTTATCTTCTAATTAATTAACGAGTCTTTAAGAAAGATGCAGTATCTCAATGTACATACCTTCATAAAACTTTTCTAATTTTTCCCTTTTTATATCTTACAATATTTATGAGTATCACTACTAAAAAAAACAGAGCTAATATTCTGATTTAACTAATTCGATCTTATTCAGATACAATTTCGAAATAGTCTTCTAAAATCACAATATAGTATTTTCAGGCCTCTTTCACACAAGTGTACGTACTAGTCTGTGTTTTTAGAGATACTGACATAAGTGCCGAATAAGCATCCATGTTGCATACATTTACAAAATGTAATAGTAATGTACAAGACAAGACAATATATATGTTCATAAATACCTTTACATTACACTTATTGTATATTTTGCTCGAGTCATCTTGTTGATGCGGTGGTTTTAATTAAATTTAAGAAATAAGTCTTTACTATTGTATATAGCGATATTTATATTATTTCATGTAGAATTTTAGAATTAATTTCTTTGTTTACTTTATCTCGTGAAAAGTTTTACATTATTATCCAGTATTCGATCAACCACTTTTCATACTTGGCACTGTCCATTTCTTCTTCTCGGCGTTTTAATCGTATAGATATACCTATATTTTGATACCTAACAATTGATATCTATGTCAAATAAATTTATAAATTGTGATATCGAAATATGTTGCTATACTTTCATACATACAAAAAATACTTGTCGATATAATAATAATAATAATACTTATTATACATGCAATTTCCGATAAAGGAAACATTTACGTAATACAAAATTATATATCTTCTTGGCGATTATTAAATTTTTATATGCACCATACATAAACATTCATTGTTTTATTATCAAACTAAGACTTTATATTAAAAGTATTTATCGTGTTTAAAATTTTAGTAAAAATATCGATTACATATTCGTTTACTTTAAAAGTATCAGTTAAATGCTTATTTACATGTACAGTTACATACATAATGTTGATGATTCAGTTGACAATATAGCTTGATACAATAAAAAAATTACTCCTTATACTCCTTATTTCTGCCTCCTAAAAAAATATACATACAAACATTGTTAGGAAAAATTCTACTTATTAAATTTCAAAATAAAATATAATTTATATATATTTGGGCAATGACAATTTCAAGGGTTTTCTTGCCTCAAAATCTCGGTGAGTATAATAAACACGTGGGGGACGGATAATATTGGGTATTTGAGTTATTAGTTTTACATTAATCACTTAACGTAATTACTTAATTGTATTAGTTAACAAATACAACCGAAATTGTTTAAAATATTGCGAAGGAAAAAATATGTTAATTTATTTGATTGAGCACACCGAATTTTAAAGCTACTATTAAGTATTTATAAGAAATAAGTTAAAATGCAATAATTAAATATATAATAGAAATGAAGTTGACCAGTTTATAGATGAAGGCTAATAGTAAATAAAGAGAGGAGAAGCGATACCGAACATAGATGGTTCAACAGTTGGTATACACATGCTAAAAAAAGGCTCCCCGTGTAGTCCCTAAAACGTGTCCACACAGTCATCGTTACTTCCAAACCGTTAGCCCCCTCCTCGATAAATAACCCGCAAGCTAAAAAGAGGAAAAACTGTGTCCCGGTATAAAAATAAATATAAGCCATAGAAAGAAGGCATAGAGAGAGTTGGAAGTCTCCATATAAAGGTGATCCAGGCCGATCGCCCGCGATTTTTGGCAGGGTGGTCCGTCCGTCTCTCCAGGTTCGTCTAATCCGAAGGAGCATTATGCGCGCCCTCGTCGTCCCTTTCCTCGGGCATTGTCCTCGGTTGCGGTGAAAAAAGGAGGAACCTCGCGCGTTCACGCGAGGAGGCCCATTACGGGCGTGAAACGATTCGTAATTTGTCACGCGAGAGATCGGCTCTAAGGCAATACGAAAACACGAGACATCACGATCTCCTTCCTTATACACTGCCGAGTAAGTATACGAATGCGAACGTGTCTTTAGCTTTCGGATTTTCGTTAAATGTCCTTTAATTCCTTCTTGGACTCGTGTCTACGCGATCTATATATAGGATGCGCTCCTTTTCCTTAGATCGCTTTGTCCGTGGCTCTTGTCGTGTCTGCCCAACGAGAATAGTGGATTTATTTTTTGGGTCGATTCGGTTGATATTGTGGATTCACGCGTATACAGAAACTCGCCTGAAAACATCGCGGAGAAAGTGTATTATTTATTATTTTAATGGAATAGCTGCACGGTGGTAAGAAAGTGTCCATTTATCGTTACGTAAGTAAAATTCAGAGATCACGCTCAGAGGAGGAGAGGAGGAGCGACCGAGGAGGTGTGCATCTCTCGGCGCGCACAAAGCGTGAAAGCATCCGAAATCCGAAGCGGAGGCGCACGCTCTCGGCGAATATAGCGCGAATAGAACCCGCGCACGTAACGCCTGCGCTGCGAGAGATAGAGATTCATTTCGGTCGGACATTCGTGAGCCCGGTTATTCCGTGGCCTGTGGAGACGCGACGAGGAGGTGAGTTTCGTTCTGTATGCCTAAGCGCGCCGGCGAGGCCCCGCGAGTTCTATTGCATTTTTCAATCCTCCGGGAATCTTCCTTTCTCCGAGAGCTCGCGCGATGGGAATTCGCCTTTCGAATCGCACTACCACCGCCTCTTGCGCGCCTAACCGCGAGACTCGACTTACCTCCAAGGGATTAATCTTAATAATATCGCTCTTTGTCTCGCGAGACACAGAGACAGAGAGAGAGAGCCGTTTCAATAATCTCGCACCCGAGTTTACCTTTTTCCGGAAATTCGGACCCTTGGCTGTCTCGTGTCTATCTCCGCGATCGTTCGGTAATTATTCATCTTCTTCGATTGTTGCACCTTACCCACGCGTTAGCAATCGAAATATCAATTTATTGAATCTATGCAAACTCTATTTCTTTTAACAATTAATAGTCAATCACTAAAATTAAGGCTTAATAAACCATTTTCACGTAGATGGTATAGGTAAAGAGTAAATGTAGAAATATCACATGAAAAACATTGGAGTAAATTTTAATTAAGTTCCTTCAATCAATATTCTGATTATCAATTCAGGTAATGCTTACTGTAGTAGTTAACTTTTATTAAAGTTACGAATCAAAAATTTGTCAAGTTCATACATTAATTTTATTTTCTTGAGTATCTTAGTATTACTCATTGTTGTGTGTAAGATAAATCATTATTTAATTAATTTATGAGAAAATTGTGCTATATTTAAATGCTTGGCAATCTTGTATATGCAAATCGAGAATTGTATATAATCGATGTGTTTTGACACAACGTGTAAACACTTAATAACCTATAACAGTTTTACAGACAACAATGTAAATATTGTAAGATTGACAAGACTTTTTAAAAAATTATTAATTCTATTTTCATTAAAAAAAAGAAACAAACATTGCTCTGGGAGTCTGCATATAGGCATACTTTGTAAACTACTAGATTTAAATTAATTAGTAATAATTACTTAAAATTTTTAGTTGCATCAATTCAAGTGCCTTACATGATCTTCTGAAATTTACTTAAATTTTTAATAAATTTGATTGTAGAAGATCAATAATATTTATACTTAACCTCTTTAGATACCGCACTTTAGTCAATTTTACTCAAGTGTTCGGTAATTTTTACTGAAGATCTAAAGAAATTATTTTAACCTATATCACTTTAATTCTTAATCGTTAAAATGAATTTTAAAACATATATGGAATAATATTTCTTGGATAATAAAATATCGTACTTTGACGTATAAACCTACTAGACAATTAATAATAGTGAAAACGAATGTGTAAACCCAGCATAATGAGAAAAAAAGAGAAAAACGAAAGATAGAAAAAAAGCGCGGAACGATCATGGTTTATCGCGAACAAACACGGGCGATGAAAAAGGTTGGTCGGAAAGACCGACGAAAGCTGAAGGAACATAAAGGAAAGCTTGGTATATATAATCGTCCGCGTTGGTTATGCACTAGCCGAGGCTCCACCTGTACGCCTCTTATCTGGACAAACAGCCGCATCCGGAGGAGAGGTATATTTTATATACCCAAAGGGCAAACAGTGACCCTCGAGCCGCTATACATACATGCATACATCCATAGAGACGACGTGACACTCGCGGTCAAGTTGAAATCCGATAGTCGAGGGCGCAACAAGTCCGAATATCTTTTCTTATACTCCATTTGTGACGATGACGATTCAAGGGACAATTTCTGCTTTACCTTCTGTCTCACTCTCTCTTTCCCCCTTCAGCTTTTTTTACGTATCGAGGGGTGAGCCGGAAGGGCGCAACGGGACCTTAATCGACGTTGTTCCGTTATATTCCTCCTGTTTGCGCACTGAATAATACGGTTCGACCTTTTTCAAAAACGGTTTTGGGGATCGATTTGATACCTTTTTTCTCTTTTTGGGGGATTGATGACCGTTCGACTCGATGCAACCTGTGTTTGCTTTCGAACGGATAACGCTTGCTTTTTTTAACGATTATATAGCTCATGTACCCATGTGAATTTCGGTATACGTCTTCTTTTTCTGTATTAATTTGCGGAGTGATGAACTAAAAGGATAACAATTATCGTACAAACCACTTTATACATAATTGTAAGATTTAACCTAATATTCACTTTATTGTCTGTTTTTCAGATTTAAATTAACTGTTTCTTTATTCAAAGTTTATTTAAAAGTTTTCAAAATGCCTACGTAAACTTCCCTAACTGAATGTCGAATAGTAACATATTTAGAAAACAAACGGGCTTTTTAAAATTGGTTTACTCTATTAAAATTTATGAATAATTCAGTACGCTTTAGTGAATTCAATTAAATATTTTAATTAATATATATACGTTTAAAGAAAATCATTGTTTCAAACTAATATACTGCATTTTGTAGTTTTAAATAAAAAACCTTTTCGAAGGCTTTTACGGTCGTTTTTCCGAATCAAACATACTTAAACTTAAATGTAAACCGTAAATGCCTTCAAAATAGACTCATTACCGAATGCTAAATACATTATATGAAAAAAAACCTTTTCGTTCTTAACATATTTATTAATTTATTGCTTTTCAGTAATTTTAAACAACCACATTTTTCGAACGTATTTAATAATAAAGTATTTTTTCAATCTCTAAAATTTTTTAAGTATATATTTATATATAAAATTAATTAATATTTTTATCGGTCTTACAGTCAATTATATGGTCAATTATTAAGACCGATAAAAATATTAATTAATTTAGTTATACTACAGTCGACATAAGTAATATTTTATTATATTTATATATGATATAGTCAAATATCCGCAAAGGTAATTTATATTGAAATTTCAGTAAAATCACGCGAATTTTGTCCTTGGCTATTATGCAATCTGCAATTATGCAAAGTTTCAAGGTGATTGATAATAAAATTTATAAGATTAGACGTTAAAAAAATATTAGTACAGAGCGACTAAAATTTTCAAAACGATTAATCTCACAACCTACTGCACCAATCACCTTGAAACTTTGCACAATTATAGATTACATCGTAACGTAGATCAATGTTCTTATAGTTTATTTAAATTTCTATATGAATTGTTTATTTTTGTAAATTCAGTGTTTTCTGTCGATAATAATTATATATTTTAAGCACGAGAAATTTGAATTATTTTTTAATTTTAACACCCCATTAACGGGATAGTACAACTTATTGTTACCGACTGAGCAAAATATTATATTCAAAGATATACAGTTGTAACATATATCTAAAATTCTGTAAATAAATACATTCTTCAATAATCAAGTCTCTGTATTTGGGTTTTACATAGAAGAATATATTTTTTCAGTTAAGTGTAATAATCAACACCTTTGACTCGGTCGATAATAATCAGGTATAGCAACTCTCTTACCAATCAGTGAATCTAAAACAAAAATTCAAAATTATCATAACTTTATATATATACTTCACTAGAAATTATTAGACTAGGAGAAACTTTTTTTGACCATTTTCTTACACAAATACTTTCAACTTTATTATAATTTTGTTAAAAATGTACTGTAATGTATGTTAATGGTACGTTAAACAAAATAGCTGAACATACCGTCGAATACATGGCTGTAACCTCGGTTCATGCAAATGGTATGGACTAATCGTTCGTCTATCGACAACATCGAGCCGAAATCCACGTATAGTCTCTCGAAGCACGCGAGTATCATTTTTTTTTAATGTCTCGAAATCGGGTCTTTCAATTTCTCCGCAGCTTGACTCTCGTAAAATATACTCGCGCATACACACACACACATACACACACACACATATACTCGCACCCACTGTCACACGTATATATAAATGAAAATTCTGAAACGGCAAAGATTATACCACGCGACGCGGGTCATAAATCGCACGGCGATTCTGCAGCGATCGTGGGATGTCGCGCTAATACACACACACACGTAGTTAATTCTCTATACGTACAGGTATAGGAAAGACGCAGCTTTCGGTGTGCATCTTAGGTGTAGATCTTTATTACGCGCGTGCCCTACTAGTATACCCTTCAATTGATTAGCCTATCGTCGCATATATTTTTTCTCGGTGTGTTCCATCGTGCCTCGAGTTATCCGTGTCCGAGTTCACGATAGCGTCTGGGAGTAAAACATCTAGTTTTTGTAACTTTCGTCCCGTTCGCGAGCTCGCGGTTACTTAGAGGCGCACACTTGGGTCCCTTGCCTTAAAGGATCTTGTTTACCTCTTGCAAAATTCGGGTCAGACGTGCGCACGCGGCAACGATTCTGATTATTCACCGATTTAAAATATATTACGGAACAAAGAATTCGCAAAGCGTAATTGCTCCTCGCGATCTCAGGGGATTCCTCGAATCCTTTGAGTATTTTATACCCGCCTGCTTTTAGATGATCTTTTTTTTTCTTGCCAACTCGTACTTTTATTTACTGATCGCAAGCTCGTCGTTTAGCGTGAACGTTTCTCTTGACCTGACTACGGACGGTGTGTACAAATCGATTATGAAATAGGCAAAACACAATGACACGAACCCGTGGTCTTTTCACATTTATCCCTTTCAAAATCCAATCAATTCAATCCAACGCATTCGTATCGTTAAAATAATTTTTCGTTTTCGAGGAAAGTTTAAATACATTTGAACGCGTCATTGTCTCGAACGGTTCGATTTAATTCTCAATATCGCGAAGAAGAACGAGACAAAGATAGATATAAACAAAAGATGGACGAGTGTAGACGATTGAATCATACAAATCCATGATAAAGTACATCCCGCTGTAGTGTGCGTGGCTATAAAGAAAAAGGAAAAGTGACCATATAATATATAAAACGGTAGGACACACATATCGTGACTTTTGACGATACTTTCTCCATCTCTCTTTTCCCTTTAGTCCGATAAGGCGTTTGATCATTTGTTAGCGCGTCGTCGTGGTATTGTTTCGCGCTTGGAGGATCGATAGCTTTTTTCCCAGCCAACCCCCCTTGCGCCCGGTATATACCAGTACATTGTTTTCCTCGTGTCGGAAAGAAAATCCTTCTTCTCTCGCCACGGATTTGTTACATCCATACCCACCAAGATAACGTCCGTCTCTTACTTTTCGCCCACGGGGAAAACAAATTTTCAGACCAAACCGCAAATTACTTTGTGTGTGCGTGTCTCCGTGTGTCTCTACGTAGACGAGGAAAAAGGGACCACCAGTGTAAACACGTATACGTGTCGATTTATTGGCATAGTGCCGAAATCGTTGCAGTCGATAACTCAGCTTTAACCGAGATAATACGGTGATGCATTTCCCCCGACTAGTTTCCCGAGTTCAAGAATAATTGAACATTTCCGTCTAGCCGCTACTACTTTTTTAACATCTGTCAAAAATAATCACACGTTCGAATTTCCCGCGCTTACGATTATTAAATGTATTATTTGTATCAGTTTCTAACTAAGGAAGGGAAATAAGGAAAATTCTACCCTGTTCTATCAATCTCAATATTTTTAATCAATTATTAACCTATCATAGCGACGCAGCTGCGTTCTCTTAGCATGTACTAACATTCGCATTATATTATTAATTTTATAAATTTCAAGATCCTGTGAACAACATACCTGTATGTATTAAACGAAAGTAAAAGTGCAGAAGGAGGGAAAAATACCTATCAATTTTTTTTATCGACGACACACGATTTCGCACTAACATTGGAATATATGTAACGACTCAGAGTTTAGATTTGCATTTCTGTTGTCTTTTTCCTTTTTTATCGCAATGGAGATTCTAAGCTGGTTATATCGCCCTATCCACGTGATTTCTTAGTGAAATTATTCGACAGAGGTTGGCTCTAATAGGTTTACGTAACTTGAATTAATGATTCTTACTAGGTTTTGACTCTGCTTCGAGAAGATTAACGTTCGTTACAATGTCTGATCAAAAGGAGTGTTTCTCTGGATATATACATATATATGCCTTTTTTCAGCATAATTATTTCGATAGGATTTTATAAATTCCGGTGTGTCTGATTAGCGATATACATAAATTCACGACGTTTTAATGTGACAAACGGATTGGTTGAAAAACGATTTTTCTTATATGAGCACTTTAGGTGTTGATACACTCGACTTATAAATATTAATAAATATCAATTGAAATATTGTGCAAATTACAATAAGCATATTTTAAGATTTCTGAAAACGATATACGAATAATACTAGAGTCGCCGCAATGTTTCAACACCTCGTAAAAGCCTACCGCTATTAATCAGTCACTTCGAGTAAAAATTGCAGGTAGGTTGCAATTAGAAGTGATGGAAAATATATGTAAAATTGAAACAATTAGTAAAAGTCCGGTCACACAAGATTCGCGTATAAAAGCGGTACATAGGAGAAAGAGAGTGGTACACATCGGGAAAAGCGTTCAAGTATCCGCGGAGACAATGCGATACTCCACGATTTCGAGACAATGGGTAGGAAGGCGTTAAAAGGAGTTTTGTATAAAACGGTCGAAATCGTCACATAAATTGTCCTCTGGCTAATTATTTTTTCCCGGTACAATAGTACAATAAACAACGGGCGCTTCGTGTAACAATGTTGGTTTACGTAATAAGCGCATCGACCGTCTAACTTTAAACTTTAATAATATATTTTTATATATAGATATTTTTTTGGCGTGTTGGTGCAGATTTGTTATTATTTAACATCGAAAGACTTAGGGATGGCGTCTCGAGATACGAAAAAAAATCAGTGGAAAATAGTGAATTGAAGAAAAAGATGAATAGTGTAGAGTATATACGAGGGGTAAAAAGTAGTAATACGTATGTAAGGAATAGAAGGAAAGGTTAGTGCAGAGGTCTGTGTATCGATCGAAAGGATAATTTTTAGACGGAAGCATCGCATATCGTAGAACCGAAGTGGGTCTATGTATACGTGGATCGAATGCGCGGTAGCTCCCGCAGCGCAACAAAGGATTTCAACAGACGTATTAGGCCCAGGCATTCACATAAAATAAGAGAGCCGTAAATAGGAGGTCCGCGTCTGGTTGATATAAACCAAGCACACACGGAGAGACGTGGAGTGGAGAGAGGAAGGAGAAAAATAGGATAGCTGCAACGTATACCTATGCGCGAGAGAGTGAACGTGTATATATATACGTACGGGAGAGGATGAGGTCGGGTCGATAGTGCACGCGAACGAAACGTAACACACGTAGGCATACATCTACAAAGAAAGACTTTCGAGAGAATCGATGAACCTGCAGGGTCGCGCGCGCAAAGTTCGCCCGTCCGTGTGGGTGAGCGCGGGCGTCTGTGAAGCGCCGAGGAGCCGAAGAGCCGCGATCGGCATCACACGTACACGGGAAAGGGTAGAGGCCGAAAAAATGAATTCGTGCGCATCCCGTGCCCACACATCTAACTTTCACTTTGCTCGCGCGCCCGCGCAACCAGATGCATCCGTGCACACGTATACTCCGCTCACCTATACCTCGAGGACCACGAGTGAGAGGGTCCCCTTCCCCCGCCCCCCCACCCCCTCCCACTCATCCCACCGTCTATCTGCCGATAGTCCGTGTTTGTGTTTACCTTCGCGATGGATATCTCTCTTTCTCCTTCTATTCGTGTACTTATATATTACCCGCGCGCACTCGCGCGCCTTTTCCATTTTATACGACGCGCGCGCGGGATGGGGAAAAGCGCGTTAATTGGCTAACTTGCTCTCGACAATACGATACTCGCTTTCCTTTTCTATACGGATTATTCATCGATATTTCGTCTATTTCCCTTTCGATAATTCGCGAGTTCGCCTACTAACTCTATTTCTTCACTTTTTACCGATGCGAATTACCAGCTTCCTATATATACTATATATTATTCAATTTGACGCGGTTCAATATACCTAAAGATCTTTTTAAATCTATCGATATAGATATACTTCTCGAATTACGAATACAAATAATTATCTATTATTATGAAAGTACTTATCGCCTGGTAGAAATTTAAAGTATTTATAAAACATTTTTTGGCCAAAAACTAACGAGTTAACCAAGCATAACCAATAACTACACATTAAATGGACAAAAACTTCTCTTGTAGAAATCTCACCATAAATATAATTTTTTTCAAGCTAAAAAATGGCAAAGTATCATAAAATACTGAAAAATGCCCAATACATGACAAATTTAGAGTTTTATTTAACCTTCGAATGGTACATTTCTACTGGGTTTACCTCAACTAAATTCCTCGATTTCCACTGTGGATTGAATGACCAATATATCACATTATTTCTGTCGAAAATAAGGGGTTTGGAATAAATAAAATACAAAAACATTCCGTAAATAAACTTTGACAATTTAAGATATCTTTACTCAACGAGAATCGGATCGAGTAGACTGAGCTAATATCAATACTTAAAATTGAGAAAGCATCATTCAAATATGCTGCCTTACAAACATATACTGCACACATATGACAATAGGCTAGTTATAAGAAAAATGGTCAGTTTGAATAGACGTTGCATTGATCCGTGTATGCGCAGGCCATGTCATAAAACACTTTTTTTCTCACATATTTACCGAGACAAACATTCAAGCTTGTCGAGTGATTTCTATACACGACATTGTATTTATATCATTTCAGTTGAATATTCCAACAATTTTCAGTGTGAATAAAAATGAATAATCAATACCTACATCCACTATATTCGATAGGCGTACCAAGTTAACGCAAACTTTTGGAAATATATTTCAATTGCTTTTTATTTCGCAATGTTGGGATCACTGCAAGCGTACAACCATCGATTTGCAACAACGTTCAATTAACTAAAAAAAGTCACATACACGAGAATCGTCAAATATTTATAGCTACCTGTACGTATTTTTAGCTAAAACGTAATCGGAGAAGCCTATGCAAATAACGAATACGTAAAAATTAACATTTGGTAATACTAAATTTATTACCTCCGATCATTTTAAAACATTGGAAATGAAGTATAGATTTATTTATAAAAAAAGGTTCGTTTAGTAAAAAATAAAGAATATGCACTGTGCAATAAAATATTGTATATATACAAATAGTGATGTCATAATAAAATATCACTCGATTAAATATAATTTACTGCTCTATAACTTAATCGACTTTCGACAACAATAAACGCAAAAAATTAGCGAATAGGTAGAGATAGTGTAGAAAGCTATCGGGCAATAAAACAACAATTTTTCAGCAAGTTAGTTCCAAAAACACGATGATTATCGCGAGCGTTGCGGTAAATTCTTATCTTACGAGCATATAATATATTCATTTATAATCCGCGCGATTCGAACGTACGCGACGATGGGTATCTTAATTAATTGAGGAATTTCAAAGATCCGATTATGATCATCACGTGGAAATTGAATATTACGCAAGTGCGAAGATTCTCTCACCGCGTTTCGATCTCTTTTCTCGACTAATCGGCGTATGCGCGGAGATTCCGATCGATCTCTCGTCGATTATTGTTTCTCTGGCATATAGAATTGCTTTCTTTGTTTCGTTTACCGGTGATTCGCGATGCTCACTCCGAGCGGACAATGATTGGAAAACAGTCATTACGTGTATACGGCAAGCTTGGCTTTTTTCTTCCTTTGGCTTTCGTTCGATAGAAAGAGCGAACAATGGATATATGTGTATATATATATACTCGCGCCAAAAGGTTATAGATGCATTAAATTATCAGGTGGAGTAGTTGCATAACGACAGTTTCATTCATACGAGATGATGCAAAAAATGTTTACCATTTTTCGTTTTGCGTTATTGTTTACTATATAGGTATTACTGTCCGTCAATAAATTCCAAATGTATATGTAAGTAGTGTATCTCGGGAATTCGAGAGAGAGAGAGAGAGAGAGGGGGGTACAAAGTTTGTACGAAGGAGTAACGTTAAAATCGTTATTACACCCGAGCGAGTAAAAGGTTAACGTTTTCGCTTGTTCGTATCGCATAGTATATTAAAATTAGCTAACCAAACAATTATCTTTAGAAGGAAGATAATAGAAGATTCCCGAGAGCAGGTATATACCCTTGGAAAACAGCCGAGAAGGTCTATACGGCGAAGAGGAGAAAATAGTCGAGCCAAGCCTGACCAGTGGTTACGGTAGACGAGAAAGAAGAGAGAAAGAAGAGAGAAAGAAGAGAGAAGAGAGCTCCCGGTTTTGTCGCCGAGGAAAAATCGTGCCAGAAACCGCTAAGAGCGCAATCGAAATACCGCTGCCCGGCGTCACGATCCCAGACGTCGCAATTTTCATTATAAACATTGTGATTTCGCGTAATGCACTTTGACGATTTTTTCTCTAGGTATTTCTTTCTTTCTTCTTTTTCTTTTCCTGTTGCTGTTGTTATTGTCGTTGCTGCCCCGTCCCCACCCCTGTGGACCCAGCTGAGCTCTTCCTACTTCCATTATTATTTACCACTCGAAGCTAAATCACCTTGCTGGATTGGGAGAGAACGAGAGAGCGAGAGAGCGAGATAGCTCGGTGATAGCCCTGGGAGGGGTGCGCGAGGAAAATGTAGTCGGCTCGGTGGCCGGGATTTTTTAATAACTAAATAGCTTTCCGAGCGAGCTGTGTATACACCACTGCGGGATCATCTACCAGTATCAGTCGAATATCTCGCAGGAATGTTGACCCTGTGCGCGACGACCTCGATCCTCTTTTTCATCCCAAAGTCAATCCTTCCGAATATACATAATTCATGCAATTTTCAGTTAGAAATTATGGACGTCGCGTCGTTGAACGTCGATAATGTTTTAAAACGCAAATTGTTTAACATCGAAACAGGTTTGTCAAAAATGAACCTCCTTCCCCTCCCGCTCTCTCGTGTATAGATGCGCAATGCACCAACGAGTACAAATCGTGAAAGGGTTAAAACAATTTGAATTCGGGTATAGGATGGATCCCGGTTCGCGGTTCATTACCCAGAGATGTATACGCTCGCTCACCCACACGAGTCGCTTCGTGATGCCGCGCTCTCTCTCTCTCTCTCTCCCTCTCTCTGGCTCTCTCGCTAGCGCGCATAAATCGTGGCGCGCTTCCACGAGCGGCAGAGGCAAGGGGAATCGCGAGTCGTGGGCCCGATATATAGGGCAAGCGGAGTCTCTCACGCTTTCCGCGCTATTCATCTGCATGCGCGGCGCTCGCGGGGCCACTCTTACTAGCGCGCCCGCGGGTGACTCGCTCGTTCGCTCGCTCGCTTGCTCGCTCGCTCGTTGGTTGACCGGGGGCTCGGCGGCTCAGCGGGCTCTCGCGCACTCCGCGTCCTCGGTAGCTACGCCGCCGCCGCTCTCGATTTCCCGTGACCGAACTTCTCTCTCTCCCTCCCTCCCTCCCTCCCTCTATACATACCTAGCGGATTCGACCGCTATATACGCTTCCTTTTTCTTTTACCTGCACTTCAACCTTTTTCTTCTTTCTTATTTGGTTAATGAGATTTTAATTATTATACCCGAGGTTATTTTACTTTTTTCCTCTTGCGATTTACGTACATATATCCTTGATAGACATATAAATATATGAAGATGATTTTTTCCAATCCATATAAAAAGTAGACGTTTCTTAGAAATAATTTGTAAGACGTATCGCTTTCCAACTTTTACAAAATTATAGAATTTTTTAAATTGGTAGAAAATGTGTTTTGGCATAGATATTTCTTACTACATCGAATGCTAAGAATAAACTCAAACATTCTAAAATTGGTAAGAGGCATTAAAAAGTTTTATTAACATATATTTTTACTTTTATTCTCCGTACTTTTATCAGCCACTCGTTAATAAACAATTATTATAATATTCATTTAAAAAAAAGAGAAGATGTTAATTGCGTAAGGGATCAATCCGTAACAAGCTAATAATTTGAATTAAAAAAGCATGTTCGTGCAGGTGACACATTCGCATTGTGTGTACATTACATATATTAAATGATCTTACTCGTTTTTATATTTGTCGGGTAACGTGGCAAACATGGACATTATAAGAAATTACAAGAGGTGGCCGCGTACCCACATTTTGAGCCTGAGAACCTCGAGAGAGAGAAAGGAGTGAACTTTCGACTCCCGCGGCTCCGCCACACTCGAGTTCCCGCGATAGAACGCGAGTGACCGGCGTCCAGCTCTCCAGTGTGTTCGGCCGCCGCCGCCGCCGCCGCCGCCGCCGCTGCGGCACCTTGGCGAAAGGTCGCCCCCTCGGCTTCGGGATCGTGCGAACGCGCTTCTCAACCGTGCATTTCCTTTCTGCTCCGAACGATCTTTGTCTATATAGCCCGGCACTTATATATTTATTTACTTCTACTGCGATAATTGAAATTCAAATTTCTTTAGTATAATAAATAAAATGTAATATTTACGCTTATGGCACTGCAATCTGGATACCAAACAGTAAATACTATTACATACGGCAGATGAGAGTTATGCTTTCATTCATTCGATACAATTTTAACGAGATATACATTCCCGATAGAAGATGTTGCTACCAAGTGCGCGCGTATAATACTCTTTCTCGAATTCTCGAATGATATGCACTTACGTGATGTGTATGTGTATATGCAGAGGTCAATGAATATTTGGATGTGTACTCGGATTCAGGAGAAAATTCTCGATAGGCCAGAGAATATGGAATAATTGCGCGATTCTTCGCGACTATACGGAACTTTCACTTTGCGGGCTCAATCGCGCTCGCGCTCTAGGGTCATTTTTAGATGCCTCTTAATGATTTCCACTTTAATTCGTGAGCGCGAAAGAGGATCGTTCTCTTTTGCGGTCGATTCGACGGAAAAAAATACGCGCTCGCGTTTAATTGCGCAATATATCGAGCACGTATGTGTTACTTCGTAGATTTAGACCCGTTCGGATTCGGTGTATCCTCCTTTCCAAAGGATTTAGCGTTTAATCATTTTAACGGAAAATATGAGCAGAAATGTTTATATTAACTAACTAACACTCTACGAATAATGATTTATCTTTCAATGAAATATTGTCCAACAATAGAACGAAATCTAGTGAATATTAAATACGCAATTTGGAGTATTCGGTATAAAGTATCGTTGAATTTGATTGTAGAAGTGTATTTTTATTTATAACGATAAACCAATTAAAAGATTGAACGAAATTGAATTGAGTAAAAATAAGGAAAAAATAAAGGAGTGCAAGTTAAAGATTAGCATTGTTGAATAAATAGTTAAACGAAAAAAGTGGAATAAAAGACGATTGAAACACTCGAATAAATATATACTTCGGTAGAGAAAGATAGTCAGCTGATGCTCAGTCGTGCATACGCGATCCATTAACGAATCGATAAATCATCGAGCTAAGAACCCCGGTATCAGCAGGCCAGCAGGTAAATTTTCCGGATGCGCGTAAAAAACACACGCACACCGTCTGAGAAGAATAAGGCCCCGATACCGACGAGTCCGAGACTCCGAGGTGTGCGCGTGTGTGCGACGAGCGAAAATCGAGGTCCCCACCGTGACGCTTGTGTATATATAGGTGTTGGACTCGGAGCGTCCGGAGGGGTCGCGCGAACCGTGGCCAATCGATCGGCATTGGCGGTTTTTGCGCCATCCATATGTCATACGTCGGCTTCCGAAGGCGCATGCCGTGGCATCCACTCCAGAGCTTCGAGGTCCGATTTTCTTCTACCGAGAATGGTTCGTCATGTGTGGCGCGAATTTCGGGCTTTTCCGATTCTCTCTCTCTCTCTCTCTCTCTCTCTCTTTCACCCTCTTTCACTCTTCCTCTGTGTATACGCATGTGTATACCCCATTCATTTTTCTAGAATATCCTCACCTTTTTTGCCTACAGAATTTTGGGTCTGTTGCTCAGGAAGCTCGAGGATATTGACTTGTATTGATCACCTCATTTGTTCTCGGAATGATTCATTTTCATTTCTTGTTCCCTCTTGGGTGAAATTAGATTTTAACCCTTTGTAACTGTATACAATATATATATAATTATTTTATTTTTACGATCTACGTGTAAATATAAGTAAATAAAGTACCTAATGTAAATTAATGGTAAAGTAAAAATATATGCTATTATCCATAGCTAGTGAAATTGATCTCTAGGTGTTGCATGAAAATGTCGTTCTATATTACCAACCTATAAACTTTTATATTCAACATAATTAAAAGAGATCAATAATGTATAATTATGTATGTATAAGAATTCATTGTGCTTTGTTTATTTACATATTTTAAAATAATCTTTAAGTCATTAATTTTAGATAGGTATTTTTCTTTGTAATTTATTATATAACGAGAGAATAATGAACTTTTAAAATTGCAATAATTAATGCCCTCTATTAATTATGTTTACAATTGATTCGATTTTTACGTTGGTAAGGTAAGGCGGTTGAATATTGAGAGTTTTGATCTCCGTTAGCTATAAAGAAATTACTATATAGATTTTATATTTTTAACCTTAAAATTTAAACTACGTAAAAACTGTTAAAAAACATTCACTTCTTTAAATAAAAGTTACCAAATTCTAATAGTTAAGAATTACCATTCACCTAAATTTCATTCGTATGAATACTAAAATGTAAATATTAGTTACACTTTTAGCCAATCAATGATTTTAAACGATTGTAGAAATCAATAAAAAGACGGATCGAGCATATGCGGAGTTAATAAAAGAAATTTGAACGAATCATTTTCCTGTTATCGAAAGTTAAGACGAGTCCAGTCAATTTACACCGGACGCTCGCGTCCCGAAGACGATGTTAAACATTGCAAGTATAAAAGAGGGGACGAAAGAAGGAAGACGAGGAAGAAGAGGAGAAGAAAGAAAGGCTTCGCGTCGCGCTGATTCATCGTGTACAACACGTGCAACGACACCCGCGTTGCCACTCTCGCACAACACAATATTTCCGTCTCTCCTTGAGCCTCCAAGCTTTTATTTTTTACGCACGACGAAGAGTATGGGTTTGTGAGCTTCGCCTTCTTTGGCTATTTTCAAATTTGTTCTTGTCTACGTAAAGTCAATTATGCAATTGGCTCTCTTAAAAACATGATATTTTTTTCTATCGATTGTGAGTGTACGGTATAGTTTAATATCAAAGTTTCTTGTGTCGAAAAATAGCATCGTCTTTCGAATAGATATAAGAAAAAATAAATTTCTGATTTTCATTCAATTTTTCTAAAAACGTAGATCTATTTTTGACTGTTAAATAACTTCAATTTTGTGCACGTTAGTATTGTTTAAGGTAATAATTAAATTATATTTCATAAGAAATGTAGCGCAGAAATAGCATGACTATCAAAACACGTTTATTATGCATGAGTGGCTTTCTTTAAAATTCTGATTAGCGTTTAAGTATCTACACAAATCATACGTGTATTGAACATGTTCATCTCAAAGTTAATTAAGATTGTCAAAATGTATAAATACAGGTACATGTTCTAATAACATAAATTACTCAATCGATTATCGAATCACGAGGGACATTCGGTACGAAATTAAGGCTGAACGACAAACGATGTTCACGAGTAGACGTACAGCTTTTTTTTTAAAGAAGCGTACAACCTCACCTGGAAAAACAAATCAATATGATAATAAACTTGCCGGACGTGAACCGAACAAAAAAACGAAGAAGAATCGGAAGCAGCATCTTGGTGAAAAGAAAAGGTATATATATGTATATACATACACGAGGTGTCCCACAAAATCTCCGATGATTGAACTGCATCGCATCCGGCTTCAAAATCGGCTTTAAGTCCGATTCGTGTCGAAGATCACGCCAAGGTAAAAAAAAGAGTCATAAAGGTGGGGTCTCCTCTCTCTATAGAACGATGATGCTGGCGTTGATAAAAAAAGAGACAAGTTAAAAAGGGGAGAGGCTCGCGAGAGAGTCGCACCCACGTGCTAGAAAGTGTCCCTCCGAACGCTAAAGGTAACAGAGTATAACGCGCCGGTTGGGTCAGTTTGAATAATTTTGACCACACCTCTCGTCAAAGTACATATGAGACGCGCGAACGCATTCGTATACATATACATTTAAATATCCTCGGGGAGCCACTCGGAGGTACATTGTCCGAAACGTTATCTCTTTTTTTTCTTCTTCTCTTTTGGAACGAGACGACGCTCGGTGACCGACATGTATATACACACAATGACAGTTTTTACCTTCGGCTTTGTTCGTCTCTCCGCTAGGGGGGCTTAAGGACACTTTTACGAGGCTCCATTTAATTGGCCATCTCGAATTTTGACTCGGTGTGAATTTACGTCCGGCCCTCCTTAGGTCAAAACTTTCCTATTGTCCTCGCTATTGATGTATACGTGCCCGCTCGTAAACTACTGGATTTTTCATCCTCTTTAGAAAATTTTTCATTATGTATACGTATTTGCCTCTGGTTTTCTTTCCTTTGACCAAGAACTTTTTTTTTCGTCTACTCCATAATTCTTGTCGATATATACCCTAAATACCTATATAAAGAAATCATTGGGTAATACTGTTACCAATAACCAATTTTAAAACTACCTCGATCAAACATTTATTTACATACGAATGAATTTGTGTAATAGCCTTGCAAGAAAAATTATAATACTTAAAATCTTCCAACCATAGGCTTTTGTTACGATAACTATTTCAAATAGCTTTATAATAACTATAAAAGTATAATTAAATTATTATTAATTTATGACGATTAGAAAGTATATAAAGTGTAGCAATTTTTCCTTAAACATTTTAAGAAATTAAATAAATTTTACGAATTAATTTATCAGTAAAATATATTATAATATCTCATTATAACACTGCCTATTTATTGACACGTATAAAATTTATTATTCATAATTTCATCGTCTTCACCTAACGTTGGAAATAAAAACTATTCACCTAAATATTTCTAAGTTGACGTTTTTATCTACAATCTTCAATGATTGCGATTTCTGACAGTATGTTTTACCACGAAATAAAATTTTTTCAAAAATAACCCTTTCATATTATACTTTTTTTCTTCAGAAACACTCGATGAAATGTTCTGGAGTTTTTACAGAAAACAGCTCCTATTATATTCTATTACCACAATATTTTTCTACTATTTTGACTATTTCGTTTCAGAAATATGAGCAATCAAAAATTTCATTAAAATATTTGTAATGCTCAGTTACTTCGGTAATTACAAACACTTTTGGCACAAAAAATATATAGATCGTTATTACCATAAAGATTACCTTGTCCCAAAATTTCAAGTGGATAGAAAGCTTTTTATGCCCAAAAGTGTTTGCCATATAAAACATTTTTTCATCAAAAAATTATCAAAAACTATTGGATAAAATTATTTGAAATCTTTATAGCATATAACCACTATTATGTTCTAGCACCATGATTTTTTTCAATACATTCGACCGATTAATTTCAGAGTTATGCCAAATTAAAACAAATCAGTTAGTTCTTAATAAATAACTTGAAACCTAATAGATATATTTTAAAAAACCCAAATTGCGAGCAAAGATTTTTTATTCACTACAAATTACACGTAGCTAAATTAAAAACAAAACATCTGCAACACTAAAAAATATCAAATATAAATTTTTTAAAAATTGAAAATTGACTGTAAAATAAAAGCGAAACATAATTTGAGAAATGTGCTGGTACGCACAAACACACACACACACACATACATTTCCATACAGATATTTTTTAAAAACACTAGATTTGGACTCTAGACATATCAAACCATACTTTTAGCATGTTTTAGCAAAATTTTCGAAAAATTTTACTATTACAAAACTTCTTCGAGGTAGCAATATTAGAGTATTTTAAATAATAAACTATTTTTAGAAAATAAAGCAGTGAAACTGGTGAGCAGAGTAGTCTCTAGCTAAGATTAACTGGGTAGTGTCCCTGGTTAGTCACAGGAAAAGCACTGCTTAAGAGTCGATATGTATCGAAACTAACCTATGGTTCGTAAACATAACCTACAAAACTGTTCACGAAATCGTTTTTTTGCCCTGGAATTTTAAATTAATGTATTGATAGAAACTTACATACAATCACTCTTCTAAACATTTTTTATACATTATTATTATTTTAAACGATACAAACCTGTGATTATATTATTTTTACAATTATAAGTTGCTGGCTGCTCACTGCCCAGTTTGTCTTTCACTCGCTATGGACTAGCCAAAAACTGCGGAACATTTATACCAGGGAATACTTGTAACTATATAACATATATAAATAATATATAAATGTAATGTTATTATTCACTAATAATAACGATTAATCTAAAACAATATCAATTATGTAAACATTATATAACTAGTTTTTGATAATAGTAAGTGTTTTTATTTATTATTACAACTGCAAATCAGAATAGTTAGGGATAACTATGAAAATTTTTATTCAGACAATTATTTCTTAATACTTGGAAGTAATGTATCAATAATGGTTGTCACGTTATAGTACCATGGAAAACGTCCACTAACGTTATCAACGTTTTAAATTAGTTGATAGAACGTTGTCAGCAAGTTTGTGTGCTAGTAGGTATAAGTTACCAAAACTACAACATTTTACCGTGCACCAATAAAAATACCGTAATATATTTGTATTATACGATAATTATTGAAATAATTAAAGTAAAACTTAAAAATCGATTAAGAAATCTAAAAACTGAAGCAAGAATCAAGATAGTCATTCAGTTAGAAAATTTGTTTCAAATTTTCATAAAGATTTTCCACAAATGCGTTTAGCGGTGATTAAAATATTCAAGCGGATTTATTTGATTGACAGTGTCTAGTCGAAGACTTGACGGATATCTATAAGATTTAGGACTATAGGAAAAAAAATAATTGATAATTGATAACTCGGTTCTAACAATAGGCAAAGGGGCCAAACGATCGCGTCGAAATTTTAACTAGACTAATTAACAATTGAAGATGTATGATGGCTCGTAACTAACTCGAGACAATATCTTTTTTTTTGATAATTCGAACGATATCGAGTTTCTGCCAGGATTAGTTATTTAACTTTGACATGATGAGTTCTTAGGAGAATTTAGGTTTTTGGTTTACAAGACGTGTCTGCATACGTTATACAGGCACACAAAAAAATGGTCGTAACTCTATAAATCTTAAAGTTTCAAATAAGTAATATAAATGATTAATTCAAAACGATTAATGTAATTAAATTGTTTGAAATCAATAATAACGAGTATATTATTGCGTCGGCACGCGAATCAATTTGTTTACATCGATTACAAGTTTAACGATCAATTACGTACGCAATAAAGTGAGCACCATAATTATCAAGATAGGAAAAAATTAATAAAATAAAAAATAAAGGGTCGATACACTCGGGTCGAATGGGCATGTGTACACAAAGTATCTCGTAGCTGTTCTTATCGAGAAGAGAAGGAAAAGAATCTTCACGATCGATCCACGTAAGGAGCGTATGTGTATGTATGTATATATACGTATATACAAGCTGAAGATCGGAATCGCTTTACGGGCGCACGACGCTAATAATATCGCTAATTGCCGTTAGACCGAAGATTAATTCGGCATTGCTTGTACACGTGAGCTCTTATACACGAGCTATTTCAGAAGGAATTTAAGGAAGGATAATCATTTAATTCTTCTGGTATTCGTTCAAATTTTAACCTGACTTTCATTTTTAACTTGATCTTTATTTTTTTTTATCAACTAGTCAATCGTAAATATTGGATATGAGATACTGAATAAAAAATTCACAAAGGCATACTGTTGTATTTTAAAAATAATCATTTGTTTCATTAAAATCTTTTAATAATTTAATAATATGCAAGGATTTAGCGATAAAGATTTTATTACAAATGTCTTCCTTTTTTAAATAAGAAAATTAAATATGTTACTAATTTCAGGGTGCGACATCACTTCAAGTAATTCGCGTATAGCACACTTATTATTATAATTACATTATCGCACAAAGATCCCTTATAAAGAAACGTTTAAACAAATATTACATGATTTATATTGATGTTAACGATAACGACCACATAAATATTAAATACGATATAAATCAAACAGTTAACGCATCATCGTTATAAACACATAACGTAATAGTTTACGTTCCATCTAACTGCATCATCTCGAATCAATCGAAATGAAGGAAGAAAGTTTAATTATTTATTAGATACGTCGAAAGTGTTAAGGTGCCCATAATTTTCAAGTAACTCGAGTAATTAAACGAAGCATACTATATATGGAAGATGTTACATCGTAACATCGATATATAATTACGAAGGAACGCATAGATTTTGACTCGGTTACGTCTCGATCGGCTGAATATTTTCATATTCGATGGAGTTTATCTCCTTTTTACCAAATGCGAACTTGACAGTTGACTCGATGCACGTCTGATGATCGGTTAGCCTTGACACGTGCATATCCATATATTGTTGCGCAATCGCAATTCGATCAGACGACGACGATGATGCGATTGTGCAACTCGAATTCACCTACACTACTGAAAGTTCACGAGTACCAAATGCTAAGGACTATTTTATTATGAGTATTTTCCGTAAAATTTTTGGAATATTTACGATTATTCGACTTTTGAATGAACCAGATAAATTAAACGTAATATGAAAATGTGTCTAATTTCTGAAAATACACCAGCAAGGCGGTACTTTGAAGAAAATGCGGTCGAACGACAAAGAAACGGTGAGTAAACCTCAGGACGACGATTCATCCGTGCGTAATTAAGTCTTTCGCACTGTCGTCCCGAGGCGCAAAAGTCCGAATGCGCGTATAAGTGATAAAAAGGAAGGTATCAATCGGTATATTAAGAACGAAAGAAGACAAAGAAAAAAAGTGAGTCAGGCAATATAAAGCCAAAGTAGATATTCGACAGGAAGTATGAAAAAAATGAAGATTACCATATTATCAGTGTTTGGTCCTCCTGTTTTGACTTTCATGTATTACATATAGATAGAGAGGACGGTCGGACAAACCATGTTCCGGTCCGGTGTAGGATGACCCCGTGCGCCGCACCTTTTGTCGAGCGAAAGGCAGGAATATATTCGACTCTCCCTGTGCGTGTGTGTGTGCGTGTGTGTGTGTGTGTGTACACACGGAGAAGTACGCCGAGCCCGTGTCGCTTTGTCATTATATAACGCTATTGTGGCCACACTTGCCCGAGACTCGTCGAACTCGCTCTCTCGGTGTCTGCCTTGCATATTATTAAAATGACGATGATTGTCATTTTTGTCCCCTCCTCCGTATCTGGACGTTGTTGGTACCTCTCGAGACCCATACTCCTCCTCCTCCTTCTCCTCCTCCTCCTCCTCCTCCTTCACGGAGTCTTTCGACGAGACGCGTTTCGATTCTCTTCTTTCTTTGAACGCGGGTGTCGCGCTAGCGACCGAGAGAGGTTCAGCCTCCGAGATCGTTATTGTTATCGAGTATACACATTGTAGCTTCTCTTCTTTTTATTTTTCATACCGCGAGTTTGACGACTCCGCGGCCCCGTTCAACCCGCCAAATTTTACGATACCTTTGACTTTATCTTTTCGTTATATAATTCTCGTATTCAGATTTTGTCGATGCGTGATCGGTACTGACATCTTTTTTCCTGAATTTTTATGATTTACACTCGAAGATTCCTTGCAATTGAAAAGACAGTTCATTATTCAATTAAATTATCTGGGAACGAATTGCCGAGTGTGATTGGGTTATTCAGATACTTAGAAAAAAAAACTTTCTTATGATTTGCTCGATTTGGAGGTTTCAAGACATACAATGAGGCGTTAAACGGACTTCTTACATTTGTCGCAAACGCATGTATAGACTATCTGCTTTGGACTGCTTAAATGTATTATCAATTAAATACGTAATCGTCAAGTTGAGTCATTTTTTTATTCGCAAACCGTTGAGTAGATGTTACTTATTTCTCGAATACAAAATTCAAATAAAGTATTCGTACAAAAAATGCGGTCGAATATTGCCAGATATCTGATTGAAACCATGTTAAAAGTATGTTTTGAGATATTTACAGTCCAAAAAATGTGTTTTTAGAAAAGTCGTTGAGTTTGGACACGTACATTTTGTCACTCTTTCTAAATTCGCCAAATCTCGATTTAAAACATGTATTTTTGAAATATTTAATGTTGTAGATGATATTTTAAATCAGACCTAAATAATCTACTTTAATAATAGGGAATAAAAAATTTTGTCTTGATAGTTTTCAAGTTATTAAAATATATAGCTGATTTTTTTCAATTTATTATATCATTGAATCTAAACAATTCATTTGACTGAATAAAATTATGGTTAAAACATATATAATACTAGATACATGCTCTAAGCATTTTAAAATATTTTAAAATATAAGAATATTATAATCTAAACTGAATTTTTTTTTAATAATTAGTATTTTGCGTAATACATGCTTTGAAAATAAAATCTTTAAATTGATTAAAACTTCTTAGAAACATGTTCCGAGGTGTTTGCAATATCATAATATTATATATACTTTATGCTATGTAGAAATGTTGGAAAATGTATTTTCCAAATCAAAGAACTAGTATATCTTTATTTTTTAACTAGCGTTTTTCACATTCTTATGTTTAACTAGTGTGAAATCCTAGCTTAAAAAAGAGATGAATCTGAAAGTGAAGCCAAAATAAGATCATTCTGATTGGCTGTTGTGAATGTTATCGAGATACGATTGCTATAGGTACATTAGATTTTGGGATTTTTAGGAGGGAGACTTGGCGAGAAGTAGTTACAAGAAAGAGTGCGAATGAAAACAAGAGAGATACATAGATATAGATTGATCTAGAGAGAGAAAGAGAGGCGAGTCAAAATTCAAAGATATGTTGTGGGACCACGTTAGCATTAAAAGATTAACCTACAATAATAAAATATTTATTTTGAAAAATCGGTAAAACTTAACGAAATATAAAAACAGAAAAGAAAACAGCGCGCTTGAAACTGCCTTAAAAGAAAAGTACATAACCTCTGGGAAACGGATCTTGTCCTAACTTTGGTATATCTTTTATAATATAGGTAGAAGTATATGAAGATAGCCAAGTTATTGCTGAATTTGGAGTAGAGTTATGAAGAAAATAAGAAATTGAAGAAATTTTAATCGAAATTTAGTATGTAAAATTTATTGTTTCTTTCAGCCTAAATTTCTTCAATTTCTTATTTTCTTCGTAACTTTACTCCAAATTCAGCAATTTAAGCTTTTTTTTTCAAATTGTATTTACTTAAACTCAACTTTCTTTTGATTTTTGGTTTGAGTTCGTATCAATATTCGTTTTCGAGTTATAAGCGATCAAAGTGGAAGTAATTTTCATTGAAATTATTATTAGATGTCGAATAACTTTCGTGAAACTGGCAAGGATTAACTGGGTGCCATAGTCAATATTTATCCTCCCTACCTTATCGGCAATCGCGATTATTAGTAATAAATTTGTAAATAAAACAGTATGTAAAAAAATAAGAGAAGAGGCGCCTTCGTTTATTGATAATTTAACTATGTGCTGAATTTCAGATTGAAATTATATTCCGTTTTTGAGAAAAGTCTTACCAAAAATGTAAACCTAACCTCAACGAGGTGAAAAGATTTGATATTTTTGGTAAGACTTTTCTCGAAAACGCAATAATATTTTAATCTAAAATTTAGCACACAGTTAGATTGTCAATAAACGAAGGCGCCTCTTCTCTTATTTTTTCACATACTGTTTTACTTTTTTATTAATTAATCATTCAAAAATTGAGTATGGAACCCCCTTAAGTTAGCTTTCTTCATATATCTACATTACAAAAGATATACCAAAGTTAGGACAAAATACTTTTCCTGGAGGTCATGTACTCTCCTTGTTAGTATAACAAATTTTAAAAACAATTGATAATCTTTTTAGGATTAATGAAATTTCATATTAGAATAATATACTACGTGTTAATTTAGAGGAAGCTAGGTGCGCAAAAATAATGAAAATACAAGATAGTTTATTCAAAAGAAATTAAAAAATCCAGCCAACGGTAAGAAATAAGGGAAGTACGGATGAATAATTTTCAAATGCTGATGTATACCAGTGTTACAGATTACAATTTAATTAGATTCTTCATAATTTGTGAAATAAATGTTCTATACGAGTAGGTGCAATAAATGTAATATCAGCTTCTAATGGAAAAAGATAAAGAGATTGAAAACCTCGGTGATTACGAAAAGTTATGAACAATTATTTGAGCAAAATTCATGAGCGTCTATACCGTTAAAACTCGAAGGAGGAAAGACAACGAATGTCACATTACGGAGGCTCATCTTTCGATTTTCGACCACCTGCGCTTCGATTGTTTTGACATGTGCGTGCGCCCATTGCCGGATATTTCTAATAGAGAGTCCTGTGAAGCAAAAGAGGCTACACGGCACGCGGGAGGCATCGAGCACATGCGGGTTGTACAGTCGCGTCGAGGAAACAAAAATTACCCGCGAATTCGTAACACCGGACGAGCATAACACTCCAGAAGATTCGAATAATATTTTTCAATCGAATTACGCGATCGAACGGTGTTCCGGAGACAATTCTATTTATTTATATCCAGTCTATTGTATCTCTATATACAGAATCGACGGATTTGTTTATTTACCAACGAAGATGAAGACGACGAAGTTGCGGAACAACCAACTTTATCTTGAGATTTATTTATCTGGGTGAAATTTCATTGAAAAATAATGAAATACACGTATACCATTTAAATAATTCGATGGAAACGAGAGAGTTACAGTAACGTTGAAATTTTTAGAAACTCTGATATTGTAACGCGAGCATGAAACTCAAATCAGACATAAAATGTAGACTTTAATAATAACGAATCGTGTATTTGTAAAATATTAAAAGTATGTATGTATACTTGATTCAATGTAAAAATGCACACAGATCCTACGAGTCTGATGTTGTACCAGCTCCAAGTTAACTATGAAAATAAATCCATTAAATATATGTACCTGCAATGTGTTTGTAAAATGATCGTCGAGCATCAAATTGAAAAACGTAAGTTAAATCGAGCGATAAATATAATAAAAAAAACGAAGTCGAAGTCGAAGTCGAAGTCGCAGAAGAAGAAGAAGAAGAAGAAGAAGAAGAGGAAAAAAAAAGATCTTTAGAAAGGAGAAATGAAATTTGAGAGAAGGATGACGAGGACAGATTTAATTATCTGATACACCCCGATGTCTTTATTCTTATTTCTTCTAGCTCTGAATTTCTCCCTCCCGACATATATATACAACTTCCTTTTTAATTCGATCTTCATCTCGCGACCGCTCTTTATTATCCTTTATCGCATACAGCCGATTATAATAAAAAGTTTGAAAATTTCTAGAATGAATTTTGACCAAGTGACGAGGTAACCCTTTCTCCGTACTCTTTTCTCTCAAAGAACGGACTTTGATTATCGGATTTTATGTTGTACATATAGTACTAATTACTATGTATTTGTTTATTGTGTTAAAAATTACTGCACATATTGTAGTTATTACTATGTATACAACATATAATCCGATAATCAACTTTGACCTCGCGTCATTACAAAATATAGTTATTTTTTAAAACCCCCGATATTTTTCAGTGAATAAAAAGTAAATATTGAGTGTAACGTTCCTGGACTTAACATTTACACTTGAACGAAAAAGATTTGATTTCTTAAAACTTAATAACTAAAAGGAAGATAGAGAAAAAAATAAATAAATGACTCAAAGGGTTTATCCGTTTTGGACAAAGAAACGTCAAATGACGCGTCGAGTAAAGATTTGGGACGTGATAACAAATCGGGACAATCAACTTTACTCCTCCTATTTTTTTGCACGAAACACCCGATTACGACAGCCTGGATTTTTGTTCGCGCGCCGACTATAATACAATCCTCTCCTCTCGGTTTTTCTCTCTCTTCTCTCCTCTCTCTTCTCTCTAGGTAGGAGCGGCGTAATTTTTGTGATCGGCGTTCAAGAAAAGACCGACTCGGCATACCTTGGTGCCGCACGGAGAAAGTAATGGGTTTGCAATTATTTTGCGTAGGAGCCTCTATCCGTCTCTCTCCCTCCTTCTCTCTTTTCGCGCCATCCTTCTCGAATACAATGGGCCAGCGCATTTGCAAGTCTAATGTCTTTTCGAAAAGTTTTGACGTTCCTCGTCTTGCGCTGAGTTCGTCCCTCTTCCTTCATTTTTTTTCTCGCAGCTCGCTGTTCGTACGTGTATGTGCGTTACGTATTTTTCGTACAATCTCGCACCTACTGCGATTTGTCTTGCTCGAATTAAATAGATATGAACGTATGTGTTTGCCAAATTATTTAACAAGCTCGATTCGTTAGCATTTTGATGCCACGAATTAAATACCTTTCGATCGAGAATTGTCGTTGGAGATTGCACTGAATTTGTGTGACTGTTGGCCTATAGCTTCAATTGATGCACAATTATCATCTAGCGCTATTAATCGAATTTATCAATAATTATATAATTGTTAGTTAATGTATGATAATAATAACAATAACAATAACCCAATAATAATAACATATTATTATCTGCTTGACACTTTTATATAAGTTTAAAAATTTGTCCAATATTGTGTTCACTAAGCAAAGTAATTCTTTGCTTCAAAGAAATGGTTTCTTAACTATTAATAAATAGTCCTTAATTCAAAAGTAATCAAACTTTTTTTTATTATTATTTTAACGTCACTCTTTTTATGCTCCCAAATCGGTGTGAATCAGCGACGGAGGTCATACGATGTCTTTTTGTTAGGAAAGCACTTGTTGAAAATACATTCGCCAGTGGTGCTTGTATCAATCGGCCGAGGCCGGGAATCGAACCTGGGACCTCCAGAATACGAGCTCGACACCTTAACCGACCGAGCCATCGCAGGCCTCGAAAGTAATCATATAAAACCTAATATTCTTTACTAATAGATATAAATTTTAAACTAATTTATAAAATTAAGATTATTATTAACGTAATAGGAATATACTGTTATATCATACTGAATACATTCGTTTAGTCAAATTAGTAAATATATTTAGATGAGAGTTAGGTAGACATACTTATATCATTTATGCATAAAATTTACTATCAAGTTCAAAAAGTCGTCGACTCCCTCTAGCGGTGCGTGAAAATATTATCCTTACGATGCATTATATTAATAATAATATTTCATTTATTACGTATTAATAAAAAACGTATTAAAAAAATTCATGTCACTGGATACTTAATAGTTATAAGACATGTGCCTTTCGCCGTATTCTAATCCACATTTCTTCTTTGACTCAAAGAATCTCTTTTCCTGAGTACAGAAAAAATAATAGTAGTTAATTTAGAATCTGGAGAATACAGATAACTAGATATATGTTAACACGATAAATTTACTTTAGAACAAGCATAATTTATTTCCTTAAAATATTTCAATACTCGCATAGGACGGTCATTCTACACTTTAAGAAGAGGACCCTGTTGAAAGAACAAAGCGATTTTCCGGGTAACGCTTGATATAGGTAAGCACTTGCACCGAGAAAGAGCAGAAAGAAAGAAAAAAAAATTGAGAGCACGAGCACATTGTACAGCTCGTGTTTGCGGGGACTGTACCAGTGGTCAGTTGCACCATACGACCCGCATTTACGGGACAGGTGAGGGCCAATGAGATAAATTCGATCAGGCCCCCATGCCAGTCCAAAGGTGTATATATGTATATATACCTGTGCGTAACGCGTATACGTATACGTGTTAAACCGCGCAATTATGCAAATTAATATGTATAAGTTTCGCGCACGTGGAAGGTCGTACCTCGATGTTTTCTCGCTCTCTCTCTCTCTCTCTCCCTCTCCCTCGCACTCGCGTGCTTTTAATATTCTATGCGGATTTCTTTTTTTTTCTTCTTCCCTGCGTTTGCGAGCGGACGCAAGTTTTATGGGCGTTTTACGGTGCTTTGTGAATAGGCTGTTTTGAGGTGTTTCAACGATGAATTTTAGTGTGTTGTATTGATAATGTTTATATAGTTGGCTTGACAGAACATTTTATGATTTATCTGCTACATAGTTTTAGACGTCTCTTTTATTTGTATACAATTATGTATAGGTGTCCACATTTTAACCTGATAACTCAATTTTAATATCCGGCTTATTTGTATTAAAAAATCGAAAGAAAAAAGTACGTAGTACAGTTAATTTTGATTTTTGATCGATACTATAATATATATGTAAAATAAACAGTTTATTTTAATTTGCCATAGTTAATAAATTTTAAACATTTAGGAAAACTTCTGTATGGAAAAATGTTTACTCGTAATCGATTAAACACTTTTTTAAATTTACATTAGAATTTATGAAAAACTGAGAAACTTAAATGCTTTGTATTCGTTTATTAAATAATAGAACTTATCCACAAATAAATTTGCAAATTTAACTTTTCAACCTCGGCATACTTATATCTAAATACTGTTAAGATAAATAATGAAAAAGATTTTTAATGAACGATATGTTTTAAAATCGGCGACAACTATATCTCAATTTAATGTAAATAGTTGTAAATATCAAAAATTTTGCTTTGTCGATCTGTCTTTTGCAAAGTATCAGTAATAAGTCGTCCCGTAACAGACAGAAGCGAAAACAAACAGCGTCCACGAGTATATCTCAAGACGAAATAAACTTGCAGGTTGCGTCCATAAAGTCTCTCTCCTTAAAGATAGTAATCTTAAAGAAGAGGAGAAGAAGAAAGGAGGAGAGAAAGCGAGAGAAAGAGAGTGAGTCCCTTCCCACCACCTTTTGGATTCAATTAAACTTTTGATACGGGCCACAACGGCTGTGTAAACTCGAAATGAGCTTGGTTGTAAAACGATTAGTAACCGGCCGCGAACTCTCTATGACCAAAGATTCTTTGGCCTGTTTACCGAGGAGCTTTTCCGCGGGCTAGCAGTTTCTCTATACCAAGGAAGAAAAAAAATCGAGCTCGGACCACATGTGCCGAGCAGATTCGTTTTGTTCCACGGCGACTTTTTCGAGCTATAAGCATCCGAGACCGGATGCCTTTAGGCGTTGGACACACATTCGAATTCTTTATCGTTCCTTACTTGGTTAGTTCATTGTCTTCTCCTTTTCATCTTGTAATAGAACCATTTTTCCTTATATTCCACGTGTATAACCTATACATCTTTCTTTATGTTTCTTTAACGAGATTATTCGCTGCAATTAATTTAATATAAAAGCTTTCATACATGTACATAGTAAGTTGAATTTTGGCAGATAATAATATGTCGCGATCGTTCAAACAGACATTTTAACAAAACCAGATCAATTATCTGTTTTAACCTATGTAATTAATGACGAACTATACGTATTTTAAGATATTGTCATTTCCAATTTAAGATTTAACAAACATGTAACAAAAATTATTGTTAAGATACATTTGTCACTGTATATTTAATATTACAGTTTACGATTGCAACATCTCTTACTCAAGTTTTTTTATAATAAGAAAAACGCGTACCGTTCGCGTACAATCAACAATGATAATACGAAATTTATCAATGATCGAATAGGTAATCTTATTATCTCGTATAACCGCCTATCAACGGACAAAGGGCAGAGTGAAAAAAACCGTACGCGGAATAATGGAAGGTCCGTCACGGAAAATTACCAGGTGAAAAGAGACGGAAAAGCAAAGAAATCTGTTTTCTATACCGATTGGCCAATTACATCGAAAACCCGGGAAGAAAAATAATATGATTAAGTTTGTTCGGTCGACGCGGGACAATGAGAGGGAGGAGGAGGGAAACGGGCAGTTCGGGTAGTTCGGGTAGTTCGGGCAGTTGGTCGATTTATTCGGGTGCAAAAATGGTCGCGCGGTGCGAGAAAGAAAATCCGACCGAGCGGTCATAATTCGGCGAGTGGCGCAAAATCTCGTCATCTAATACATTGAGAAGACGCAAAGTCATCCGAGGAAAATCTGTTTGCGCCTCGTGGGATCGTCCATCATACGCAAATATGACAGTTGGGTAGCGCCCCCTACGATACTTTGGACCGGTAAGCGTGAAAAATCTTGGAGGTGACTCGGCGCATTCGGACTTACCGGTCACACCTCTCATATCTCTCTATCTCTCTCTCTCTTTTTCTCTCACTTTTCTACGAAACGGACCTGGTTCTTTATTCAATTAACCCGATTTCCGTTTCGGATGGCTTTTCTTTGCGTCACCTCGATATATATGTACATACGTGAATCTCTGCTCGATTTTTGGGGAGACGCTAAGATAAACATGAATTTTTACCGGTCCCTTTACGCGGTGATCGTGCATTTTAAGATATTTCTATAGGCATTTGACACTATGACGTTTAAGCGACAAAGAGCAATTACGCGTCTTTGATTTCCTCGGACGTCTCGTGGCTAAATTCTTGACGCAGACGAACGAACGCACGCGCGCGCACGCACACACACACAGACGCACGCACACACACCCGCGCGATTCTTTTCCGTTTAGCGAGAAGAGAGAAACTCGGGGGCTATTTTTGCGTCCGCGACTGGAGTGACTGACCCTTGGCCAGTACACCGACGACCAACTATTTTTAAACTCGTGAAAAATGCAACGCTCGGTATGCGCTGACGGTGCACCTCCTCGGCTCCGGCGCTGCACTCGCTCGTGCGTGAAAAAATTCATCGTTACGGCTTTGTGTAGCCGTCGCGAGCCACTCGAAAATACGTCAAACCCGAGCAATTAACCTGTATTTCAATATCTTTCTTTATCAATCTTAATCTTTGATACAAAAGACTCACCAAAAATTGAGTACGCGTGTATATTTTGAATATCGAAGATATCGATCATATAAACTGTTAATTCTAATAGTATGAAAATGAATTCTCCGTGTTCGTATTAGTCTATTCACAGACGCTGTGAATAAATTATTTGAACAATTGCTAATACACGACGTTCTAATTAAATTATACATATAGTTTTAAAATTTAAATGAATAATTTCATTGATAATGTCAATTAAAATATTGAGAAAGCTCGTGATTTTTCAAATTCGCTAATATCTTAATTATTGTACCGAAACAAAAGTTTAGAAAAGCTAAGGGAGGAAATTATAACGAACGAGATCAAAATATGGGAAAAGTATAAAAATAATACTAGGTCCCGAAAGCTATTAATTTACGAGAAGAGAAATAAAAGGAAACGAGGATAAAGAATAAACCGCATCTCTGGAAGTCAGAGGCGTTCATCGATAATTACGGTTATCCTCCGAAGAAACAAAAAGCCGCATCCTGAGCATAAGAGTCAGATTCTCGTTCTAATTTTACGGATTTCCGGAAGTCTACCTGTCCAATCAGTAGAATTTAAAACCGATCATCTCCAAAGTCGATTTGTCGAGGAGAAGAGAGGGAGAAAGAGGGAGATGGAGAGGAAAAAAGAAAAAGATATAGGGTAAATCTCGCCCCCACATACGTATAACCTCTTCCCACGGGTTGCTCAATGGTCAGCTGGTCTGCGTTCTAAGCTGCATAGATGCGCGCACGGTCCTTTTTTTCTCCACGCTTACGGATTTTTCTACCTGGGCATACGGGCCTCGGGATCCTTTACAGTTACGCGAAAAGGAAGATCCTTCGGGCAAGATACGTGCACACATGTATATGTATATACACATATGTGTATACGTGTGTCGGTGTGTATGAGTTAGCGAGAGAACGCGTCGGGAAAATGATTATTTCTGCCCACGGGAAAGGAAAAAAAGCGTATACGGTGTTGGATTTTTTCCTTGGTTTAAGCCGTGTCTGTTTACCTTGCGGTACTGTTGAGAATCGGGTCTTTCTCTCATTTTCTTTTCGATATTTTCGGGCTAGTCTGTAAATAGCACACGTGTATTACACGTTTATTAGTTGTTCCGAGATTTGGTTTGCGCGTGCGTTCCGTACCGTAGTTACCGTAGCAACGCTACGTATTTAGATATCGTTATCTGGAAATCTCTTAATTGGATCGATTGTGGAATTAGAAAATGGACGGTAAGGTGAAGATTGTTCGGCATTGAAAAAGGATGATCGGATTTTGAGGTAGCGATGCGCGGGGGCGCAGTTAAACGAGGTCCCTTGGAAACGATCGAGGTCACACCTGGACGTCCGGGACACACGAGAACCAGATTAGAAATCTCAAGAGGATCCCGCGAGCCAGCTCGCTAAAGAATGAAGGAGGTAAAGAGAGCCTCCCTCCTCTTGCGCATGAATGCCCGAAATTCGAGAGAGAGGCGCGTAGCTGCAGTTACATCGAGGAGGAAGACGCACGTGCTGTCCAGACTCGCCCAAGAGAGAGAGAGACAGAGAGAGAAAGAGCAGAGCGGTGAAAGAAAGCACAGCTACCACGGTGCGAGAGATAAAAACGGCTCGGGATGAAGAATAAGAAGTATCGTCGCGAGTGAGCTCTAGTCGTTTTTTTTCCAACTCCCCTCTCTCGGAAGGTTTTTTTATTTCTCGTATAGCGCTCTCTCTTCACGGTCTCTCGCTCGTCGTTACCCCTTGGCCATCTGCCGATCCATAGGAGGAAGGGGCGGTGGTGTAGCCACGGAAGGAAGATCCGGAGAACGAGAGGGAGAGAGAGAGCACCGTTTTTCCGAAGGGAGCAACGGCTTAGAATCTGGATCCGGAGCCTCGTAGAAAAATCTCGCGGGTTCCTTTTTTTGCTATGGGAAAGCATATTCGATACTCGCGTCTATTCGTTTTTTACGCTGCGCATTTGTCAGTTATCCTCCTTCGATTGCCCAATGGGCCATGAGACCCGGTTTCTGGGTCTCGACCTACATCCGTTTTTTGCCTGGGTTTTTCATCTATCGTCTACTGTGTCCTACGAAATTCTAATTGTTGATTGGCTTCAATCGCCGAATGGGAGGGAATCCATCACTCGTTTACCAAGTTTGCGCATATGAAGAATCTGACGGACAATTAAAGCAATTTCATTATATAAGGAATTGTACAAAATAATGGTTAATTTATTTATTTATTCGGATAAATTATCAATCTCCATTAAACACGTACGTATCTGTGCTGTGCTTCTTGTACTTACGATTTTTTAAACATTCTCTCGACACCTCGCCCTTTTACAAGCGTAAATAAGAAATATCGATAAGCTAAGCAGGATCCTTATATTTATTAAAAAAATACTTTTTCCCATGTAACCCCCAATGTCTCTCTAAAATTAATCGAAGGTCACGCAAGAAGGTGCGTGAGTTCCGAAAAATTCACACGAATGCCGTTAGAAATCACCCGCGACGTGGAACTTGTGACGTGGAGTGACGCGATTCCGATAAAAAAAAGTTAAAAAACGCAACAAACTGCAGGAATGCCGGTAAAAAAAGAGACTCTCACCCGTGATTGCGGAAATAAAAATCTCACGTCGCGGAAACAGGATGTACCGTTCTCACGGATTGGGAGAATAAAAAAATAGTCTCCAAAAAAACGTGGAGAAATTGGGGGAAAAAGTCGTCGGTAGCCGTAGTAGGCGATCCCTCCATCCCCCTCAATATTTTTCAAGACCACGAGGATTTTTCACTCTCTCCGTGCATGCACTCGGTAATTCATGTTTCTTCCTATTTCCCCGTACCGCTATACTCTCTCCCTCCTCCCGGAGAAACGTTCGTTTTTTTTTCATCCTCGTCCTAATCCAGCGGTAGTGGTGCTCCTCGAATCTGTGCCACTCGGGGTACCGTAAGACTTTTTTATGCATCCCCCCTACCCTTACCTCTATACAAGGTGTATACCCCCTCCCCCTCCACTGCGCTAGCTCCGATCGGTGCGTATACCTATATACACGTATACCCCCCTTCGATATCCGAAGTAAAAAAACGTAACCCCCGAAGGGTGCTCGCTTTTTTCACTCGTTCTTTCCTTTCGCTAGTTTTTTTATGTCGCAAGAGAAGAGAGAAAGAGAGACACAGAGAGAGAGACAGAGACAGAGACAGAGAGAGAGAAATTAGAGGAATGCACCTAACGCGCAACGATACGTACGTGCGTGCTTACACACACGGGGGAAGCAGCGGTGTAGTTTTTTCCTCTCTCTCTCTCTCTCTCTCTCTCTCTCTCGGCCTCCTCGCTTCTTATATACCTTCATCCTTCCGCGCGTTCGCGCTAGTTAATGCACCTTTTTCCCCGTGTGCGTGCGGAAGGGGGATAGCCCCGTGCGAAAGTATAGACGGTGAGAATTTTTTTATGCAAAAATGGACATGGGAAAAAATGCTCCGCAAGATTCTTTCGTAGATGCGCTGCGCCGAGTATATTCGTACGTGTGTACCTTCATATACATTTATTATCGAATTTCGATGCTCTTTTTTTTATTTCAAAATCTACAATTCCTCGATTTTATTCTGGAAATATACTTTTTTCGTCTTTCTCACTCACACATATTCGGCTTATATGAAATATTTTCTTCCACCGCTATAATTATTGAATATTATTGCAAGCATGAGAAATTCACTCATGGAGAACATGTACAATTAAAAATTACCATGTGTTTAATAATGAAAATTCAGACTATCGAAAATTCAAAAGATTATCATATAATTTATAATTTTTACTATAATCGATTTAACATATAGGTATATCATAAACTATACAATCAGTTTTTGGATTTTCAATATATTTCACTATTTCAATATTAATATTTGTTTCTTCTATTTGCGTCTAAATAATTTGAATTGTAATAGCTGAATTGCGAATTTGTATAAATAAACAGAAATGTATTCCGTACTATGAAAAAAATTGAATGCGTATGAAAGGTTACAACATTTGAAGCAATATCCCTGTAGGACAGTTATTTAATGGAATAAAAGAAGAGAAACCCATTGATCTCACATTAACCCAGTTAGAAGCGTATACGAGTACGCGACTCGCGAGTATTTAATTGAAAAGAACCCTATAACGACTATTGTCTTGGAAATATTTGGTCCAAGGTAAAAGGATCGTGTTTATTGTTTGCATCATCTGGTCGCTGCTACGGTTGCTGCTCGCTCGAGTAAACGGTCATTCGTCAAGAAGACAGTCGAATACAACCAACTGACTAAGCGACTTTGTACCAACAAAGCTTTTGTTAAAAAATATAAAAATACACACGAGCTCACGCGCACACACACAGAGGGAGATACAACGAGGTTTTTCAGAGGAAAAGTGTTTGATCGCGTCATAGTCGTCACTGTCACCGATACGTCGGTTACGCCGTTACAATTCTTCGGTTCGAGTGTATGCAAATCCAAGACAAAGCCAAAACACAATCTTTACGTATTATTGTAATACGAGTTGCGTGCGCCATTCAGTTTAGAGTTGTGACTAAAATTTATAAGATGTACTTGCGTATATTATAACCTTTTTATTGTTTACCAAATGCGAGCGTGTTCTAAAATAATGTTCATACTATACGAATCGACTGATATCTAAAAAAAATGGAAGGTAATAATTTGAAAAATAAAAATAAATGTACCACTTGGAATGGAGGAGGTGATAGAAAACAAAAGGGAATGATAGAAATAAGAGAATAAGAGTCGTATTCGTATATATATAAAAATGAAAGAAGGATGCGTAAATCTATCAAGACTGCAGCTCGTAAAGTACGACGTATGGTAACCCTTGAACTCGTACGGTCAGGACACACGAAGAGGTCCAAATTTCCAAATACCCTTGGCAAGGGGTCCCTCGTATATATCCATACACACACACACACACACACACACACACTCACATATATATATAGTATGGATATTTTTGTCCGCGCGTCTCCCTGCATCGCCGCCTTGGTGTGGACTTGCGATGGCTAACTCGAAGCTTTTTTCATCATCCGCTTTCGAGTTCATTATTTCTTGGTTCCTTTCGTTTCGTTCACTATATGCCAACTGCTGCTGCTGCTGCCGCTGCCACTGGCGCTGGCTCGGTCGCTGCTGGTGTTGCTGGTGTTACTGCTACGTGGACTTTATGGCTATGATTTAGAGCTACCGAGAAATCCGTTCGCAACAACTCCCGCGCATGCATAATTAATTTTGCCGATCTATACGTGCGACTAATTTTTCTTTTGTCACTCTGTTCTCCCTTTTCTTGAGGATTATCTCATACACGTATACGTAAGCGTAAGGACACATACACTTACAACCTTATGTACGTATAGATATATAGATATATACATCAATCGTGATTAGGTTTTATGTACTCTAATTACTTACAGATGTTTCGGTTAGTTCTGCGTTCCCGCGTTTCTTGGTAATATATATCTACGCGGATGTAAGCCAAATTATTTTGGATAAAATCCGGAGGTACTGATGCTTTTAGTACAATATTATTTTCTGCGCGTACAAATGTGCGAAGGATTTGTAAAAATATGTCGCAACCATGCATCGATCGACCAACGAACGTATATGTAATCGAGAATACAGGAAAACGTAGTTCGGTTAAAAAGCGAGCTAATCCGTAAATATTGAGGTCGGAGCGTTAACCGAAAAATGAAAAATATAAGCCAGGGAGAGAGAGAGAGAGAGAGAGAGAGAGACGTTGCGCTGGACCGCGGCGACGGCGACGACGACGACGACGACGACGAAAACGCGGCGCACACGTGTGCCCGACTCGCCAGCAGCAGACAGCCGGTCTTTTTTGTGCTCCGGTCCGTATAAAAATAATCTTTAAAACCCCGAACAGGATGCGTCGAGAGAAACAGAGAGAGAGGGAGAGCTAAAAATTCGTTTTCTTTTTTTCACCCTTTGGACGATGCCGCGATCGGTCTATAACGGGTGTCCGGAATTATCCATCGTTCTCTCTCTCCCTCTCGCTCTCTCTCTCTCTCTCTCTTGCTCTCTTGCTCTCGTGACTCGCGCGCGTGTACGAACGATACGAATCTGCTCTTGATCCTCCTCGCTTTCGCGGACGCTCGGAAAACTTGGAGGATACCCTCGCGAGATGGCTATCGGTTCTCGCTTTTTAACTGAATTGTCGCGTCTCTGTGTAAAACTATAGACGGCGATACACATATATACGTTTTACTTCGTCCCGATTTCCGGGCTTTCTTGTACATACAGAAATAGAGAGAGAGGACTTTCTTTTGTGTATACCTTACTTGTACTACTATGGGCCTATATACTTCCAACTCGTATTTTTTTTATTCTCGAGGGCTTGAGCATTTCTCTCTCCCTCTCTCTCTCTCTATGTTTATATATGTGTTCCTTTGAAACTACGTCTTTGCGAAAGGGAAAGTACTGTTCATAAGTGTATGTGTGTCTTGGTCGACTTGTTTTTCTTTTTCTTTAAATTTCTCGAGTTTTACGTAAACGATTTAGTTGAGATCGTGAAGCACACTCTCTACGTTTCCATCGTGCACGAGAAATATTGAATTTAAATATTTTAGACGAACATGTTTATGGAACCGTATGGGCAAATGTATGTGATTTATCAAGTTCTACTTTTTGTATAACTATATAGCTTTAAATAATGTTTAATACTTTGAGCTTCATTTGTATTTCTATTAAGAATACATCAACAAACAATTGTAAATGCCCTTAATTGAAAAAGAGTCATACAATTTTATTCAGTTGCACGGAGGAAGGATGCACAAAATAATAAATTACAATTCAAATAACGTAGCTAAATTAAGATACATTATCGGACCAATTTTATGCGGATTATCGAATATTTGAATACCCGCGTAAATAAGTTTGGTTTTTTTTAACCTTCATTAGATGTGTCTTAATTATTATTTTTTGTCAAATATTATTATATATTATATTTAACATTTAATTATTTTTGATACTCTTAAAGAGATTTTGAAATAAAATAATATTGGAATACATTTAACACGTATCAAATTATATGTTTACTTTTACTCTCATAAAAGTGTATGTTATGACTATTTTTAATATCGAATTAGGAGTGATTTAAATTTTTTTTATAGCTGAGGTATAAAAATTGTATTCTGATATTTTTAAAACGATTTAATAAGATAACCAGTATTACAAAAGTAATTTTAAATGTATATAATAGATAATTAAATTATACTACAGCGTTATGGTCTTGAGTCGATATTTGATCAATAGTAAAGAATTAAATTTAAAATACCCTACATATATTCTTCAAAAATTGATAAAAATACCATAACTGACTATGAGTTAAATGCATCTGCATGTTATTGAAGATACTTTCGCCTCAATACGTTTTTCTTTTAACATTGGATAGCACTCTTCAAATAATTCAACTCATCACGATCATGCGAAATTTAATACTTTTTATAACACTAGACAGATTCGTTAATTGAAAAGAAAACCGAGTAAAAGTATTTATCGCGCAAGTTTCTAAATCTTATACAATCGTTATCCCATTAAGCGTTCGAGAAATACGGGCAAAATTAACGGTAATGCCCAAGATATTTGATAACCCATTATGCGCAATGCTACACGCATTTCCTCGTACAACGTACAAAGAAAAAAGGAACCATTAAACGAAAAGTCAAAAAATATAGGAAGGAAAATACTGCGGAAGTTGCAAGGGACCACTCAATTATTGATGCGCGTAGTGGTATAGCAAGGAGGAGAAGAAAGAGAAGAAGAAGAAAGGAAGCGACTCGAAAGCTCCTTAATAACAACGTGACACGCGTAGCTTTCCCAAAAGTTCGAGCGGAGCGTCCGATTCCTTTGTAAACCGCAGTCGGGAAGAGCCTGGACTAATTTTTGAGTCCGGCTAAACTCGATAGCCAAAACAATCCTCCCAGCTTTTCTCTCGGGTCGAGTACCCGAGACTTTTAAAGAGACTTTGGCGCGCACACGGAATACGCGATTAACCTCGAGCTTCGTTTTTTATTTTACCTCTACAGATTTGAAAAATATTTTCTTTTACGCGTTTCGAGCCGTCTTTTTTAAACGTATTTGCACGCTCGCACGACAGTTGGTGCTCTATTTGACGACCTACTGACCAATATGTTTAATCAGTTGTACGCGCCATGTTAATTTCTCTCTCTCTCTCTCACGTATCCGCGTGTGACACTGTACACAGATCGACACACACACACACACACACACACACACACACACACACGTATTGCCCGCATTCGAATAAATTGTTATATATCTCGTATGCTTGAAATATTCCATCGTTTCGCTCGCCGTAATGCTCTGTTTTTTCAAGATAAATTTCTTTATTTCCTCAGAGGCCTCGAGCATTCACGCATACACGTATTTTTCTGGTTTTCGGGAGGTCGAGAGCGCTTTTTCAACGCTTCTCGTGACTTCTTTTTTCATCGCGTCTCGAATTATTTAGTCGCGATCAACTTCTCTTTTTTTCTTCTTCAAGGTACTCTCTCTATTATCGTACTTTCAATTTTATTATTTTGTAGATTCGATTTCGATATAACTTTAAACTTGTTACATTTCATTAACTTCGACTTCGCAATTTTTATAAATATTTTATTTCACCTCGCGCGAACGTTCACTTTTTATTCTCGTGCGAGTGTAATATTCACAGTTACGGATAATTATTATTTTTAAAATCGTATTACGTTACAGAAACATGTGAAATTGAAATAAGAAGGCGTATTTAATTTTCATAAACACGATATTGATATAAGACAAAAGAGAAATAAATTGTTGTTCTATTAGTAACTGTAATTCTGTTTTGTAATGAAATTCAACAATTTGTATTGTAGCATTTTAATCTTCTTCTTGAACGGTGTACAGATTAAGTATTCTAGTTCAAGCTTTTCACAATGAATTTAAACAGATATTTAATAGTTTTACAGAACTTTTTTTCGATGCTCGTTCAAGTTGGAGAATAAAAAGTTTAATTTCTGATTTCCCAAAAATTGTATGAACAAATTGACAATAATGATTGGAGTGTTATGTCGACGTTTGGATGTTAAACGGGTAAGAGTATAATAACCGCAGAGTTAAAAAAGCCAGACGAAACGTAGGGATAAGTCAAGTTTCTTCAAGTGGTCAGAGAGAATGAGCGAGACCACAGTAATTCGAGTCGTAAAAATGTCCATATGCCACGGTGGCGCGAACGACATTAGGCAGGTCGACTGCATCTCTTTAGTTGACTCTCTCGACGACACGCAACAGCCGCGATCCTCCTCGAGAATTCACGCTGTCCTCCTAGATGGGAAAAGTCGGAGTCGAAAGATTTTCGTTCCGGGAGAGTACGGGGAAAAATTACAGGGCAGGAAAATACGAACGCCGGCCCTAGCGTAAGAGATAGAAACGATGGACCGCGCGAGAGCGCCACTCAAAGGCTCTCATTAGGAGACAGAAATAGTCCACTTTGCGAGGATAACGTAGCAGACGTCCCAGCTGGCTTTATGGGAGGAGACGTTACACCAATTTTGGTCTTTTTAATCTCGAGGGCTCGATTTTCTTTCTGGGTGGCGTTTTTCCTAATCGAAATTTTCGGCTTTTTTTCATAATTACGTAATATCAAGAATATTTGTTAGTGCAACCAAAAATTTGGACATTCCGATTAGTCGTAATATTTTGATAATTTTGGTGTACAATTGATTTCGGAGAATCGAGAAGAACTTACGATTAACGATCATAGAGTTGATAGAGCTCGAATATAAGTATGGATAGTTGAAATCGAAAGATAGATTGCTCGCGGAGAGCGGCAAAGAAAAAGCATGAACGAGCTGAGGAACCGCACGGAGCTCGGAGTCGCCCGAGTCGCCGGATAATAGAATTTATCAAAGATTCAGAGAGGATCGGTCGCGCTGACCGGATCTCCTCCGAGAGAGGTGCAACCCTCGTCCATCCCTCCTCGAGTCGGTCGGCTCGGCAGCCCCTACCCTCTCTCGGAGGTAGACGAGGGGCGCGCGAACCCACATGGACCCAGCGTCTGCGCGGCGAAGAGCCAGGAGGAGGGCCGGGGAGGGGGTACCGATCTCTCGCTCCGTCTCTCCCGGTCTCTCTCGCACCACCTCGTTGCGGATACGCGCGGCTCGGTGCGAGTGCCCCCACCATCGGCTCGAGGATTCTTGCTGCCGGGGAGAGTGGGGAATGGTCGAAGAGGGGCGCCAAAACTACCCCGGTCGCCGTGTCCGAGCCGCTCCGAACTCGTCCGAAGCGCACACGCGCGAGTAGGAGAGGCGGCCGCGCGCGCACACACCGCTGCCCAAGCTCTCTCTCTCTCGCTCTCCCTCGCTCCCTCGGTGGCTCCCCGTCTTCCTCGCGTAGGAGAAAGAGAGAGAAGGAAAGAAGGAGAGAGCGAGAGAGAGCGCGCGCGCGCAGGCAGCCGAGAGAGAGACTCTGCCGGGTTAGCAGCCGCCGCGCGCCCGCGTCCGGCCACAGTCCACTCGGAGATACGGCCCGTGCTGGACCGCGCCTGCCGAGTCTCTGCAGCCTATATGGCGGGGGAGAGACTACTGACCCGGTGAAAATATTTCGTTCGACCTTTTTGTTTACCTCCCCCTGCGGGCAAGGCGATCGTGATACCCCACCGTGCAAATATACATTTTGAGAGAAACGGAGGAAGAGAGAGAGGGAGAGAGAGAGAAGGAGAGAGAGAGAGAAATTAAGAGGGAGAGATAAAAAGAGACCAGTGTGAAATAAAACTTGGCTAGGTCAACCGATTGGTTTTGTTGTTGTTGGTGCGCCATGCGGACCCGCAGCTGAGTTGGCCCAGGACTCGCGACGAATGTCGCCAAGGTGTAAAAGTGCCCGGGCCCGACGGAGGCGGGGATGAGGAAGTGAACTTTAGGGTGATAAGACGTTTCTGTGTTCGCCACCCACGACCCACCCCCGTCCCCCGTCCGCCGTCCGCCGTCCGCCACCCCGCCGTCCTCCTCGCCCGAGCCCCACGTATCATCCTGAGTAACGAGGACCTTCGTCGCCGCCACCATGAGGATCAAAATGCCAGCTGTCAGAATCGCCCAAGGTAAGTCACCGCTTGATACTGATTCATTGCGAACCAACGAATGACTATAGTTAAACAAAAAGAATAGATTCGCGAGAATAGATACGAACGAGGTACAAATGTACACACCGGCTTGGAATTTTTAATTAGCTCCCCTGGCCTCCCCCACTGCGAGATACTCGGTACGGAGCGGGAGGGGGTGCCCGGCATTGTCATGCGCGCGTTTTTCACCCGCGAGAGAGCTTTTCACCACCCCCGCACCACTCGCTCTCTTCTCTTTCTTTCTCGCCTCCTTCCTTTTTCTCGCGCCGCCGTTTTCTTAATTACTACC